>JAGWCC010000231.1:495000-1695000 GCA_022651775.1 Drusus annulatus
TCAGTGATAAATCCTTTCTGTTAAACTTTTATTTTTGTTAATATTTTCCATGTTGTAAGATGTTTTTGTAATTATTATCTACTCTTATGAGTTTTTATTAAATGTTTATACTCGTTTGCTACCCTTTTTGGTACATCCTTTTTAAATTTGTAAAAATATTATTTCTTTTTGTTTTATGATTTTGTCTTTTCCGGAATGAATTTATTTTAAATCTTCTTAGGAATTATATTTCAAAAAAGTATTCTTTGAACTACATAATCATTTAAAAAAATACATGGGCGATATTGGCAGTGCTAGCCATTTTTTTAAATCCCATAATATTATTGCTGTTTTTTTATGTTTTTCTTTTCAGCTTTCAAAAAGTTGATTTACAAAATAATTTAAGACCAAAATAGATGATAACAGTTCAATACTGAAACCCGCTTTTTTTTGCCAGGGTGATACTGAAAAAAAAATGACAAAAAACTTCAGGAGAATTTGAAAGATCCCCGGTCTTGCACAAGTATTTGACAAAGTGCAGTTAAAATAAAATACTGGTCTGTGTTTACAATAATTAAAATATTCTCCAAGTTCCGCCTTGTTTATACAGAAGTAATTGAATTTTTTAAACCAAGCTGCAGAGAGTTAATTTATCAAAACAATATATATATAAATTATTTAGAGCTCGTTAAATTTTATGAAAACAGTTTGTTATTTACTTAGAGTACATAGAGTGTTACCTATCCAAAGTAGTGTAGTCAGTTTTTGATGATTTTTAGCGGACTTGGCAGACCTGGGCGTGGCTAGGACTAGAGCTAGGGTATTTATACATTTATTCATGGCACATGTCGACATAATGTTTTTGTTTATTCGGATAATCACTTTATCACAGTATTGTTATCAACAAAAATATTGCATTTAAACTAAAAAACCGTTTGGTTGTGTCTAGTTTAGTCGCATATGAAAACATGTGGGCGGAGTCCCCGGAGACGCGGGAGACCAAGATCATCCTTACAGTACATAAAAGCGGGGTGTTATTTTTTTTGTATCTTTCTCTCTCATGGTGTACGACGCAAAAACCCGGAGAAAGTGATTTATCGCAAGTTTGTATAGGTTGGGTAAAAATAATTAGCTCTTTCTCCATACATTATTACTCCAAGGTAAAACTAAATTTCATCCTTATTTATTTCTCATTAATCTCAAAATTAAAAAGAAATCATTTAACTATTTGCCATTAGTACAAATACAAGCATGACATAAGGAAAAAAAAAAACGAGGCAACCATTCAGTAAAAAAACCTTTTAAAACTCATCGATGTGGGTACTGAGCAATAAAGATGTTTGGCAAATTACAAGATGATTTAAAATTAGAAGATTTAAAAAAAAAAATTATGTTAAGTTGTAAGTAATACATGCATGCTGAGGAATTCATAAAGGTTGCGTTACGACATGAACGAGCTATTTGCATGTTTATGGCCTTCAGTGTAGTTCGGTCCTTAAGATTTGCGACCAAGAATCCAGTGATCTGATCCCGACGTGTGTATTAATTTTTATTAAATGAATTAATTGGTAGTTCACAATTAATAAGAACTAATTTATGGTTTTAAAGTTTATTTTGTAGAACTCCATTTTAATTTTTAGGTTTTTTACTTTTATTTAAACAATAATTATTATTATTTTAATTTTTAAAAAACAGTTTTTAGTTAAAAGCTCTGCGATGTAATTATTTTTACGCGTGACAGCTGTTTCGCCTTCTGAGGGCATTATCAAACTTCAGTTTGATAATGCCCTCAGAAAAATAATTACATCGCAGAGCTTTTAACTAAAAACTTTTTTTTAAAAAAAATAATTTAAATAAAATTAAAAAAAAAAAAATAAAAAAAAAAAAAAAAATAAAAAAAAAAAAAAAGAACTAATATAAAATATATTAGTGGAACATTCCATTGCAGAACATACTCTGATAGTATCGCTCCAGTAAAAAACCACCATTTAAAATTGAATGCTTGAAATGGCAAGAGTTTCGTGACCAGATTTAAATAAGCAGGTACTTTCCAACCTTGCTCTATCCCATTTCCTTCCCTTCATCACTCTTTGAAGCTTAGAAAAATACCCCGATTGAGGATACCATAGTCACACTGGGTCCAAAAAGTTGGAAGTAATTAAGGTTCTGCACATTTAAAACAACATTTTTTACTGATTATATATACCGCGTTTCAGAGTGGTATATACTCTAAATATCGCCCTACTGAATACCAAAATTGAGAATCGAATGCTTGAAATGACAGTGGCTAAGTGACCAGATCGGTATAGCCAGATTCTTTGAAGCTTTTTACTCTCCCATTTCAATTATTCCTTACAGAATTCAACCTCACGACATACGACAATCGGAGGTTCCATACTACCAATGGCTCTAAATAGCTGGGAGCAGTTGAGACTCTTGTGCAGTATTCAATATAAAAATAAAAATAAATCGAAATTCTTCAAGTGATACCACACATTATTTTTTGCTTCCCGGAGTCAATATTGAATACATGTATGCACTACTTCATCTACATAATTATACCACAATATATCAGTAAATAATTGAACTACAATATAACAGTAGAATAACAAAATGCCTTCTAGGTATAGAATTCCTTGAATAAATATTTGCTTTGACGTAAGTCCTTAATTCTAATATAATTTCAAATTATGGTGAAATCTGTGATAGGCAGAAAGACGAAACAGCTGTTAGCCGTTTATATTAATTAATACACCTATCAGAACACAAGAAAAGAAAGAAAAATATTAAATTACAATTTACTTTTACATAAAACAAAAGTTAGAGTTGTAATTCATGTTATTATGCAATAAATAAAAAAAATTAGCATAAATAAAATGCCTATTATTTATGCTTATTAAGTTTGTATTGATTATTGAAATCCAAAGAAAAATAAATACTATCATAACATCTAGGTATATAATATGTGCTCGGGTAGAGTTTTGTACACTACACAAAGATGGCAGACAAATCGGAAGAAAAAATGAAATAAATGATATTGTAATTTTCAAATGAAGAATGAGATCGATTAAAAATGCCAGTTTCTTAAAGGGTCTCGGTGGCTCAATTAGGAGAAGCGTTACTTCCGGATAAAGTAAAGGTTCCGAGTTCGGGTCTCGGCCGTGACCGCATTTCTTTCTGTTTCATATTAACGTTGAAAATTATTGATATTATTTCAATGATTAAAATAAAAATAATTATTTCAATTTTTGGAAAAAATCCGCATTCAAAAATGTATGTTTTATTAATGGTGTAATATTTTAACTATTACAAGGACAATGTTTTGAAATAATTATTTTACTCTTCCAATCTCTTTGACGGTGACTTTTCATTTGCGAAACAGCTCTAATAACAAAAGAATTTACCTCTCAAAGAGATGGCGTTTAAAAGACTCCGGAGGGGTAAAATGCTCTTTGTAAAATATGAAATTCAATATCGGAAAACAAAAAGGTGGATTCGAGTTGTGATTTTTTCACAAAATAACACCTGGCGTATGAAAATAATAGAAAGAAAAACAATTGGAAATGGAAAATACTTATTGTTAGTGACATCTGTTGGGTACAGTTGGAAGTGGAAGCAAAAAATACTTCGGGGAAAACGTTCATTTCCTATTCAAAGAACGACTCGGATACGGGGAGAAATATTACTTACAATCATTATTTTCTGAATCTTCAGGGAGTTTTTTTTCTATCCTTTTATATTAAAAAAGTTTTAAGTTGTCTTCTGGAGCGTTGTAAATTGTTTATCCACTCAAAACGTTCATAAGCTTTATTTGTATTGAATATACAAACAAACCATTGGTTTAATCTACGAACCTCATTCAGAGAAACAAATACAGATGATACACAAGTATCCATTTTACTGATGACATGAAGTAACTGACGGTCAAATAGCTAACATGTATATACATCGTCGCTGAAAAGGCAAAAAGGCTTTAGCGACACTTTGGTCAAAGATGAGTTAAATGTGAAGTTTTCCTGAGTTTCTTTCTGCATCAAATGTTCCGACTCTTTTAGCTTTTTGTCGCTTTAGGTAACTCAGTGAGAGCATTGAGTTACCTGCGTTAACGTTTTCTTTTTAAAATCTAACCAGGTACTGAAGACTTCTGAATTTTGCTGTAAAACAAACAAAAATATAAAGTGCTCCGATGTAAGCTTCCTAAAATGGCGCTTTTTCCTATATATATATACATATATATATATATAAATATATATAAATATATAATATGTACATATATGACATATAATATATGACCTATAATATATACATATATGACATATAATAAATACATATATATTATATGTCACGATATAACGACGCATTGAGGCACAAAAATATATGAGAGCATATTGCGCTGCACATTCTATTAATTTGTAAATACCCTGTGATGTTCACTAAAAATAATTAAATGTTCGCTAGTGCGATATTTTCATCCAGAATCCAGCAAACAATGTGCCACACAGTAAATCTTTTTAAACAAACGTGTTATTTCTAGAATGGTGGATATTTTAAACAAATAGAAATGCAGCTTTGAAAACAGTATTAAAGGAAAATAGATATTTTTATTGTGTTAAAATAAATTATTTAATCGCCACAAATCGGAAAAATGCAAATTTCAGTACAAACAAAAATAAAGACAAAATGGATACAACGCTTAGAAAAATAAACAATTTATCAATTTTATTAATGAATGGAGCTATAATTGACATGAAATATGAAAAAAATTAAGAGTTTGATTAAAATATATTTTATTTTATTTTTTATAATTAAAAAAAAAATTGTATTCATACATGCATATTAAATGATGTACATACTCCTTAAAACAGTTAGAAACATGATTAATTACCAACGAGAAAATGACAAAAAATGACACTTCTCTTACCTATTTTAACACTAGAAACTGTTTTCAATTCTTAAAAAATATAATTATACACGAAATAAAGTAGATATTATGTAGATATTTTACTGCGTTTATCGCGAGGTTACTGTCAAAAGTCAGCACCTTACGAAAACTTGTTTTGATATTCAGTTTTAAAGGTTATTTTCTTTACAACGTCAGAGATATGGAAAATTATTTTGATGTAATTTTATTTTAAAATCCATTAAAGCTCTTTTGTTTTTGTTTAAAATATTTTTTGTCTTAAAGTAATACGAAATGAAGTTACAAAATTTTAAACCTAAAACCAGTATAAAAATCTACTTTACGACAAATAGGGGACCAGAACTAATTTCAAACATAGATTTTAGTACGCAAACATTAAAACCATCGTTAACTGAAGATGTATAAAACATGGAGTTATCAACGTTTGGCAGTTACCCCATGATATTTAAAGAATTATTTTAACTCACTAGACAATTTTTGTAAACCTGTGTTGCATCCGAAACTGCAATAAAACACCGAATGTATTTTCAGCTTTAGATAAATTTTGAAAATAGTGAACTGTAAAAACGATGAACTACCACAAATTGATGGAAGTATCTTATTATAGATGAGGATAAATTAAGGATTGAAAACAATAAATTAAACCAATTCACTCACCGATGAAGTTGATGTTTGGAGTTCTTGAAATCTTCTTAAACAATTAAATAATTGACAAACACGAATACACCACACTGTTTTCATTCTTTTTAATTCTCAAAACCACATTTTTTTTAATAATTATTTTGAGAGCAACAACAAAAAAAACGAAAAAGCGAGAAAACCAACAAGCAACGAGTTTTTCACCAAACTCCTCTGGGTTATTCAGTGTCAATTGTTTTTTTAACATTGTGTTGTTGAATTAGAAATCAAATGGCGGTATCAGTAGGAACTGAATGAAAAACAAAAAGGTGAGAACCTAACAAATTATCTATTGGATATCCAACAACCTGTGTTAGAGAAATAACGTTTTCAATTTTTTTTTAAATCATGACTCGATGAGATCACTAACATCCAAAATTAAACAATGGTTTTAAAAATATAATTTGTATTCTTATTGTGTTGATGGCTTTATTCAATAATTACATAAAAACATAATTTTTCAATTTTCATCGCAATATGTACAATGTTGCTCTCAAACTAATGCAGCTATCTTAAACTTCTCTCAGATATTTGCATAAGGGTGAGAATAATAATAATTTCCCCTTGGAGCTGCGCAAGGAAGCAGAGAAGTTCACTCTAATTGGGATCGTGTCTCGAGCTGTGCGGCCCGAAGTCTGAAAGAACCTGAAAAAAACCTCGAGAAAAATGCACACTTATTTGGAGTTTTCAGGATTTTTTTTCGCCATTGCGACATGACGTTAATGAGACGAAAAGATGTCTGATTTTATTCAACTATTTTAAATATGGTACTACGTACTTCGACATTACAAATATGTTTGTGAATACTGCATAATAGTCCCAACCGCTCACACTGTCCAGACCCAGTGGAACTAAGGCATTCCAAATTGGGGTATATTATTAGGTTGAAGAGAGTAGGAAAGGAAAAAAAATGAGGAAAAGTAAGTAGGGAAGTGACTGGCTATTTAGATCTGGTCACCAAACACGGCTGAAGCTATTTCAAGTGACGTTTTGATTCTGAATAGTGGTCTTTCCTCAAGGTGATACTGAAAGTATCTACCACACTGCAACGTGACACAAATGTACAATAGATTCAATGATAAAATGTGAAATAAAAATGGGGTTCTAATGACTGAGGTATTTACTTTAATATTGTGGTGGAAAATAATTACTGGGAGTATTCAAAAGATTTTGTTATCGTGAAGGTATTTAATCGAAAATTCTGGTAAAAAATATTTTGTGCGTTAACCATCATTATACATCTTTTAATAAACCACTCTTTTTGAGATTTTCAGCCATTATTTTTTCAGAAAAAATGGTTTTTTTATTTTTATTTATTTTATTTTAGTAACCTGTACTTTTTTTGTTGTTGTGATTACCGCACAAAAGTCCCAACTGCTCCCAACCGTTTAGAGCCAGTGAGAATATGGAATACCTTATTGGGGTATGTTGTAAAGTTGATGGTAGAAGAGAGGGGAAGAAGATGGGGAAGGGAAAGGTTGGGAAGTACCTGGCTATTTAAATCTGGTCACCAAACACGGCGAAAGCCATTTCAAGCAATGTTTCAATTGTGAATTGTGATTTTTCACCAGGGCGATACTTAGAGTATACACCTCTCTGGAACGTGCTGCAAATATACTTATTGAATTAATTAATTAACTTAATTTTATATTGAATAAATGTGTTATGACACATACCATTGGTATTATTTAAATCAAAGTTATTAGCGCACGCCGGGTTTGAATCCGCGACCTTTGGATTCGTAGTCGAGCGTCTTACCACTCGACTATGGAGGCCGTCAAAACTTACAGAGTAACTAATTATAATCCATATACTATTGACTTATTAAAAATAACTTGTACACTACTTAATCTACTAAAGTATTTTGAATGGTTCGTACAGGCTATTTTAAATTGATCAATTGGTTTGATTTTGGTGGTTTTCGGCAGCGCATGGTAACATTTTATCCCTTTATAAAGTAAACTGGTTTTTGTTCTGGTTTAAATATTCTTTATTTGTCTGTTTTCTTGTTATTATTATTAACTGCTATTTAAAATAGTTTATATCTTGAAGTAAGAATATACATGGAGTGAGAGCTAAATATTTTTACCCAACTAAAACCAATTTGCGATGTATCATTTTCTCCGGGTTTTCACGTCGTATACCATGAGAGAGAAAGAGACAAGAAAATTCTTCATATAATATTGCAGCACTTCTACGTATGTAAGAATGTTCTCCGTCCGCGTTAACTTTAGATCATCGAGTCGTATTACTTACGTCAACGGATTTTGAGGTTATTTTCCATATTTTTGTTGATTATAAAACTTACAGTGGTTATTCAAATAAATCAAACATGGTGGTGATATGTGCTGTGCGTAAATATCCAAATCAGACCAAACCAATATTATAAAACATCACCTTTCAGAGTTATTTCAACAGTTTTCACATTTTTAATAATATAAAGACATGAAATCAACAAAAGCGATGAATTTATTAATCAATTTAAGGTGTATTGATACTGTTTTGTTTAATGTGTTCAAATATGTTTATTGAAATTGTTCGAATTCCATGTGGGCGGTAACTAATAGGTTATCCGACATCTTTTGATACATATTTTTTTACTTTCTATCGAGTCAGTATAAAGTCAATCGACCTGATTACACTTTTTCGTAAAGGTACCTCTCAATATTTTTTATTTATTTATTTTATTTTAGCACATATAACAGGCATGATGCCCAAAACCTATACGAGTTATCAAGTAAAAGTTTATGAAAAATGCAAAAGTAAATGAATAACAAACAAAATCAAAAGAATAATATTATGGAAGGTAGAACATAAATGAATGGATTATTGGCGCCTGTACTGAAGAGATGCCTATTAGCCGTTTGGTACTTGGTACTTCATATGACCAGACTGTAACTAAAGGGCATCATTACAATAGCAGCTTGATATGATTGACAGAATTAAAAAAAAAGATTTATCGTGTCAATAAAAATGTCTACTTTATTGTTTGTGCAGTGAATTGTCTTGTAATTTCTTAATGTTCTCGTTAGAGGAGAGAAATATCCCGTGTTTGTGTGGTAGGTTTTAATATTAAGAATATTGTTTATCCTCCTCGTTGATATTCTTATTTCAAGGTTAATTTCGACGAATATATCAGAAATAGTTTCGTGTCTTGTTTAAAAATGTTCTTCTATTATTTCCAATTTAATAGACAGCTACAGTGCCACTAACCAAGACGCCGCAATACACGAGACTAGAGAATACAGGCAGTAAGCTGGACATTCTTCTTAACGACTTACTAGATATTAAATGTAACCGATATATGTTCCCCTGCCTTAGTGAGGGGCTTAGGGGGATTTCTGCTGACAAACGTCCTCCATAACCTAGAAATATACAGCCTTCGGGAGGCCGGGAAAGCCTCAAAAGAATTGCGGGAGTGACCAGTTATATTTAGAGCACAACTCGAAACTTGTTACTTTGTCAATACGTTTGAATGGGGCGAGAAATTCAGAAAAATTGTACAGTTTTCTACGATATTTATGTCTATTAGATGATGGTTATATTGTGTACAACTGTTCATATCTGGCGTTTAAACATGGCAAAATTCGTCTTGAGTGTCATAAAAGCAATGTTTAAAAGTGATGATTAATTTCTAAAAAAACATCTTATCGTCGATGTAAATTCAAATCCGCGGAAGAACCATTTATCAAAATGTTCAGAAGGGACGAGAAACATTTTCATTTCACGCGGTTTTTCTTTCTTGTATTCTTTTTTTATTTGAATATGCCAATATATACGGTTTGTGCCGTTCAACCGAGAGCGCCAAAAATACGTATTTTTAAATGATGGCTCATACGCGATATTGGACTTACACCGACTTTATTATATTATGACCAAGACGCTGTTTCCGGGCAGAGATAATCAGATATGATAGAATGCCAGTATTTAAATTTTAGCAAACACTTATTTGTTCACTATGTGTATTCTCATACAAAACTGTACTATTTTTCCGGCACTCGGTTTGAGTATTTGGTACAATTGATAACGTCATGTCTTTCTGGGATGTCCCTGACTTTTTTTTCCTTCCAGAGCTTCCTTCCTTTTGGTACTTCTTTATCCATCCATTTCGGCTCTCCTCTTTTTATTTCTCCTTGTATTTTTTTAATGTTTTACCATACAAAAGTCACAACCCGAGTTAATTGAATACCTAGTTGATGTCTTGGATAAAGATAATTTTTTTAAATACGGGAGATCTACTTACTTCTGCAATAAACTCGGGTTGAACTTTAAATCCATCACAAAGATGGCTGCCAAAAAATCGGAATAAATTAAAAATAGTACTCATAATTTTTAATGAAAGAATGAGGTCGAATAAAATGCCACTTTCTGTTTTAATTTTACTGTTAGGTATTATTACTATCATGATTATGTCAAACAACCAAAAAAATGCATTTAATATCTTTTTTGTATTTGACTATGAACTAATCTGCCGTTGGATTAGCAAAACACAGCAATCCACTATGCGTTATCCGCAAATTGAATGATTAATCATTCATCTGCGGACCTCATTGATTAGAGCAATTGCGAGTTCCGCCAGTTTGGATTGAAATCTTCTCAACTTGTGATGGATTAACTGATTTAAAGCCGTCGTGTTGCATTCCGCAGTGAATACTGCACATGCAGCTTTGGGGAAATAAGTACTGTGTGACGTGGAGATGCAATTTATACACGGATTAAGCACATATATTTTTGCTAGTTATAAAAAAATAACATTTAAACGAAAAATTTAAAAACAAATTCTCCAGTCATTTAATTTCATACATTTTTCACTTTTGCCTTAATGAAGACATAGTTGTGTTTGAAACTAGATAGCATTTTTATCAATAAAAAATTATTTTATACTTTATGAATACAAATCTTTACCTTTACAGATATGCAGCTTGCAATAAAAACTTTATTGAGAAATCAAAACAAAATAAACAATATTATACATATACGTAGTAATTAAAAATATGTCTTATGCGCATTTAATTCGTTTTTAGATCAGTTATTAGATAAGGCTTTTCATTACTCCCTCGGATATCCACTTTAGATATTTGAAAGAAGGGTGAATGCAGGAAACTCCATTAATGGAGGACCGAACGCTGTTGGCGCTAGTAAAAACATGTTCAAAGAAGAGAAGCTAACAGTTCACAATGGAGTGCTTATGTCAACCTTTATGAATGGCAATGAGACACGAAACTGTCAGGAAAAGGATAAACGTAGACTAAATGCTGTACAAATGAGATCCCTGAGGCGTATGTGCATAAAACCATGCATGAACGTGTTCAAAATGGCTGAATACGTGTAAAAGAATACAAGGTTCATGTGGGCGTAATGAATAGAATTAAGAAAGGAATGCTTAGACAGTTTGGGCTTTTAGAGCGGATGAACTAAGAAATAAGTGTGAAAAGAATATGGGACGCGAAAGTGAATGGAAGAAGAAGTCGGGGACGCCCGAATAAGATATGGCACGTTAAAGTTAATCAAATACTTCTGTCGGGTTATGTGAAGAGTGAGAATAACAGAATAGTGTGTTTGAATGTGAATGAAGGAAAGAGTGTATGCCAAGACATATAACTCTGTCGGTCTAAGGCGGTCTGCCTTCTCTGCTTACCCCCGTGTGGGAAAACGGTGTGATGGTTAGTTAGTTTTTTTTACAATGATTTTGTTTCATAAATCCAGCATATTTGAAATGAGACCAGAAATCGAACCCTTGAATGTATTCGGAAGTGAAACTATTAAGGTTGTGCCGAGACTAAAGCCTTACCTCACCCACTTTTTTTCAGCATCACAGAAAGAATAACGTTTTAATAACCCCTTTTGTAAATTAATAATACAATTAACCTTTTACCTGTTCTAGCTCCTCGTAAACTATTTGGCGCTGTCTAGCCTCTTTATCCATGATTTTAGCTTCCGTCAGCTGTACTAATTTCTTTAATCCACCCCGACATCTCAGTGGCGTGCGCTTTTAATGGACTGACCGTTTTTTCCACATCTTTTTTGGGACGTGGTAACATCGCAATTCCAGCAGCTCGCGCGGTCGAAATTACAGACCTCTGACTCGCAGTGTAATAAAAAGATTCAACTAAATTCATTCTAAAGTTAAAAAGTTAGAATCAAACAGATGATTGTCTCGTGCAATTTTTACTATGAAAAGCACGAAGACTACGAAAGTAATGCAAAATAATAAAAATAAAATACAGAAAATGTTCAACATACTTATTCCTGGACAAAAAATAAACTTTTTTTAAACCTATTTTACAACAATTTAAGTGAAATGTTAATTTGTTCTATGCCAAAATTCAAAGTGTTATTTTTGCAATTGGCCGGGAAATACAATTACTCAGTTTACATGGAATAATGATGTTTTATTTGATCAAAACATGAAATCTGGTTAGCTGGCGTACACCTAGATTGAAAATTATTTCAGTAATTTGAATAATGACAATAAAATAATGGAAAATACAGTACTGTTTCGCCGAAGCTACCAATTATCGAAATTAAGGTGTAACCTATTATAATACTTGCTCCACCTATGAAAATTAGCGAATTGTAATGAATACACATTTTCATAAAATTTGGCGTGGGTTGATTCAAACTTACATCAAATCTGAAATCGTCGCATCTGACATCATCAGTTATGACATCGTCACATATGACATCTTGAATTCTGACATCGTCACATATGACATCGTCACATCTGACATCGTTACATATGACATCGTCACATCTGATATCTTCACATCTGATAACATATGACATCGTCACATCTGACATCGTCATATATGACATCGCCACATCTGATATCGTCACATCTGACATCGTCATATATGACATCGCCACATCTGACATCATCACATATGACATCTTGAATTCTGACATCGTCACATCTGACATCGTCACATATCACATCGTCACATCTGACATCTTCACATCTGACAACATCACATATGACATCGTCACATCTGACATCGTCACATATGACATCGCCACATCTGACATCGTCATATATAACATCTTTAC
This sequence comes from Drusus annulatus, assembly GCA_022651775.1. Taxonomy (NCBI): domain Eukaryota; kingdom Metazoa; phylum Arthropoda; class Insecta; order Trichoptera; family Limnephilidae; genus Drusus; species Drusus annulatus. Next base: position 507,626 of record JAGWCC010000231.1, read on the forward strand.
TTCTGACATCGTCACAAATGACATCGTCACATCTGACATCTTCACATCTGACATCGTCACATCAGACATCGTCACATCTGACATTGTCGCAAATGACATCGTCACATTTTACATTGTCACATATGACATCGTCACATCTGAAATCGTCACAAATGACATCTTCACATCTGACATCGTCACATCTAATATCGTAACAGCTGACATCATCAAAACTGACATCGTCACAAATGACATCTTCACATCTGACATCATCACATCTGGCATTGTCACAATTTAACAAATAGCGCCATTTTTTGTTTCAACTAAAAAACAGCGCTATGCCTTAGAACTCGTTACAATCTGTTTAATTATTAATTCGAATACGTGAATAAGAACAAAAACTAACTTAATATGAGTAAGAATCCACAAGACGTTATATATTTATTGTATTGAGAAGATTCTATTAAAGATACCATTACAAGTACCTAATTATTATTGTTATTAGAAGTATAGCTTTATCTCATTCATTTAGTATCATTAAATCTTAATGCCTTTAATGAAGAATGGTGGAATAAAGTAATTAAGAGAATTAGTAATATGGGTAAATTTAATGTGAAGGGCAAAATTTCGTATTAATATTATTATTATCTAATATTCGGAACTAATGCAAAGAACTGTTTAATTATGTCGTATAAAGGATGTTCTGATGTAATTAATAAAGATAATCTTTTATAAATTATTTAACTTTTGAAACCCAGTGTAAATTCATATTGTTACCACAGATTAATTCCTCGTAACCATAGTGATTTAAAAAAAATGTTTTCTGATAGCTGTCAATCTTTTATGTGACGTTATTTTTTCCCGCTAGGTTGCAACTCGTATTCCTGTCACAGAAACTGCAGATATTTTAAAATTTTTCACTTTGACGGCCATGCTCAAGTATTTCTATTTTGTTTTCTGTAATCTTTATATTTATTCATGCTACTCGTACATAACAAAGGAACCATTTTTTTAATAAACTCATAATTTGAATGTTATGTTTATTGAACCTTATTTTTTTATATGAATACCACACAAAAGTTCCAACCGTCTGGAGCCAGTGAGACTATGGCATGCCCAATTGGAGTAAGTAGTGAGGCTGAAAGTAGTAGGGAGAGGAAAGAGACGGAGAAAATGAAGAATAAGAAGTACCTGGCATTTCGTAAATGTACGACATATTATTTTTTATGTCTTGCCACGGAGGCCATCAATTACTAATTTGAAGGCCCATTATTTGTTCAAATTTACGTAAAATAATTTCTATACATTAAAAAAACATTTATTTAAGATAAAAAAAACTGTTTTCGAAATTATTGTTAAACATTGAAATGATCTTTAAATGGAAACAAAAGTTCACTTAAATTCAATTATGTATTCCTTTTAAAAACATAACAAAATTATTTTTTTTATTGTTTTTACAGTGACAAAAAACATGTATATGGGCTGTACAACAAAGATAAAATAAAGCATATATATTGAACAAGAGACATAAAAATTACTGATAAAAATATACACATAGTTCAGAAATGTTTTAAATAAACATGTTGGATAAATAATATCCAGTAATTAGGCAAGCAGCAACAAGGCTTGCTGTTTAAAGGCAGTTTTACTGATGCAGAATATTTCGATATCCAAAGCGATTCGATTCAAAAATATATATTTTTTTTAAATCTGTGCCATATTTTTAAGAATGACACCACATATTTTCGATACAAAAAAGATGCGGTGTCATGATTTATCTGATTTTGAGTTTTGGATTGAAGGAAATATTAGTTTTGCCAAATTATCTTAGAAGTCAAGGGTGTCGCTACTAAAAACATTGTTACCGCCTGTGAGAAAAAATCGTTAGTTTAGTTCACCTTTAAGCCACCGGAGCAAAATCAAAATGTTTGTGCAACTGCTATTCTTTATGTAATCCTCGAGAGTGGTATAAGTCACGTAAAAAAAAAAAAAAGAGTAAAAAACAGCTAAATCTTTCAAGTTATTATGATAAAGTGATTGTGTCCTGCCAGAAGTGAACTACCACGTAAGTATGTTGCGGTATATTTATATAAACTAGGAATTAATATTAAGTATAAAAAAGATTTGTACAGCGCCCTTGAGGTGATTTTTCACAAGAACGACGCTATACAAATTATCCAAATATTATTATTAAGTCACATATAAAGTCAACCGCAGACCGCAGGGGATAGGATAATATCGTTAGATAATATTAAACTTGACACCAAAACTATTTTAAACATTTTTATATATTGAATTTTATAGAGTTTTTTGTGTTTAAAAAAAAATCTAAAACAAGACAGATAACAACTGTTCTTGGTGTAACTTTCAAGCGTTTCTAACAACCCACTGTTATTAACGTAGAAATAGCATAACAAATACACATAATGGCATGTAAAAAATACATTTGTAAGTGCCATCCGAGGCTTCCGCGATCAAGTGGTTAAGATGCCCGACTGCGAATCTGGGGGTCAAGAGCTTAAATCTCGCCGTGCGCAAATAATATGTGTTATTTCACAGTATGGATACTCGTATATGTGACACGAGTGGTAGATACTGTGAGAATCGCTCAGGTGAAATGCCACCATTCAGAATCGAAATGTTGCTTGAAATAGCCTTTACCGTGTTTGGTGACCAAATTAGAATAACCATTTTAATTTCAACCTTCATCTTCCTCATCTCCTTCCCCTCCCCACTACTTGATACCCAAATTGAGGATGCTATAATCCAGCTGGCTTCAGACATTTGGGAGAAGTTGGGACTCTTGAGAGGGCTAGTCACTTTAAATCAATAAAAAAATATCTCTATTCCTAAATATGATGGTATAATGTGAGAAATATTCTTTCCTAGTGAACTACCACTTAACGCATATTATGCTTACATGATTCAAACTTGTGATAACTAATTTTCCTCCATTATTCGCGTTATTTTTGATAATTAAAACTTTGGAAAACATTTAACGCCAATCGAACGGATTACCACACCTACTTCGACACACGTCAAACTTTATCACCCCACCTTGCAATAACGTCGTTACGACCGCATCGCAAAGCGGCGTAACTTGTACAGCGCGATGGAACCCGACCCTTTGAGGGTAGTTCTCATTACGACCGCCTCCCCCGTAAAATCTACATACTCCCCCCGAGTTACTTCAACCCTTGTGGAAATAAAATTGAATTAATATTCACGGCGAGGTAAAATTCGCTAATTCGGAGAATTTTCGCGAGGGATGGATGGGCCGTGCCGTGAAGAGGGAAAGTTCGGAGGAAAGGAAGTGTTTAATTTTGTGTAACTTGTTAGAATGTGTCTTCGTTTCTTTGAGTTTTGAATTTGTTTAACATACGAAAACCTTTGTATGGCTTTACTGCTGATTTAACTGGCGCCTATACATTATTTCACACGTTAACTCACTTGGAGATGTATGGAACGGGGTACATGCCCTGGTTTTCGAATTGCTCGTATATATTTAATTTGTCTTAATAATATATCCCTCTACGCAGCGTTTCACACTGTACTTGTTTGCACAGTAAATAAAACATTGCGAAAACCTGTTATTGATCTAAAAATATCATGATACAAACAATTCGTGAGGTTACTCTCACAAGTTTCAACTTTACACGTAAGAAGCTGGGTGGACAAACGCGTCAGATTCCCACCCGGGTGTCGTGAGGTTAATTCCTCCGCTAGCTAAGTCCTCCATTATTGCACAAACACTATCTTCCGCTTATTTTGATGTCAGTAGAAGTTTTTCAAATATTGTTAGATTATTGGTAGCATGGGAATGTTTGTCTTTCTTAAAAAAAAGTTTAAAGTAAAAGTTAAGGAATTTTGAATTAACAATGATTTTATTGTTTGTGTATGAAAATCTATTTATGGTACATGTTTGAGTCTCTTCCAATATATTCATTTAAGTTTGAGGTTACTACTCGTTGTTGAAAAACTTTGTAATTTCACTTTTTTTAATATTTATAATACAAGAAACATACCTACTGTAAAAGCAAAAATGAGTTAGTCAAGGAACAAGTTAAATCTATGGACTTAAAAAAATAATAACCCTGACTTTATTTTGAAGATCGAACTTAAACATTGAGCTTACTCCAAAATATATATTTTGAAAGTTACCAGTTTTTAGCAATAACCTCAGGACTTTTTGAAATATAAGACAAGGCAGAGGAAATGTAGGGTTTTTTGTAGTATTTTTCATTTAAATGAATTGGCTTATCGTTACGAGGTTGTAACTCTTGATGGATCAATTAATAGATTCGAAAGGTTGCTTATAAAAAAAACAAGTAAAGAATTTTAGGATACAGTCAAAAGAAAATTGACTGCAGCAGAAAAAAACCCTGAGACGTTTGCGGGATAAAACCGTGTGCTACCATTTGAATGAAAATACCAGAAAAAATACAAAGCTGATGTAAGCAAAATTAAGAGAGCTAAGAAAATAACACTAAAATCTTTTGGATGGCAAGAGCGGGCGGACGGAGAAAAGGGTGTCAGAATGTGTTTATCATAAGAATATTTTTATGGCAAAGAAGCCAACCGTGAAATACAATATTACCCGGTCAAGTAATTAGAATTCTTAAGTTAGGTCATACCAACAGCTGAAATGTATTTATAAACTAATTGACGTCCAATTACAAAAAAAAAAAACAAAGCACGAAATGGAAAAAAAAGCAACAGAGAAAGAACACCACATACATAATATTAAATGAAGCAATGAAAAATAGGACAAAACATACACAAGAAGAACATTGAAATCAAAGCCAAGATCGAGTCAAAGTTTTGGTAGAGTCGTAAATAATGACATAAATCATTTAGACTGGAATCAAAAATTTCAAGACCATCGCTTGAGTTAATAATTCTCGACATTCTGGACAGTGGAGAATGATACCCATAATTAGTGGAGTGATAATTGAGGAACAGCAATTCATTCAGTGTTCATAGGAAAACATTGTTTTAATCGTAAATTAATAGACTGCGTGCCAAGACAGAGATGAATGGCGTTCCATGATAACTGTCTATTCTTGCGATGAAATGGTGGGATGGTTTTCTTTTACTTACTTAACATGATGTTTTTACAAAATAATGTACATTGTATTTCTCGTTAGGAGTTCACGTGTGATATTATTGGTATAATTTTAACTCTTTCCAGATTTAGAAGTCGCATATAAAAAAAAATACCGTGCTTTTTTTCATCGCTTTACTATTTTATCACTAAATGGCTTTTAGGTACGTGACTAATTTATGACTTTACCCTTTTTTCCATTCGTTGTAACACGATTTAATAGAACAACACTTTTATGAATGATTTATTTTCGTGTTCATTGAAAATGATATGCAGCATAAAGTGAAATTCATTGGTGATATCTTACATTACAAGTATTAAAAGATATTACACCTAACTAACTAACCATTAAGCCGCTTATTAAAGATGACAGGCCGGGTGTCCCCGACTTCTTCTTTCATTCACTTTTGCGTTATATATTCTTTTGACACTCCTTTCTGTGGTTATTCGCTCTACATGTCCAAACCATCTAAGCGTCTCTTTCTTAATCCTATTCGTTACGGATGTGTAGGCATTTGTAATACCTAGTTATTATGATAACGTTCCATACTGAAACTGCTTGCGCAGCGCGGATGTAGACTGAGTGCCTAAAGCTAAAGTAAAGACGAAATTCAATACGTCGTTTGTGTGAACCAATACAATTATTATTATCAAACTGTAACGAATTTATGACCTTTCCGTTAACGTAGATGACTTCATTTAACAGGCGTATTTAGTAGAACAAGCTGTTCTGGATAACATATAAACTAACTTTCTACTGTAATTTACAACAGCGAAATTTGTTAAATTCAAAACATCACCGATGTGTTACTACCAACTGGGATGAATTGGTACTGCTTTTTGATGTCACCAGCAAATTTTATGAAATGAAATTCTAATAAAACAACGAAGGTGGATTGGCTCCTCATTTGGATCGGAATAAAATTAGATATGTTTTTTTTTGTACTTAAAAAAAAAAACATTTTCTCTTCTCGTCATATTTCGGGGGGCGGGGGGTTGAATTAGGTTTATTTGGCTTTATTTTCATATGACCACTTTTAAATCGAACTAAATCAAAAAATAAAATATTTATTTTTTCTCAAGCCCCTCAACTACCGTTTCCTTTCTTTTGTCGTTGATAAAACCCTACGTATAACACAATACAAAATAATAACCTATCAAACATTTTTTTTCTCAATTTTCGGATTCTTATATTCTTCGGATATTTTTCACAATATTTTTTAATTGTTTTATTGACTCACCTTTTTTGTTGGAACTTATTCAGTTCATTGACTTAACAACTATGAGTTAATATTACTCAATCATCACTTTACTTATAATGGGTATCATTATTCACAGTCCAGAGTGTCGAGACTTGTCAACTCAAGCCATGGTCTTGAAATTTTTGGTACCAGTCTAAACGATTTTGATCATTCTTTACGACTCTACCAAAACCTTGATTTGACCTTGGCTTTGACTTGAATGTTCTTTCTAATGTATATTTTTGTCCTATTTTTGTCATTGCTTCATTTAAGTATTATGTTTGTGGTGTTCTTTCTCTGTTGCTCTTTTTTTCCCATTTCACGTTATTTATTTATTAATAAGTTAACGGACTAAAGTCCAATTACAAAAAAATACATATAATACACGAAATAGAAAAAATAGCAACAGAGAAGGAATAGCATATACATTAAAATACATGAAGCGATGGCAAAAATAAGGCGAAATAAACATAAGAGAGAACATTCAAGCCATGGTCTAGTCAAAGTTTTGGTAGAGTCGTAAAGAATGACAAAAATCATTTAAACTGCTAACAAAAATTTCAACACCATGGCTTGAGTTAACAAGTCTTGACATTCTGGACATTGGAGATTTATACCCATAATTAGTATTGTGATGATTGAGGAGCAGCAATTCATTGTTTCTGCGTCTACGGCAAGGAATGTTGAACTGGATACGTTGCAACAGAGAAGGTGAGTCAATAAAACAATTAATGATTATTATTATATTTGAGCGGTGGCAGAGTGGACAAACGCGTCGGATTCCCACCCGGGCGTCGTGCGTTCAATCCCTCTGCTGACTGAGTCCCCCATAATTGCAAAAGCAACATCTTCTGCTTCTTATGATGGCAGAAGGAATTTTCAGTTTTTCAAATATTGTCAGGTCGTAACCCGGGAATGTTTGTCTTTCTTTATTTTTTTGTTTGTAATTGGACAATAGTCTGTTGGTAAATAAATAAAAAGATAATGCAACCTCTCTACAAATGTCAACATGCATTTGTATCATACATAATTGGAACTTTTTCGACATCCCAATGGTTTATTGAAAATATTTGGCATGATTTGCTTTTCCTCTGAAAACCCGTTTTTTTATTACTGACGCTATGCATATTATATTATAAAGGTTGTTAAACTTTTAACGTAAAATATTAATCAAAAAAATGAATACGTTTTACACGTTTTGATATGTAGCAATTATAAACTCTGGTATTCACTCATTGGAAATGGCACATTTCACAGAAAAATTGTTTGAAATATATTAACGTCAAGGTACATAGGTTATTTGAAATATACATAAAAATCTTCTGATATTTGAATGGTGAACGGTGTATACCATTTTAATGGAAACAGAAGTTTGCTTTTACGTTAAAAATTTTGTTGATTTACACTAACTCGTGATGAATGTCATTTGAAGTATTTTCTTTTTACACGTGTACTGAAATTCTTTTTATTTTGTTAATAAAACCTTCACCCTCGATTTCTAACCAAACAGGCTTTATTTTACAAAGTTTTATACAATAGTTGTTAAGCCATTCTTTGCTGAGTAATTAACAGCAAATACCAGTTTGGTCAGTACACGTATATAATGTATTGTATATGAAACCCTCAACCTTTTGAATCTCACCTCCGAGCTAAATGTTTAAACGACTTCCGTGGGTATAACGAATTGTTTCCTAAGTTGCTAGATTTCAAACCAATTCACTTATATATAAATAAAAATAACAGTAGAGTAATAAAATAGAGGATCCGAGTTTGAGTCTCGGTTGTGACCGTTGTCTTTTTTTTTTTTTTTGGCTTTTTCTGTTTCATATTTATGTTTTAGATTATTGATATTATTTCAACATTTAAAAGGCATATGTGTAAATGCGTTAAAGTTATTTATAATTTCAATATTACTTTTAGATTTTGTAATAAGTCAAAAGGTCTTACGTATTTAAAAAAAAAATGTATTTATCCAAGACATCTAGGTATTTAATGAGCTCGGGTTGAGCTTAGAATCCATTACAAAGATGGCTGCTAAAAAATTGAAAGAAATTAAAAATAATATTCATAATTTTCAATAAAAATATGAGATCGATTAAAAATGCTACAATGGTCCCAATGACCGAATTGGTTAAGACGTTACTCCCGGATAGAGTAAAGAATCCGAGTTCAGAGTCTCGGTTGTCACCATTGTCTTTTATTCATTTCTGGCTTTTTCCGTTTCATCATTTAGTTTAAGATTATTGATATTATTTAAATATTTACAAATAAAAGATTTCATGCGATTTCTAAGAAAGCTGTTTCTCGAATATGTAATTTTATGATTTGTTACGGCAAAAATGGTATTATCTCTTTTTGATAGAAAACTCCAAAGATTAACATCTGGGATCAGCTAAAATGAAAGGAATTGTTATTTTCTTAAATAATAAACTTAGTGGTATCAGAAAAGAACGTTAGAATCTTAATTTAGGTCCGTGAAACCAAAATCCAGATTTCAAAAAATCTAAAGAAAATATGGAAGAGAGTTGTCACCGGTAAAAATATCTTATTGTGATAGAAAGCTAAAATTTCAATGGATATTTAAAAATAGTAAGATACATACAGTGTGGAAAATACAGTTATTTTTAGATTTTGAAAGGGTACTCAATGTTTTTATAAGGGTCCAAAAGCATCAACGAGTTTTATTAGTGTTTGATACTCTCAAGCATGTTGTGAATATTTTATTTAATCAAGGTCAAAACTAACTTGGCATACTAAGTGACGGCCTCGGTGGTTGAGTGGTAAGACGCTCAACTACGAATCCAAAGGTCACGGATTCAAACCCGGCTTACGCCAATTACTTTTATTTTATTTATATGTGTCATAACATTTTAAATTCATTTAAAATAATGATAAATTTATTTGCGTCACATTCCAGAGTGGCGGGTACTCCAAGTATCGTCCTGGTGGAAGACCAGGATTTAGAATCGAAACGTTGCTTGAAATGGCTTTAGCCGTAATTGGTGACCAGATCTGAATAGCTAGGTACTTCCCAACCTTCCTCTTTATCATCTCCTTCCCTCCCCACTACCTTCAGCCTCACAACATACCCTAATTGGGAATGCCATATTTTCACTGGCTCTGGACGTTTGGGAGCAGTTGGGCCTCTTGTGTGGTATAAACTACAAAAAATAATAAAAAATGCATTTCTTTTGGATATTATAGCTAAAGCTGTTCAGGAACAAGAACGATCGTAAAAAACCCTATGAAGAGGATTCGTTTGATGACACCACTTCTAGTGGTTGGCCATATAAAAAAAACAAGGCACTGTACAAAATGATTTTTCTAATGAAACGTCCAATTTAAAAGAGCACACTGCCAAAATTTACCAATTTTGACGAGGTTGTCATATTTTACTTACACGTTACTTAGATTGTGAGTGGCGCAATAAAATGTACTTTGTCAACTTTACGTACCAAATTACGGAGATACTTGTGCTAAAATAATTCCCAAGTCCCATTCAAAAAAATAACTGCTTGAAATTAGAATCTAAACAATGTTCAAATTTGAAAAATATCCGGTTGTCAAGATGACTCATTATAACACTAAAAATACAAGCAGATATCTCACATCAATTACCAAAGTTTTTGTTTATTTAATTTTATTGTTATCTATTAGAAATGACAACAGCTGAAACACCTGTAGTTAACTTTATTCATAAAACAAAATGACACACTCGATGATTTTCCAAATAATAAAACAATTAAATCGTTAAATAAATTCACCCATTCACGCAATGGGCAAAATCGACCATCAAATAAAAAAGGATTGCCACCAACATCTACCATAAAAAGAACAATTATTTAAATAAGAAAAAAAAATTGTAACATTGCTTTTTACCAACTTAAAGTGTTATTTATAGAATTTTCACAATAAGCAAACACTTTGTGGATTAGCATGATGAATTAAATAAAAATATACTTTGTTTGAATCCACTTTATTTGGTATAAATACGTCGACTTGTTTCGATTCAAGTGATTTTTCTCAGGGCTTATAAATATACTTAATAAAATATACTTTTAAAAGTATATTTTTAATATTGGTAATACACGTTGTTTTTATTTATTTAATTAATTTAAAATCAACTGTTTTTGTTATGATTCGTTGCATGTAAAAATAATCAAGAACTTAAACATCAACTTCATCGGCGAGGGAATTGCTTTTCTTACTTCCTTCACTTTATAATCTCTCCACATCCATAATTAGATACTTCCATTAAGTAGTATAGTTTTATCGTTTTACAGTCCACTATTTCAAAATTCATCTGAAGCTGAAAACACATTCGATGTTTTATCGCAGCTTCGAATTTAGCACCCTATATTGAAATAAAGAACTTAACACAATCATAAACTTAATTAACGTCTCATTAAACCATTACTAAAGCCGGCACATACTCTAAACGGATTTATAAGGGTCACACCATTAAAATTTTGGTTTATTATGGGGTCAGCTTGCATTTTACCATCCGACAATAGAAACAATGCAATAAAAATTAACCCTAATTAACAAAACGATTTTATTTGACTCTCATGCTTTTGTAGTTCACTAGTATTATTTCGACTTTGAATTGCTAATTACTTATTAACTTCAAAACATTTTATCCACGGTTAACGATTACTGTTACGACCACGTTAAAGGGAACGATTTCCCGGTTTGCTCGAACGATTGGCTAACTGCTTCTTGGATGATGGTTATTTCCTTTCTTTGTGTTCGTCTTGTTATGGAAACGGGGCGGAAAAACAACTCAAGTCCATTATTGTTTATATCGGTATCGCTTATTACGGAAACCTTTTTGGCAAAATTAAGAAAAAGATGCTTAGGAAAAAGTATATTAAAAATAAAAACAGGTTATTTTAATCTCTTTCAGTAATTGTAACACATAGAACAGGGTAAAAAAGAGACTTTAATAATTATTTACAATTCGAACCATTTTATATAATCAATTTTATTAATTTCAACCCCTAGAACATTCTATTTCGTTGGTTTTTTTAATGTTTTTAAAAGTCCCAGTTACTTGGATCCAGCGATACTACAGCATATTCGATTGAGGAATTTTGTGAGGCTAAAAGGGTAGAAAGGAAAAGGAAATGTGAAGAGGATAGTTGGGTAAGTAGGTACTTGTCAATTAAAATCTGGTCACAAAACACGGCTTAAGCCATTTCAAGCAATTTATTACTCAATAGGTCATACGGTAATCATTACTTATAGTTATGTTTTGCTGGCAGAAATTGTCAGGTAAAAAGCCTACTTATCTGTTAAGTCATTTGGTAGTAACTTAGTAATTATAAAGTTTAAAAACAAAATTACACTAATAACAATACGGTTTTTTTTTCTTCGACAGTTTGATAATGCCCTCAGAAGGCGAAATAGCTGTCACGCGCAAAAATAATTACATTGCAGAGCTTTTAACTAAAAAATTTTTTTTTAAATTTAAAATAAAAATAATTTTTGCTTAAATAAAATTTAAAAAACCTAAGAATTAAAATGGAGTTCTACAAAATAAACTTCAAAACCATAAACAATAAGGTTTATAGATACTAAAAATATTAGAATATAATATATTTTTTGTGATTTCATTGAAAAATTCTAGGTTTTTTTTTCAAACACCATTTTATACATTTATTCTAAAACAAGTATTTTATTTGTGCCTTTTATAATAATTTATTTATATTCAACAACTCTGCTCTCATGTAACGATTGTGAATCTGAAGTCCTACTATTTAATTGATTTTTCACTGAAGATTATAAATTGTTAATAGAAGTATATACAGAAGATACTATAAATAAACAGTAGCGATGTATATGATTAGAAGAATGTCACTAATCACAAAAATAAAATATCGCAGAAAAATTCACTTGCCTTCATATATAATTAGACACTGAGAAAAACATGAAGTCTTCTTCACCGTTCTTGACGTTTTTTGTGGTTTTTAAACATATAAAATCATTATCTCTTCAACAGGTTCAAAAATTACTCAAATCTCAAGCTCATTCGTAACGTGACGTAAAAAATCATTTCTTTTGACCAAATTATAATTTTATTCGACAAACTTTCATCAATCCCGTGAGTTTATTGTTCGTCAAGCTTTTGTCGAGGGGTAATGACCGATAAGAATTGAAAAAAGCTGAAAAAATCCGCTGTAAAACAGTAAGATGGAGGAAATTGTTCGGCCAACAATGGACCATTGTGGCGGAGAATAATAATTCACTGTGCACAAAACACCTTCTCTATTTAAATAAGACACGAAACTTTGAATCACTTCAGCTTTCCGGAGGTTGTTTTAATTCTGTGATAATTCACCCCTCCCTCTCTCTTAATTCTAAGGCGGTGGGAAGGCTTCACTGCAAGGAAACAGGAACTACGTTTGTATCTTTGTCTTTCTTGGAGACTCCCTTCCGTTTCTCGTAGAATTCGAGGTCTAGGGGTGAAAGGTTTCGGAGATTACTTCTGATAATTGAATTTTAATGTTAAACCATAAGAGGGCATTTGTTTTAATGATCTGGGAAGATTCCATCTTTTATGCAAAGATTTCATTGCGTTTTACATAAATGAGATTGATCTGTTAAGCAGTGCTTTTAAATTACTGTTCTATGACGACATCTGTTCGATTTATTTGGTTTTTTGGTATTTCTTCCTAACGTCAAATCCAAATACATTTTTGCCCTGTAATCTTTACAACTGCAGCCAAGAATATCTCAATAGAATTGAACTAATTTTAATTTTTTTTTTTAAATATAGTAAATACCGCACCAGAGTCCTAACTGATAACAACCGTCTAGATCCAGTAAGACTATGGTATTGAAAGTAGTGGGGAAGGAGATGGGGAAGAGGAGGATTGGAAAGTACCTGGTTACTCAGATCTGGTCACCAAACAAGGCTAAAGCCGTTTCAAGCAACGTTTTGATTCTGAATGGTGGTTTTTCATCAGGGATGATATTAAGAGTATTGACTACTCTGGAACGTTTCCCAAATAAATATTATTTTATTTGAATCAAATGTTTTATGATACAAATTAATCAAATAAAAATTATTCTCGCGACCTCTAAATTTAGAGGCCGTCAACGACCCTCATACCAATCCCTTGAGGCTCAACATCTTCTCTTTACCGCGTGTTTCGTCAATCTTTTCCTGTATCAGTAAGTAACGTTGTATTTCAACCCTTATGGTGCATGCATAGTTTAGTAGTTTTTTTTTTTTGATTTTCATTAAATTTTGAAATGAAATTCCACAGGAGTTTTTTTTTAATGTTGAAAATGCGTCCGTAGATTCACATCCCAAAAGTTTTTCAGAATTAATTAAATAAATATAAAGATATTGTTGACAAATTCAATTCATAACGAGCGAACTGTAAATATTCCTTCGTGAGATCGGCGAGTAGAACTAGTATGTTAAAATAAATGGTCTAGTTCTGATTTGAACTCATTTTCTCCGTTATTATGTTGTATATATTCTTATTTTATTTTTATTCACTGGGTACAAAGACAAAGATATATAAGTAGAAAATTTTTTTCGGGTTGAATGCTCATCATTAAATTTATTGATTCCATGATAACCATCAAGTACTTCCAACTTTGTAACTGACTTTTCATTATTTTTCTGTCGTTTTTTTAACATTTTTGTTTTTTATTATTTGTAATTGTATTTTTCATTACTGTTTTACGAATGCGTATTGTACTGATAAAAAAAAATGTCTAAAGCCTAACCCAAGGTGTAAATAAATGGAGAAAAAATAGGTTGTTATCGGTGGCTCTTCACAACTGCCTAAATACAATTTGACGAACATCCACTCAAACCAAAATGACAGCCAACCGACATGGTGTCAAGAATTTAAATTCACCTTGTGTATTAGTATTTAATTATTTTTATCCCGGCAATGTTCGTGAATTACTTCGAAGCAAGAACATAACCTATCTCAGTGGATTTTTCATGGATATGTCATGTATGTACACAATTCGTGCGTTGGTAGTATTGTGAACGTGAGCTACCAGAAAAAAAAATAGGTATATTATAAGCCTAGCGGTCAAGGAAACAGAGATGAATAAAGTCCCAATTTAGATCCCGATTTGACCTACAACAACTCTCCTCTAACATACAACACAACTTAAGTCTCATTCAAAACCCGACGTTTAAAATATTACGGCTTTTATTTCTACTTCTTAATATTGTCTCAACCCTGAAATCCTTCGACCGAATGAAAAAACGGTCAGAAGGTCGGATGGCATCTTAAACCGAGAAATTTCTGACCAAAAAGCAACTTTCTGGAGTAGGTAGCAAACATTACGTGGAATACGCTGGCTGGGGTGTCTTGTAAACTCCCGAAAGAAATTGGTCTTCTGATAAAGAAATAGGCTTACACGGTGAACCTTTATCTATATATACCTACCTACACGTAAAAGTTACCCCAACTATAAAATAGAAATCTATTATGTTTGACTTCTGAGGCCACAAAATTTTCAAATAGTGAGCTATTCAGTCAATTGATCTCACTGAAAAAAAAATGATTTAAAAAATTTATTACTTATTGAACGCTAAAAATGGAGTTAAAACTTGGGCGAAACTGGTTGAAAATAAAAGTTTAGACTAGCTAACTAACTAAACATCACGCCGTTCCTTCGCAAGGGTAGGCAGAGAGGACGGACGGCCATACAACTCTGCCTTGGCACACACCCCTCACAGAGCATACTCTTCTGTTATTCTAACTTTTCATAAGGCCCGACTCGAGTATTTGATTCGATTGAGTTGTTTATTCGTTCTACATGCACAAACCATCGAAGCGTCTCATTCTTGATCCTATTCATCACACTTACATCAGCCTTGCATTTTTTCCAGATATCACAAATTTTTAACAAGGTCATACTTGGTTTTAACGCACTTACGCCTCAGGGATATTATTTCCACAGCATTCAGTTTACTTTCATCCTTTCTTTGCCTGTTTCATGCCTCACTGCCATACATGGGGATTAGAATAAGCATTCCTTTGTGAACTGCTAGCTTCGCTTCCTTAAACATTTTTCATTTCCGCCAACAGCATTCAGTCCTTCATTAGTGGAGTTTCGCGCATTCACCCTTTTTTTTTAAATATCTTTATCAAACTTTCCGTCTCTCGTCAAAAATACCTATTGAATATACAAACTCATCGAATTGCTCCAAGTATTCATCATTCACAACTATACTGCATCTTGTTTTCGTACTCTCTCTCTCAAACACTATGACTTTGAACTTCCTTAAATTCATCATTAACTCATTCTGTATTAATCTTTAAAGCATCGAAATACGCTCTTGAAAGAGTCAACAAACAAAATTACGTCAAATTGTGTATTCAAATTTGTTATCTTTATTCAATGAGAAAACAATTTTGAATTGAGAGAATTTAAACTGCAAATCTACTCCAATTCTCAAGAAGCTGCGGCAAAAATTATTTTATATAAAAATAACGAGAAAAACTGTCGTTCGTGAGGTTTTGTATATTTTTTTTATTATCTATTGATTTAAATATCTTAAGGCATAATGTTTAATTTCCAGAATCTTTAAATGAACTTCTTCTTGTAATTTCGAACAATGTTAATACCGCAATAATGCTTACAAACTCCTGCAAACTTTCTTTCAGGACTTTCAGGAAACATGCAGTGCGCAAGTTTTATTTTCAACAGCACAAACTTCGGTTTATTACTTCGACAAGAAAGGACCTTTTGTTTAGAAATTACATTATTCGGAAGAGAGCCGAATTAGATTGTTGCGAAAAACGTAGTCTTGAAAGCATATTTGAAATTAAGTAATTAGTTCAAGTAACGTTTGAGACAACCCGATATACTTTGGACTTTTCTTGTATCTATGCCGATGTTTGTTCCTAATTTAATCGGAAATGTATTACATAGTACAGGTTTTCTATTTTATTTTCTAAAGTTAAATTATTCTAAAATCTTTTTTTATTGTTGCGTCGTTACCTTGAGCCCTTAACACCCAAGTAGATGTGTTTTAAGTTTAGAATGACATTCAAGGATTCACCACTTTATAATAGGAAATAACAAAAGTAATCAATTAATCGCGTGGAAATATGTTGCTAACGTCACGCTTCTGCGCTCGGGTTTGTTGACCTGAGTTCTGACTACCTGTATCCAGGGGTGCCAATTTGGCAGCCTGGGCATTTCGCACGGCCTTTATGCGCGTCGTGTCAAACACTTTTCCATTCGACTCGCAGACGGACCGGACGTCTCCGGCGGAGCTATATCTCCCCAATCCGCATTGGTTCCGTATTGCATAACATTTTGTTTCGTGTTGTCATTTCTTTTGAACCGTATTAGTTTGCTAACTATTCAATTTAACGTGATACTTCTCATCCGACGGCCATGTGGTTCAGACGCTATACATCTCGTCACGTCACATGGGTTCTGTATCAATGTTAAGTAGTATGTGTACGACGTGTTCTGTCGCACAAAAGAGAGTAAGATTCAGGGGTAAATCGATTATTATTTTTTTATATTATTGAATTTGAAGAGCAATCTTGAGATCAAGCGGATTAGCCTAAATAAGATAAATAAACGGAAATCCATATTTTTACCAATGCTTCTGTATTTTTTTTGAACTAGACAACTTTTAAATTATGTTAACTCTTTAACTAAAAAAATATAATTACCTGATTTTTTTAGTTCTATTTTTGTTAAAAAAACCCGAGCGAAGTGGTTTTAATTAATTATCACTAATTAAAAGATTGAATACGAAGCAATTAATAGGTAAGTCTTTCATTTAAAGCATGCATTAAAAATATCAAAGTGCTTGGCCATTTTTTTAATGATAGTGAATTCCACACGAGAAGTTGAGACAAACACTCCCAAATATCTAGAGCCAGTGAGACTGCGGCATCCCCGATCGGGGTATGTTATAAGGTTGAAGGTAGTGGAGATGATAAAGAAATGGAAAAGTGGAGGTAAAGAAGTACCTTGCTATTCAAATCTGGTCACCAAACACGGCTAAAGGCATTTCAAGCATTTTTTTCAAATTCAAATGGTGGTCTTTTACCAGGCGAATACTTAGAGTATCTAAACCTGTGGAACGTGCTGCAAATAAACTTTTTATTTTTTCATTTTAATTAAATGTGTTATGACGCATAATTATTTTATAAAAGTTATTTGCGCACGCCGGGTTTGACCTCTGGATTTGTAGTGGAGTGTCTTACCACTTGACCACATAGGCCGTCAAGGCATATGGATGCTAAAACCATGTACAGCCTTGGGTAGTTTCTTTACGAATACGCTCAGAATATTTTGAAATTTTTTTATCAGTGTGGTTAACAAGCTTAAAAAATATAATTATGATTTAAAGGTTGGATGAAGAGTGATAAAACAATAAACAGTAGAATGTGGTTTGAAATAAAAGTCGAAGACACCCCGAAAAAGGCGTGATACGATCAAGTTATTAAAAAAATTGAGTCTGGTCATGACGAGATTCAAAATGACATAATAGTGTGGATGACACGAAGCGTGAATCGTAGTGGTGAGTAGGAAATAAAAAGCTTGTGGTAAGACAGAGTTTCGTCTCGTTTTATCCTCTCTGACTACCCTACGGTGAAATGATTATCAAACTGGTCAAAATATAATAAATATGGTGTACTGATATCGATATTAGTATTATGTAACTTGTTTTATGACTGACGTAGGTGAATATAATATCCACAATTTCGTTAATTTTACGAAAAACTTTAAGAAATTAAAAAAAATAAGTCACTATCTGTCCTTTTAGATTGCAGCCAAGCTTTGCTCCTAAGAATAAATGCTGTTGAATAAATTGATAAGACAGGCCTATTACTGCCACCTATGAACTTGATATGAAACTTGGTTAAAATATCATTCTCCTGTTGCTGTTTAGTTCTTCGGAAAAGTAAAAATTCTTGTCTTTCATAGTATTTTACTTAAAAAAAGCTGATTTGTTTAATATCAATACAGAAATCACAGCACATAATGAAATATTTATTTGTATTTACTTTACATATATTATTCAATCCTTCAAAAGTATTCTTCAAATTAAGTAATAAAAAAACTCCACTGGTCCTTTCTTGCAAAAAAACATTTTTTGTTCCTCCCGTATTATTTTGTTGACTTAGAACTTGTTGATAAATTCGTATGTTTTTATATGTTTCATTGCGTATCTCACAAATATTTTCCATTTAACATCCCGAGAAATGTATGAATATTTTCTTACCAGCCCTGGTTTATTGAATTTATTAATTTTACAAAGTTTTTACAGACAATTCTTCAAATAGTTATTTTCTAAGTCAATGAAATATCTTTGAGGTGACATTTCAGAAATATATTTTTTTTTAATTATCGATGATGCTTAGGCTTAAGAAAGCCGGTTGGTCATAAAAAATAAAATTTTGTCCGTGGTATTTTACAAAGTAATATTTTTATTCCTTTACAAATATTATTATCTTATAAACTGCTTATTTATGGTGGAATGTCATTGTTATGATTTTTTTTTTTAATTTTCACATTGTTCTATTTAATAAAAGTAGACTGTAGCAGTTTCAACTTGTTACAACTATTTTCAGACTGATACGTCAATACTTCAACTAAGGTATGTATACATATTCGTATGTCAGAATTGGATTATAATGAGTTCATGTAAACGACCGTAAAAGGTTAATAAAGCCAGGACGGTCTACCTATAAACAGTACGAAAAAGATAAACGTTAGTTTCATTATGTAATTAAAAGGATCAAAATTTCAAAAGCGTTTTCACTCGTTAAACAGAAAACATAAGCTTCTCATAATTCAAAGGAACTTCACGTTATCAGAGGCAACTTAACAAGTAAGCTGGGGATTTTATTACTGAACTGAAAATCAGTCGAGTGAGTGAACTTACTAAGAATAAGCTCGGCTTCTTATTAACTAACACCTAACTTCTTACTTAGTTATTGTTCTGTGAGTCTCGAATACATTTAGAAACATTAGCTTCGTGGTTTGCCACAATCACAATATAAACATATGCATGGAGAATGTTTCTAACGCAAAGGTAACGAAAAGAAAACGAGGACGAGCGTTAAAAAGTCCTCTTTTTTGTTTTGTTAGTAGTCCAAAGCATCGGGCTCAGATCTAGGTATCTTAGCTTTAATCCTTTGCTTAACTAAGTCCTTCATCATGATTGACGATTTGACGGCCACCATGGTCGAGTAGTTAGACGCTCGACTACGAATCCAAAGATCGTGGCCTTAAATCCGGCGTGCGCAACTAGCTTTAATTTAATAAATATGTGTCATGACACATTTGACTCCTGCAAAATAATACAAAGAATATTTGCGGCACGTTTCAGAGTGGTGGACATTCATTTATCGCCCTGGTAAAAGACCACCATTCAGAATCGAAACGTTGTTGAATTGCTCTAGCCGTGTTTGTTGATCAGATCTGAATAGCCAGGTACTTCCCAACCTTCCTCTTCTCTATCTAATTCCTATGCTTACTATCTCTAACTTAATAACATACTCCAATTGAGGATACCATAGTTTCACTGGCACTAGATGGTTGAAATCAGTTGGGACTCTTGTGCAGTATTCACTATAAAAAAAAATCTAAACTAATTTAAGAAAATTTAAGCATGTCATGTTATTCATAAACTGATACTGCTTTTTATCTTTAAAAAAAACTAGCCTGTTTTTACAATAAATTTTGCATTTCATTTTTAACCATGTTGATGTGCAATTTATTTTATTATCACAGCCACAATCTTTCGAAAGTTCTTTTAGCTTTATAAAACCTTTCCACTTCCGTTCGTATCATGCTGTCTTCTTCCGGTGTTTCGTGCCTAAATATGCGGTTTTCGCCTCCCCAGCGCTTAGATTTCTATATTTAGAACTCTCAAATCTCCGTCAGTTTTGAGGCTTTTTATACAGAAGCCCTAATGAAAGTCTTCTTTGGTACATCCTTGCTATGTCCTGACCAGCGGACCCCGTAATGGAATAACTCTTTTGTTGTTCGTATTTTTTACCGTTATATCATGAAGGCACCATTGATTCTCAACCTCTAGCCAAAAGCGCCTACATCATTATCTTAAAACTTACATTTAATCAACTCCATTTTACAATAAAGCTTAGAAAAAGTTAGGCTTTATTTTAAGAGTATCTAGTAACTTCAATAAAATCAATACTATCAAAACATTATTTTTGTCAATTATAAGGAGTCATACCAAGTACAATTCTTCAGTTCGATTTTAAAATTATGATATTCATTCAAACACGATTGAAAGAATCTAATATAAATTCTTAAGATACGTTAATTTTAGAATCATTAATCCTATAGGATGCCTAGATCATAACATTAAATAAAACTACCTTAACGTAGAATTGTTTGCGATTTAACGTGCTTCTTTAATTTATCAATTCAATATCTTATTCCCCCGAATTGTTATATTTAATTTAATTTCATGTTCCTGGTAGGACAGTTACCATACAAGACCGTACCTTCCATATTATTGTTACAGTTGTACTTCAACTTCACAATATTATACTCCTATGCGACAAATTCAACATATGAGAAACAAATATTTCGGTGTTGTTGATATTATATTAAGATGATATTATATTACAATATCACAATATTAGCAAACCTCAGTATAGCTTTTTTCTTGTAATAGAGCGAATTTATTTTATAAAACTATTTAAATCCGAATGTGACTGTTATTCAATACTATTTTTTCTTTATGAGCTTATTGTTTCTTTTAATATAAATATATGTGGAAAAGCTTTAGCGGGAGTAAATAAATAATAACTCACTTTTATTTTTTAACTCTTGTCAATAAATTTCAATATCAAACGAGCGTGTAAAATGCACAAATTAATTATTCCCAAGAGCGACACAGCCGGGTCTCGTTCGACGATAAGGAAAATGTTATTTGTATTAATGAAAGAGGAAGATTCTCCTTTATATTCCTCATTCGATGAAATCTTATTTTCACCAGAGTAACTTATTATCCTTACTTCAAGTTGGAAGAGTAATTACTGGCAAACTATATTTCATATTGCTACAAGAGTGTTTCATTCAAAGAAACTTCACTCAGTAGGGAAGGTAAGAATGCAAATATTTAAAAAAAAAAATTTCCAGCATCTTTTTGTGTTTCTTTTTTTTAAGTGTGGTGCTGCATTATGTACCCTGCAGGCAGAAAACTGTTATTTCTCTGTCGAAACTGCACTCGCAAGTCCAGTGTCAAAATCACAATAATAATAGCACTGAAAAAACTGCCTGGAAACTCGTGTTGTATTTACCTTGCTTAAATTTGTTTTTTTTTTGAAAAATTATGTTTTGTGTATTATGTATTTAATACAATTTAATTGTATGAATTCCCAAAAAAAATAAATTATTTAGATATTATTATAAATTGGATAAACACGACAACCTGTTTAGTTTCAAATGTTTTCTTCACTCTACATCGTATACCACGGTTGCCAACCAAATAACAGTGCAATAAATTTTGCTAGACGTGGTTATGAAAATATTAAATAAGGTGCTGAATCTAATACATTCCCGTCCTATCGTCGCAGCAAAATAATTTAATGGGAATACGAACTGCATTAGAAGTGACGGTTTCATTTCCTCCCTAGGGAAACACTAGCTGCTCGCAATAATTGGTATACAACATCAAACAGAAATTGGTTGAAAAACTCATCAATTTATATAAGATCTTTGGACTTCTTTGTCTTAGTCAGTTACATTCATCTCAGTCATGCAACTTTTGGCATTGTTTTTAAACTATATTTAGAAGTCGTACATTCTGAAATGATGGTAGCTAATTCCAAAGGTTGTCTCGTAAATAAAACAGTTATTGTGTTTGATGAGATTGTGAAACAGGTTGTTTCTGCTATTTTCATGTGGCAAAAATGTTAGGTTAGGTAAAGTTGGGGATTACTGCCGAATATCTTAGACAGAGGTTCCAAAGGTCACAGGTAAAGTCCGGTGTGCGCAAAAAACATTTGTTTAAAAAATATGTTTCGAAACACATTTGATTCATATAAAAAACTGTTTAATGCATATTTTCAGCACGTTCCAGAGTGAAAGATACTTTAAATATCGCCCGGGTGAAAGATCACCATTCAGAATCGAAAGTTGCTTAAAAATGGCTTTGGCCGTGTTTGGTGACCAGATCTGAATAGCCAGGTGATTCCCAACCATTTCTCTTCCCCCATCTCTTTCCCCTCCTCACTATCTTCAGCTTCACAATATCCCCTAATTTGGGATGCTATAGTCTCACTGGCTCTTGTGCGGTATTCACCATAAAAATATAAAAAAATATGTGTTCTATTTATAAATATGGCAAGCCATAAAGTAAATGCTTTTTACGAACATATAAAAAAGAGCTCAGAAAAATTTTCTCTGACGTTATTTAAATAAGAGCAAATAAAACAGGAATAAAAACTATTTTAACAGACCATTGTTACTTTAGGCTATGCTAAGTTTCATAAACTACATACGAGAGCCTCTGATAAATTATGTAGATTATCATAGGGACCACAGTAAGTTTATTCAGTTTTTATATACTATTTTGCCACCTAGCTTACCTGAGATATCGTTCTTCTTTATTAAGTGATAACTATTATCGTAATGGAAACGTTGTATTCAAGTACTAAAAAATAATTTTAGTGGTCTCTGAAAAAACTTCAACTATTTTCAGAGCGTTAAAAACGCATTAGGGTAGTTGGTGTTATTTTAATGCAACACTTACCTAACCTAACCTAACCTAACCACGTTACTTTAAATACAAAGTGCTTTCAAACGTTTAACACGCTCGAAAAAATTAAGACGTAGAAAGATTTTTGAAGGTTAAACACTTTGAAGGTTGTAAAATGTTTCAATTGCGGCGCAGACACGTTAAATTGCAATTTACTTAAAACTTTTCTTTTCAGAGAATTAAGTAGTTAATGCCAGTAGCTTGGCATTATTCGTGTCTTTGGATTAAGGTTAGAGTATTTTCAAAGATTTCTACTGAATATAGAGTGCTTCAAAGATAATATTAAATAAATATAAAAATAATTTCACATTCACTTTAAAAATGCAGATTACGCATATTTTCAAACGTTTGTCAGTTTCATCTTTTTGGGGTTGGATGCTTTCTGCATATCAACGTCAATTTAAAAAAAATATATATAAATAGTTGATATGTACTTATTTCCTTTTGCATTAAAAAAAACATATGTTTATCTACAATGAGTGATAGTATTACAGTTGACAGATATAAATAAATATTATCTTGGATTAAATAATTTAAAAGCAGCAGAAATCAAGGAAGCCATTAAAAATAATTGTCATTTTATTAATAGTAAGTTATTTTTTTCCAGTAGTCCAATAATAGGTATATTTCCCGTTAACTCAAAAAAATTTCTCACTATTCATTTATCATCTTCCCAGTTGACATTTTGCTTCTTTTATTTCATATTATCTGTCTCTTTCTCTCTGTTCCTTTGTTATAATTTTAAATATCAATCTATTCTTGTCTCACTGTTCTCTTATTTTATTTTATATTGTGTTCTCCCTTTGTATGTATATTTAACCGCACATCTTGTATTCTTAGCTTAGTTAAATTTTGTAATGTCAAGGCTAAGCGAAACCAATCGGTCAAAAAAAAATTAAATCTTTAAACTTATACAAAGTTATTTTTCCATTGTAATTTAATATGTCAAACCACAAAGTGATTTCTATCTATGAAATCATAAAAAAATATATGCATTTTTATATTTTATTATAATGAATTGTGGTTTAAAATACTTTTCTGCATTTATAATTCGTTCAGATTTGAAACCTACCTTGAAAAGGTTTTAGATTTTTTTTTAGTGACTAGTGATGTCCATTGCAAATATAAAGCTATGTACTCTCAAGAAAAAGAGAATGTAAATAAATACAGATATTTATCTACTAGACTATGGAATAAGGTGTTGATGACTACGTTTTGCAGAAAAATATACTTACCTGAATAAATAACGAACTATCCCATGAAATCAAGAATTTAATGCACGTTCCTGTTCAATACCTAGTAATTGAACGTAATACGTTTAGTTTGTCAGAAAGCTTGCAATCTCGATCACGTAAAATCTGAACCTAGTTGCACATTGTTGACGCTCATGTTTTGTTAAGTATAAATTTAAATTTATTATTGTGACATAAAATACTAAATTATTATGCATTAACGTTCAAAATTATTTCAATGGCATTCGTGCTGCATTCAAAATATTTCATTTTGTTGTTTTGTGAATAATATTTTTAGTTGTGATAAAATAATTCGATAATTATTATTTTGAATTCCACTACTTTTTTATTAAGACCTAAAAGGTTTCACCTTATGACGAGCATCTACAAACTGGTTAAATTTGATTGAATTTAAATCTATGGTTTATTAATAGTAGGTATATAGATTTACTCAAAATTATACCACTCTGAAGATGCCCGTCGTAAGGTGAAACCGGTCAGGTCTTAATAAAAAAATAATAGAATCAAGTTAAAAAAATAGTATTCTTAAGTCATCACTTCGTTATTTCATCTGTGCAATTATTTTTAATTTGTTAATTCAATACAATTAATTCGTTTATAAATTTAATTTAATTTTTTATTTTATTTATTTGGGAAAACATACAGTTTTATATACATATTGATATATTGAGTGATAACATTGTTGGATTAACCAGTGGGAGTTTCCGCTATAAACGATAAAAGCTATTACAATTTATAATTTATTTATTTTTTTACAGAAAAATTAAAAAAAGAAAACAATAAAAACAAATGATCAACCGATTTTTCAAATGAAATTTTACGAATAATCAGTTTTTATTTTACTACAATTTAATTTTCATTACTTCTATTTTTGTTTTCATAGAATATCATAACAATGATAAAGGAAATCTGTAGGTATGTATGAAGCAGCTAAAAAAAGTTAAGCTTTAATTTTAGTGTTTTTTCTTATTTACATTTTGTCCTATTTTTGTCATTGCATCATTTAATATTAAGTATGTGATATTCTTTCTCTGTTGCTCTTTTTCTCATTTCGTGTGATTATTTTTGGAACTGGAAAATAGTCCGTAAGTTTATGAATGCATAAATAATACTGTCAAACGGTAAACTTTAAATTATGAAAATTCAACAACTTTTCTTTCAGGAATATTTGCGTAAAATTAACTGTTTTCAGTTCCATGCATCGTTTTCATTGTGAGTAAAAGATCCTCCAATTCACTACTAAGTAAATAAGAACGAAGTCCTTTTGTTGTAACGCCCATTACAAACATTGTCCATTGTAACAGCTGCAAAACGTTAGGTCCTTGTTAGCATGTAGTTATTAAGACATAATGTTTTTTGTGAATACCGTAAAAGAGTCCCAACTGCTTCCAACCGTCTGGAGCCAGTGGGAGTATGGCATCCCTAATTAGGGTATTTTGTGAAGCTGAAGATAGTGGGGAGGGAAGGAGATGGGGTAAAGAAGGGTTGGAAAGTGCCTATTGCTATGCTATTCAGATCGGTTTTTCTTCAGATTCTGAATGGTGGTATATTACCAAGGTGATACTTGGAGTATCTTCCACTCGAGTGATTTTTTATAATTTTAATTTTACCTTGACGATTTTAATAATTTCTTTTTTTTTAAACTTTATTCGACCATTTTTTATTTAAGACCTGAACGGTTTCACCTCATGATGGGCATCTTTAGACTGTTACTGGTACTGGTTCATGCCCATCATAAGGTTAAGCCGGTCAGGTCTTAAATAAAAAAAATAGTGGAATAAAGTTTAAAATTTGGTTTTATTAAAATTATTAAATTGGAGTTCCACCACGAATTGACAGTTTAAAAATTAGATATTTTACCTTGCTTAGTTTGTTTTATAAGATTTTGTGTACAGTGTGCATAATGTCTAATTAATTATAAACAAGTAAAGGTGCTAACGTTTTAACCTTCTAGTTACAAATTACTACGAGCACGATGTCTGCAGCTCTGTCAGTATAGCATAATTACAGGTGTCGACTTTACCGATGCTGCCACCTAAATTAAATAAACTATTGCTACGTGCCTCGAACCATCCCGGCTAGGCTATATTACCCCTTGGACTTAAGTCTTACCAAGGGAGTGTTCATCCAATTGAATGTCCTGTGCAAATAGTAAATATATTCAATGTCCCTCCACGACCTGTTAAAGGTCTTGCGCAGATGTTCGCAATAGATTTTTTGTTCGGGGTATTTTAAAAGAAATTTAAAATAAAGTTCAATAAGACTACAAATAGCTTAAATAAAAAAGTCATATCCGGTCTAGGTAAACGAAATTTTTATCTCTAATTACCAGTTTATTTGTATGACCTCTGTCGTAAAGCATTGAGGTTAGCTGGGTTGACATTGGTGGCTTGTTCTAGTCTCAACGAGAAAAATAGTATTGTATTCGATTTTTATTTAATTTGGAATTTATATGGACATCAAAGCGCACCATTCTTTTCCACACTGGAGAAGCTTACTTTCCAAAACAAGCCATCAAATGTCTGTCTGTAGTGCCTTTTAAAATATTTTGAACACGTTGCTCGCCAAACTTAAAAGCATAATCTGGAAAAGGTTAAAGTCACTGGCCGAAGTGGAATGTAACTAAAATAAACAAAGACATATAATAGATGCATTGAATAGATCAAATACCACAAGCGTCCGAAACGTCAATGTTTGCGGCTCTCCATGCAACGTAAGATAGCGATAAGTGAAAGAGCTTTGTTTATTGGGGCAATTGGAATGAGGGTTTCGAAATTCATGAAGAAGGGTCAACAATTCAAGAATACAGTGGTAGATACTCTAATTATCACCCTGGTGAAAGTCTACCATTCAGAATCGAAACGTTGCTTGAAATGGCTTTTGCCGTGTTTGGTGACTACATTTCAAAAGCCTGCTACTTTCCGACCTTTCTCTTTTCCATATCCTTCCTCTCTACCCCACTACTTTAAGCCTTAAAAAATACCCCGTTTGGGGATGCCATTGTTCTACTGGCTTTAGGATGTTGGGATTAGTTGGGACTCTTGTGCGGTATTCAGTGTAGAACAAATAAGAATTTTGCTAACCACCTCACAAAACAAAATCTATTCTTTGGCGATTAGAATTGATATGAATTTAGATTGGTTATTGGTAATAATATATCATCGCTGGAGAGACAAAAGGGTGAAGCACCGTTTCGGGAGTGTACACCAGAGTACTTCAAAGTTTTTTTGTTTTATAATAAAATTGACAAGTGTTGGATTTCGAATTGACAGCTGGTTGGTTTTTTACCTGTTTCGCTTATTGTCCATTCCTACCCATCCCGCCAATTTGCCACTCGATTTTTACGGTGAACAGCCGTACAGGAAAAATAGGAAGAGTATGCAACTGTAGTCATGTGCTGCTCTCAACTGGCAAAAAAACTCGCTATCGTAATATCGTGGGATCTCCCGCCTCGGCGCTCTACACATTTGTATTTCGTCACTCGTCGCAGCAAGCCGTCTCCGGAGCAATTCGTTTTTCATCATTCGTTGCATAAAGCCGCCTCCGGAGGACATTGGTGAATAAATTGGCTTGAATCCTTATTTTTACCACTAATATAATCAAGATTTTTATCAAGTATATATCGTTGTTCGATTTTTACAGTCCATTTAATTTCGTCGATGTTCATTCGAAACGAAAAGCACGTATCGGTGTTTCATTGCCGTTTCCGGATGCAACAACAAGTCTTCAGTACCTGGTTGGATTTTGAAAACAAAGTTGACTCGGATAACTCAATGCTCTCACTGAAATTGAAGTTACCTAGTCAAGCTTTCTTCTAAATTGTAAATATATTTTAGATGGCTGAAAGGCCGCAAAAGTCTTCAGAAATAAACGAGAGTCAAGACATTCGATGCAGAAAAAAAACTGCATATTTTACTATTTATTGACCAAAGTGTCGCTTCAGCCCTTTTGCTTTTCCAACGACAATATGATGAATTTTAGTTTTTTTAAGTGGTAAGACGCTCGACTACGAATACAAAGGTCGCCGGTTCAAACCCGGCATGCACCAATCATTTTTATTTAATTAATATGTGTCATAACACATTTAATTCATATAAAAATACTAAGAAGTATATTTGAGGCACGTTCCAGAGTGGTAGATACTCTAAGTATCGCCCTGGTGAAAGACCACCATTCAGAATTGAAACGTTGCTAGAAATGGCTTTAGCCGTGTTTGGTGACCTAATCTGTACTTCCCAACCTTCCTCTTCCCAATCTCCTTCCCCTCCCCAACACCTTCAGCCTCACAACATACCCTATTTGGAGATGCCATAGTATCAATGGCTCTAGACGGTTTAGAGCAGTTGAGACTCTTGTGCGGTATATATATATATATATATATATATATATTCATATATATATATATATATATATATATATATATATATAATATATATATATATATATATATATTTGCACTTCGTTTGAAATAATATAAACTATGATGTGTTATCTGATTCAGCCTTATGTTTCAAACATCAAAAGGTCGCCGAGTAAAAAAGATCTTAACGCCACACAATCCAATGTTACCAGGAATATAATGGGAGAACATAATTAATTTGATCATAATTCTCGCTTTTGATCCCCGACCTCTCGTATTAGTGTCTCAAAGAGAAGTTAATTAAGTCTTTTCATTGGACCGTTATGTAATTAATTCCCTCTGAAATGGTGAATCAGGACTAGACCTTGAATAATAATTGTACGGAGTTGAATGGCCAGCATTCATCTGAAAGTCGACACGGTGACTCGTGACGGGTCAAATAGTATTTATCAAACAAAATTTGTTACTTAATTTAATTAATATTTAATTATTTCACCTACGTAGCAGATATAAGTTAATTGGTCGTGAACCTTGAAGGTTCAAATAAGACCGGGTTAGAGCAAATAATAACTAAGGAAATTTGTGTGTGTTTTTAACGTTGAAAATATAGGATATTTAAAAAATTTTAATTTTTAAAAATGTTTAGTGGGCAAAAAAATATTATTTCAGTGGCCTTTGAGGTTGAGTGATGGAGACACTCGATTAAACACCCAGAGGTCACCGGTTCAAATTTCAAAATTCGCAAGTAAATTTTACTTAATTAATCATTTCACATTTATTTAAAACGGTTTTTGTCTTTCTTTACGACTCTACGATAACCTTGTTTAGGCTTTGACTTGAATGTTCTTTTTTATTATTATAATGATTATAACAATATTTGGAAAATTTTTGTAACGCCGGTTTTGTGAAAAATCACCTCAAGGGCGCTATAATGTATATTTTTGTCATTGCTTCTTTAATTAATTTATTTTTTATGGTGAATACCGCACAAAAGTCCCAACTGCTCCCAACCGTTGAGAGCCAGTGAGACTATGACATCCCCATTTCAGGTATGGTTTGAGGCTGAAGGTAGGGGAAGAGGAAAGTTGGGAAATGCCTGGATATTCAGATCTGGTCACCAAACACGGCTAAATTTATTACAACGATTCTGAATGATAGTCTTTCGCCAGGGCGATACTGAGAGTGTATATCACTCTGGAATATGCCGCAAATATACCTCCTATTATTTTATATGAATGACACATATTTATTAAATAAAAGTTATTTACGCGTGCCGGGCTTGAACCCGCTATCTTCGGATTTGTAGCTGAGCGTCTTACCACTCGACTATGGAGGCCGTCGAATAATCTGTTGATCTTTTCTTCCATTTCGTATTATGTATTTTCTTTTGGTAATGGGACACTGAAAACCTTGCTTGAAAATATTTCGGCCGTGTTTGGTGACTAGATCTGAATGACTAGGTTCTTTCCAACCTTCCTTTTCTTCATCTCCTTTTTTTTCCACTTCCTTCGGCCTCATAAAATGCCCAGATTTTACTGGCTCTTGATCGTTATTAGCAGTCGAATCTCACATGCGGTAATCTCACTTAAAAACAAAAATAACATTATGGAGGTTCTCTGGTACTTTTTGAGATATGTTGGGCCTTAGCATATAACGATATTAATTAAAAAGGATTGAAATTAAACGTTGATAATGTAACTAAAGGGATACAACCCTCATCAAAAGGGTGGTCGTTTACCATGTGTCATTTTTTTTGCCTAAAAAACCTTCGTTCAAATATTTCACACCATCGTTTATTAACAGTATCCAGAAAAATTCAAACATATTTTTTTAACACAAATTACCATTCAAATCATTCAATTCACTAATGGAATTTTTTGCTGACCCGTTTGTTCGATAAGGCGCCTAATGACATTACGATCCTGCACTACTTTGAAAGTCTCGTTCTATCCTTCGTCTTATTCTATTCGTCTCTATAGTCTAGGATGACCAGCTGCAAGTCTACCCTTGAGAACGGAAAGTTGATTTCTGCATATTAGTTGTTCTGTTGATCTGCTGATATACTGGAAATTGGCTCTTGCAAACCTAATCGTACATTTTTAAAAGATTTAAAAAAAAATACTTTTCTAATAGCGACTACGCCTCGATCCATTGATGTTGAAAAAAGACTGGATGATCGAGTGGTAAAGTGCTTGACTGTGAATCCAGAGGTCACGGGATCAAATCCAGCAGGCGCAATTAAAAAAATTATATTTACTTTTCATAACACTTTAAATTCATAAAAAAAAATTATAATTTAGCATATAGTGGAAAACCGCCATTCAGTATCGAAACGGTGCTTGAAATGTCTTTAGCCGTGTTAGGCAAACAGAGCTGAATACCAAGGTAGTTCTACACTATACTCTACCCCATCTCCTTATCCTCCACACTATCTTAAACCTCACAAAATACTCCGATTGGGAATGCCATAGTCTCACTGGCTCTAGACGATTGGAAAAAGTCTCGGAAGTATTCACAAAAAAAAAAATCTTTTAATAAGACGATTGTAGACGTTATATTTACTCTGTCCTCTGACCAAAACAGAAACATATTTTGATTGAGAGGTGTTTTACAATTTCAACATATGTAAAGTGTGTATATTCTTGAAACGTATCCAATTTATGATAAAGTCAATGTGTTGACTTCAGAAAATATGAAATTCACCAAACACAGCAAACTGTTATTATCTCTTCTTTAAATATACGGATATAAAAAAAATGATTCACGTCCCGTGAAAAATACGTAACACTACAATATTTTCCTCTTTTACCTTTTCGTCGCGGGGGGAACTATTTTATTTTATTACGCCTACGCTGTAGACTTCAACCCACCTTCAATACCTGGCTGTACAGAGAACACTGGATACGTGTCAGCGTTGGTATTCTTTTAACGAGTTTATCCGACGTTCTGGAATTGAGGAGTGTTATATAAATCAAACATTTGAGTCGACAATAGTTTGAATGAGGCACATTTTTAAATGTCAAACAAATCCTTGCATAGGTTTTATTTAAATTTGCCTAATGTTTGTGGAATTTAGATATAACGGCCTCCATGGTCGAGTGGTAAGACGCTCGACTACGAATCCAAAGGTCGCGGGTTCAAACCCGGCGTGCGCCAATTACTTTTATTTAATTAATATGTGTCATAACACATTTAATTCATGTAAAAATAATAAAATGGTAGATACTCTAAGTATCGCCCTGGTGAAAGACCACTATTCAGAATCGAAACGTTGCTTGAAATGGCTTTAGCCGTGTTTGGTGACCAGATCTGAATAGCCAGGTACTCCCCAACCTTCCCCTTTCCAATCTCCTTCCCCTCCCCACTACCTTCAGCCTCACAACATATCCTATTTGGGAATGCCATAGTATCACTGGCTCTAGACGGTTGGGAGCAGTTGAGACTCTTGTTCGGTATTCACGTAAAAAAAAATACATATATGTTTTGTTGTGTATTAAAAATTGAAAGATGACGTTACCTGTATTTAAATTAAATAAAGTATGTACTTATTAATTTATGGTTTTAACCTCTTTTTGATTAATTTTTTCGAAGTTTTTTTTTTATTTTTCAGTCAACACTTTGCAAGATAATCTTACTGTGATATATGACATTTTGAAATACAGATATGTTGAAAAAAACAATATTTTATTTACAGTCCTCTTTACTTATGATTCTTCAAAAGTTAAAATAATATTTTTATGATATAATATTATTAAAAATATTTTCTTTTAAAATGTAAGTGTAATGTTTTTTATTTGTGTTTTACATAATTAAGTATAATAACGAGTGTTTGTATTTTTATTACGAGAACCATGAATTCAAAAGGTTAATTAGTTGTCCAAAAAAGAGATTAATTAAAAATGGTGAACTAAATTTTCCCAAAGCTCTTTATTTTCTGCAGATTGTCAGTGGCTCATTCTCCATTGATTTAAGAAAATAACTTGCCAATCATTATTTCAATGTGTAAAACCACCGTGACACTTAAACATAATAATTTTAATCGTGATATTTATTACGACGAAAACAAAATTTGATCTTACTAACTAACCGTCACGCCGTTTCTCCGTGGACAAAAAAGATGAACTAACATTCAACTCTGTATGCACACACACTCCTTGCATCATTCACATTCATACATCGTCTCATATATACTCTTCTGTTATTCTGACTCTTGACATGACCTGACTCAACTTTTTTTCAAGTTAATTATACAAAATGGACATTTTTTATTCAATACTAACAGTAGGTGTAATACAAATTTCATTTTTATATATATATATATATAATATCTAGTTTCTAGTTAATGATAATTACCTCCCTAATTGAAAAAATTCTCGTACTAAGGGAGGAAATACTATCATGGGTTTCTTGAAATTAATTTTGTATGATTCAAAATGAATATCATATGATCAATTTTATCATGCCATGTTATTCTCGTGTGACTTTTAATCCATTCACTTTCGCATCATATATTTACAAAACAAAATTTTCTTCGTTCATCCGCTTTTAATGCCAGAACCATCTAAGCGTCCTATTCCTTTTCGTTTTCATTATGCTTACTATTTAATTAATTAAAAAAAAAAAAACAAATATTTCCGGGTTACAAATAACTTGACAATATTTGAAAAACTACCACAATAAGCGAAAGATGTTGCTTGTTCAATGGTGGATGACTTGAACCCACGACGCCCGGGTGGGAATCCGAAGTGTTTGTCCACTCAGCTACTAACCGGTCAAATATCAGCTTTACATTAGCCTTGCATTCTGGATATCCACCTTTTTAACACGGTTATAAATGATTTTACCGCACATACGCGTCAGGGATCTCGTTTCTACAACATGTAGTCTACTTTCATCTTTCCTCTGCCAGTTCCATGCCTCACTTCACATCGGGGTTGGTATATGCACTCTGTTTTGAACTGCTAGCTTGGCATATTTGAAGAATTTGATCTAATTTATTTATATTATATAAACAGTGTTTGAATTATAGGTGTAACCTTATTCCTTACCAAGTCAGGTAATGCACCTTCCTCATTTTCAACTAACCCAAAAACGTCAATCATCCGCGTATCAGATCCGAGTTTTCACTCCCCTAAAAGTTTTTGAGTTTGTGTGTTGTTCCGAGTATCGACCGCGTGCCGGCACACGTCCAACGGGGGACCCGTTCCTGCCGAGGTGATGCTGAAATGATTAGCACACATTTGTGGTAGGAATATAATTGAGTATTTTTATAACTATACAATATTTACTATTCAAACAATATTAATAATATTAAAACAACTGAACAGCTTAACTCTAGAAGCCTGATTGATATCGACTAAAAAAACGTGATTTCGTCAATTTAAATATGACTTTCTGACTCATCGGCGAATTGAAACGTTACTTGAAACGGCGTCGGCCGTGTTTGGTGACCAGATCCGAATAGTCAGGTCCTTCCCAACCTTCCTCTTCCCCATATACTTCACCTCCCTATTACCTTCAAACTCAAAACTTACTCTAATTGGGGATGCCATAGTCCCACTGACTTTAGACGGTTGGGAGCAGTCGGGACCATTGTGCGGTATTCACTATAAACAAAATACAAACAAATAATGTTTTAAGCTTTGACATGACGCACTCACTCTGTGGGAAGACATAATTAAATTTTACACAAAAGTAATTTTTTTTTCAAACCACTTTATTAGATAGATAAACCAACCGGTTTCAGCTCTACCTGAACCTTCTTCATGGTTGAACAAATAAAAGGTTCAGGTAGAGTCGAAACCGATTAGTATATGTATTTTATAAAGTGGTGTCAAAACAAAGTTACTTTTATTTAAATTTTAAATAATTTTAATTGATTTTTTATAAGAGTAAGGCAACAATGAGTTAAAATCGGGCAAACGGACACGACAGTAACCCACTTATTTTCAATTATCTTTTCAAAGATTCAGGCGATATAAATAGAAAAAGACACAGAAAAAATTAGTCACAACCGAGAATCAAACTCAGAATCTTTCATCTCTGGGAGGGACGCTCTTATCAACAGTACAACCGAAATCTATTTGATAACTGCCAATTTAATCAATCTCATATTTATTGAGAATTATTAATATTTTCTCTCAAAATAACATCTCCGAAAATGGCATAAGCTATAAGGGAAATAATTTCCCCTGGGGCCTTCAACGCGAGGTTTTTTTTTCAGAGATTGGGCATCCATTTTTATGTTCCTAAGTAGAGATTATAACTGAACTAAATTTCATTCAGAAATGGTGTCTCAAAATAGATGTATCAATTTTTAGATACAGATCACGCTGGAGAAAATCGAAACCTTTCTTACAATAGCTAAAGGTATGTTAAGCTATCAGACATAAAAAGCTAGGTTTTTCGGCGTAGCAACATTCTTAAAATTTCGGATCTAAATTTTACATCTTTTTTAAGCTTTTGAATAAACGAATCAGTAAATATTATATGATAATTCATATTATTCACAAAAATGATCGTGGCATTAGATTGCATAGATAAGTAGCACTAGAAACATGAAAAATATTTTTCATTTCATCGTCTTCGATCTATAATTCTTACTATAATCTTAAAGAATCACCTAGTTTTGGTCCCGTAGAGCCAGAAAAAATGGTGTCTAATTTACGACCCTAAGGCTTGCATTTTGTCCATAAAATCGTCGATTTTACTTATGATGTTTTTTTTAAACCTATACCAAGTGCTGCTTAGCTCAAGGCCGGGCCTTACTAAGCCGTTTTCACTTGAAGCATTCGATTCTTAATTGTCCGTCGTGGCGCTTTCGCAGCTGCCTGACGTGTTTTAGTCTTTCTCGTTATTTTTCGCCAAATAAGTAGGATATTTCACAAATTACTTCTTTAAAATTACACCAAAATTACCGTTGTTGTGTATAGGATAAGTGAAATTTAAAGATTAATGATTTGTAAGAAAATATTTTAATCTTTAAATATCAGTGTTTTAAATGCAGTGCAATAGCTCGAGAATGGTTACTTGCTTTGATCCTTGTCCAGATGTGTCCCTTGGACCGCCCGGGAACTGGCAGGGGGGGCGGGGGAGTGCCGATCTTGACTGACTGTTCCCGAACGTGAACGAACCAGGTATCCAACAAATCACCCAAGTGACACCCTTACAGATGACAGCCAGATGACATTTGCCCTCAATCTGTTAGAGCGGCTGCATTACATCTTACATTACAATTTAACAAGATCTGTACAGCGCCCTTGAGGTGATTTTTCACAAAAACGGCGCTATAAAAATCATCCAAATATTATTATTATTATTATTATTATTATTATTTCTATTTCACTAGGACAATACATACAGTATCTACAACTCTGGAATGCGGTATAAATAAATCAGAAACGGACATTGACTTTTTTATGTGAAGAATCTCGAACTTTTTAGAGCCAGTGTGACTATGGTATCCTCAATTGGGGTATTTCGTGATGCTGAAAAGAGGGATTAAAGAAATAAAATGGGTAAGTGAAAGGTTGGAAAGTAGCTGGATATTTCATAGTGAATACCGCACATGAGTTCCAGCTGCTCCCAACCGTCTAGAGCCAGTGAGACTGGCATCCCCAATTGGAGTATGTTCTGAGGCTTAAAGTTGTAAGGAAAGAAAAAGATGGAAAAGTGGAAGGTTTGAAAGTACCTGGCTACTCAAATCTGGTCACCAAACATGGTTTAAGTCATTTCAAGCAACGTTTTGATTGTTAATGGTGGTTTTTTTAATGTGCCGTAAATATAATTTAAATTAATTAAATGTTTTATAATTGATTGATTAAAAGTTATTTGCGCACGTCGGGTTTGAACTCGCGACCTTTGGATTTGTAGTCGAGCATCTTACCATTCGACCGTGGAGGCCGTCAAATATTCCAATTTGGTCACAAAACCACTAGCATTTCAAGCATCCAATTCTAAATGGTGGTCTTTTAGCTGAGTGATACTCAAAGTATCCACTATTCTGGAACGCGCCGCAAATAATACATTATTTTACGTAGGAAATTTATTAAATATACATAAATTATTTACAAATATTGTTTGCGCACGCATAAACTCGAACCCACGATCTCCTAACATAAAAACCTTACACGAAAAGAAATCAACCTGCTTCAAATTAGGGGTTGGAAAAGTATTTTTAAATAAATCGTACTCTTTAATTTTTCCAATTAAAACGTAACAAATGTAGCTCGTTTACGCTTACCACATTTTCTCACAAGTTGGCAAAGGTGGCGTGTATATTGGCTTGGAAATAAAGCAACTTTTGCTAAGGCGTTGCGCATACAAATTCCGCGAGGTTGCGGCATTGGATAGTGCGGTAGAAAATTGCACGAAGTACTGCGCTTTGTATAACCCTGCTTTTGAGAAAAGCTCCTTAAAGTTTTAATCGAAGAATTTTATCATGAAAATGGTGTTTTAAGGGGGTAGATAATTAGATAAATTATCTGTTCGTGTTGTTCTGCATGGCCTCCGTGGTCGAGTGGCAAGACGCTCGATTACGAATACATAGGTCGCAGGTTCAAGCGCGGCGTGCGCAAATAAATTTTATTTGCGGCACGTTCGTACGAGTTGTAGGTACACTAAGTATCGCCCTGGTGAAATACCATTACTCAAAATCAAAACGTTGCTTGAAATAGCTTTAGCCGTGTTTGGTGATCAGATCTGAAAAGCCAGGTACTCTCAACCCTCCTTTTCCCCTCCCTTTCCGCGCCCTTCAAGTGATTTCTCCACGAAATCGACGCTATAAAAGTTATCTATTTGTTATTATTATTGTTATCTCTTTCCCTTCCCCATTTCTCACAATATACCCCTATTGGGTTTGCCATAGTCTCACTGGCTCTAAGCAGTTGGGAGCAATTGGAATTTTTGTGTTGCATTCACTGATTTTTTTTTTAAATTATGTTACTATGGTCGAGTAAATAAGTGAAATATATATTTACGAGATAAATAAATGAATTTAGAATAGTGAAAAAAATTTGAATAATTAAAATAACTTATCCAACAGTCCAATAATTCTTTATTACAATTTTATTCTCTTTTACCCCATGAAACCCCTAACCTGTGACTTCTGGATTCGTATTCTGGCATCTTAACCACTTGACTATGTTGGGCGTAATAGAATAAAATCTGTTTTTCATATTTTGTTAGATGGATTCTTATGCATTTTACCTAATCTTTATTTTATAATAAGCACGCTTTATCAAAATCATAAAACTCATTTTCGTGATCCCAAAATTAATCATCAATCAATCAACTTTCAACGGTCATTTCTGGAGCCGAAAACCTTGCATAAAAATCCAGTTATTCTTATTTCCTCTCCTTAATGAAGCTCCGTCAAATTGCGAATTACCGCCCCAGAGAATGTGGCGAGCTTTCTTTAACGGTACTTCTATCAATCAAAGCGGCAATCAAAGCAAAACGCCATTTCATTTTATAAAAGTTCCCCTTAAATTCGATTAGGCAAACTTCGGTTTCCGCAAAAGCTGGGGTCAATTTAACGCCTGGCCGAGCTTTTGGTGTCGTCGACCTTAATTGTGAAAGCCTGTATTGATATTGACGACTTTAGCTCGCCTTATATCGATTCTCGGAAGTTTCATTGATTTTGAAAATATTGGAACGGAATTTTCTGTGTGAATGGTTTTTCACGTATCTTCAGATAAAAAAGTACAAAGTTAAATGTTATTTGAAAGTTGTTCATAGCTTTTTAAATGAAATTTATATTTAAGATTGATGTTATATGTATGATTATTTGACCCTTGCGTGTTTTTTTTTATTTTTATTTTCATGCTTATATGATTGTTGACCACGTATGCGAATGAATAGTTTGGTCCAGACAATCCGTGGCTAGGGCGTGCAGCATTTCCAACAAGCAAATAATTTTAAATTGGAAAGACAAATATATCGACGCTGGAAAGGCATAAACGCTTAAGCGACACTTAAGTCGAAAATGGCTTAAATATGCATATTCAATACTTTTGTAACGCTTCAGCCAGATTTTGGGACTATTTTAGCTTTTTGTCGCTTGCTTTGAGTTTTTTTTTTCAAAATTCAACATTTAAGTTTTACAAAATGGCGCTTCACTTCTTTTGCACTTCCGGGGTTAATATTATTACTGTCACATTTTTAAAACATTGAATCCATACTGGAGGCCCCGAAGAAAATAATTTCCCTCAGGGCCTGTCATCTTTGGGGATGCTGTATAGGATTGATTTTATATTCTTTATTTTGCCCGTTTGACTGCCAAATTATTAATTTGTCAAAATGGAAATACCTCATACGCCAGCTGCGGACATTCTAAACGAAGCTTATAATAATTTTATTAGTGTTGAAAAGAGAAAAAAAATCAGAGTTCGGTTGTTGACCTTATTTTTTGCGAAAAAATATATTTTACTATCCTAGAATCCATAAAAGACAGCAA
The DNA here is from genome assembly GCA_022651775.1 of Drusus annulatus. Classification (NCBI taxonomy): domain Eukaryota; kingdom Metazoa; phylum Arthropoda; class Insecta; order Trichoptera; family Limnephilidae; genus Drusus; species Drusus annulatus. The sequence continues at coordinate 546,769 of JAGWCC010000231.1, forward strand.
AAGTCGTCATGCTGCCTTTTACGGATTCTTAATTTTTTCGTTATTACTGAATAAATTTCAAAGATTTTTTTCTAAGCGTGTTGTGAATTGAAAATGTTTTCAATTGTTCAGGTACTTTTCTTTCTGAATATTTTATAACATATTTTTTTAAATTATTAACTTAGTTAAATAAGAAAGTGATACACATACGTTCTATTCGATTTTAAAGTTAAATTTATTAAACAAATTCCATGTTATATTTAAAACTATTTTAATTACTTGAATTCTTATAATCGTAATTCGATTCATATTATGAAGTGATTTAAAACTGCATGTAAAAAGTTGGAATAATAAATGTATTTTCGTATAAAGGAAGATGATGCGAAATAAAAAAAACAGCTCCACAATAAAATTGTGCAGCTTACTAACCTAATAAATCCCGATTTTTCTGTGTCTAATTCACTATTTAACCATCACGCCGTTTCACCGCAGGGTATGCAGAGAGAACGGACCGCCATACAACTCTGTCTTGGCACACACTTCTTACTCCATTCACATTGATCTCATACAAAATCTTCTATTATTCTGACACTTGACACGGCCTGACTCAAGTATCTCATTCACTTGATCTTGCCATATTTTCCTCGGGCGTCCCCGACTTCTTCTTTCATTCACTTTCGCATCATTCATCCTTTTAATTCCACTCCTTTCTTTGTTCATTCACTCTACATGTCCAAATCGTGATCCTATTCATTACGCTTATTTCAGTTTTGCATTATTTCTAGATATCCACATTTCAACACAGTCCTAAATGGTTGTACGCACATACGCCTCAGGGATCTTATTTCTACAGCATTTGGTCTACTTTCATCCTTCTTCTACTGATTCTACTCCTTACTGCCGTACACCAAGGTTGCTGTAGGGACTCTATTCTGGACTGCTAGCTTCACTTCTATAGACATTTTTTTATTTGCGCCAACAGCGTTCAGTCCTTAAGCAAACTGCATATAGGTAATTCATTCACAAAAGCTTTGCTTGGAGTGCAAGTTTTTTTAAAAGCTACAGTGATATACGCTCAACTTTCAAAGGAATACGCTGATCACTAAGTCAGCATGAAGTAGACCCTTGCAGAGCTGCATTCCGATAAAGAGGTTTTTGTTCACGAAGCATTAACTGCGCTATCGAAGATTAATGGTACGAGCGGAAGAATTTTCTTCTAACCTTTTACTTTACAATCTTAAGAATAAAACTGTTGATGCACAAGTGACAAAATTATACCGCAAGGTGCGGAATCAATTTTAAAAAATAAATTAAAATATATGAGTTACGACCCAGCTTTTTAAAAGTCACAGAAAATGTTTTTTGAAAACTTTTGTTCGTTTTGAATTTGCATTTTTTGAATGTCTTTTAAATTAAGTAAAATTAATTATATTTACACCGAGCTTAAGAGTGATCACAGCAAATCACCTCTCAATTTCTTTCTTATACCAGCCGCCTTTCAGAATTAAAAGTATTTTAATTTAATGCACATAGTATACCGAGTAATATATACTCTTAGTATCACCCTGGTGAAAGACGACCCTTCAGAATCGAAACGTTGCTTTAAATGACTTTAGCCGTGTTTGGTCACCAGATTTGAATAGCTTGGCACTTCTCAATCTTCCTCTTCCTCATCTCTTTCCCTTCCTCGCTTTCTTTAGCTTCACAGCATACCCTATTTGGGGATGTCGTAGTCCCACTAGCTCTAGACGGCTAGTCTGTTGGGACTCTTGTACGGTATTCACTATAAAACAAATATTGAAAAGGTTATGTTAGGTTGGGTGAAGTTTATTTAGGTTAGGTAAGATTTGGTTAGGTTAGGTTAGGTTAGGTTTAGTTAGCTTAGGTAAGGTTTGGTAAGGTAAGTTCGGTTAGGTTAGGTAAGGTTTGGTAAGGTAAGTTAGGTTAGGTCTGTCCCAATCTTACTTTTTTCCATCTCCTGCCACTCTCCAGTTCATCCAGCCTCACAGCATTGGCAACACGCCAAATTGGGGATGCCATAGTTCCACAGGCTTTAGGCAATTGCAACTATTATGCAATTATCATATTAAATACTCCGACATATGATTTTTTCAACTGTGTGCATGTTTTCAACGAACACAACACATTACGTAATCTCCCTGAAACAGGAAACCGCACTGAGAGAGGTTTTCCCAACTGCAGGTATAAAATAGGTTGAACATTTCCCAACAAAGGCAATACCTTTTCTGAGTGGGTTAGACTTGTCGCGTCGGTTGGAAATGAAATTTTAATCTCATTGACGCGGCGCAAGCCGAATTATTACAATCGTATTTGGTCCCTATCAGGAATCTGGAATCCATTAAATTGTGCCTTAATTGGCCCCGATTAATAAAATTACATGATTATTTAATGTGATATTCATGACTGATGAACTGACTGTTTACATAAGAGTAGAATAATAAATATTTAAGTGAAATGTATAGACTCTGAATGAATTGATTAAATTTTAGATTATCATATAAACATCAGCATAAAATAGGGGTGAATTTCCAACACTTTATAACACTTGTGAAGTATCGGGTATAAGTCGAACCTGATCGGCACTTGATATCCAAAATTACAGTTATGGGCGGTATTTTATCAATTTGAAGTTTTTTTTAAATAATGACAAACATACCCGGGTATTAAATAACTTGAGTGGACAGACGCGTCGGATTCCCGTTCGGGCGCCGTGGGTTCGATTCCTCTACTAGTTAAGTACTCCATCATAAAACAAGCAACATCTTTCAATTATAATGATGGTTTTTAAAGTTTTCCAAATATTGTCAGGTTATTCGTAACCCGAGAATGTTTTTTTTTAATAAAAAAAACACTTCAGTCGAGCCATTTCTAAAGTCAAACAGAATAATAATAATAATAAAACTTTATTTAAATACAGTTTACAGTAATAACAGCAAAATAATAAAAATAAAAGCAAAATAATCATATAAAATACATAGGGTGTATAAAGGTGTAGGAACATTTATATATTTTAGCAAGAGATCTATACATGGTCAAAAGTATATATATACATTACACAAACATTAATTAAATAGGTTGAGAGACCATTCTCCGTATTTACTTAATACATATAAACTTAGTTTTTGTATATTTGTAAATAGTTATTACTTTTGTTTTCTCGTAATCTGCCTCACTAGGCAAGCTTGTGTTGAGGTAATTAAATACAAAGTGTAAATGTGCTTGATGCAAAGAGTGTGCGCCACTATAGAGGTTTTTGGCAATTCGCCCTATCTGCCTACACATGCGGAGAAACGACGTGATGGGTAGTTAGTTACTTTTTACTGTATTTTACTAGTTTTCATTTTTTTATTTATTTAATTGCTACATTACTTACTTTATTTAATACATTACTGCATTTGATGTGAGATATTATTTAATGTCTTATTATAATTTATACTTATTTAAAATAATAATTTATGCAACTAACTCTTTTCAAGCTTTGCTAGATTAGGTACTTACAACTTCTCATATCTAAGGGTTTTAATGTACTTCCACTAAGTTTATTTTCAAGATGTCTTAATGCTTTAATATTAAGCACCTTATAATTTCCCTATTTTGATTTTCTCCTACAATTTCTAGTAAAATAAAACTACTAAAAAACTCGTACAATTACAAAATCCTTCAATGGCCACATTTATTTGCCATATTATGTTCGGGAAGGATCTAAGCCTTCTTGGCTGCCTAATTAGCTTCTTCGTTACAGTTTCATCCCTTAACCTTTTTTATTTACTTATTGTCAAAGAAATAAATAAATAAGTACAACATTTTGCCAGAAGAAAGAACAACAATGAGAGAGGAATGTTAGAAAACCTTTGCAACCTTTATAAATAATGTGCTAAATTGGTCATTATTGCAAGTAAATGACACTTATTATTAAATCAATTTATCATAAGTGCAAAATTAAGCATAGATGAAAGAAGTGACGAATATTCTAACAAAAAATGTAAAATATATATAAAATATATTTAAATTTGTCTAGTAGTCCAATATTAGGTATATTTTCTGTAAACTTATTGTTTCTTAATCACTTTCTTAGCTGAATTTTGCCTCTTTCAATTTATATGATCTGTCTCTTTCTCCATGTTCCTTTGTTATAAACCAAATATTATTCGTTTGTTTTCTTACTGTTCTTTTATTTTATTTTATATTCTGTTTTCCTTTTATATGTATATGTAACCGCACACTTTGTCTTTTTTGTTTTGTTTTATTTTTCCACCTTGATGGTGCTTAGACTAAACGAAACCAGTATATTAAAACAAAAACAAAAAACTTTTGTCTTATAAAAAATTTGATCGAGAAAAGTAGAAAACAATATTTATTCATTCAAATCCGATCACTACCTTAACCTAAAGCCATTTCAAGTTATATTTCGATTCTGAATGTCAGTGACTCATCGGAGAGCGAGCATTCACTTCCAAGCAAGATGCTTATAAAACAAAAACGTATAAATTTGTTTTTTTTTTTATATACATGATATTCAATGTAAGTTTTGTCGATTTTTTTACACGCTATCTTTTTCTTGACAAAGATTGCTTCTCAATGGAGACCGATGTGAAGACCTCATAGTTTTTGACGGCCTTCATGTTTAAGTGGTAAGTCTCTCAATTACAAATCCAAAGGTCACGGGCTTAAACCCGGCGTGCCTAAATAACTTTTGTATGATTAATGTATGTCATAACATATTTAATTAACATAAAATAAAATATGATATATTTGCGGCACGTTCCAGAATTGTAGATATAGTTAGGATATAATTAAGTATTTTCCTGGTGAAAGACCACCATTCAGAATCAAAACTTTGCTTGAAATGGCTTTGGCCATGTTTGATGACTAGATCTGAATAACTAGGTGGTTCCTTTGTTTCCTCTTTCCCATATCCTTCACCTCCCCGATATCGATGGCTGAGAGCAGTTGGGAAGCGGTATTCACGGTAAAAAATAAATATAAATAAAAATATTTTAATATTAATAATTTAAATAATATCAATAATCCTCCCCGCAAATATGAAACAGAAAAAATATAACGGTCGCAACCGAGACTCGAACTCGAAACCTCTCCTATTTATCTCTCCGGGAGTAACGCTTCTGGCATTCAGCCACCAAAACCTTATAAGAAACCGGCATTTTTAATCGATCTCATTCTTTATTTGATAATAATTATATCATTTGCTTTAATTTTTTTTCCGAATCGGCTGCCATCTTTATTATTTCAATTAGTAATATAGTTAATTTTCGGCTAATTATTTCATTTTCTTTTCGACTTAATAATAATTTAACATTCATACCATACATAATTTTAAATTATATGCATTTAAAATATTTCTTACAGACTATTTTGAATTTTCACATAATATAGTGCATTTATTTATTGGTATAATTTTGATAGTTTCTGGCAGAGCATTATAAGATTTCATCCCTTTATATAGTAAGCTATTTTGTGTGTTGGCTTTATTCTTTTCTAATAGTCTTATTTATTTGCATGCCTTTGTATTCTATTTGTGAATATCAACATTGTAGATATTTTCGTCAGAAGAATATTTTGGTAACAAGTTGTTTTAAAAATAATAAGCATAAAAACTTTTAAATTAATTCTAATTTAAAAAATAGGATTTTGATGGTACACTGCGTGTTTAATAACATTTAAATTTTTCTTTACTTACTTGCACTAAGATTTTTCATTTATTGCAGTCAAGACCTTGTTTAAATAAATGTCAAGAATTATTGATGTGATGATTAAAACATTTTCGCATTTACAGATCTCATCTCGTGTAATCTGAATCGACGGGCCAAAGGTCGTACGGGAAGCTAATGACATCTGTGCGTGAGCGGTGGGCTAAACTACCGGATGTTGGGATGAAAAATTAAAAATGTACGTCGCAACATCTGAAACAGCGCTTCCGGTACAACCCTTCCGGGCGGAAAAACCTCCCGAAAGAAAATACGAATTGTAATAACGCGAAGTGTTTTTTTTTTGCTGCGCGATTTTTTTTTAATGTAAAAGTAGGTTTTTAGATTCAGCACGTGGTTGGTTTCCTTGGCCAGATATCTTCGCTGGAAAATCAAAAGGGCTTAAGCGACACTTTGGTGAAAAATGAGGTAAATATGCAGTTTTCATCAAAAAAAAATCTGCATCGAACCCTCTGACTCTCGTTTGATGTCTGAAGATTATTGTGGCCCTTCAGCCATCTTAAATATATTTATCATTCGGAAGAAAGTTTAACTTAAGTGACACAAATTTGGGACTTCTAGTCGCTTCAGATAGCTCAGTGAGAGCATTGAATTACCTGAGATAACTTTTTTTTCTAAATCCAACCAGGTACTGAAGACTTATGAATTTTATTGAAAGGTAAAAAAAAATAAAGTGCTTTGGTGTAAATTTCCCAAAATGGCCTTCGTGAGCGTAATGAATAGGATCAAGAAAGGGACGCTTAGATGGTTCGGGCATGTAGGGTGAATGAACGAAGAAAGAAGTGTGAAAAGAATATATGATGCGAAAGTGAATGGAAGAAGAAGTCGAGGACGACCGAGAAAGACATGGCACGATCAAGTAGGTAAATCAAATACTTTAATCGGGTCATGTGAAGAGTCAGAATAACAGAAGAGTGTGTATGAGACGATGTATGAATGTGAATGAAGCAAGGAGTGTGTGCCAAGACAGAGTTATATGGCGGTCCGTCCTCTCTTTCTACCCCTGCGGGGAAACGGCGTGATGGTTAGTTAGTAAGCTTAATTATTATTCAAACAACGACAAAAATTCTTAATCTATTTTGTATGTTTAACATTTGATAATGATGGTCATGGCAACAGATTTAATAACTAGCACTAAAAATTGAGAAAGGTATTAAAATTAATACTTGCATTCTTAATAATCAGTCAAATTTGCCCAGTGATCCAATATTCCATATATTTCCCGTAAACTAATAAAAATTCTCATTAATTTTTAATCACCGTCTCAGTTGATGTTTGCTTCTTTCATTTCATATTATCTGTCTCTTTCTCTTTTGTTCTTTTGCTATACTTTTAAATTTTATTGTATTGTTTTCTCACTGCTCTCGTATTTAATTTTATATTGTGTTTTCAAACCTTATGTCCATATAACCGCAGGCTTCGTATTTTTTGTTTAGTTTTATGTTGTACCCTGACGATAATTAGACCAAGCTCAACCGGTCGGTTATAAAAAATAAAATAAAATCTGTGGTTTGTCACAAAGTTAACATTTAATTTTTATTGCTTAAAAATGAGTTAGAAAATGCTTTTAAAAAAATTACCGAATGCTGTCATTTTTTTTTCCTTGCTATTAAAATAATTTTCTCGGCACTAAGAAAAACTTTTGTTCCACGAATGTTTTGCCCCGTGCGAAAACTCTCATAAGATTGTGAATATCTTAATGAAAATTACAAACTTCTGATGCAAAAATTTTCGAAGTATTACCACGTGAGACGATTTTTTTTACATAAAAATGAATAATATTTTTTCTAGAAAAACCTTTCGGCGAAAGTACCTAACCGATAAAATAGCATAATGGTCATAAATGCCATGCAAAAATCATATAACTCTCGCGAAGGAGGGCCGAATGTGAGAAAAAACCGTATTAATGTTTTGATACCAGTATAAATGGGGCCTTAAATTACTGTATGTGTCAAGAAAAACTTCATAATTTATTTAAGATTTTTTTTGCACCACCGTTTTGGTGATTTATACGAGAACACGCATGCTTACCGCTGAGATACAATCAAATATTTACTTACGGAGCGGGTCTTTGATAATATACGGCCTGAGAAATTGAGAATTCGCTGCCGCGCGTAGAATTTGGTTAATGGTTATTTACTGAGCTAACAGCATAGGGTACCCACCTACACGTTTTATGAGATATTCAATAAATCACCTATTTTATAGTTTTAAATCTAAGGAGATGCCGGCGCCTCTAAATTAATTCCATAGCAGATTTTTCGCAGAAATGAAAACGTTAGATAAATACTTAGATGAATTAAATAATGTAGATATGTTACTGAGACAACGCGCGTGAATGTACTAAGCTGAGTCTGAGAGACATACCTGAGATTTACTGCGTTTAGTATCAGACAAACATTCGTTCGACAACTAAGCTGTCACGGGAAAACGGGAGCTCTTCAACCGAAATAATGTGAGATAGCGAATGTAGAAATATATAGGTTTGTGAAAGACAACCGCTATCGTACGTCGTACTCTACTTGGCTAGTCGCTCAGTAAGTTCGTCGTGGAAGAGAGATTATAACAGTAACGCGGGACGTTCATATAGCTATCTCATCCGTACACACATATTCTGTTTAGTATTTCTATCCTTTTCATAAGCGTTATGAGCTTCGAAACTTAAACCAAGACCGTGCCATATTTATCGTTCGATTTGTATGAATATGACGTGTCTTGTATTTTATGTCTATGGATAAATATTGGTACCCTGACGTCACTGTTTCAGTCATCTTCAAGCTAAACCCTCCATAATCCCACCAGAAAAACAAACATATATTAATGGTGGGTGTTGGGATGTTTACAAATATTGCTCGTTACCCGAGAATGTTTGTCATTATTGGGAAAACTTTTCTACCCCTCTGCTATTTAAATGTTATCTTTGGATAAGAGTTTATTTGGTGATTGATTTTGATCGATCTATTTAACGCATAATTTATTAAACGTGTTTTTGACGTTAAAACATCCAGAATGGTACTTACTTTAAGTATAACCCTGGTGAAAGACCACCGTATAGAATCAAAACGTTGTTTAAAACGACTTTAGCCTTGTTTAATGACCAGACCTGAATAGCCAGGTACTTTCCGAACTACCTCTTTAGTATATACTTTCCCTCCTTACCATTTTAAATTTCACAACATACCCCAATTGGAGATGCCATAGTCCTTCTAGCCCAAGACGGTTGGAAGCAGTTGGGACTCTTGAGCGGTATGAACTATAATTTTTATTTTTAAACCATCTCATCTTTCTTATACAAGGGTAGGCAGAGGTAATATAATGACTTAAATCTCAATGTTAGCATAAACTCATATTTCCATTCGTATTTGCGTTGTTTCGTAATCAATCTTCTGTTTTTCATACATGTGATTCGATCCGTCTCAAGGTTTTGATCTATTAATCGTTTTATGTATTTAAGAAGTATCTCCTACTTCTCATTCAATAATTAAAATAATAATAATAATTTGAACCTTACCTATCCTAACCTTACCTAAACAAACCTAACCTAACCTTACCTTTTGTTTTACATGAATACCGCACAAGAGTCTCAACTGCTCCTAACCGTCTAGAGCCAGTGAGACTATGGCATCCCCAATAGGGGTATGTTGTGAGGCTGAAGGTAGTAGGGAGAGGAAAGAAATGAGGAAGGGTAAGGTTGGGAAGTACCTGGATATTCAAATCTGGTCACCAAACACGGCTAAAGCCATTTAAAACAACGTTTTAATTCTGAATGGTGGTCTTTCACCAGAGCGATACGTAGAGTGTTTACCACTCTGTAACGTGCCGCAAATATACTTTATATTATTTTACATGCATAAAATGCGTTATGACACATATTATTTAAATAAAATTTATTTGCGCACCCCAGGCTTGAACCCGTGACCTCAGGATTTGTAGTCGAGCGTCTTACCACTTGACTACGGAGGCCGTTATCTAACCTTACCTTACCTAACATAACTTAACCTAGCCCTTGAAGTAGTATTTCACAAAAATGGCGCCACCTAAATTAGCCAAGTATTAGTGATTTAATAATACCAAATGGAGTTCCACCTTAAATAAACTGTTTCAAAATTAGAAATAAAATTTGATTGTAAATATCAATATTGTTAATTTATGGAAACCTGTTTTAACTCGATTCATATTTGAAACGGTTTGTTGGGTGGACACAGGTTTTGAATCTTGAAAGGTATATCATTTTCAACTATAAATATATGCATTTGAAATACTTAGAGCTCACAGCTATAATCTATAAATACGGTACTAGTTATAATCTAAATCTAGTATGAAGTATTTATTCGTCGTGTTGCTTAACTTGTATTCGTAAACTTTTATTAAGATACAAATTTTCGTATATACGATTACTCTGTTGATTACCTATGTTAATTCTTTGTTTTTCGTTTTCTGGTTATTTGGCTTTTTTAGTACAAGAAAAACCAATTACTTCTCTGTATGTAAAATCATTACATTGAAACTCGCGCTGGCATTACTTCCGTATATAATTATTACCAATATTCTTAAAACCCTTTCCTATCTGCAGCCACCGTTCTAAAACAAGCAGTTAAAGGTACGCTCCAACAAGGTAACGAAATTATTCAACGAGAGGTAGCTGAGAAATATTGGTAAAATGGTGGTAAGTAGGGCGTTTCGCTAGCACTCGGACAGATCGAACTTTGAATACCGACTTACTCTCGTTTCAAACATAAATTATGCTTAGCAAAAATGTCTGCAGGTTTTATGACTCTTTGTTATAATGACAGAATACGTCTGTACTCTGTCATTAAATTAAGGTATTTTCAAGACCAGCAATAGCTGATTCTTTTTTACAGCCTCTTCCTTCCGACTCCTGTTCAGCAGGGGAAGGGTTCTATGTCACTCCAAACGTGAGTATTGTGCGATATCTTAGATATAGATATTTTAAATATGCATCTTTTTAAGTACTACTCCAGATAATGTCATCTGGCAGCTACGTTTATGTATGGAAAGATAAAGCCATATAATATCACACAACTGGGAAAATGGAGCGAAGCTAGCAGTCCATAATGGAGTGATTTTACCAACCCAGATATATGGCAGTGAGGCATGGATCTGGCAGAGGAAGGATAAAAGTAGACTTAATGCTGTAAAAATTAGATCACTGAGGTGTGTGTGCGATAAAACCACGTACGACCGTAATAAAAATGTGGATATCCGGAAAGAATTCAAGGTTGATGTGAGCGTGATGAATAGAATCCAGAAAAGGACGCGTATATAGTTTGGCCATGTAGAGCGAATGAACAAAGAAAAGAGTGTGGAAAGAATGTATGATGCAAAAGTGAATGGAAGAAGAAGTCGGAGACGCCCGAGGAAGACAAGGTGCGATCAAGTGAATTTAATACTTGAATCAAGCCATGTAAAAAGTCAGAATAACAGAAGAGTATTAAATGTAATACGAGTAGATATTTGTTGAAGAAGGTTCAGGTAGAGCCGAAACCGGTTTATATATGTATGTAATAAAGTGGTGTCAAAACAAAGTTCCTTTTTTAAAATTTAATTAAATCTTACCACAAAGTGAGTGCTTCATGTCAAAGTAAAATAAAATCAGTTGATAAAATGTTGAAGGTTTTCATTGTATCACATTGTAATAAAATTCAAACAGTGCCAGTGAATATTTTTTCCCTCATTCTGTGTTAGCTGTCCTTGAAGGTGCATTTAAAGGTGAGAAAATAATCTTTTCTACCTGCTTTTTGCTACTGTAGAGCATTTTGTATATAAAATATTTATTTACAATTGCTAATAGTGATTTTTTTAGTCTGTATTTTTTGTGCTAGTAGCAATCTTTGAAAGGAAAAAAAAAAGTTTTTAGTAACTGCGAAGTCCAATACGAGAAGCATATAACTGACCGCAATTTCCCAAGTGCCCTATTGACTCAAATTAACACATTAGTTACACCATGCAATTGATTTTTTAAATAACAGGGGAAGAAATAGCTTTCACGAAAGAATTCTCCCTCCCCACTTTCCAAAGTGCTCAATGCAGGTCACGAAAGTTAGCCGTTTTCATATTACAAAGTGTAGTCATCCCATTTCTAGGGAATATAAAATTGTGTTTTTAATTAAATTTTCCCCGTATAATACAAATATAACATAACACAGTAGATCTTCTAGACGTCAATAAAAAATTTAAAAATTGACAAATTCAAAAGCCGTTCTAAATTTTTTTCAGGGCCGACGTGTTCTTTGTTAACTCAATTTCAAGAAGAGTGTTGAATTTCATGTGCATACTAAAAGCTTTCAGAAGTATCGAATAAGCAACATTTTGAATAAGAATCGATATAGTATGACACTAGGGTGATACTGAGGGTATCTACCATTCTAGAACGTGTGACAAATATACAAAAATGCTTTATTTGATTTTTTTTTTTAAATTGGGTGGAGTACTTTTTTGACGTTCAGATAAAATAGATTTGACTTTATCAGAAGATTTAAGAATGCGGAAGAATATGAATTTTTGACAGTCGATCCTTTTTTCCTACTTATACAAAAAAATCATAATATTGCTAGAAATAACTTTTAGAATAGCCAGGTTCATCCAAACCTTTCTATTTCTCATCTCCTTCCCCTCCTCACTACCTTCAGCCTTACAGCATACCCCTATCAGGGATGTCATAGTCTCACTATATCTAGACGGTTGGGTGTAGTTGAGACTCTTGTGCGGTATTCACGTAAAAGGGGCGATAATTTATCTCATAATATGTGTATGAGAATGAACCTCCCTTATATCTTATCTTTTTTTGTTTTTCATTGCTTACCTTGTTTTCGTTATCATATCATATATTATAGTGTGTCACACTACTTCAGTTCATACTTATATAACTCTTTTGGATATATAATACCATGTCTATATGTGAGATGTACATAAATGTTTAATTTCTTTTTTTACACTATGCATGTATCTACAATATTTTTATATCATTCATCTCTTAATGTATTTGGTTAACAACTGTTTTTATAAGATCTTGTAAAATAAATAAAAAGAGTAGCTACCACTCTAGAACGTGCCGAAAATATACTCTGTATTATTTTATCTTAATTACATGTGTAGTGACACATATTAATCAAAAAACGTTTATTTGCGCAAGCCGATTATGAACCCACGACCTCTAGATTCGTAGTCGAGCGTCTTACCACTCGACTATGGAGGCCGTTATGAAGAGTAGCAAGGGTTTGATGTTCAGTTCATCTCAGAGCACCAAGTTTTTTTTTTATCATAATAATAACTCCGTCTTCTATTTCAATTCTATTTCTTCTATTTCAATTCAATATGTAAACGCATTAGGCATTTCATTTCAACTGCATTTGTAGTTCGTATGCCAATTAAATGTTCCACCTCATTTATATTATATATTAGAGCGCCATTGTTAAATTCCAGCCCATTTCCTTTATACAACTTAATTTGCAGACCCCTATACCAACGTAATGTCCATCCCAAATGACCACCATTAACCCCCCATTAAACCTTAGAATGAACCATGAATTATATTACAATATTGAATTATTACTTCAATAAATTTCTTTGTTTTCCATTTTTCAATTAAAGCGTCCATTATAATGTGATTTATCCGCATCAAATAAATTAATATCGTTTTACTTTTACAATTCCATTGAAATCAGTAACTTTTTGAAACGAAAACATTTGTATAAATTCCCTGCGGTAAAACATACGAAAACATCCCGGAAATGTTCACCTGCTGAACAAGATGGCGTCAAGGCTTCTCTACCAACTTGGTTTCCAATTTCGTACGCGGTGTTCTTATTACAAATTCAAATAAGGTAACCCAGACGGCGCTCAACAGATGGTGGATGTGTCAGAACGTATATGGCAGATTTTTGTTTCTAAGCAAATAGGTTAACGGTATGTGCTGACATCCAGCGGGCTAAAAATGAAAGAAATAAAAATTCACGATTTGAGAATGTTGACTCAAGTTTTGTGTTGTTTTTTGGTGACTTGTATTTGATGCGATGTTTTGAAAGAAGGGATAATATTGTAGATGTTCCCAATTTAAAGAGATACCTTCCTTCTTGCTTACTCTACCTACCCCTCTCATTTTTTTGTACTCCCTCCTGTATTTTATCTCTGTTTATAATAACATTATTATTATTTTGGATAATAAATGTACATTTTTAGTATTATACTGCCTTGATGAAGCTGTGGTGGTAGCGAAACGTTGTCGGCATTGTGAAAAATCGTATAAAACTAAACAACTGTTTTATTTTAATTATTTTTGAAGTACTACTAGATATACAAAGTCTTTTCCTCTTATTTTTTTTTATATTTAACAGTTGATTGTACTTAATTTTCCGAATGATTGATTCCTATAATTTCAATTCGGTTTTTCCCTTTGAGAAGAAGAATTCAGAATAAAAAATTATTTCGTATTTTGTATTTTTTTAAAGTACGTAATTTTTTTTAGAAACAAGAAGACTCTCAAAAACAAAGTGAGGGCTTTTGTTCGTTGGAATTTTTAAATTTAAATATTAACAGTCCGTTTTTAGGAATCTCCATAATCAACCCTGTTGAAACTCAAAGTTGAAAAATAAATTAAATTCGATATAAAGTTATTTGTGAGCGTTCTTAGGAAATTTGTTGTTTTTAGTACTGAAGCGAGATCCACAGTAGCAAATTCCTACCCATATCCAAAAACAAGAAATAAGTGAGATGTTTTTATAATATTAGAGATTCATCACAATTATTTTTCATGTGAACTCGGGCAAATCGTCCAATTTTGTATTGGTGTGTTGCATTACACATACCATCAACGCAGAATCCTGAAATAATACTTTGATCTTAAAGAAAAATGTAAGGGAACATTTTGTATTCAAACCATATTAATAATATACAAAAATAATGTACCCTTATCACTTTTGTAGTGCAAGGTTTCTATCGAAAACATGTTCCTCCAAAATAATTATCGCTGTTTAATATTTAATAAAAAAAGTTCTCACTGCAAAAAGTTTATGCGGACATATTTAATGAAAAATCGCAGCGGCCGGAAATACGTAATAAGAAGGGTGTAATCAGTTTAAGAAGGTTTTCACCCCGTAGTAGTGAGCATAATAATTGGCATTTGAATTCCAGAATAATTTGTTCCATATACCTGTTGTAAAAAAAAAGTAGTTGGGTAACATGAAGAAGAATTTTCCTAGAAAAGAAAATACTGCTACAAGCAAAATAAAACTTTCAAAATATTTCATAGAAGAAAACAGTATGGTTTTGGGGGTATGGAGATATATTGGAAAGAAATGCAAGTCCATGGACAAACAAATTAAACATATTTAACGTTCTACAAATTTAACACAAAAACTATAAACGAAAAACAAGTGAATTTCGTTAAAATTATTTCTTCTTTCAGTAAAAAGCAAAAGAAGGAACGATTGTGATTTTGTTCGCTCGTCGTAATTCTGGGATGTGCACATGTTATTCAAATTATTGCTAGAACACAAAACATATACCATTTTAATTTATCACTAAATGTGGATCAGAACCGATGTAAAATAAAACGGTTGTCACCAATGTATGAATGACCTTTTGACTCTCAAGCCTCAGATAGGCCAATGAAACTGATATAATGTTTAATAAAAAATTTCGGTTTTTGTAAAGTTTGATTAATTTCACCCGAAAAAAGGAAAAATTAACCTTTCTTTAGACACCCCAGACACGCCCACAACAAATTTCTATCGGTGTATCCTTCTAGTGGATTCTATTGATCTCGGGTAGGAGAACACGTGTTGACTATAATTGTATTACATTAATTTGGTGGTGTTTGATACAGTATAAAGGCTGTGAACACGAAAAAGTTTTATCTTGTTAATAGAAAATATACTAAACATACCTACAATATTATTGTACTGATTTGAAATAATGTTTAGTACAAAAATGTTTGCAGAATTAACTGACTAAGAAAGAAATGGGTCCACTTTATACGATATACTATGTCAACTTGACTTTTCTCCTACCTTGTTTCTCGTTATTATATTTTTTTATTGAATTGTTGTCACCAATAATATTTATTTATTTAATTATATACGCTTTTATGGGCTTTTAAATAACATATGATATAAAACATAAAATAATAGTGACATAAAAAATAACAATGATTACCACTCAAAAACATGATAAAGTTGATAGAAATATTATAATGCAAATCAACACTAGTATTTTTGAAAGAGGTATGCTATTATAGCCTTCTTTTAACGAGATTCAGTGCAGTTGAATATATCTACTATTTCAGCGATAGAATTACTCACTGCATGCAATTTAGGTACAAGCGAGTATTTAAATTACTCAGTCCTGATATTATGATTACATTTAAAAAGAATTTTGGAATAAAAGAATATTAATAATAACAGTGATATATGGTGCAGTTTTGTGATGTTTTACCTCAAGTTCGCTTTATACTTAATTAATTAAGCCAATAAGACTAACTAACAATAAGAAAATAATGTATAATATCTATACAAAGTTAAAACTATCGGAAATCATGATCGTTATCATAAATTGTGAGAGAAAATGTTCAGATATGGGTATAACAGTGCATGTGTACATCAAAAGATTAATATATATATATATATTTTTTTATATATATATAAAGCTATGGATATAAAAATCCAGATGAAAAGGTATGAATTCATATTAACGTATTTGTTGAATCAGATTTTATTTTTTATTATTATTATCGACTAGTTTCGCTTATCCAAACCATCATGGTACAAAATTAAACAAAGTGAGTGGTTATATAAACATACAGATGGGGAACACAACATAAAATGAAATAAGAAAACAGTGAGAAAACAAATAAATGTTGCACCCTGATGACGCTTAGGGTAAGCGAAACCGGTGTGCCAAAAAAATGAAATAAAATCTGTGGTCTTCTACAAAGTTTTTATTACTATTTTCATCAAACACTTATCAATCAACATCCCAGCAAAACTAAAATGAAAGCATGTTGAAGCTACTTTAAATTCAAGTGTTGATTTCCATCAGAATTCCAGAACTATTTGCTGATCCGGCAAGCTTTGAGCTAGCTTTAGGAGCAACGTAATAGAAATGAAGGTATATTCAGAGGAAGCTGCACAAACTCAAGCTGCTAGACAAAACATTTGCGCCAGGTGTGAACTTGCCATCGGATGCGCTGGCGCACCGTCTAGATTGGCATACGTTTTGTTTTATAGAGCGTTTCCGAGGTTTTATTTGAACGTGAAGCTAAATCACCAACCCTTAAATTAAAACAAAGAGAAGCATTTAATGCAATCAAAATACGATGACGTTATTGAAAATGTTTTTTTAATGCGAAACATCACAAAACGCTCTAAAGGTAATCAGAAGCGTTTTTCTGATGATTTTCTTTCACGAAAATGGCACTATACAAATCATTCAGATATAATCATCAAATAACATAAATAGACTTATGAAAAAATCACCCAGAACGCTATTGTTATAGTAAATAATGCTATTTAACTTAAGCTAAATGCTGTTTAACTTAACACACAGAACTTTTTACTAAAATTTGTTTTTCTAAATTTAAAATAATAATACTAATTGTTTAAATAAAATTAAAAAACCTAAAAATTAAAATGGAATTCTACAAAATAAACTTTAAAACCATAAATAAATTTAAAAAAAAACTTAACACCCTTTTGCAACATTGTTTTTTTTTTAATTTCAACTTAATTTTGTTAGAATTTTTGTGCATTTATTTAAGTAATTTTGATATATTGCTTGTTTTATTATTTTTTTTTTTAAAAGAAAGACAAACATTTCTTAGTTACTAATAACATGAAAACATTTAAAAAGAAAACTCCTAATACCATCATAATAAACGAATGATGTTGCTTGTGCAATAGTAATAATAGTATTTGGATAATTTGGATAGCGCCGTTTTTGTGAAAAATCACCACAAGGGAATGAAGGATAGCAGAGGAATTGTCAACTCGGCTACTAACCGGTCAGTTTATTTTTTTGAATACTTTAATGACTGACAGATGTAGGTATCATTTAAAAAAATTGTAAAAGTGAATACAGCATAAGAGTCACAACTGCTCCCAACCACCTAGAAACGGTGCGACTATGACGTCGTGGATTGAGGTATGCTGTGAAGCTGAAATAAGTGAGGAGGGGAAGGAGATGGAAAATAAAAAGGTTAGGAAGTATCTAGCTATTCAGATTTGGTCACCGAACACGGCTAAAGCCATTTCACATTTTGCGGTCTTTCGCCAAGGCGATACTTAAAATATCAGTATAAAGACAAACACACTTAACTATAATTATGTAAGAACGCGTGGTTTTGATAAAAAGTTTGCCTTTTTTTAATGAATACCGCACAAGAGTCCCGTCCAAACTAATCCTAGCTGTATAGAGCCAGTGAGACTATGGTATCCGCAATCGAGGTATTCTGTGAGATTGAAGGTAGTGGGGTGAAGAAAGAGATGGGTAAACGAAAGGTTGGAAAGTACCTGGGTATTCAGATCTAGTCCTTAAACACGGCATGAGCCATTTTAAGCCACGTTTCGTTTTCGAATGGTGGTCTTTCACTAGGCCGATACTTAGATTATCTAACGCTCTGGAACGTGCCGCAAATATATCTTATATTATTGTATTGTATATGAATTAAATGTGTTGTGACACATACTTAATAAATAAAAGTTTCTAATTTTTAAACTGTTAATTCGTGTTATTTTGATGATTTTAATAATATTATATTTTTACCTTTATTCTACTATTGTTTTTGTTTCTAACTTGACCAGTTTCACCTTTTGGCAGTCATCTTCAGACTGGTCACTGGTACCAGTCTGAAGATGCCCGTCATAAAGTGAAACCGGTCAGGTCTTAAATAAAAATAGTGGAATAAAGTAAAAAATTTGAAGTTGTTAAAAACATTTAAATTAAAGTTGTTTGCGCACACCGGGTTTGAACCCGCGACCTTGGCATTCATTGATGCATAGAATATCGACGGTATTTTCATTTAAGTAGTCGAAAATTTCATATGGGAATCACTCCAACTGAGGCAAAGCTTTCCCCGCACCGCCTCACAGTGGAATATAAGTTACAAGCACGCCCTTGGAATACCTCATGACTCCTACGTGTGAATCTAATGGCGAGTAATTAAATAAAAGCGCTTGTACACAGCAAACAAACAAAACTACTTAAATAACAAATTCGCGTTTTAATTCATCCCTCTTCTTGTTAGTATAGGACCTGCGCCTAAATTGTATTATGCCCATAATTCAGTACACTTTGACACGATTCGTGGACCCTTTTGAACCCATCCCTTAATGCAGTGACCCGCCGTAGGGCCGAAAGTTCAGTCCCTTGTCCGGAGCAACACTGCTGCTTTGTTGAAAATGTCTGTTTTGCATAAATTATGTACCCGAAAGGCCTTTTTTCAATATTTCATCAATTTATTTTAGCCTGTTGACTATTTGGGCATTTAAATACCTTTTATTTCCCATTTTGTAACTTGTAAATCATTGTGGCGTAATACATTGAATAAAAAAGAGACGCTTAGATGGTTTGGGCATGTAGAGCAAATTAACGAAGAAAGGAGTGTGAAAAGAATATATTATTTTATAAACTAACGGACTCTAACTAATAAACTAATAATGTAATAATAATAACTAATCCAATTACAAAAAAAAACACAAGCCACGAAATGGGAATAAAGAGCAACATAGAAAGAACCGCACACACGTAATATTAAATGAAGCAATGACTAAAATAGGACAAAATATACATAAGAAAGAACATTCAAATCAAAACCAAAGTCAAGTAAAAGTTTTGGTAGAGTCGTTAAGAATGATAACAATAATTTAGACTGTTACCAAAATTTTCTAGACCATGGCTTGAGTTTACAAGCCTCGACATTCTGGACAGTGGAGAATAATACCCATTATTAGTAGAGTGGTGATTGAGGAATAGCAATTTATTGTTTCTGAGTTGTATTTATTTATTTTATTATATGGAGTTCTTGTCGTGGGGTTCTCCTCTAGTATGGGGTTTTTATATGACCGTGTAAAATAACATGGAGTAAATAGTTAGAACACAAAAGTATCACTAAGTTACTAAAGATATTACAGATAACACACGAAAAAGCCTACTATGTAAAGTAATAAAATCTTGTATGTATCGGAAACCATCAAAATTAATGAATCAATAATTTCAAAATAGCTTGTACAAACTTTATAAAATACATATTAATCAAAATAAAAAGTTGTTTCTAAGTTAAAATATTGTTAAGTCAAAAATAAAATTAAATAATTAGAATCTTTGAAAACTTTGATGTTCAATTCAATTCAATTTCTTTATTCATTTTGATAACATTACAAAATAAAATTTTAATGCGTTATTAAAGATATGTAGAAAAATATATATGGAGTAAACAAAAAACAAAAAAAACTGAGTACACTGCATATAAAATACAATATGAGACAAGATTTTTTAACTAAACAGTATAGATTAATAGTAAATACAAGTTAAGCAAGCAGCAATAAAATTGCTGCTAAACGACAGTTTCGCTGATGCAAAAAATATCGATATCCGAAGCGATTCGATTCAACAGCAAGAGTGCCCTCCCCACCGGCATGACCATTGGCAAATTAGTCCTGCAGGCCGGGAGATAAAACAATCTATGCTGTTGATGACGGCGATAACCATCGGGAACATAAAAGTTAATGCTCTCTATGATAGCTAAGTTTTAGAAACATTTACGTATCAATTTGAAGAAGTGGGTGACGATGTACACATCCCTTCGGACCCGCAGATGGTTTGTTCCCAGCATACCTAAGAGAAATTCAGTCGGATAGAGCCACGGGTAGTACCCGTACTCCCTCAAGTATGCATCCGCAACACTAATCCATCAACATGAGGGAGTACTTCTCCTCGTACGGACTTCAAATCACTGATCCACTCTCCAGCCTGCTTCTTACCAAGGAATTAAATAATATTGTGAGAACCCGGTTGTCCCTAAAGTTTTTTCGCAGTACGTATAACGAAACCCAACATGTTCAATGAAGTGCCACAGGTCATTTCGATATGAGCATGAAATGTTAGCCTACTATCAAATATGATCCCAAGATCCTTCATAGTGGATGTTCACGTAACTGATATAAAAGAAATAAAACTAAGCAGTGAACTAGATTAACATTAATATTTTTGGAAGAGGTATGCAATTATAGCTTTCTTGTAACTAAATTCAGTGCAGCTACTATTTCTGCGAAGGAATTACCCACTGCATGCAATCTAGGTACAAACGAGTATCTAAATGACTCCGTCCAGATATTTTTGTTACACTAAAAAAATATTTTTGGATTGAGTGGTTCTGTTAGGTATGGTTAGTGTTATGGTAGGTGTTAGGTAATTAAGCTAAATTAATCAGAACTGTCAAAAACACCACTTACAATTTTAAAAATAAAAAGTTAAATCGAGAATAAGCCTTCTGTCTGAGAGTTGAAATAATTTTAATTCTTTCACTAACTATAATAATAATAATAATGTTTTATTCCGGAAGGTGTGCAGGAGTGGTGCAATGCAATATCTTCCATAATTGAAATCAGTACATAGTAATTATAATGTTAACAAATAAAAATTAACAGAAATTCATGAGAAAAAAAAAAAAAAATTTAAATAATATAAGTAAAAAATATTAATGGAGGATATAAGGCCTCATTTCTGCAAAACGCCATCAAGAAAGAGTCCATCCTGGTAGCGTCAAGATTGATGGGGACAATAATTTACTCCAATGCGCTTCTATGCTTGAGTTCGGGATCTGACGGGATTCCATAATACGGTCATTTCTGGAGTTGTTAATCCTTTCCCGCATTCTTGCTACCCTGGTTCTCATAAGGGCTGCAAATCCTGGAACTCGCCCCTCGGTGAACATACCGGAAGCACTGCAGTACCTGGGAAGACTGAACATCATGCGGTAGGCGTTGTTGTACTGGGCCAGAAGCCTTTCCATGCTACTCTTCTTAAAATTGATCCAGAGTTCACTATGTAATATTTTATGGCGGAAAAATGAATGCAAGAAGAAGTCGGGGACGCTTGAAATAAACATGGCAGGGTCAAAAGAATCAAATACTTGAGTTGGGCTAAACCAAGCGTCAGAATAACAGATAATTATGCATGAAACGAAGTATGAATGTGAATGAAGCAAGGAGTGTGTGCCAAGAAAGAGTTGTATGGTGGGCCGTCTTCTCTGACTACGCGTGATGATTAGTTAGTTGATTAGTGAAATTCGTGGTATTCTATTTTAATATGAATTTATATGTTTTAAAAACCTCTGTAACTTAATTCCACTTATTCATTTTTGACTGAACTGGTTTCACATTAAAAGGGGAATTTTCAGACTGGATGCCCATCAGTCAAGGCTAAACCGGTGCGGTTAAAAAGATACAAGTATGGAATGCCTGTTAATTTATTTTCAAATTAAATGCATATATTTTGAAATGTCTCAAAACTTCAGAATTTTAAATACTCTAGGGGCTGGATCCGTGCATTTACAGTTTTGAAAGAGATATTACATTATAAATTCCTTAGTAACTTCACGCCAGTTACTGCCTTATCTTTTTTTTCATCTCAAATTAATAAAATTTATTATGTATTATTATTAAGTCCTGCAAGTTTTTAATTCGTTTTTTTTATGTCAGATGTGTAGTCATTCAAAGCCATAATCAAACTGCCTGATAGTAGTTTTAGACGCCGAAACAGCCTAAAAAATGTAAATGGAGTTCTACAAATAAAAAAAATAAGTAGCATGGAATACACAATATTATAGATTTTTGTGGTATTTTGCTTTACGATAATTTAGTATAAAAAATATAGTACCTAAGTATTTTGATGACGGGATCAATGAACAAAAAGGGAGAAACAGTTTGACACGGTAAACTTTGCGGTGGCATCGTTATTGTAGATTTTATGATAAAAAAAATCTTGAAAACACAGTTCCGCCTAAAGCTACCTGCAAAGTTTCCGTTGTCAAGCTGAAGGTAGATGAGAAGTAATGGAGATGGAGAAAATGTGAGTTGGGAAGTCCCTATTTATTCAGAACTGGTCACCAAACACGGCTTATGACATTTTAAGCAAAGTTAAATACCACCGTTCAGAATTAAAGCGTTCCTTGAAATGGCTTTAGCCGTGTTTGGTGACCAAATCTGAATAGCCAGGTAATTTTCAATGTTTTTTTTTCACATCTTCTTTCTTTTACAGCTTCTTTAAACCTCACAGCATACCCCAATTGGGGATGCTATAGTCACACTGGCTCTAGACGGCTGGTACGGTTGAGATTCTTCTGCGGTATTCAATAAAAATTAAAATAAAATGCGTGCAAGTAGTGAATATCTTCAATAGTAATGAATTAAATTTGAAATAAAAGTATTTTTTTTTAACACCACTTTATTGGATACATACACAAACCGGTTTCGGCTTTACCTGAACTTTCTTCAGGGTTGAATAAACATGTATTGAGAAAAATATTTATTTAACCCTGAAGAAGGTTCAGGTAAAGCCGAAACCGGTTGGTGTATGTATCCAATAAAGCGGTGTTAAAACAAAGTTATTTTTATTTCTAATTTAATTATGTCTTCCCACAATGTGAGTGCTTCATGTCGAAGTAATGAAATCGCTTTCAAAAAATATTTCAGGTATTTTTTTTAAAAACAGTTAATAATGAATATTTTTATTTTCAGTGCCAAACTCAAAGTTCAATTACTAAATATAAATTTGAATATTTTGTTAATAAATTGTATTTTAATTTTTGAATGATTTATTTTATGTTCCTATTCAAGTGTACTCGTACTGTAAAACAACATATAACCATATTGAAGGATAATGCAGCATATCAATCTACTCAACGAATCGTATTCATAATGTCTGGAAACCAGATTGCTTGTTTGGAGTTCCGACCATCCTGGCTCGGAAATTATTCATATTTGAAAATACAGCTGAAGTCAGGGCCGTGACCTGTTTAGGGCATTGCATAGCAGAACAGACGTTCTGGAACAGCATAGTATTACAAATTACAATAGTTGTATTGGATGAAGTTTAGAACAGGCTGTTTGTGACAATGTTTGCATTTTAAGAGGAAGCTGTTTTGTAAATTTGCCCATTCTAAGGCTACACAGACCGGTTACTGAAAATTTTTGTGTTAGCTTCTTTTAAATAAAATTGTTTACCTATCTGAACTTTAGGTATTTAAAATTAAATCTATGTCATTACTTGTTTTTTTGTTATGTTTCTTTTATTTAGGGCAAATATTTTATACGCTGACCCTTAAACTCTTCTATTATGTACGTTTACTCTTATTTTGCCTTAATCTACTTTCTTTAAGGGTCAGCAATATAAAATACACACTTATTAGAATTCTAATACAAATTATACTACAAACGATCTTTCTGCTAGATATATACGGGTAGCTCATAAAAGGCTTAAGAATTAAATTCTATATGAAATACATGTTAAAATTTTAGGTAAGACGTTTAAACACCTATGGCTTTTAAACTGCACCGATTTTTCATATTTTTGTATGTATTTCATAGATTACAGTTTAAGAATTTCATTCAAAGGAAACCTTAGATATCTTATTGATCACCGTATAGAATTCACAGATTAATAATTTGAAGTTTTTCTTGTATTACTATCTTAAAAAATGAAGTTTAGCGTCAAATTTGAGTGCTGAGGCTTATGTTTGTTTTGTGTACTTTAAAAAAAATCTTTTTTGAGACTTAACTATTAACAAATATATCAAGAATTATTTTTGAATTTTCTTAAAGTTGTTGAGAACTGTTTTCATTTTATGTATAAATAAAATACATACATTTTTAACACAAAAAAACGTAGTTTATGTTGTTAAAAATTAAATTAATTACATTAAAAAATATGAAAACTAATAAATCAAGCTTAACACATCAAAAACGTAAATTGATTTACAACATTTAAAGACAAAATTCCCAGCAGCACAAAAACAATACATGTCCTACCTAATAAACCCTTTTAATAATACAGTTCTGTGAAAGTATTATTTAATTGTAAATAAGTTCAAATAATCTTCCCCTTGACGAGCGCTCAGCGTTACCCTTGAAAATTCTAAGATACTTCCCATCGAACTTTAAGTTAATTACTTTGAAAAGGCTTTCAAGGATTCCAAATAATAATGAAAAACAACCGAAAATCTACGGCGGTCATTGATATATTGTAGACTAGGTGACCTTACAGGAAATTTAACTCCCAAAGGTTTCTACACATTTTATAAGGTGGATTAAATGCAATTTTATATAAAATGTTTACTCCAAATAACAATATCAGGTGTGGTAAAATAGAAAAGGGCGACAAATATCGAGAAGTTCTTTCAAAAATCTAAAACCAGCAGCTCTCTTTGGGTCGTTAGTTCTTTTCAACAAATATTCAATATGTTTTGCAATGTCAAAATACTTTTTTAATGGGGCTAGTATCCAAAAACGACAATTTGTAGCATTCTAATTCAAGCAATACTTTTTTTTTTATTTACTTTTATTCTTTTCATTATACTACAAATGCTTTATCTCTAATTTTTTTATTGGTAGTTAGAAAAAATATCTGAGGTTTGCAGTGAATACAATTTGTAAATGTGACTCTTTAAATTCTTTGAAAAACATACTGAAATGTCAGAAAACGGTGCAGTTTTAAAACCAGCATTTTTATATGTTTTACTTGAAATTCCAGTGTACATTTCATAAAGAATTTAAAAGATTACTGTTGAAAAATTGTACTCACTGAAAATCTTAGATATTTATCTAACTACTCGTACAGAATTGACAAGTAAAAAAAAATGTAGTTTTCTTGTACTAGTAAATCAAAATGTGTATTTTTGGGGGCTGACCTAAGCTAGGGGAGATTCCGATAAAAATGCATATTCTTGTGCTTAATTGTCAAGCTCAAGGACGTCATCAAAACATATCATGTCAAGTGAGTGGAGTGATATTTTTTTAAACCTGAAATGTGTTTTTTTAAAGTTTATAGCAATTCATTATCGCTGTAGCGGCAGTTATTTTACAAAAATTTGTGTCAAATCTGAAATGTCAAAAATGTGTATTGTACGCAACTAATAAATATTTTTAAAAAATCAACATTAAAATAACCCTAAACATTTTCTTAATATCGGTGTTTCTGTTTCACTAACTCCTTGATACGAAAGCTTAAAGAATGGTGGAACTTTTTAAAAATAAATACCTGAGCATAATACTTGAAGCCACAAAAAAGATAGGGGGTAGAAATATGATTTGTAAGGTCAACAATACCGTGAAGAGAAATTTAAAAAAAAAAAAATTGATAATTTTGAAACATGAATATCACAGGAAGAGTACTTGTGTTGCCAGTTTGAATAATTAAATGATAATAACCTTTTTTAGATTTAAAAATTATTATTGTATCTTGCTTTAAAATGTTAGCAATATCGATGACTTATAAAAACTCTCTCTGGTACAAGGAATAATTCCATTACATGAGTCACTGCAAGTATACAGAGTAATCAAACTTACACATTAACATTAAAAATACGGTATTTATACGGTCTATTTGTATGACGAAAAAAAAAATTTCAAATAGAAACAAAAATAGCACTAAATAAGCTTTATAATAATAAGCACAGCCAAAAAGCAGATATTTAGTAGTACTTGATCACTAAACATAGTATGTATTATCGAAATGACAATTATGGCAAAGTATTATTGCAAATATGCACTATCGACATCAAAATATTAATAAGTGTTTCAAAATATTAGCTAAAAGTGCCAAAATATGGACTAACAATGTCAACATATACACTAATAATGCCTAAATACGTAAGCACATAAATGGCAAAAGTAATAGTTATTCAAATATGGAAATATCTAGTAAACCAGTTCCAAAAAAGCCGGTTTTTCGGAAAATTGACATCAGGCAATCCAGTGATAGCTAAGTCCCCGAGATAAAGTAACCGGGACATTTATATCAACCATACTTATCTTATGCAGCTCATATTTAAATAATAAAATGCCTGAAATGGCATAAATGACCGAAAAATCTCAAATTTGTATAAAACGCAAATGCATAAAATTCAATGTCAGTTTATTGGGTTTCATGTTCTATTCAATTTTATATTAGAAAGCACTATTCTCTAAATAAATATAAAACCACGTTAATTTTGTATAAGGTTTATCTATTTGATTTTATTTCATCGAATTGATGCTAAGCGTTTAGAATATACAAAAAATAATTAATTCCCCAACGCGAAGAATTTACTTTGAATTGGAATTCTTATTTTATTTCTTTCCTTTAACCCTTTAATTCCACTTCAATCTTCGTTTCTTTTCCCTTTCTTCGCAATCACACTTTAAACTTGCGTGCTCGTTAGCAAGCCAATACTTCGGCTACGTTTCTGAGTTTGCATCGTCTTTTTTCTTAGTTCTTGACTTTCTATTTGTTTTGGTTTTTATACTATCGGCACAGAGTGATACTTAAATAAAATACCTTTAATATCTCCCTTGTAAAAAACCTTCAAAAATATTCGGTAAATGTATACATATGACAAACCTATGCGGGTAGGTTTCAAAAATAAGTAAAGCGTTTAGTCAAAGTCAAATAATAACTTTATGTTAATTTTTGCCAAAAGTATTTTATTATCTTTAAGTAGGCATTTTTAATGAATTGCTAAAAAAAATTCAAATTATATCAATCATATCAAGCTGATAATTTGATAATGCACTTTATTCATATACTGGTAATATGTACCTAGTATGTTTCAAGTACCAAACAGGTGCCAATAATGTATTTATTTATGTTCTACCTGTACCTTGTATAATATTTTAAATTTACTTTTGTTTAATTTGCTTTTGTTTTTTATTAACTATTTTTGTTTAATATGTTTTAAAAAAACCACTCATGAATGTATTTTTTGGCCATCATGCCTGTAAATTATACTTAAACAAAAAAATAATTAAAATTAAAAAAAAAAAAACACTTCACCACGGTGTAAGTCTTTAAACAATTTGACGTTAAAAACAACATCATGACATAAAGGTAAAACGTGTTTTACACTAGATACAGTAATTTCGAATCATAACTAAACATATCTGTGCTTGTAGCATAAAACACGGAAAAAACCGGACTGAATAATACTATTATTTATCACATTATATAATTAACGTTAAGTTCATCCTTAAAACATGACACATTTCTACATTTTACGTATTCAGTAGACTGAAATAGAATTAATCACTTTTTTTCACACGGATTCTAATACGTTAACTTTAGGAGCTATCCGCTCTATTATAAAGACTCACAAAAGTGAGGGAGTTGTTATTCAAGTTACAGCGAAAACCTGTGTTTGTGTAACTATGTCTTTTGCATTGTTTTACCACGTTAATTGCACCAAACAACGTATTCCAATCTAAGCGTCAAATATTATCCCAACGAATTCCCACGAAGTCTTAACTATCTCCCGCCATCTGTTGGGTGAAGTTTCAGTTCTGCCTAGTAGTTATCATCTGCCATAAGTATAAAGCCGGCCGAAGTTTCGCACGGCCAAAGTTTGGCGACGCGGCCAAGAAAACTCTTCGGCAGTAGGTCCTGGCGACGTCCTGGGGAACTGGAAACGGATTTATAACTCAACGTGCTCTCTACAAAAGAAGGACGAACTCAGATAGCAGATTGGAACCAGGTTTGGAGATGCATAAGTGAGTTTTTTTCCTGTGTTTCATAAATACATATCAAACTAAAGAGAGAGAGGGGATAAAAATATAAACATGAATATGTGCAATAAAGTTACATGTACGTATGTATGTTTCAATTTTTGAAAAACTGTAACACAACATACCCCTATTGTCAATGTCATAGTTTCACCAGCTCTAGACGTTTTGGAGCAGTTGAAACTCTGGTTTGGTATTCATGTAGGAAAAGAAATATATATTTAATGATTTAATTTACATTTTCAAATTTGTTAATTGTATTATTGACTCACCCTCCTGTTGCAAATCATGCAGCTCAAAATTCTTTGCCGTAGAATTGAAACAATGAATTGCTATTCCTTAATCATCACTCTACTAGTTATAGCTATCATTATCCACTGTCCAGAATGTCGAGACTTGTTAACTCAAGCCACGGTCTTGAAATTTTTGGTACCAGTCTAAATGATTATTGTCATTGCTTCATTAAAATAATATCTATGTGCTATTTTTTCTCTTTTGCTCTTTTCTTCATTTCGTGTTTTGTATTTTATTTTTAAATTGGACAGTAAATTAATGTATATTAATCATTATAAAAAAAAATAATGCAGCATGCAATTATTTGAAAAAAAAACGGAAAGGAAATGGTTTCCGATGGCATCATGAATAGATGCTTCCTCTTTTGTCGCAGTGTCTTTTGTAAATCGTGTTGCTTAGATATTTTTTTTTTATTTTAATTCGATAACTAAAATACAAATAAATATTGGTTCTGCTTTGTACTACGCAACATTTAAAAAAATATATCTTAGGAACACAAACAAAATATTTACAGAAACATATTCAAAAGTATTATCTTAATATAAAAATTTGTTTTTAAATATGTGTTCTCAAATTGATGTGTTCACAATATAAATAATAATATAATTTGCAAATTATGATACGGATGTGTTGCACTACGCACAACACTGTACCTAGGTCAATTGTTGACAGCTGATGCACACAGCAATAATAATATGGCGAATTAAAAAAAATATATAATTATTAAGGACAATGTTGCGGGTAAAAGACACAAAATGAATTTTATTCTTTTTTTTTTAAATATATTTTTTTTTTTACTTTTTATATTTATTCAAAAAAAGAACAGTATGTTATTAAATCATTTACTTTACAAAGTTATAATTTAAATATTTTAAGTAATAACTTTGTAAAGAAAAATATTTTATGTTGTTAAAAAAAATTTATATATTTCAACAAAAAAAATGTACAAAGAAATAACAATTCAATTTAATTGTGTCTCAAAGCCTTCGTTAATGCATAAGTAGCTTATATTGTTATATTGAAATCTTTTAGTACGTAATATTACAACAACTGAAACTCACAATGTCATATTCCAATTTTCTTTTTAACATAATTTCATGATAAAAGTTCATAGAAATTGATATATGAGCTAAATTACCGCTAAATTACAGGTGATATTTTTGATCACACCTTATCAAACTAATGGTGAGTACTATTACTACGTTCTATTCTGCTGGAATCTAAAATTCTCACTCAAAAACACCCCTAACGGAGGATAAAAGGGTAGAAACGAACAATGCCAGCGATGAACTAAAAAAGAGACCAAACGGAAGCAGAGAAAAGGAGCTTGTCAATTTGAGCTTTTCCGTGTTCAAGCTGGGAGCTTTTGTTCTAAGGCGCTTTGGATCCGGCTTAAAGGTGATAAAATGATTTTATTTTAATCATTATTGCCGGAGGTGAAATATAAATATAAGGAGTTGTAAACTCACTTTTAAACATTAAATAGACACTTAATAGTTAAATTATTTATAAATAAATAAATAAATTGTTTAAAACCACTTTATTTTCAACATTTGGTTGACCGGTTTCGGAAGCACCCTTCCATCTTCAGGACAATATTAAAATTGAACTAAAATATAAAATAATACGATATACATACATACTCGTATTTAAGTGTTGAAATGGGTAAGAGAAAGGGTAATTGAGGGGATTATGGGAATATTGAAAATAAAGTGGTTTTAAACAATTTTTTTCTGCTTTATTTATAAATAAGGCAAGCCACAAAGTTGATGCTTTTTACAAATAGGTTGATTTATTTTCTTATTTATCAGAACAGCATTAAGATACTTATTTTTGATTTGACTTTTATTGTAAAAATTGTTAGTGGTATTATTGACAGCCCTAATTTACTTAGCTTAATTACCTTCCATGTACCTATCAGAACTACTCGATCCACAACCATTTAAATGTAACAATAATATCAGGACTGAGTTATTTCGATACTCAATTGTACCTAGATTGCACACAGTGGGTAATTCCTTTGCATAAACAGTAGATATATTCAACTGCGCTGCATCTAGTTACAAGAAAGCTATAATAGCATACCTCTTCCAAAAATACCAATGTCATTTTATTGTATTGTAATATTTCTAGTAACTTATTTATGTTTTTGTGTGCTAATCATTTACTCCATGTTATTTCAATATTACTATTATTTCATATTATCTATTGCACAGTTATGTAAAAGCCCATAAGGGCGTATATAGTAAAATAAATTATGTTTAAGGCAAAATAAACGATTGTAAACATGTTTAGTTAAATATACAAACGGTTTTCATTAGCTCATGTGAGTAAAAACCTTGGAACTGTATGTTTTCGTGATAATAAAAAGTAGAAATTTGTAACACAACGTTAAAAAGTTTTGGTGAAATAATAAAACAACATGTAATATCAGGAATTATACATCGTGTTCAATTATCGCTCTTTTAGAAAAATGTTGTGATCACGCAGATTTATTTGACGAAAAGGGGCAAGTATCTTTGTAATAACAAAACGTTGCACATGATTTAATTACTACAATAATACTAGTGTGAATCATTGATTTTTTTAATTTTATTTTAAGGCACTCAAATAGGGTGTCTTAAATTTTGGGTGAAAGATTATATAATAACTATGGTTATCTTATTTTTAAAACATGTGGGAACAAAAATTTGCAGTAAGGTGAAAGATTTAATTTCATATGTCTAAGTCAAAAATCATAAGATAAGAAATTGAATTGGGTTTATTTATTAGTAAAAGATATTAAATAGTACACATTTTTGGTTGTTGTTTTTAGTTGATGTATATTGGGGTTCATGATGACTGCCTGCGCGGTCGAGTGGTAATACGCTCGACTACGAATCAAAGGTCACGGGCTCAAATCCGGCGTGCGCAAATAAATTTTGTTTAATTAATATGCGTCATAACACATTTAATTCATGTAAAAATAATTTAAAGTATATTTGCGGTATGTTCTAGAGAAGTAGATACTCGTATCGGCCTGGTAAAAGACCAACATTCAGAATTAAAACGTTGCTTCAAATGGCTTTACCCGTGTTTGGTGAGCAGATCTAAATAACCAAGTACTTTCTTACCTTCCTCTACCCCATATATTTAAACTTCTCACTACCTTCAAACTCACAACATACCCTAATCGGAGATGCAATAGGCTCACTGGCTCTAGACGGTTAGGAGCAGTTGAGACTCTTGTACAGTATTCACTGTAAAAAAAAAATGATGGAAATGACGTTGCGGGCTGAAAACAGTTGTTTATCATTTTTTTCAGCGATAAAAAATAGTGTTGAATCTCACCTGAAACCAAGCAGTGACTTTTGTTAAACCAAATAATAAAATTAAAAATATATTTTCAGGTTCTACAAAGTTTTGTTCATATTACTTATTTTCTTTTCTCCTTGGTCGACATTCTAGCAACACATCCTTAAACTTAAAGTTACTGCTTGTTTATCTGTAGGGATGTATAGCATATTCCACATGCAACTTTTGTTGAGTGCGCATTGAGGATGCACATATTGCACATATTGTATGCATCTGCATTCAGTATGCACAGAAGGCTTGTCCCCATAATGGAATATTTAAATAACTTAAACTAGACAGCGGCAAGATTAGAACACATAAATATTGCTGAATATGCCTTGTTGAGCGAGGAACACCATATATAAATCACACTTTTAATGGCATTTTAAAGTGTATACTGCTCGGTATAACAAGAAATAAACCTGTTTTTGATACTTGGATTCATTCCTGCGACTATAAAACTTTATTGTTATTAAATATTGAAAATGGCATATAACTTCTGACAGAGGTCGCGGGTTCACCCCCGACGTGGGAAATAAGTTATATTTAATACACATGTGTCCTGCCTCATTTGCGGCACCTTCCGGAGTGGTAGATACTCTAAGTATCGCCCTGGTGAAAGACCGCCATTTAAAAATGCAACGTTGCTTGAAATGGCTTAAGCCGTGCTTGGTGACCAGATTTCAATAGCCAGTTACTTCCCAAGCTTTATCTTCCGGACTCTTCCTATCTCCTCCCCCCTTCTCCACTATCTTCAACCTCACAACATACCCCAATGGAAGATGCCATAGTTCTCAGTGGCTCTAGACGGTTGAAAACAGTTGGTACTCTTGTGTGGTGTTCACTTCTAAAAATAAATCCATTACAACATTTTTTTAAATAAAACTTTGTGTAGTTAGTCAATCTATTTTTTTTACATTTTCCTCCCCTTTTCAATGATATATATATATATATTTTTTTTTATTATTTCCTACGTATTTACTTTTTTTTACATATCTTTATTTAAGAGTTATTGTTTTCATTTTATTTCTAAGTTATATATTATATGTTTTAAAATATTGTTATTATTATAATATTATAACCTACCCAACATTGTTGTAAAAGGACTAATCTTACCTTTCCTTTTTTTTCTGTGTAATAATATTATGTTTTTTCTATTTCACTCATTTTATAATAAATATTTAAAAAAAACCCAATGGGTAACGATAGTAAATATACAAACCATATTTTATTATGCTAGCTGTAACCAATACTAACTATACGTGAATAAAATTAATAATGAGCACAGTATTATTTTTCCAAGAAAAGTACGAACAGAAAACATCTCATGTTAATTTAATTATAAAAAAATAAAACTTTTTTAAATTGATTTTCAAATCTGCGCAAATCAGCATAATCTATCTTCTTCAGTGCTACTCATTTTTTGTTGTTGTTGTAAAGACCAGTATATATTTTTTTGTATTTTCTAGGGATCTAAAAACATATTTTTCTAAATAAATAAATACAATATGGGTAGAAAATATAATTTCATTAGATCGAAATAAATAAAATATATAACTTCTTCGGTGTACTTAGCCAGTTTCGTCATCCAATTTTTTTCAAGGATGATGGGCTAACAGCCGTAGTCAGTCTAGGGTTTGCTGCAGCTGAGTACGTACGTGCCCCTGTATATCAATGATCCGTAACATTTACTGAATATATATTTTTTATGAAAACTTATATTTTCTTGCAGATAATTTGTTTTTTGGAGACCCATCACTATCTATTTTGACCCTCAGGATTTTAGATGTTGAAATTGTAGTATTCTTATTTTGAACTATGTATTTACTTTGTTGTACTGGTACCAGTCCGTGGACCAGCATTTTACAAGCACTGTTCTATCTGATAATTAAAACACTATAATTGCTTTATTGCAATTTCATTCCTGAAAAAAACTTTTTTTTTTCTATGACGATAAGTACATGAAAAGCTTTTTTTGTGCGGCAATTATTTTGTATTAGTTCGAAATTTTCAGTAATAATTTTAATAGTTATACTTGATGGAATACGAATATCATGTACATCAGAATAGATATTGAGAAGGTTTTAGGAATATTAGGTAAGAACACTAGAAGATATTAAATACGAAGCTGCGATGAAAAACCGAATGTGTTTTCAGCTTCAGATGATTTTAGAACATGGTGGACTGTAAACGATTAACTCGATGGAAGTGTAAAATACGCTGGGATTTAAATCCGTGACCTCTGGATTTGTGATCGAGCATCTTAACTACTCGACCACGGAGGCAGTCAAGTAAATTTAAAAATTAAAATAAACTAACTCTTTTGACAGAAACTACCCTTGATATTCCCAACAGTGTAACATTTTACCATTTCTCCATGGAATCTCAACAAACATAGCTCTAATATTTCATCTTTGTATTCTGTGAGTTTCATCCTCTCTTCGAGTCTTCAAACAAAGCTCAGTGTTCACTAGCGTCTTCATTTTAAAGGATTACATATCAGTGGCGGGTGATGACTATCTCAATGCATAACTGCTGAAATTTAAATCATTGCCACTTTAGTGTAAAAGTACGTACTAGAGTTAATAAAAAATCTTTTATTCATTCAAAAGCAGAACACAGCATTTAAAAACAAATCTTGTGGATTTTATATGTTATCTTTGTAACATAAAGGATAATCTCTTTTATTCTTGATGTTGATATTTTGATCAGTATTTCACTAGTATTTTTTGTATTGGTCAGTAAGTAGCGAGTTTTTATTTTAATTTTATACATTTACTTCACACAAGAGGCCCTAAAGGAAATTATTCATATAATTGCTGGCATATATCATGAAATCAAATGGAAAAATAAGACAGCGCTTTACGAATTTATGGTGCTGTTGCATTCTTTCAGCAATACCTTCCATTTTGAAGAATGTTTTCATTTTGTGAATGCACATGAATTTGAAACGTATTTAAAGTAGCATTTTTTTCATATTGATATAATTGTTAGGTAAGGATGAAAAATATTTGGAGAGATGCTTTGGTAAGATAAGAAGTAAAATGAGATAAATGGTAAATCAACAAGTGTACATAAGGAGATATAATTATGTTATGTTATGTTAGGGACAGACAATTTTTTAATGTTGAATTTATACAAGACAGAGACAATATTATTGGAATATATGCTACTTGGGTACATCATTATATATACATGGGTGAGTTTGGGAATGAACCAGAGTTACACGTAGCGTCAAATGAAGATGAAGTTAATAATTGATGTAATGAAGGTGAATTCACAGGAAACGTATTTAAAATAGCACTATATTATATTTTTTGGTGATTAGGTAGGTTAAGTGACAAATTAGAATTCAAAGATTTATTGATTTCTAGTGCTTCTAAAGTGTCTAGTCTAATCCTTTTACCATTTTTATGCAAAAGATTACTATTTAATAGTTTAGTATGCAAATGATCTGTGCATACAAAAGTGTTAAATAAAGGAACTGAGCAAATAAAAAAATAATACTTTGTTAAAAAAATTACCCTCCGCCCCTGAGCATCATAAATATCCCACGACGCGCCTATGTCTTTGTTCGGAGGCAACCGCAATAACCAGAATTATTAATCGCCTTCATTAATCGCCCGCTCCAAATCTTTATATAAACAGCGCGCTTCGGTTATTAATTCCCGTAAAAACAGAAGCTTGTATTCATTTATTAAGAAGAGAAAAGATAAGCTATAAAGGGAGAGCTCTGTAACAAAAAATATTACTAAAAAAATTGACTCATTCAAAACTGGTCATTTCACTGTGATATTAAGTCATTTAATAATAATTGCTGAAATCTCAAATAATGTCTTATTGAATAAAAAAAAAAATCATATCATCACCGGAAAGGCAAAAAGGCTGACACGCCATTTTGTAAATTTACACCACAGCACTTTAAAGTTTAAAAAAAAAACTTTAAAGTGCAAAGTGAAATTCAAAGTCTTCAGTAACTGGTTGGATTTTGAAAAAAAAGCTGAAAAAATCCCAACGTTGTGCCGCTTGATTCAAACCTTTTCTCCTTTCTCGACCTTAAACTTCGATTAATAACAATGACTTAAACAAGCAGAAATAAACAATAACAACAATAAATTTAATTCAATTTAATTATAAAAAAATAAAACGGAGTTTTAAAAATTTTACGCAAAAACTTTAAGCATATGATAATATTTACTTTAATCTGAAATGGTTTGATGGTTGAAGATCAAAATAATGAGAACAAGTTTTATTTTATTTTATTACAAACATAATTAATTTGCTTAATCGTACGTACTGTGACGGCCTGTGTGCATCGGAGCTTTGGAAAAATCTTTGAGGACATGGAGAGATACCTTTGCGAAACAGTGTGGTCAGGACTGTTGATTTTATACTGACTTATTGGATAGTCTATTAGTTATCGCCCACATGGAATTCGGACATTTTTAAAAATATATTTGAACAAATCAAACAAAACAATATCAATACACCATTAAAATGATTAAAAAATAATATCACACAAACGAAGCGAATGATGGAAGCTTTTTTTTTGATTTAATGACTTTAAATAATAAAAATGTAAGCATTCTAAAGTTTGGTCAAAAATATTTAAAACTGTTGAAATACCTATGAAATGTGATGTTTTATAATCTTTGTTTGGTCTTGTTTGAACATTCACGCATAGCACATATCACCATAAGGTTAGATTTATTTTTATAACCACTGCAAGTATTTAAATCAACAAAATATAGGAAATAACCTCAAAACCCGTTGACGTAAGTTATGCGACTCGATGATATGAAGTTAGCGCGGACGGAGAACATTCTAACATACTTAGAAGTTTTGACATGAAGCACTCACTTTGTGGTAAGACATAACTACGTTTGAAATAAAAGTAACTTTGTTTTAATACCACTTTATTAAATACATACACTGACCGGTTTCCGCACTACCTAAACTTTTTTCAGGGTTGAACAAGTGTATGTTTATTCAACCCTTAAGAAGGTTCAGGTAGAGCCGAAACCGGTTGGTGTATGTATCTAATAAAGTAGTATTAAAACTAAAAAACCTTTATTTCAAATTTAAATACTTAGAAGTTCTGCGATATTATGTGACGACTTTTCTTGTATCTTTCACTCTCATGGTATATGACGTAAAACCCGGAGAAAGTGATTTATCGCAAATTTGTATAGGTTGGGTAAAAATATTGGCTAAACCTCCTAATATCGTTACTCCAAGGGACAAACTTTAACCAACCAACATTAAAAATAATGTATGTACAGTACAATAATTCATACTTCAATTCATACGATGCTTTTCGGGCTGTCCTGGTACTGCAGTGCCTCAGAACTTTTTCCAGAAAGGCAATTTCTCGGATTTAGAGCCTTAATAAGAAAACGTGTGGCCAACTACAGGACATGAATAGCGAAAACACTCTTGTGATGGCAGCATTATTGGACTTCTTGCCGGGTCCCGTCTGCAAACAATGAAGTCATTTTTTGATTAATTGAGACTCGGCTTTTTCACCGTCGTAATATGTAACAATAACGTTTATTTATTTTAAATTTTTCAATATACAAAAGTTTTATAATTTTTTGATAACGTTTTTATTGAACAATCCTTATGCTGCTATTTTTTTTTTGTCACTGTTGTATTTTCCTGTAGTTTATGGAACTCGTGAGACCGCACTACCTTCTCTGAGATCTGTAACAAAAAGTGTTTCCTTTTAAATAAAAACATATCGTCGTTGGAAAAGGAAAAGGGCTTAAGCGACAGTTTCGGTTAAAATTGGGTTAAATATGCAGTTTTAATCAGTTTCTTTTTCTGCATCAAATGTTCTGTCTCTCTTTGATTTAGAAAACTTTTGTAGTGATTCACAAATTAAAAATGTATTTACCATTTGAGTGAGGGCTTGATACAAGCGACAGAACGTTGGGACTTTTTTAGCTTTTTACCAACCTTAGTTTTACCTTTTTTTAACAAGATGCTGATGACTTTCATTTTATTGAAAAAAAATCTAAATAAAACATTAAATGTTTTTGTATAAGCATTCCACTATGGCGCTTTAGCCTAAAATTATTAATTGAATTTTATGCCATATCCTCGTCCTCTACTCATTACCGTTTTATTATCTAGCCTGTATACAATACGAGCTTTGCGTACCCACTATATTCATTGTTACACCACCTTTACAGTGTACAGTTTTCCTAACAATATTCTCTATTCCATAAGGATTTATAAATGCTACATATACCCCTCATGCGCTTCGCTACAATAAATACACACAACAAATCATCCAAGCATTTTAAGCTATCATCCGAGAGGCTTATTTTGCTACAAAAAAATAAAAAAAGTTTTATAAATAAGGACTGTGGCGTGTATAACTAACACATTGAGTTATATAAGTAAGGGTAGACAGCCCATACAGACGGAGACTTGAAATCGTGTTCCATTTAGGTCCGGGGAGGTATGTGATGCGGTGCTTAATTAGCAGTTGTTGTTTGAATCATATTAAAACACACTTCCCAAGGGAAAGTTATTGCGTCGGCTTAACCAAATTTTTCGTGTTGGTTTTGCAGTAATGGAGGTCACAGCACATAGGCATTTTAATATAAGCACACGTCAGAGTGGTAGATACTCTAAGTAGTTTAGCTGTGTTTGGTGACCAGATTTGAATAGCCAGGTACTTCTTTACCTCCTTCATTCCCATCTCACTCCCCTTCCCACTACCTTAGGCCTCACAACATAACCAATTTGGGATGCCATATTTTTACTGGATCTAGACGGTTGGGAGTGGTTTGGACTCCTTTAGTTTTGGATGGTATTCACTATAAAAAAAGCTCCCGAAAATCTAACAAAAAAGTGAACGGAGATTTCTTTTTTTTTATATAACTTGTAGCTTATCAATAGTACTAATAATTTACAGCTAATTTATGTTACAAATTGCTACAACTAAGATTTTCAACTTAAAATTAGGACTTATAGCTAGTAACTAACTATTAAGTTATAGCCAGTGAGACAGTGACATCACCAATTGGGGTATGTTGTAAAGCTAGTAAGTAGCGGGGAGAGGAAAGAGATGAGGAAGAGGAAGGTTGGAAGTACTTGGCTATTTTGATCTGGTTATTAAACACGGTTAAAGCTATTTCTTTCTTTGATTGTGGTCTTTCACCATAGCCAAATAACAAAAAAATGAGAAAATTTTCATTTAGACGTCAAAAATACAAACAAAAATTAAATACATTGTATTCATTTATTAAGAAGAGAAAAGATGAGCTATAAAGGGAGAGCTCTGTAACAAAAAATTTTATTAAAAAATTTGACTCATTAAAAACTGGTCATTTCACTGTGATATCAAGTCATTTAATATTATTTGCCGAAATCTCAAATAATGTCGTGTTGAATAAAAATAAATCATATCATCACCGGAAAGGCAAAAGGGCAAAAGCGCCATTTTGTAAATTTACACCAGAGCACTTTAAAGTTAAAAAAAAACGATATTTTTATTTAGACGTCAAAAATACAAACAAAAATTAAATACATTCAGCTATTATTTATTGTGAATCGTTTTCCTAGGAAATATTTTGACATCTGACATTTGCAAGCTGGTGAAGTTCGTGAACGTTCGCGAGTCACATGCACAATGGTAGATGCTAAGAAGCACCGCTCCAAACGAAACGTTTTTAAGCTCTTGAGAGAAAAAAGCACGTTATTTTTGGCACACGAGACAGAATAATTTTCGTATCACATTTAAACGGTTTGTCTAGAGGTGCTTTCTGGATTCGCTTCTTATGGACAGACATAATACATGTGAGAAGTGGCGGCTTGACACTTTTTAGTTTGCTAGAGTACTACGATTGAAAAAAAAAAACGTCATTATTGATGTTTGTATGGGACGTCTGTCTCACATACATAAACTGAATATAGGCCGGCCAGTCGTACGGTAGCCGCTGTATTCTCTCGAAATGCGCCTGTACGATGTTGTTGTAGCCGAAAACAATATGCAGTTAAACTAGGTTATAACAAACACGGAGGGACCAACTAAATTTGCTCCTTATAGCCATTACTCGTTATAAACGTAGGTAGGTAAAAAAATTACGTACCTACAAATATCGAAATTTACACCAGGGTATGAAAGCTTGCATATTATAAAGCAACGCATTTTTTGTAATACGAAAATCATGCTTAACTAACTACGAAACGATTTAGTTTATGATTACACTAATAATATTAATAAACTATACGCACAGTTCTGGATAGAAATGTTTCTTAGAGCGACAACTATCGGGGATTATAAACCCTCCTAAACGTGCTTTGCGGAAAGTCCGCCGCCGTGCCGGACGGGCGGCTTTCTTTATCTTGTTTATGACATTATTTGACTGTTTCGAGAATTGGGTTTTTTTCTCATTGAATTGACCATATTATTTGGACGTTATATCAGTGAAGTAACCTCGTTATAACCCCTACACGATTGTATGAAAATAAGGCTGAACTAACATATCATTAAGTAATTGCTCATTAAAGCTGTGATCTCGCTATTACCGTGATGGTTAAAATCAAGTTCGACTGTACATACATTTTTTTTTGCAAATAGAGAACGTTGTGAGGCTGAAAATAATGAAGAAGGGAAGAAGATGGGTAAGAGAAAGGTTAAAAAGAACTTTACTATTCAGATCTGGTCACCAAACATGGCTGAAAACATTCTAAGCAACGCTTCGATTCTAAATATCAGTTTATCAGGGCGATATTGAGAGTATCTTCAACTATTGATATACTCGTACATAGACACGTACACAGACACGGGTACATAGGTACCAGTGGCGGATCGTGACTAGAGTGATAAGATAACCAAATTACTTGTAAACTCGTACGTCGTTTCGCGTTTAGATTACTGCAACGGAATATACGCTAGTCTTCCTAAATATCAAATTAACAAACTACAACTAGTCTTCAACGCCGCGGCAAGACTTATCACCGGCGTATCAAAATATTCCCATATCTCAGAGCACCTCAAAAATCTTCACTGGCTTAAATGTCCCGAAAGAATCCAGTTTAAGCTTTGCTGGATGGTTTTCAAATCAATTAACGGAATGGCTCCGGCTTATTTATCGGAATTGTGTATTCCTGAAGATTCCAATTCGCGACAGTCAACTCTTAGATCAGCAATGTCATCGGCTATCGGAAGGTTGAAAGAACCAAAGCGCACACCAGACACTAAGTTTGGAGAGCGCGCCTTCGGAGTGTCAGGTCCTAAAACCTGGAATGGACTACCACATGATCTGAGAGTAATAAAAGACTCGGCAGAGTTCAGAGCCAAACTCAAAACTCATTTTTTCAGAAAATCATATCCATAATCAAGATGTAAAAAGCCCAATAGAACCAAGAAAACTTTTCAGACTCTCATTCCTTAAATTCATTAGAAGATTATCACCATTATCTGTTCTTCACTACGAAAAGTTAAAAATACCTCCGATATACTTTTATCTTAAATTTGCCTTCATGCCCTAAAAATGAAAAAAATAAAAAATAAAATAAAAAATAAATAAATAAATAAATAAACAAAATAAAATAAAATAAAAAATAAAAATAAAAATTTAAGTAATTCTAAATTTTAGGTTATTATAATATGGTGATTGTGTCCTGCCAGAAGTGACCTACCAGGTAAGTATGTTGCTGTATATTTATATAAACTAAGAATTAATATTAAGTAGAAATTAAGATTTGTACAGCGCCCTTGAGGTGATTTTTCACAAAAACGGCGCTATACAAATTATCCAAATATTATTATTATTATAAAAAAAAACATTATTGATGTTGTTGTAGCCAAAAACAATATTATTATTTTTCAAAAGTTCAATTTTTTGAACTTTGACATGAAGCACTCACTTTGTGGAAAGACATAATTAAATTTTAAATAAAGGTAACTTAGTTTTAACACCACTTTATTGGACACATAAGCCAACCGGTTTCGGCTCTACCTGAACCTTCTTCAGGGCTGAACAAAATACATATTTGTTACAGTTACGTTTATTTTAAATTCAATTTTTTGTATGAAAATTTTTCAGCATGTCGTTCTTGCAAATATAAATATTTTTTTAGCTTCAACAATATCGGTAACGTCGTATTTTATAATCTAAAAGTCACGAGCCGCCACTGCATGCGAGCGGATTTC
Source organism: Drusus annulatus (assembly GCA_022651775.1). Lineage (NCBI taxonomy): Eukaryota > Metazoa > Arthropoda > Insecta > Trichoptera > Limnephilidae > Drusus > Drusus annulatus. Next base: position 589,056 of record JAGWCC010000231.1, read on the forward strand.
TTAGCTAACAATAATAATAAATGGCGTAAAAGCCTGAAACGGGCGTAAATAAATAAATATTATAATCCATGCTTTCCTTATTCGTCGTTGCTACTGCTTGTGCGCAACTCACTCTTACATAATTAAATTTAATTTTCCTTCTCATTATCATTGATAATATATGTTGATAACGCTAGAATTTATACACAACATAATGTTTCCTCGCATTTAATCCGTTAATTTCCTATTAGTTTTCAAGAAATCTCTGTTTATTCAATTAATATCATAATCAAAGTATTTGCTTTATCAATTCAATCACAATAATGACGAAAAATTAGGCCAGGCGTTGTGGAATTTCGGTTGGGGAGTGGTGATGTGATACGTATTGCGAATGGGGTTGTGTGATTAGATTTGGGTTGTATGGCGCTCGGCGATATTGCGTCGCTATCCAATAAGTAATGCGTAGATACAGGATAACCATTAAATAACATAATGAGTTATATTTTAAATAAGTTATATTTTTCATATTTTTGTAGAAAGCAATCACTTTGTGGTTTGAAATATTTAAATGAATGAATTAAATAACTTTTAAAAAAACCAGGGATATTATTTTATTTTTTTATGACCGACCCGTTTTGCTTTGCCTAGGCATCATCTGGGTACAAAGTTAAACGAAACAAAAAATACAAAGTGTGCGGTGATATGTTAATACAGAGGGAGAACAAAATATAAAATAAAATAACGGAATAGTGAGAAAACAATAGAATAACATTTATACTATAACAAAGGAACGGAATGAAATATTTTTTCAATTTTTATTTTATTTATTTATTACTGATGCATTTCTGAAACGACATTCTTGTGATATTTTTGCATGAGAGCAGATAATCAAAAAATATTAAGAGATCAAAGTAGAGAGCCTAAATGAATTAATGAAAGGCAATACAAAAAATATTACAATTATCTAAATTGGTATTCGACAAACTAATAGTATTTTTAAGCTGTTTTCGTTAAAAAACAGGTGCTTGAATATATATAAAATAAAAATATGGGGTATTTTTTTTTCTTTTGTCCCAACTGTCTGGAGCTAGCAAGACTATGGTATCAGTAATTGGAATATGTTGTGAGGTTGAAGGTAGTAGGGAGGGGAAAGATATGAGGAAGAGAAAGGTTGGGAAGTACCTGCCTATTCAGATCTGGTCACCAAACACGGCTTAAGCCATTTCAAGTGACGTTACAATTTTGAATGGTGGTCTTTCACCAAGGCGATACCTAGAGTATCCACCACTCTGGAACGTGTTGCAAATATACTATGTGGTATTTCATATGAATTAAATGTGCTATGACACAACTTAATTGATTAAAAATTATTTTCACCGCCAGGTTTGAACCCACGACCTCTGGATTCGTAGTCGAGCGTCTTAGCACTCGACCACGCCAGCCGTCAAACTCATCCTTCTTTGATGACCTCTGTATCCTGGCAATGGACACTATTTTCGTCATGTACGGTAATGATAATACTCTAAATTGTTATTTTCTTATACCTAGGCTCAGAGTGAAACACCTTCTAAAAATGATATCACTGGTCACGGCGGAGACTCTGGTTGGAAACTGTTATTCATAAAACAACCCTAGTTTGTAACGTTGTGACCGCTTCGTAAGAACTACTTCAAACAACTACTTCCTTTGGCGGCAGTTCCCACTTCCTTCATTGTTCATACGTTCATTTTAGCGTTGTGACCGCTCCGTGTGAACTACTTCATTTCGGCAGTTCAAACTTCATGCATTTAATTTCATTGAACAAATTCTTCAATTGAAAGAACTACTCTATTTTGCGGCAGTTTAGTTGCGAAATTGAACATTAAGGCCTACAAACAAGCACTTCAATTCAAAAGAAGTTCGATTTAAAGGACCTGGTTCCCAGTCGGTCACTGGAACGGTCGACATCCTTGTGTTTTTATGAACTATTGCCAATTTGCTAGTACTTTGAGAAAATCTTAAGGAATCGGTTCCAAAAAGAACTGGGCAAATAGACGGTTCCTTGCCAAATCAAATTTAAGTCTCTTTTTTGCGAGTTCAACTTCAATTTAAGTGTCCAATGCGAAGGTTTCATTTCAAAGAACTAGCAGTTCGTGAAGCATTCACAAAACATTGAAATTTTTCCCAACGCTACTAGTTTTTTATTGTTTGACCCATGTTTAATCGCTAGATCTGGCAGCTTATTCTAGATTATAATATTATTATGCTATTTCTAAAAACTTTTCTCTTTCGTCTCACAAAATCACCTAATTAAGGAGCCATGGTACAATTGGCTCACAGCAATGAAAATCTTCACATTAAAAACAAATGCCGATCAACAGAACCCTACTTTCAGTATGCTATTTGTTTTTTTAGTTTACAAGGCACTATTTTATAAAATGTTGATTCATGTCGATAAACTGAATGAGTAAAATAACAGTTGCCTACCACCCTGTCGGTAAGTAAATGTAGATATTATTATCCAAACAAACAAATCGATTTTGTGTTTATTTTGCGTGAATACGGCTTGCTTCTACCATACAACCAGAACCTCGCAGCATCCCACGAGCGTACACGTTCGAAATTGAATTATTTTCTCCAAATTTTTGAGTGATATACCAGAGTGGATACAAGAGTGTACGGAAATGTGACTTTGCATATTATTTACCTGTTACCTAGTGTTTCCAGTTAAAATCGTGTAATGTAACTTGACTTGCCGAGAAAAAATATAAGTTGCATTAATCCACCCATTTCAAAAATAGGATAAAGCCTGCTGAAATCAGGTAGGTAGGTATTTTTGTTTTTAATTGATAATTTTTTTAACAGACAGATCAGTTCTTATTTTGAAATGTGTACACTCGTACGTTCTCACAAAGAAAGTTATTTAATTTAATGTATTTCTGAAAAATATTTAATTTTAAATTCTTAAAGTAAACAACTATTCTTTTCAGTGTTGTTAACTTAACTTAAGGCATTTGATTTTTTTAAATCAATGTTATAGAAATTTGATTTGTTACAATTTATATTATTACAAAAACAATCAATATTAATATTTGTCATACATTATTATTTTCGTGAATTTATTTAAAAAGCTAACATGAAAATAGGAAATTTTGGTTTGAAAAAGTGTATATGAGAGCCATCTGTGTAATAAAATTCAAAGCTTTACAAATTCTTTCAACGAAAAATATTAAGCAACAAAATGTCTACATTTTTGTTGGTTTGATTGACGGAAAGTAACGTATCTTGATATAAATTCAAGCTTTTATTTATCAAACTTACTTTTTTTTACGTTTACGTGTAATTATTTTTACGATAAATTCTTAGCCACTAATTTTAAAGACAAAAAACTTCGAATGGGTCTATTGACAGGATAAGTGTGAAATAACCATGCCTAAAAAAATGTTTATAAATATTATTATACGAAACAAAAAAAAATCTTTACGAATAAAATTGATTTTTCTATTCACATTAGTTCTAACTGCTCAGAGCTAGACTATTATATAATTCGACTTTTAGCATTGTTTCCTGTTTACCGTGAATTTTTTTATTTATTTTTTGTTTGCTTGGAGAAAACACGGATACAGAAAGTAATTCATGATATATATATTATTATACATTGACTGAAGAATTTGCCTGTATCCCAACTATTTCTAACGCATTAACATATTAACTAGCTAATAAATGATGTCTATATTTTCACAGTACACATTAGACGTAAAGAACTTAAAATTTTCTGAAAAGTTTTCTGTCACTTTTCCTGAAGATTCCTAAAATGACACCGAACTGTTTTTTTAGTGTTCCAAAACTCACTATATACTGTACTGATTGATAGTTTATTCACTAACAACATAAAATTTAAATTTAAAGTTATTATTTTTTTCTTATTCTTTGTTTTTCGCAATACAGATAACCAATACATTTTTTAATAAATAATCATGTTAAGAAAAAAAAAAAAAATAAAAAAATTGAAAAGGTGCGCCAAATTTTTTTTTTTTTGCTTTACTCCTTGTAATGTAAAAAAGAAAAAAAAATATTGTGTGAATCTGACTCCAGTGAAATAGAGATAAGTTGGTTTTATAGGTGACCTACAAGTCCTCCTTTCATAGGTCAGGGTGATTTTAAGGACAAGTTATTTTAAAAATTGGAGGGCGTTGTCAACTGTCAAAATGAGTTATGTTCTTTAAAAACTAAAGGTCAACTTTTTCTTAAAATGAGAAAAGGCAGCTGTGAAGTAGAACGTACTTTCTTTAGAAAATTATTAACCTTAAATGTATCTTTACCGCTTCAGTTATGATCAAAATATTGGTTTTATTCGAAATTGTATGTGAATTTTTGGTTTCTCCCTCCTCTTTGGATAGAGTAGAGGTTCCAAGAAGAAGTCTCGGTCGCACCTTATTTTATTTCATTTAATAAGAATTAACTTTAAAGATTTTTTGGTCATTATTTTTTATATTCATTATTAATATTATTTTATTTCATTTTCTGTGTCTTCTTCTATTTCGTATTTCGTTATAAAATTACTGATATTGCTTAAATATATATTTTTATATATATTTTTTTAAATAAGCAAGTGTTGTCAAGATTGATAAAGTGATTGAATTATTTGCTGTTTGCATTTTTTAAAGAATATTTTTTATAAATCCATAATAACAACATTATTGTAACACTTTAAAAGATACTTTCATACTGACTCTTTTAAATGTATCAATCAATGGAACTACCTATTCCGTCTCAAGTTTATATTTTAACAAATATATTTTAAACATTTTGATAATTATTTCATAGCATATGTAAAAAAATACCCTTTTGTTTATTAACAAAATTAAAATTGACAACAATCTGGCAAATTGTGTTTCAAATATTAAAAAGACGAAATCGGTGTTTCAATAAAATAAGACTTTTTTCATGAAAATTGCTCGGAAGAGAGTGAAGTAAGAAAGGAGAGGAGTTAGAGGAAGATTAGGAAGAATCTATCTATTCGCATCTGGTAACCAAACACGGCTAAAGTTAAAAAGAAATAAAAAATTATGGTGTCTTACCAGAGAAATAACTAGTAATCTAGCTCGTTTGGAACTGGCCGCAAATATACTCGTACTACAATAAAGTTTTTGAATTTAATCTTTTAAGTGAATAATTTAATAATTAGTAATTAAATCGTGTTAAATATGCATTTTAAACTCACAAAAGATTATTGAAGGATTTAATTTAATTTATTTATTTAAGGTTTTTATACCAGCATTATAGGGGGGAATTCCAAATCTGCCATGCTATATAAACATAGAAATGTAAACAATATATATAATACTTGAAAACAATAAAATTAAAATAATTTGTCCCTTTCTCATTAGTGGTCTTTGAAAAATATATTTTTTCATTATAATAATAACTTTACTTTAATGCACCGGACAAGTTTTGGTTCATAAATATGTATTTTACTGTTCGATATTTGGAAAGTTTGTAAGTTCTAAGCTGGAAGATATTGCTTAACGAAATTTCACTGAATAAAAAAGCACTAAAAATAACACCAATCAATTTACATTATGTTCTCAGTGAAAGCTGCTAAATACTTTTGGGTAGCGACTGGTTTTATTAAAATGGTAGAGTTTCTTTACTCAAATAAATGTATAATTAAAGTGCCTTTGATTGATAATAAGGTTAGTTCCTACTTTAAAATTTCTGAGATGACAGAGTTTCCGGTGACGTCACAAACAGAAATATCACAGATAATTATTTTTCGGAGAAAACTTTTCCACTTCAAAATGAAAAAAAAAAACTTCCTTTGACTTTTCCCAAAACAGACGAAGAAAAGTTGCCTTTAATGAGTCCTTTCATTTAAAATACTTCTATCAACAGTTCTCCTTGATATAAATAATACCAGATGGGCACACTGATAAGAGTCATTTCAATAATTTTATCGTTTTGTCAGATTCAGTTTTTTTTATGTGAATATCGCAAAAGAGTCCTAACTGCTCTCAACTGTTTAGAGCCAGTGGAATGTTGTGAAGCTGAAAGAATTGCAAAGGAGAAAGAGTTGGGGAAGAGGAAGGTGAGGAAACTTATACGGGATTTAAAAAAAAAAATACCGTATAATAATCACAACGGCTCAAAATCGTCAATGGCATCTGAATTCGGGGTATGTTGGTAGACTAAATACTTGGTTAACTTGTATAACGCTATTTTTGTGAAATATCACTGCAGGTAGCTGGAATGGGAAGAAGATAGAAAAGAAGCAGGTTGAGAAGTATCTGACTATTCAAATCTGGTCACCAAACACGGCTCAAGCCATTTCAAGCAACGTTTTGATTCTGAATGGTGGTTTTTTATTAGGACAAAACAATGAGTATCTTATACTCTGAAACTCACCGCAAATTTATAATATATTGTACTGTGTTTAATTCACTGTGTAACAAAGCAGATTAATTAAGTCAACTTTATTTGCGTACGCTGGGACTTTAACCAGCAACTCCTGGTTTCGTAGTCGAGAATCTCAACCACTCAAGTACGGAGGCAGTCAAGATGCACCAATCACTGAGTTGTTTTTTTTTAATTGTCTGTGTCAGCAATTGATTGAATCGCACTTTAAGCCACGTTACACCAAATAAGCTGTATGCTTTTTATCTTTTCCTGGTTTCCGTTCCAGAAAACATTATTCTAAGGCGGTCGACTCTTAGATCAGCAACGTCATCGGCTATCGGAAGACTTATAGAACCCAAACGCAATCCAAATACTAAGTTTGGAGATCGCGCTTTCGGAGTATCGGGGCCGAAGGCTTGGAATTAACTCTATCCGGAACTAAGATGTATAACGAGCCCAACAGAATTTCAGTCCAAACTGAAAACTTACCTTTTAAGAATTTCATATCCTCGAATTCATTAAAAGAATCTCAACACAATCTGTCTCTCGACGAATTACCTTCAGATATACAAATTTTAACCAAATCCTGTACTGTCATAATTATGTTTTAAGTTAATAAGTGTGTCTATCTGATAGGACCTGGCAAGAAAGTATGTTCCTGTATATTTTATTATTGAAACTAGGAATTAATATCTTATAATAGAAAATAATATCTGTACAGCGCCCTTGAGGTGATTTTTTACAAAAACGGCGCTATACAAATCATCGAAAGATTATTATTATCAAGAGTTATCTATCATCACTCATGTAAACCTTATAACCGAACCTACCCTAACGTAACGTAGCCTAACCTTACCTAACTGGAGTGACACTTAAGCCGAATGGGCACAAATGTTAGTAAAAGTGGCTCAATCAGGAAAGTGTGCGATTTATAAAAAAAAAAAATAAGGATCCAGACATATTATTTACAAATAGAACACATATATTTTGTTTTTAACCACTTTTTTATTTAATATTTAATATTTTGTTAGACAAAATATTAAATAAAAAAAGTGGTTAAAAACAAAGTATATGTGTTCTATTTATAAATATGGCAAGCCACAAAGTTCATGCTTTTTACGAATATATATTATTTACAAGTTAACTTACCAAGATCGGGTTCACATAAAACCTGGTCGGCGTCCTACATATTTTAAAGTGGTGAAAATAAAGTTCTTTTAGAAAAGATTTTTTTGATACCTGAAAAAAAAACATTTTTACTTGTTGAACGGTTTTGAATTATAATGAGTTCTTACGTTTATTTTCGAGACATATTGACTTTGTCAACATTTTTGAAAAGTAGGGCTCTTAATAAATTTATATTACAAAAAAAAATATCAGGACAACTTAAACATATTTAATATTCTCTTTACTTTAGCCCCTAGCTAAGGCTTTAAGACATCTTTCCCAAAAACCAAAAGGGCGTTTTGTCATATGGGCTACTTTTACTTCAAGGGTGGTTAGTAGAAAATTTTTTTTTAAAGATTTGTATGAATTAAAAGGAATGTTTTCGCTTTGAGGCTATTCCTTGACATGGTTTGTGAATAAGTAAGTATGTTGGCAGGACTCATCATATGCTTCAGGCCATCGTCTTAGGTAAACTAAGAAATCTCTACTATAGATCTAAAAGGAAGTACCTGATGAAAATAAAATTCGTTGAAATCATTTTGAATAATTATATAACTAAAATTAAGTTTGTAGAAAGGTTTGACATATTTAATAGAAATTAAATGATTACTTTGTAAAAGATTACATATATTTTTTCAATGCTTATATTCCCCATAAAAATTGTCATGGGAACAGATTAAATAATTTCGAAAGACTAGAATAAAGAAAGACACTAAAATTAATAGTCATATTCATAACAATCAGTTAAATGTATCCAGTACTTTAATATGAGGTTTATTTCCTGTAACTCATAAATAATACATTATTCTTTAATCACCTTCTCATTAGACTTTTCATCTCTTTCATAATATCGGTCTCTTTCTCTCTGTTCCTTTGTTTTAATTTGAATGTTATATTGTAGTTCTCTCATTGTTCTCTTATTTTATTTTATATTGTGTTCTCCCTCTGAATATACATATAACCGCACTCTTCGTATTTTTTGTTTAGTTTTATTTTGTACCCTGATGATACTTAGGCTAAGCAAAACCGGTCGGTCATAAAAAATCAAATACAATCTGTGGTTTTATACAAAGTCAGTATTTCCTTTTACGTTTTTATATTTTCATCGGAGGATTAGATATATAACCCAGAATTTAGAACGTGCGATTCGCATTGCTTACCATAGCAGGTCACTATTAGAAAGTTTAAATAGCGTTCGGGCTGAGTACATTATTTTATTAAACGAGCATAAGTATTGGGCGTAATAAATTTTAACCTTATTACCACCAACCAAAAAGTTATGATTTAATGGGAATTAAAAGTAATTGAATAGTAATATAATACAGAAATATATATTTTCATGTTACAGCATAAAGTCATCGTACTGAGGAAATATCGAATCAAAACGTCAAACAATCCATTAGAGCACGTTCTTTCCGAAACGAGAAACATGTAAAAAAATAAGTTTTGTGATTTGTAAAAGAATATTCAGGACGTGGCCTTCAAACAGCAAGAATAAAACATGTTATTCCGCTTCATAACAGCCATCTTAATAGATTTATTCAACAAATGTATATTTGAATCATCATTTTGTATGACCCTAGGCAATACAGAGTAATGAAATTCTCGTGAAAAATGTACCAAAACGGATAAAAGGTTGGAAGTCTAACGTGGACGGATGAGTTGTTGAATTTGAATAAAAAATATGATCACAGAGTAAAAACATGCTTATTAAAATTCGAATTTACTTTACAGCATTAATACTTATTTATTATTAAATATTCAAATAGTATCAATAACCTAAAACACGAATATGAAACAGAAAAAAACCAGAAACTAAAAAGAACAATGGTCATGACCGAGACTCGAACTCGGAACCTCTACACTGTCCGGGAGTAGCACTCTGCCAATTGAGTTATCAAGACCTTATTAGAAAGTGGCATTCTTAAACGATCTCATACTTCTATTGATAATTATTTAATATTTCAATTTCTTCAGCTTTAGACTGCAATCTTTTAGAGGTTCCTAGTTCGAGTCTCTATTTTTATTGTTAGTTTCTGGCTCTTATCGGTTTCATATTTGTATTTGAGATTAATGATATAATTTAAATATTCTTAAATATGTTATTTACTTATTTTATTTTGTACAGATATCGCCATCTAATTGCAAAAATCGTTTTTTTATGTGATATAAACCAACGGGCATCCACCAGTCTGAAAATGCCTGTTGTAAGGTGTAACCGATCCGGTGAAAAGTTTATGAATCATGCATTTGTATTAAAATGAAATTTTACCATGTATTACCAGTTACAAATTGAGGAATAATAATAATGCAATGTTGACTGGAATGACTGATAACGTATTTGTAGCAGTTTATGGTACAACGATGTTGTAGTTACTCATGTTTATATGTGGGTAAAATATAAACGACTTCATTTATCTTTTGAGCTGAATTCCGCATAGATTTCTAAACTCTTCAGAGCTGGCAGGACTATAACATCACTAATAGGGAGGGGTACATTGTGAAACTGAAGGCAGTTTGTAGATGTAGGAGACGATAAATAAAAATATAGAGAATAACTAGGTTATTAGGAGTTTTAGTTTTATTTATTTTATATTTGTTACTTATGCATTCAAGTTTACAAAGTATCTTATTAATTATTTTTCTTTACTACATTATATTTTAACTTATAAACTTCTTTTAATTTTTATTTACATGTATTTAAAATAGTTCTGACATGCTATTTTGAATTTATTGATTGAGATAATTTTGATGATTTCCGCATTATAAAATTTCAACCCTTTATATAGTGAGCTATTTGGTGTGTTGGCCTTATTCTTTTCTGGTGGTCTAGTTTCTTTGCATGCCTTTTAATTATGTTTGTGAATGTCAACATTGTAGATAATGTTGTCAGAAAAATATATTTTGTTAACAAGTTGTTCTTCATTTCATGCATAAACATCATTGTATTTAATGTTATTACCTGTTTCACTGTTAGCCAGTTACTTTCAATTATTTATTTCGCTTAAAACACTAAATGTAGTTAATTCAATTTTAACCAAGGTTTTATCTCTGATTTTTTAAAATTATTATGTTAATACCGCACAAAAGTCTTAACTGCTCCCAACCATCCCCAATTGGGTTTGTTATGAGGCTTAGGAAAGTGGGAGGGAAAGGAGATAGGAAAGATGAAGGTTTTAAAGTACCTGGCTATTCAGATCTGTTCACCGAACACGGCTCAAGCCATTTCGATTCTGAATTGTGATCTTTCACCGGGGCGATACTCAGAATATCAACCACTCTGGAAAATGAATAGTTATCTTTCATCAAGTATAAGTTAGTGTCTTTCATTTTTGATTTTAATCAAAAGATTACATTTCACAAAAAGAAAAAAAATAATTACTAATTTATTCATTTATTTACGCCCGTTAAAGGCTTTTACACAATTATTTAATTTACAAAATATTTATACTCAAAAATAGTGCAAAATTATTGTACAAGAAAGAAAAAAATAGTATTGAATAACAAATACATTCAGAGTTAAATAGTTTAATGAAATAAATCAGCTCTATTACATGTAAAATATTGTACTAAGGTGATTATATTGTAATTTAAATAAAAAATAATTTTGTTTTAAGCCACTTTATTTATACACATATAACAATTCGACCGGTTTCGGTTAGACTTAACCTTCATCAGGAACGTATAAGTATAAACTGAACGTATAAGTTTATACTTATACGTTCCTGATGAAGGTTAAGTCTAACTGAAACCGGTCGAATTGTTAAATGTGTATAAATAAAGTGGCTTAAAACAAAATTATTTTTTATTTAAATTATAATGTCAAGCTACAAAGTGTTTGCTTCCTTCGATAATTTGATTATATTGTGGTATTGACGTGTTTAATATATCAACAACATTGGAGTAATGGTTTTGAAGATGTTGAAACAAGCTTTTCCCCGTAGCCAAGGAGCTAGCCATCCCACAACGAAAGGAAAATCTTCACAATGACTGTGAATCACGGTCATTGTGGTAATTCGATTTTTTTTTTAATTCTTTGATTATTATCGATCCTTCAGCTCATCATCCCTAAAGATGAGCTTGTTTATGGTATTATCCCTCTTCCTCGCCCCAAAACTGATAGCCTACAGCCACGCTGTACCAGAGAGAAGATGTTCAGAGATGATTTAATACCTCACGGTTTTCCAGACCGCCTACGGCCTCCTCCCAAATCTGCTAACCCATTTAGAGATTAGGTTATTAACCGTGCCCTTATTCTCGCCGCTTCTAATCTTGGTTGCCCGTTGGCAGACGTTGCCCAGAGTCTGAGCCTGATTCTATGAGGAGATGAATCAGTATTTGACCAACCCCCACGCCGTTTCTCTGCCGGAGTAGTCAGAGAGGATGGACCGACATAAAACTCTGTCTTGGCACACACTCCTTGCTTCATTCACATTCATTCATCGTCTTATACATACTCTTTCGTTATTCTAACTCTTCGAATGGGCCGACTCGAATATTTGGTTCACTTGATCGTGTCATGCCTTCCACGAGCGTTCTCGACTTCTTCCAATTCACTTTTTTGCCACATAAGCACAGAGCCTTAAAGTTAATTCTAATATAAATAAATAAAATTTGAAAATAATTCATCCCGACTACAATGGCTAATCGGGAAAAGATGCTGTTTGGTCCTCGTTCAATTCTTAGGAAATGTGTTCCATGTATTGTTTTTTTTTTATTTATTGATATAAGTATGTTTAATGAGTCCGAGTTATGATTACTTTTGAAAAGGTATATATTAATTATATAGTATGTTAGTTAATTATTTAATTAATATCAATAATACTCAACAAAATATGACGTAGAATAAAAAAAAGGATCGCAACCGAGACTCAAACTCGGAACCTTCACTCTATTCGGAAGTAACGTCTCTGTAAATTTAAATACCGACATTTTTTAAGAAACGTTCAAACCTTTAAAAAAAATTATATGGATGTCATATTTCTTTGAATTTTGTTTTTTAAACTTCATCCAAATAGGAATTACGTAAATAAATATCAAAAACCAATTTTTATCAAAGTTTTAGCTTGAAAAACGAAAAATGATATTTACATGATGTATTATTCTCAAAGAAATCTTCATTCTACAGATTACGGTCGGGAATAACAGTTGAAATACAAATAAATTATTAAAAAATGTAAACCATGCTTGAATGATATAAAACCTCACTAAAATATTTATGTGTAATATGTTTGTGCTTATATTCATGACATCTCTTTGAGAGCCAGAAAATAAACAATTCGGTTTAAAAACATCCCTGTTTCCTTTGGAATATCAGAGCTTGTGCGGAAACATAATAACACTATCTCCAGGGGATAATTCAACACCCTTCTAACCCTAATTATGTGTATTTTTTTATATTTCTATTTTCACGTATTTTCGAGTAATTTTCCGCCATTTTGTTTCATTGTCTGTGACGTTTATGGCAGCCGGGCCATAAATCAAGGCTATTTTCAACTCACGATATTTTTATTTTGTGGAAATGTATTTTTTAATGCCTCACGAGGGTAAGAAGATATCATGAAAAAACATTTTGGGAAAACAAAAAAAATATTTACAGTTTGTGGCGACAGAAAACGTACAAACATCTAGAGTCAGGGAGACCATGGCGCCCCTAGTTGAGGTATGTTGAGAGGCTAAAGGTAGTGAAAAGGAGAAAAATATGGGTAAAAGGAAGGTTGGGAAGTCTCTGACTATTCAGATCTGGTAACCAAACACGGCTAAAGCCATTTTAAGCAACGTTTCGATTTTGAATAGTGTTATTTTACCAGGGCGATACTTAAAATATCTACCATTCTCAAACGTGCTGCGAATATAGTATCAATAGTTATATATGAATTTAATGTGTTATTACACATATTAAATAAATAAAATTTGTTTGCGCAAGCCGGGTTTGAACATGCGACCTCTCGATTCGTAGTCGAGCGTCTTACCACTCAACCACAGAGGCTGTCTAAATATTTATCAGCGGGAAATGGCATTTAAGTCGCTTAGTAACCATGAACTTTTTTTTATCTTTACAAATATCAAAATGCTAAAAATAATTTTTACTATTGAATTATGCGATAGCCAACATAATTTTGTTTCTTTGACGTCATTTTTACAGTAAAGAACTCACCACATATACCCAATCATTTAACATTAACAAGGGATTTTTTATTATACTAGCAATATTTAAAAAAATATGCTATTATTTAAATTCATATTTTCATTTATTTATTTAATCTTACAAAAGTGGTGACACTGTATAGCAGCAACTAAAGTTGCATAAATCTCTATGTAAATCGAGATCTCACAATGGATTCCTAAACTCGGCAATAGATGTCGATTCAGTCTCTTCCAACCGACCGAAGTAAGCAATTTAAATGGAAATTACTGCTCGTATTTTGTAAACCCCGTTTCCCAGCCGTAGTTGAAAAACATCTTTTTAAAAAGATGTTCAACGCGCATATTTTTTTTGTTTTTAAAATATTGGGTAAAAACCAAACCACGTTTTTATTTGTATTTACAGTTTGGTCTAGTTGTTTTTCCCAAAAGGAAAATCGCCAATACGATATTCCACTGAATTGTTTTATCATCACTTAAGGCTGTCGGAAAGCTGTAGGAAACATTGCTTACTTGATAAGGCATAACGTATTGAACACGAAGGATAACAGCGCCTTAGCCTTTATGTGACTGAAAGGGTACTCGGGTACCCTCTTCGATTTTCAAAATAGATTTTTTTTATGTTCCAGTATGTCTAACCGGTAGAAACTTCCTGACTTCCCCACAAAAGTGAAAATGAACAATTGAACAGAACCGTTTGATATACCGTGTGGTATATTAGCGGAAAATGAATAAATATGATTTACAACTACTGATAATTGAAAGAGTACCCGGGTACCCTCATGTGTTTTAAATGGTTTTTTGAAGCTTGTCCGTATTTATAAATTACTTTATCTTATTTTAAATGATAAATATGACGTATTATCGTGTTTAAAGCACATCACCTGTATCCTTTATACGATTTGTAATCACCTATTTAATTAAAAACCTCAAAAAAAGATGGTACTGCATGCAATTTCTATTCACTTCTTCAAGTCTTGAACTGTGTAAAAAAATATTACGTTATAAAAGTAGTCCAGCAAACTTCAGCAAATTATATACTGTAAAATAAACCTTCATATCAATTTTTAAAAGGTGTAATTTTCTTCAGTAATATAAGGGTTGAGAATGAAGAAGCTTTCAGTTGGATTGTGTTATTAAATTTCTTCCGACTTCTCGATGGTATTTAGCTGTTAAATTTGTAAAACTGATGCTACTGGCATAGAGTTATGTGTTGGTTTTCATTTTTTTATTTAGATGTGTGCAAATTATTTTTTCAGAAATCTCGTAAGAAAAAAAATAATACGTTTCACAATAGTAGAACGAAGCACATTAGGTTACTATACAAGTATATATATATATTTTTTTTAAATATATATATATATATATATATATATATATATATATATATATATATATATATATATATATATATATATATATATATATATATATTTATATATATATATAAATATATAAATAGATATAAATTGAAATCTAAGTATGTATAAAAATCATAGGTTTTTATTTACTTATTCAGCACAAATCATACGAAAAGTGCCAAGACTTGATAAGAGTAACAGATACTCTAAGTATCGCCATCTATAGCTAAGTACTAGAGTGGTAGATACTCTAAGTATCACTCTGTTGAAACCATTCAGAATCGAAACGTTGCTTGAAATGGCTCTAGTTGTATTTGGTGATTCGATTTAAGAATCAAAGGTGACAACTCTTAAAGTCATAAAACATTTATTTCTAAGCCTCGTTTGTTAGTGACATTTTAATACATTAAAAAAAAAACAAACCATTCCTGAAAAACCTCCCCCAAGCCAGCCCAGTCTCTCAGTCTTTGCATTTAATTCCCGGGAGATCGGCCAATCAAGAGTCGCACCCGGCAGATAAGACTTGCACTTGGAACTAAACAACAGCACTGCTCAATCCATTGCAGGTTCAACAGACCTAGAATTAAAAACAACTTTATCCACTACGGGTTCAACAGAACTGGAATCTGCAAAGAAATCCTAGACGGTTTTGAGATTTATGGAGAAAAATTTAAACTATTTGTGTCAGGTTGTTTTGTGTTTTCTCCTTTAAATCGTTTGAAAATGTTTTAACTCAACCATGCATTGGTACCTTGGAGTAATAATGTAGGGAGAAAGAGCTAATTTTTATTAACTAAACCTATACAAACTTGCGATAAATCATTTTCTCCGGATTTTAACGTCGAACACCATGAGAGAGAAAGAGACAACAAATATAATACACCGCTTTTATGTACTGTCACTGTGATCTTGGGCTCTAGGGTCACTAAACTTGACAAAACTAAACGGTTTTTTAGGTTATATGCTATATTTTTGTTGATAACAATACTGTGAAAAAGTGGTTTTACGAATAAACAAAAACATTATGTCGATATGTGATATGAACGGATGTATAAATACCCTAGCCTTAGTATTAGCCACACCCAGGCAGACCTGGGAGTGCCGAGTCCGGTAAAAATCATCAAAAACTGACTACACTGCCTTGGATAGACACCAATCTATATACTCTAAGGTTGGTACGTAATATATTGTTGATAAACTTTAAGACGCCATAGCATATTACATCTGATTATATTCAGAAATAAAAGTGCCTACTTTAGCCCTCTGCCTAAAATGTGCCGACTGTATAATAGGATAGAGTGTGTTGATGTAGACATTTTTGTCGATGATTTTTACAGCTTCAGAAAAAATGTCGCTCCATTGTAGACTGCTAGCTTCGCTTCTTTGAACCAATTTTTATTTGCGCCAACTGCGTTCAGTCCTCCGTCAATTGAGTTTCAAATTACCTAGGATAGATAAAAATGTAGTAACTGTAAAAGAAAATTTCAAACAAGGTGCGAAGTTACTATATGAGACATAAACATTGTTAAAAAACTTGTTTTTTCATAACTGCATCAAGAGAAATACCAAACACGAGATCGCCAAGCTGATATTCTAGGGGGGCTTAAAAATAGAATAGAGAAAGAGATGATTTTGAAATTTGCACGATTGGTACGATTGCGTATTTTGTCGCTTTAGGTTGCAGTCTGCTAGTTAAACGTTGCATTGATAATGGCTTAATTCAGATTGACACAAAATTAAAAAAAAAAATTCAACAATGAATAAACTCATGACTAAATCGATCATAATTATAATAAAAAAGTCTACCCCTGTATATTATTCATAAAATATTAGGTGATTGGCAAATACTAAAAAAACTTAGTTTAAGAGAATTAAATGTTCTGATGTGATAATTTTCACGTCTTACGTTTTAATACTGTAGAAAAAAGGATGCAGTTATTATTTTTATTTTTCTAATCATTTATTTTTTGATCATTTTAGTACATACTAATAACAATTTATTATTACAAATTCTAGAATTAATATTAAATTTCAAATACTTTTTATTTCGATATCAATTACTTAAATAATATCAATAATCTTCAACGTAAATATGAAGCAGAAAAGGCTAGAAACTTTAAGAAATAACGATCACAAACGAAACTCGTCTATTATCGCAATGTTTTTATCTCTTTTAAAAAGATGATACTTTTATTTTTTGCTTGTTATGAACATGTTGTTCACGTGTTCCTTCTTTCACGAAATGCCACTAACACATATTTGTAACAAAACAAGTACGTAATTTTTAGAAAATGAAACATAAAACTGGTAGTAAATATATAATTGTCTAGCTACCTGCTTTATTAGATCTCAAGGTGACCGCATACGTCTTTGTTAGTCTTCGTGGAAAGGTGAATTAAAGCAGTTTGTCTTATTTAAGTACGAGAATGTCCTTTTGGCTATGTTTTTATTCACCCCCGAACTGTCTGGGGTGTTCACACATTATTGAGCTTTCGGTTGGAATCCAGTTGATTGGGTAGACCAGACCGAATTTCAGCATTCAGTTCACGTATTTATTACCTAACTTAAATTACCGTGGGAAAGCTATGCAAATCAGTTGAAAATTCTTTTGGGACTAATTTTTGGTCATTGTGGCTTATATCGTTTTGGAACTTTTATTATTATTTTTTTATTATTATTAAAATGCTAATACACTACAAAAAAATAATTTTGGTATATTATGCCCAAGTAGTGAAGAAAAACTTATTCCGGACCAAATTATAAAATAAAAAAAAAGAATAATATTCTTACAAAGACATACACATTTAAAAAGGGAGCACAAAAGAAGAGGGAACAAGCGAAAACATATTTCAAAAAGAGAATCATAGAAGTAATATATATTAGATAAACATCATTAATACCATTAGAAACATATTCACATATACAGAGGTTTAACATATAGGATATATCACTGATTAATAAAATTGTCAAGAAAATATGCGCTTTTGCCAATATTTTCGGCTCGCAACTGGGAGTTTTAATTCTTTGGGTAATGCGGTGTGTTGTGTATAGGCAATACATATAATATAATAATATAGTACGTATTGTAAAGAGTTAATTCCAAATTTAGTTGTGTGAGTAGGATGAAGACAAGTGTATTTGATTTTATGATCTTGTTTTGTGCTGGTGTGTGTATAAATGAAAAGCTGGTTTAATGTTAGTGTGTGACGAGTTGAATAATTGAATAATTTGTAATATGGCAGTTATAATATTATATTTTGGCAGAAACGTTCATTGAAAAATTTGAGTTTGTGAGTATATATCCTTGACCTGAGTATCCAATGGTTAGTTATATATATTCCTTATGGCTCTATTTTTTCTATTTGGCTTAAAAGTAGTTGGTTGAACGGTCCGAAGCGTCAGGTTCCCACACAGGTGTCGCGGGTGCAATCTTCTTGTAGTTTCAAGTACTCAAATCTTCTCTGATGAATATGCAAAATTGTCCATACAGCTGTTGAAATATAACAGAATAAAATCAGACTGAGAATATATTCATTAAACTTAACTCTGACGAATAAATTTATGATTTATGCAATATCTAACAATGCGTCTGATTAAACATTTCATGCGTAATAATAAATTAATTTTATGAAAATTGGGGAAATTTAGTGTGGTAATTCTGATTAGCATAGTAATTTGTGTTGCTTTCAACACTTTGTGTATAACTTCTGAATATACGTTGTAAAGATGAATTAATTATTTTTACTAAGCGCATATCTATAATAATAATATTTGGATAATTTGCATAGCGCCGTTGTTGTGAAAAATCACCTCATGGCGCTGAATAGACCTTATTTTTTATTATTAGATATCAATTCCTAGTATAAAAAGAAAATAAACAGGAACATACTTACCTGGCAGGTCCCATCAGATAGACACACTTATTAATTAAAAATTATAATTATGATTTTTATATATATATATAAATAAATATATTTATTTTTTCCGATTTAAGGTATGGTAGCGAAATTAAAAATAGACGAAACATATACAAAGATATTATTATATCGACTGTGTTTAGGTAAAAGGTGTTATCCCACATTTTTCGCAACAAAATTTACTTAGCCTAAGTTTTGAACCACTGTCACATTTCACACTGTCGCAAATCATTACCACCATTCTTTATTTTTAAACATTGCTACTTTAAATATTCACCCCCGTTAACGAATGATTTTTGGCCCGTTCCAGCATTTGCTCAAATTATGATCAGGCGTCAAACATAACAGCATGACCATTATGTTATAAGGTTTAAATTTCCTTGAAAAAAAAATGTGAAATAACGCCTTTAAATGTTTATAATGACCAGTTAGTAGCAAAGTTGACAAATGCGTCAGGTTCCCACCCAAGCGTCATGAGTTCGATTCTTTTGTTATTCAAGTTTTGCACCATTACTCATGCAAGAGTTTTCGTTTATTATGTATTTATTTACGCCCGCTTAAAGCTTTTTACGAAAAGATTTAAATTTAAAAAAAAAAAACAATATACTCATAAACAGTGCAAAAAATATTCTGAAGAAAGAAAAAAAAAAAGCACCGAAAAAAAGGAAAGTTCAGGCTTAAATAGTTTATACAATTAATGTAACTTCGTTAGATGAAGAAAAATGTACTATATGGACGTATTGAATGTATCAACAACATGGGAGTATTTGTTTCCCAGATGTTGAATTCGTTGCATAGGAGTGTAATATTGTCAGGTTGAACTAGAATTGTCACAATAGTATGGTAGGTACTGTCATGTAACTATCCTGCCAGGAACATGAAATTTAAATAAATATATTATTTCAGGGCTGTCAATCATTGAATCTATAATTTTATATAAGCAAATTATGTTGGTAATTATAAATTTAATGGATGTACAATTTTTTTAAATATTTCCACGTTATTGTAATATATAAATGCTTGTCTTTCTTCAAAAATTATGGCCATAACCAAGTATTTCTAAGTGATATAAATAATTTGTACTATTTTGAAGAGGCTCATTTCCGCCGGATTATTTTTATTATTTTGAGTTCTGCATTAAAAATATTGGAGTACATTTTGTCCCAACGCTTATCTTTTGATTCCTGAATGATTTCCTTTTGCATCCCCTACGTTTTCTTGATTTTCTCGCGGATTCGTTTTAAGATCATCATTTCTAGAACATGTCACAGACACGTTTAGATTTCCGTAGTTAGTTGAGACGTGGCATTTCAGTATCTTATTCCCGGGGGAATATCTCATTCTGTTCCAACTGGCAGTAACACTGCACAGTTAGTAATCTCATGTAATGTTAACGTGAAACCGCGAACCCTGCGGCCAGCACTACAATAAGGTTATCGTTGAGAAAATACGAATGAATAACTTAGAATTAGTAGAAATTATTAATGATATATTAGTCAAAAGCAAAAAAATACTTGAATAAAAAAAAATACATTTGTACAGGAATTGAAATGTAGTTAAATTTTAGTTCGTTTTTTTTCTGTTTTTTCCTACTAAAATTAATTAATTCTCTTGATACTTTTTTATTAAAGAAACAGTTTAATAAAAAAGAAAAAGTAAATAAAAACCCACAATTGTGTTGTTCTATGTTTGTGAGTAGTCAAATGCAATTTGATTAAAGTAACCTACATAGTAAAACTATTAAAAAAACCTTTTTGTAGAAATTTGTTATCAAATATAATTTAACAGCTGTCATTTTCTACTACTCAGTTTTATCCAAGCCTAGCTCTGAGAAAAACGGCACGTGGTGTAGGTAAAATCTTTGACGCCCCTTGTCAAAACCTTAGTTTGAACACAGATATTTTCGAAAAACTTTATTTTTCGTCTAATAAAATAAATTGATGTGTACTATAAAGTACGTGTCTTCGCTATTTTTTACGTTGAACCAAGAGTATTTTACACGAAAACAATCACTTTTAAAGAAATATCGTTACTGTTAACCATTTATTTTTGGCAGGTTTTCCCTCTGATATATTTAAATATAAACAGTTTAAAAAATTTAGATATATTATATATAAACAGTTAATATTTAAAAATAAACAGTTAATATTTAAATATAAACAGTTCAAATTATCAGTGTATTTTTTCTCATGCTCTGTAAGACCAAATAAAGTGAACATATGGAATTCTGTTAAGACTGATGGAATAAAGAGGATTATATAAAAAATCCGTTGAAATTAACTTTGTTTTTTTAATTACCATTTCGCGGGCAAAATGTGAGCCTTGAGGTCGGTAAGTAGAAGCCGTCTTCTTAGGCTCTGTGGAACCGATTGTAGTAATGCTTTCAAATTACTTTATGAATGATGAGGTAAAGATGATTTAATGAAAAAATCCGTTAAAAGTAACATTCGTTCAAAAATTGCCACTTTGCGGGCAAAATGCAAGCCTTGGGGTCGGAAATTAGATGCCGTTTTCTTAGGCTCACGCTAACGCTCTCTGAAGTAAAAACAATTATTGTTGAACGAATGAATACATTTGTTTTTTTTTTTTAATTCAAACTTGCATAATATTATAATAAATATTATTGTTAAAAAAGAGAATAACAAAAAAAACTGCGTCTCAAATTTGAAAATGATTAACAAGTTGCTAGATGTTCATATTGAATTGTTATCCTAACATAAAAAAAAAATCAGTATGCAAAAACAATATCAACGCTACTTCAAATACGTTTCTAATAAGTGTGCATTTACACTGTTTAAAAAAAATCTTAAAAATAGTTAATAGGTGTTGCTGAAATAATACGAGAGCACTAGACATTCGTAAAGCGCTGTCTCATTCTTTAATTTCACTAAATTCGGGCCAATTTCTCTATAATTTGCACTGCTTGTTTCTATTTTTTTAAATATTTTTTTTAACATCCATTGTGATTTTTTTGTTTAAACAGAAGAAAGGTACGAACATGATAGGTGGATTGAAAATTTGCATCGTCGGACTGGGAAATCATGGGTTCGATTACCGTCGAATAGTCTTTTTTTATTTTTATTTTTTATTATTCTGTGTTTAAAGGCGCTGAACGCGTAAAAAAACACTCTAATAAGGTAGTATCAGCGCCCTAGCAGTTCATCGCCTGGAGCGGATAGCTCCAATTGCACCTGCATAGGATCAGTCCTGGCTTCATCCCAAATTTCAACACTCTTTTATCGAAATCTTTTTACTGATTGCAATTTCAATAATGAATCAGTATTAACATTGCTTCTAGTACATGTTTTACTTTAATCTATTTGCGAACTGTAAAAAAAAATTACATTGACCTATGAATATAGAAAAAAAACCACTTACATTGACCTATATAGGTAGAAAAAAAACAGTTACACTGACCTGTGGCGATTTAAAAAGCAGTTACATTGACCTATTTTGATAGAAAAAATCAGTAAAATTAACCTTTGAACATAGAAAAAAAATCTATACACATTGAAAGAGAACAGGTATATTGAACCATGCACCTAGAAAAAACAATTACATTATGGACAAAATTAGTAACAAATTTATTTGAAGAGAACTCACTTTTTTTAGCTTTCCTTTAGACATATATTTTCTGCTTTCTAAGGATATTACACAATAATTTTATTCAAAGACCTAAGCTTGGTTATTAAAACATTTACGTGCCCTTAAAACTTATATCAAGGCAATTACAATCCACGTTCAACGCTTGCATTCTCCGCTTTTAATTCGACCTTTACTATTTACTTTAGCTCTCAGATGAACTTTCATCTCACAAACATCCTACATAAGGCTTCTTGGCAAGTGAAATGACCATTACTACCCCACCCACTATACACCGCATCATCGACCCCAAGTTGCGCTAGCCAGATATCTAGCGAGGAACTAAAGCTTGAGTCTAAAAGCTAGGGTCTGCAGAGTTCATTCGCTAATCGAAAGCCAGAGTTAATGGGGCTTGAAAGATGTTGATTTTTAGCTGAAATATTTATGCAGATAAAAAAATCGGCTAAAGATAGATTCTGCAATATAAAAGGTTTGAGAAACGAATTTAAAAAAGTCAACATTTTTATAATGCTCGTTGTATCGCTGGCATAAAATTGCATTTTATGCTATTTTTCTTTTGAAGATTGAATTATGTTTGGTGACCTTTTAGACGGCCTCCGTTGTCGAGTGGTAAGACGCTTGACTGTGAATCCAATAGGGGATGGTATAGTCTCACTGGTTGTGCGATATTTTCATAAAAAAAATAAAATTACAGAAAATAAACGATTTTGGAAATTAATCCTTCCAATGAACTTCCCGATATGTTTAGTGTTAAAAATTACACTGATTAACCATTCTTGCTTCATCAATTTGTACTGACTAAATTATTTGATTTACTTTATCCTGCCATGTCTTCCTCAAACAACTCTGATGGTCCCAATGGTCGAATGTTATCCGAATATAACATATTGAATCCAAAAGGTCGCAAGTTCGAACCCAGCGTGTACCAATAACTTTTATTCAATTAATATTTGTCATAACATATTTAATTCAAACAAAATAATAAAAAATGTATATTGGCGGCACGTTTCAGAGTGAAAGATACTCTAAACATTGCCTTATTAAAAGAGGACCATTCGAAATCAAAACGTTGCTTGAAATGGCTTTAGCCATGCTTGGTGACCAGATCTGAGTAACCGGGTACTTTCCTACCTTCATATTTCCCATCTTCTTCCCCTACCCAATATCTTCAGGCTCACAACATATCCCAATTGAGGCTGCTATAGTCTCACAGGCATTAGATATTTGGGAGCAGATGGGACTCTTGTGCAGTATTTACAATTAAAAAATATAAAAAATGTTGGGCTATTTTCATCATATGTGTTTTGATAGTTTATCTGATTTTTTTTACCTTTCACGGTGAACTGGTAAGCTCCTTGATTTTAATCTCAAAGTAGATAAACATTATGAAATCATTAAATGAGTTTTAATTAAAACAATGTTTTACAAAATATTAGAATCTTGTGCATGAGTGATATATTAAATCAGCATTGCCCCGATAAGAGATCAAAGCTTATTAAGTTGATTATTCGTTCAAGATAGAAATTTGATATTAGAAAAGGTTCAATCATTTTCACCAAAAGTAAGGATATATTGATCTTACTTCGGGCACGCTTCCATCAGCTTATCTCTTCGGTGACCTTATACATGATGTTATTTTGAACAGTAAATAAACCGCTCGTTAATATTCCTAATTATTTTCCATGCCCCATATTCATAAACACAATTAGTAAGCCAATTACCCATTAGTCTAATAGCGCTGCTAAGCACGTCCTGGTAGCCTTAGGGATATAAATTTTCACCTAACATACCGTTATTTACATGTACGTTATACATGCATATACGCTTGCACTAGATAGGACAAGGGGTAGTTTGTAGGAGGTACTTGAAACCTTCAAGTTGGCCTAAAATCACCCTCTCACACACCTGTGATTAGGAGGGGATGCAAATAGTTCACTTGCCTCTCGAGACCTGAGAGAACTTGAATTAATAATCTCCGATGACTTACCCCTACGAGAATATTTTAGGCAAGTGTGATTTTTTAAATATGTTTTGTGTGAAGGGATACAAATTATAAACTAAACTAAGATTATTCTATTCCTTACAACTCAAATAGAAAGTTCATCAATTGTTTGAAATAAAAACAGTTCAGTTATTATTTTTTGTTTTTTAAATTATTTACCAACATTTAAAATAAATCACAAAACAGAATATTTGAAAACGATGGAAGCAAACTGATTTTAAGAAATTAATTCTAAAGATAAGAAAAAAACATTTTCTGAGTACGTACATACGTAGAAGTGTAAACTTTTCAAAATTGGAACTGACGGATGTGCTTGAAAAATAATCAAATAAATAAAGAATGTTTTCAAATTTACACAAACGATAAATTACCACCTGTAAGCATCATCTAAAATATTCAAATATACTTAGTTCCGATTATTAAAATTTAGTAATGACAGCTTTTGATCCAAAGTATCAAAAAATCCTAGAACAAGTACCTACCTAGTACCAGATAGTTCAGATGATGGTTGAAGATTTGTATTTTCCCTACATTCTTATCATTCAACTATTCATAAATAAAATAACATAATTTTATCACTGTAACCATTATCTACCCATTTTAAAGTATTCACGAACGTTAAGTGTTAAATTCATTAAAACAAACAATTCAAAACAAACAATTTAAAACGAAGAATTCAATTTTATGCTCTACCTTGTTTAAGAGAGTGGTCTATTACTGTTCATAAATATATATTTTTTATACAAGTTTTTCACTAAAGAATATCAGGAATGCGATGTTGTAGTTGGGTAATATTCCCAAGTTGATTAAATAAGAGTGATTGTTTTTTACAAGAATTATCTATAGAACAGTTAACGATATTTTTTTGTGGTCCTCGTCTCCAAAATGACATTTGCAAATAGAGTGAGTGAACTTTATACCTGCCTTATGAACTAAAACAAAAAAAAACGTAAATTTTCACCCGAAAAAATCAAAAACACATCCTATGACTTGTTAATTTCTTTATTCAAATACTTTCACGTCCTAAAACTTTACGATAAAAAACATAAATTATTAAATTAAACACCATCTTTAATTTTGGTAAAACCGTATCTTTCTCCAAACTAGAAATGACTATAAAATGGTATTTATCTTATATTTACTGCCAGGTAAGTACGCTTCTATGTATTATCGAAATACATCATACAAATAAATATTAATATTCTAAAGGTTATTGGTATAAAAATGCTAATAAGATTTTTAAAACGTCCTTGGGGCGATTTGGGCGAAGGGTCCTAACTGCTCCCGACCGTCTAGAGCCAGTGAGACTATGGCATCCCCGATTGGGGTATGTTGTGAAGCTGGAGGTAGTGAAGAATGAAAGAAGATGAGAAAAAGGAGGTTGAAAAGTACCTAGCTTTTCAGATCTGGTCACCAAACACGGCTAAATCCATTTCAAGCAACGTTTCGATTCTAATTGGTGGTCTTTTACTAGGGCGATACTTATAGTATCTACCGCCCTGGAACTACCAAATATGCAATTTATTGTTTTATATGAATTAAATGTGATATGACATATACTTATTTAATAAAGTTTACTTGTACGCACCGGGTTTGAACCCGCGACCTCTAAATACCTAGTCGAGCATCTTACCACTCAACCAGCGTCAATGACGATGAGCGTCCTGGAGTTGTGGAAAAACAAATCATGAATTTTATTCTTTGATCCATTTTTTTGAAAAGTAAAAAATCGAAAAACACACAAAAACGTGACTAACCTTTCCAGTTGTCAAAAACAAACCACTTATCCAAAATGGCTGATAATACTAACATATGATAAAAATATGTGTACCAACATGACAAAAAAACGATACTCGAATGTACACAGCCCGCAAAAATTCACCTTTTCTTTTGAACATGCCACGTATGTACTCGTAGTTTCCATTTCACTAGAATACTTATTCAAAATTCTGAAGCGTTCCTCCAGATCAAGAACAATATTATCCTACATAATGATATTCATTGCCTTTCTTTGAAAGTAGTGTTCTTACTTACCCTTCCCGACCTAGGCCAATGTAGCCCAGTTACAAGGGTGGGCGGAAGGTAGTGTGGTGAGTGTAGGCGGTTGCTTGCTTTAGGGTAGCTTATATTGTAGGGGGTGATTTAATAGACGCTGCAAGGATTTTGACCCGCTCTAAAATATGACGCATACCAACACTCAATGCCACAGCTTGTATAAACTGCGAAAATGTTATGATATGATAACTCGACAAATTTGATGAAAAAATAAAATTGTTGTACAAAGTAGTGAAATTCTTGAAAAACTTAACCAAATTTTTATGTCGAGAAACAAATACACGATCCCGGAAAAACCAATTGTCTGAAAAACTATGAAAACCAATAGAAAATTAAATTATGGCATGTTTTCGAAGTAGCTTTAATTTTTTAGTGGAGTTCTTATTTCAGCAGAACTAAGTGCATGGTGTTATTCTTTTTATGATATATTACATGAATTGGTATATAAACATGAAAAATAATAATTAATAACAATCAAAATAAATTAAAAGGAATTTTAAAAAACGTGCTACGGTTTTTTATCATTATAATTTTACAAATAACAGTTTTTTTTCCTTTAAAAGAGCACCAGACTAGGACTAAATCATAATACTAGTCTGGTAATAAGTAAACAAATATTTTATAATTTGTGTATATTTTTTTATTTTAATACCCTACAATTTCGACAGATATTGACATTATAATATTTATTGAAATAATAATATACAAAAACACACATACGAATCCATTATCACAATAATTCTCTTTTAAAACAAGCACTAAAATAACTCGACTAACCATGTGACAGCTCAGTGTAAAACTGGTTCCCTGGTACCAATTTTTTTAAATAAGCGATAAAAATTGGCCTGCCTACAAAAAAACGCCTAATTAAGAACTTGCAGGAATAATATATCAAAAATTGTTTTGATATAGACGATACATTAAGTTTTATGGATGAATACAATTTTTTACTTTCGGGGAGAAAAGGGTTAATTTATTTTCTTAGGGAATATTCGTATTATTTTTACAAATAGAACTTTTTTCTTTAATACAAATTTGGTATAAATATTATCTACTTTATAACCTAGAATAATATTTAGTAGTATATTTTTGTTTTCAATAATAATTATAATTTTATTATTTTACAATATTAAGGTTGGAGGTATTTAAAATAAAATAAGTTCCTTTGGTCGTGGAATTTTGACATATCCTTTTATCAGTTAACATTATAAGTATCATTTTCACATAAATCTAAAGGCAGACACAATTGCTCTAAATTTTTAGCTATTAACATTCTGATAGGGAAACAGTGGGTACTGGGCATTAGGTAATAAAATAATTTTTACAAATTTAACAACTTTTTATTAGAAAAAATAAATAAAGACAAATCAAAATAATGCACATTCCCTTATCTGTAAATGGTTTTATAAAAACGGTGCCAAAATCAGATAACATCAAGCCTAGGTTAAGAATTCTTTTCCGGGGGCAGGATTTCGATTGGATTCGAGATTGTGCCGCCCCAAGTTGGGCGCCAACTGTGAACTGAGCCACCCACCCTTATCGGGGGCGCTGTGGTAGGAGTTGCTTGTTGGTGGAACTTTACACGGGGTTGGGTGGGAGGACTCGGGTTAGATGCGGCGGTATTGCTTACGCCTTCGGGGAAATTAGGATCCCTGGGAGCGAAATATGCTGGTGAGTGGAAATATCCTTGGTATGTAACGGCTGGATCGAAAATAATCATACCCGATAACGTGAACGGAAGCGGTTTCACTTAATATCACTTTCATTGTGTTCTTATGTTAAAAAATTCAATCTGAAAAATAATGTTCAGTAATTTATTTTTTAATATTAAATTAGAACTAACTTTAAAGGTTTTAAGCTTATTTTTTTTAATATTAACAATTGAAATAATATCAACAATCTCCAACTTAAATACAAAACAGAAAAAAAGTAAAATAAGCATATACCATTCAAAGATGGCAGCCAAATCGGAAGAAAAGTTGAAATAAACGATATTTATAATTTTCAAACGAAATAAAATTGCTGTAAAAAAATGTTTCTTATAAGTTGTCGGTGGCTGAATTGGCAGAAACGTTACTCCCAGATAGAGTAGAGGTTCCGAATTCATGTCTTGGTTGCGACTGTTATATTTTTTCCGCTTCATATTTACGTTGAAAATTATTGATATGGTGCATTCGATTTTAATTTTACTTGTTGAATTATTTTTCTACTGTATTTTAAAAGACTGTCCTCCAGTATAAACCTTAATACAAAAATTAATGTGTGTTGTTCAAAATAAGCTAAATAGTATTTTTAATTGATCGTTTAGCTACAGTAATTGTTTTCTTAATTAACATAGACTAAGGAAAACAGTCAAAATTAAGATATTCATATTTGTTTTTTTTTTTATTAGAGATTCTTAATTATATAGACATAATTAGTTAATTTTTCAAAGAATATTTTTTCTGAGTTAGGGTTTTTAATTTGTGATAACATACTTATTTAATGAAAGACAAATAATTTGGTAAACACAAATTTATTTAATACAGAATCAACATGTTTCGATAATAATCTTCACTCCATCAGAAAAAATGTATACAAGTTGCATAAGTTAAAATATAGATCAACACTTGAAGAAGGGGCAAGAAAGAGGAGAGAAAATAAGAGTGGGGAAAGTTAATTAGGAAATAACAAGGTCAGTAGAAGGAAAAAAACGGTTATGTTTGTAAATTTCCAAAAGGGGATTGTTCAAAAAAATTCTGTGATTACTAATTATACGAGTATTTCTAATTTTTAATATTTATAAATAATTTATCTAAGCCGCCTCATAACTTTTCAATAATATTTTGAACCTTGTATTAATATCAAATATGAAATTATGGATGCCACTGTCCCACTGGAATCTTTTGTAGTATCACGTAAAAAAAAAAGTTTAAACTATTATTAATATGTTATGGTTTTTTGTTGAACCACCTATCACATAGATATGAGAGCTTAGGCGAAACACGGCAACTAATTCAATTCGTATGAGTCTATTGAATATGTCTACACAAAGCGAGCTGCTTTCTATCATACGCGTATTCTAAGAATTTATCATTATTAATAAGCTTCTGAAAATACTTCGTTTTGCTGTTATCGTTCAATAATAATTATTAAAAAGAGCCTGACTTGTAGATCCTAGTATATGAACCGTGGCACGAATGGGGGTGATTTTAAAATAATGTACTAAGCGAAAAACACACTTTATGGCTTGGATGTGTCTAGCAGATGTGTTATGGATTCTTTGGTAGTAAAACACTTTTGCACTTTCTTTGTATGAATTGCATAGTATGAAGTTTTACAGGGTAATCTCTACACCAGAAGCGTAGTGTTACTCTAAGACTAATTGAATCTTCAGAATGAACCGTCTCATATAGTGGTAGAATAATCAATGTCTACAAGGTATGTCAATATCAGTTGGGGTAAAGTATAACATAACATTTCTTATAGATTATTACCCAAATAGTTTATGGGTGATATATCATACACCAGAAGCGTAGTGTTACTCTAAGACTAATTGAATCTTCAGAATGAACCGTCTCATATAGTGGTAGAATAATCAATGTCTACAAGGTATGTCAATATCAGTTGGGGTAAAGTATAACATAACATTTCTTATAGATTATTACCCAAATAGTTTATGGGTGATAAAAAATTTCTGTTGATAATAGATAGTCAGCAAGCACCTAAGGGTAGGTACATAACAGATAGGTGGAGAGATAGGTGTCTAGAGAAAATATGACGTGTTAGTGGATGGTAAAAGTCAGGTACGCTCCAATAAGATTTTTAATTGTAATTTATAATATATTTTTTTTGTACAAAATGATCATTTTTTACATAATACTAACAGCAGGTATAATATAAATTGAATAAATGTACACTGTCTAGTTTCTATTCAATGATAATAACCTCCCTAATTGAGAAAGTTCTCGTACTTAGGGATATGATACGGTTCCTTAAATATCTCAGCTGGGTGAGTCAAAATATAAATAAAATAAACCAGCAGAAGATGAAGTATTGACATTGAATAATAATGTGGGTGTTAGTGGCAGTGTGACCAGTCGGTAGCCGAGATAGTCGGAGTGGAGAAACGCGTCGGATTTCCGCCCGCGCGTCGGGGGTTCAATTCCTCCTATGGCTAAGTCCTCCATCATTGCACAAGCAACATTTTCCGCTTATTATGATGGCAGTAGGAGTTTTTCAAATACTGTCAGGTTATTCATAACTAGGGAATGTTTGTCTTTATTTAAAAAATAAAATAACATTAATTTAAATAATAATAAAACTAACAGTGAATTTATTTAGCGCAGCTTGTTTGTTAGCTTCGAGTTTGCTTTGTACTTAATCACCAAACCTTATATAACAACGAGAAAATAATAAAAAAAAACAGATACATCTGTTTTATGATATAAATAATACCTATCTAACATGTTCATTTTAATAGCATCTGGGAAAAGGAAACACGCTCACTATAATCGAGATTGAAACACGTGTGACACTTCATCATGTTTTCACTTCATCTGAAGATGCTCATCATGAGATGAAACCGGTCAGGTCTTAATAAAAAATAGTGAAATAATATTACAAAAATGGTATTATTGAATCATAATAGCGATTCACATGGATTCGCGATTTATTGGGAAAATATATTTTAAAATGTCGGTAATCTGAGTTTTCCTAAAGGTAACTAAAAAATCGATAACGGCAAATAATTCAGGTAAACGAAAAGTTTCACACTATTAACCTCATTATCACCCAATAATAACCCTAAAACTTAGTCAACACATATCAGCTTAAGGCCTTCGACAATGTAGATGCATGCAATGAATGCATGAATGAACATTATTTGGCTTAGGGGCTTGGTTGACTCGCAGCGGAGCCTTCAAAGGCTGTTGGGGTGTCTTTGCCACTCGCTAGGCAGTGATCGTAGACTGTATCAGGAAAGGTTCTCAGTGGTAACCTGTTAGCTTGTAGCGCCGTGCTTAGGGAAGTTAAGCAAACGGTGCTTTTCAAAATGTTAAGTCTTTTTTTTAAATAATTATTCAAATAATTTAGTATAAAAATACATAAGGGTGCAACCGAGAACTAAACAAAAGATTTCCCGTTTTCCGGATGGGTACAAAAACCAATTATACCACTACATTGTTTTTCTACCGTAAGATTATTATCAAATACATATTTCTTGAAAATCATTGCAGGTACGTCCTATTTCACACTGCGGTAACAAAAATAAAATATTAAATGTTCTCCACACGGCAATAAGTACTGCGAAATAATTAACTAATTTAATATGTCCTTGGGTTAAGTATAAACTAATCTATTGAAGCATAATATATAATATTTATTTAATGAAGAGCTTTAATTATAAGGTTTTTTCGCTTGTTTTGTCTTGAAAGATCATATTCGCATGTTCTTTTTTTTATTTTTGCTTGATAATTACTGTATTTAATGTGTTCCCAGAATAATATTTTGTGTAAATGTGCCAACATGTAAATAAATAAAAAAAGTACATTTATTGATTATAATTGTAAATGGTCATGGGCTGTTAGTAAATAAATACTACTTCAACTTTCTGTCCGTGACACGCGAACATCTTCATTTTTGCAATCAAAGATTCGAAACAAAACGAATTTTCAAACTTGATAGAGTAGGGGAAAAGTTTGTTCTTTTTTTGCGGTCAATTTTTGGAAAACTTTAATGTGTTTTACGTAATGACTTGTAAGTAAGCAAGTAAAAAGGTTTTGGTTGTTAACAAACAAAAGTCACTGTAATTAAACTACGTGAGAATTTGTTTGACAATAAAGAAATATACACAAATAATATAAGATGTGGTAGGCAGACAAGATGGTCATAAAACTATATTTGCACAGACTCTTTGCTTTATCCACATTAATACATTATAAGCTCAATGTGTCCTTTTTTGACATTTCAGATTCCCCAGATTAAATATTTGACTCACGTGTCATGCTTTTATAATACTCTTTTTTTTGTACATCTGTTTTATATGTCCAACAAATAAGGTGTCACTATTTTAATATTATTTTCTGCGATTCCATCGCTTTTTAATTTATTTCAGGACTTCCTTATTCGAAATACGGTTGAATATGGTTTTAACATGCGCATAATAAATCAATGCCATTTGTCGTTCCTCTACCAACTTCCAATATATTATTTAATAATAATAAATGGATAACTTTCAAAGCGCCGTTTTTGTGGGAAAATCACCTCAAGGGCGCTTTACAAATTAATTTATCTAACCTATAATTTATCACTTAAGCTTATGACTAATAACGAACAGTTAAGATTTATTACTAATGGCCTACACCTAATATTTTTAACCAGTGACTTACAATAAGGACTTATAGCTTGTAACTAACAGTGAAATAGATGCTAACATCAAAAACATTAATATTTACAGACATTTAAAAATGTCAGACGAACTGAATTGGCTAACAGTGAAATAGATGCTAACATTAAAAACATTAATATTTACGCATGCAATAAAAGTAAAAGTAAAACTTAAAACCAACTTTTTACGAAATTATTTACAACGTGGATATTCACAGACATATTTCGACCGATTTTTATTGATAGTCTTAAAAATAAACTCATCTGCACTTAGATTCATACAATTTTCAAAATTATTTATTTTGACCGATTTTTATTGATAGTCTTAAAAATAAACTCATCTGCACTTAGATTCATACAATTTTCAAAATTATTTATTTTGACCGATTTTTATTGATAGTCTTAAAAATAAACTCATCTGCACTTAGATTCATACAATTTTCAAAATTATTTATTTTGACCGATTTTTATTGATAGTCTTAAAAATAAACTCATCTGCACTTAGATTCATACAATTTTCAAAATTATTTATTTTGACCGATTTTTATTGATAGTCTTAAAAATAAACTCATCTGCACTTAGATTCATACAATTTTCAAAATTATTTATTTTGACCGATTTTTATTGATAGTCTTAAAAATAAACTCATCTGCACTTAGATTCATACAATTTTCAAAATTATTCTTTAAAATGTGTGAGTTTTTATCAATAAAATAAGCTACCTGTCCCTTTTATCATTTGGACGAATTTTTTTGTAGAACTTCAATATGCATGGCTTTAGGTCGTAAAAGTTGCAAAGCCGGTACCAACTTGCGTCCTTGCGAAAGTCCGAAAATTTTCACTGAGCTTCTTCATAGTTTTACAACCTTTGAACTTACACCTGAGGACGGGCAAGTCAGCTGTAAATATGCTAACACTTCCCCTGATTAACTGCACTTGTGGGACCCATAAAACATTAGGTTGCCGGAACTTGAGACTGAAATTCACGTGCGAGTATCAGAGTACTTGCAACACTTACGTAACGAAATTATGCACTCGGGGTTGTCGTGCCAATTTTACCAAGCGGATTTGCAGGTAGTTACTTTGTTGTAGGAAATTAAATGTCACCTAAATGCAGCATGGAAGGGACGTATACACGAGTATTAGTTCCTCGTTTACACTTCGTAGTAAAAAGTTTACTTTGTACGACGAACAAGTTGTCCAATTATTTTGCATTCATTTTGCGGGGGTATCCCGTTACCTGTAAGAGTGTGAATGTTTTACTTTATAAGCATTTTGCTAGTTGCCGACCGAAAGACATGAACATACTAAATTGTGATGACTTTTAAGGGCGAAACTTTAGTTGTTCGAAAGCAGTAAACAATTTTTCGACATCTTAGTTTTATACCATTAACTATAATTAAATTTAAGTCTAGTTTACCGGTTTTACTTTAACCAAAGTTTTATATCGACGCTGGAAAGAAAAAAGAGCTTAAGCAAAACAGTTTTGATCAGTTTTTTTTTCTGCATCGAATGCTTTGACATTTGTGGCTCTTCAGCCATCTAAAATATTTTTAACATTTGGGGAAAAGCTTGACCTAAACGACACAAATTTAAGAATTTTTTTGCTTTTTGTCGCATCAGGTATCTCAGTGAGAGCGTTGAGTTACCTAACTAAACCTTCCTCTTCAAAATCCAACCAAGTACTGAAGGCTGAATTAAATTGACTGATTTAATTTCATTGTAAAAAAAAACTTTAGAGTGCTCTGTTGTAAACTTCCCAAGCTGGCATTTCAGCACTTTTACCATTCCGGCAACGATATTTTATTTCATAATATGCATGTATTTGTTGCTATCGTGTATGTTATTTTCTGTCCCCATCTCTGTGTATATATGAAGGCTCATTCTATATTTCAATTATCAGTTTCTGCCCCGATACGGTTTTGGTTTAAGCGAAACCAGTAAGCTACAATTAGTGTAAAAGTGGTGATAAACCAATTAATTATTTGTGTTCATAAGTAATTTAAAACCACGAAGTGACTGCATTTTACGAAAAGAGAGTTACATGGTTAAGGAATAGAACGATTCTTATATTTTTTTAAATATTTATATTTTCAAGAGATGTTAGGAAGAACCCAGTTATTTAGATCAGCTCACCAAACAAAGCTTAAGCTATTGCAAATACCGTTTTCATTCTGAGAGGTGTTTTTATCGTCTACTGTTTACTCTGGATGTAGGTGCAAAAGTTATCCCGTTTATTTTTATTTAGTGTTGGAGATAAACCATGAAATTATGAGATAAATACTTTTAGCCCACCCTAAAGCCTGAAATCAAGACCTCTGAACCCATAAATAAGGCGTCATACTTACGGTAATATTGCGTGATACAAAATGCACAGTAATTTAATTTAGATGCAAAGGAAAATAAAATCTTACCACCAATAGATATACACTTTCACAATATTGAATGCATCTTTCGGTTACTATTTATAAAAGATATCTTTTTTCGAATGTGGGAATTTTTTTACCTAAAAATTCAGTATGTATTCCATAAAGAATTTGAAAGATTACTGTTTAAGAATCTTAGAAATTTTTGTAACTACTCGTATAGAATTTGCAGATAAATGATTTGTACTTTTATTGTGCTAGAAAGCCAAAAAGCTTGTATTTTAGGTACTGAACCTTTATGATGAACACCCAAAATCCAAAATTTAATAGTTGATCTTGATTTCTATGCGTCACATTAAAATAAAACTCATTTTTTATATTTTTGCTTTTTTTAAAGAAAGACAAACATTTCCGGATAGCGAATAAACTGACAATATTTGAAAAACTCTTATTGCTATCATCACAAGCGGAAGATGTTGTTAGTGTAATTATGAAGCACTTAGCCAGCAGAGGAATTGAACGCACGACGCCCGGGTGGGAATCCGACGCGTTTGTCCACTCAGCTACCGACCGGTCTTATAATATTTTATTTGTTTATTAATTTATCTAGTAAGATTGACTCCGCTGTAGAAACACAATTAAAAACAAGGTTGTTATTGACAACACGAATAAAACGTTAATACAAGAAGTTTTCAACTAATATCAATTAAAAAAAATGATACTTCATTAATATTTAATCAAATTTTTCAGAATCATGCTTCGCCTATTAGCGGAATGAGCAAATAAATTAGCCCTATCTCCGCCCTCAGTATTATCTAAACTTGGTCGAGCGTATAAATTAAAAATCGATCCAGAAGGCCGATTTTATCCTTACTCCAATCGTCCAACTAAGTTTAGTGTCGATAAAGAAAGCTCGAAGTCTGTGACCCAATTCGAGCGAAAGCTTTCCACCCTGCAGTTGCTCGGAAAGCTCGCAGAATGCTTTTAGGTTCAAAGCTCAAGAAATTGAATTTATTAAACGAATGCTTGTCTTTATTTCATTTGAGTACAGTTTATTGTCAATTAGTGCTTCCAAGTTTTTAAAATACGTGCATTTTGTACAAAAAATAATTGGTGCAATCATATTACAAAATTTCTATAATTACTTATAATGCCTCTTTGGCTCTGGTGTAAGATGGTGAGAGAATTTAAACTATAACACGGCATTTGGTGATAAATCATTGACCACTTGGCAATTTTTATAACCGAGGGGTTAAAATCCTTGGCTACGGTTCCAAAAGTAGAAGTTTTATAACGTTGAGTGCAAAAAAACTGCGTTAATTATTTTAAAATTTAATTCATACCAATAATATACAGTGTACTTCCAACACATTCCAGAGTGGTAGATACCTTAAGCATCGCTCTGCTGAAAGATTACCATTCAGAATTAGAACGTTTCTTAAATGGACTTAAGCAGTGTTGAAGTGGGGAAGAAATGGAAATGAGTGACAGGAAGTTTGGGAGGGACCTGACTATTCAGATCTAGTTTTCTAACACCATTAAAGTCATTTCAAGTAATGTCACGATTCAGAGTGATGCACTTTTACCAGAGCGATACTGAGAGTATCTACCACTCTGAGACGTGCCGCAAATATATAATACATTATTCAAGATTAAGAATATTAGAATAACGAATTAACTAACAAAGCATCACGCCGTTCCCCCGCAGGATTTAAAAAATATTTTTCTTGAATTATGTGAATACCGCACAAGAGTCTCAACTACTCCCAACCATCTAGAGCCAGTGAGACTATGGCATCCCCAAATAGGGTATGTTATGAGGGTGAAGGTAGTAAAGAGGGAAAAGAGATTGGGAAGAGGAAGGCTGGGAAGTACCTGGCTATTCAGATCTGGTCACCAAACACGGCTTAAGCCATTTCAAGCAACGTTTCGATTCTGAGTGGTGGTCTTTCACCAGGGCGATACTCTGAGCTACCACTCTGAAACGTGTCGCAAATATACTTTTATTTATTGTTTTTTTATGAATTAAATGTGTTATGATTCATATTAATTAAATACAAGTTATTGGCGCATGCCAGTTGAACCCGCAACCTTTGGATTCGTAGTCAAGCGTCTTAATACTCGACCATGGAGGCCGTCAAAAGGAGGAAGCAGAGAGGACAGACCACTATGCAACTCTGTCTTGGTACACACTCCTTGTTTAATTTACATTCATTCATCGTTTCATACATACTCTTCTTTTTTTCTAACCCTTCACTTAGCCCGAATCAAGTATTTGATTATCTTGATCGTGCCATTTCTTCCTAGGGCGTTTCTGAATTCTTCTTTTATTAACTTTTACGTCATATATTAATTTTACACTTCTTTTTTTCGTTCATTCGCTATACATGCCCAAACCGTTTAAGTGTTCATTTCTTGATTCTATTCATAACGCTTACATCGTTAATGATATGTAAAAAATCAAACAGTGAATAATTTTAGCAAATGTTTGTCTTGGCTAAAAACGTGCTGTTACATGAAGGGTTAATTAGATGTTTCATACAAAAATTGACCATACTTTGAATTTAAGTGCAGAGAAAATATATTTTGACATTTTCTGTACTAAAGACGAACCCACAATCTTCAGATTCAAAGTAGACTGTTTTAACCACATCCCCATACGGATCGTATTTATTATTTGTGTTTTTGATTGTTTTGCAGCATTGTCAGAAAAGTATGGGTAACTTCTAAGAATATATTTACTGAGCTGATGCAAACTTATCAAAACATATACCTGCTATAATTAAATTAAGTTATTCATGCTACCAACATCGCGCTAAGGTATTTGAACCAAGTTTATAAAGTTGTAGTTGTCGATTAATAGTGAGAAATATAATATATTTCATATTTAAAGTACTACGAAGAGATGATGCAACATCTTCTCAATAACAATTATTCTATAAAAATGGTTTTAAAATGATATTATTTGAAACAACAAAACCTTTGGAGTTTGAACCCCCGACTTTTGGATTCGCGGTCGAGCATCTCGCCACTCGACTATGGAGGCCGGCAGTGTGTAAATGTGTTTACGTATATAATATTTTCAAGTTTAATATATCCCTACTGGACCTCAAGGTGTTGTTTATATATTTAAAACCACCCCATTAACAACCATGGCGCCATTTATATTAAAAATAAAATTAATGGCATAAGTTAAAATATTTAAGAACGTCGTTATAAATATCAAATTCAAAATAAAATAACTAACTAACGATCATGCATTTTCTCCGTAGGGGTAGGCAAAGAGTACAGACTGCTATACAACTCTGTTTTGGCATACACTCCTTGCTTCATTCACATTCATACATCGTACTATACATACTCTTTTGTTATTCTGACTCTTCACTGGCCTGACTCAAGTATTTGATTTACTTGATCGTGCCATGTCTTCCTCGGGCGTCCAAACTTCTTTTTCATTCACTTTCACACCATATGTTTTTAACGTTTTTTTACCACATTTTCAACACGTATTTTAATAAAAATGTTGACTAAACGTTAATCACAGCTGACTTCAAAATATTGTCAAAGAAAAAAAAAAGAATTTAAACTTTATTTGATGTGTTCATGGTTCAATCATAGAAATAATACTTTATTTTCCTATTTTTTGAAAGGACCGGACCAATTTCAATCTGTAACGGTTATCAATAGACTGGTAAATTCTTACATTTCAACATTTCAAAATATTCACTTACTCGTTTTACAGGACGGAACCTATATATGAATGTGAACGAAGCAAACAAATTATTTTGGCATAACATTTTCTCTACCTACCACAACGGGAAATACATTAAAATTGCGTTAGGGTGAGTTTGTTTCTTAAGGTAATAAAAAAATAAAACACCCCTTATCAATATTTTTTCTGATATAATACTTCTTAAAATTCATTCCTTATGATTAAATAATATACATCTCAATTTGCAAAATTAATCGCAACGG
Source organism: Drusus annulatus (assembly GCA_022651775.1). NCBI lineage: Eukaryota > Metazoa > Arthropoda > Insecta > Trichoptera > Limnephilidae > Drusus > Drusus annulatus. The sequence continues at coordinate 628,366 of JAGWCC010000231.1, forward strand.
TTTTACATACGTATTAAAGTATTTACTTCCAGATATTAATTTTATATGATTTTAAAGCGCTGATTAAAACAACAATTTACATTTGAGCTTAGCAGTGACGCGCACAATATAAAATATTGATTTCTTAAGTTGAGGCGTTTGAAAAGCCCTTTAAACATATCATTCAACCCTTTATATGAGCTTTTTATATGAATATTCCCATCACCACCCCTTTACTTTTTTTGCCCCTTCAGCCTTTATCTACCCTCCTAACCCGAGGAATTTCCTTCAACTGCCTCTCGAGTCACGTATCAAGAGAAAAATATACGATGAAAGTAATTTTAAGGCTTCGAAAAATAATATGTTTTTTTCCTTCAAATGGAGAACTCAAGAAGACGATCGTCAAACATGAAGAAAAAGATAGATTTTTTTTTAGTTAAAAGCAAACATTTTTACGTGTGACATTATAAATGATAATAATAAAAAAACAATTAACCATAACTACAAAATATATCATTCGTCTTTAAAGCATATCGTTAACTCTGACTTGGGAATCACATTTGACACGCACCTTATATGCATACCCATATGGAAACGATATGTGATAAGGCTTAAAGAATGCTGGGACTTGTACCTATCAACTCCAAAAAATTTTGCAGCATGGCCTAGTTGGTTTACTGTATTATCGCTTAGTACGTAAGATTTAGGAAAGCGGCTGAATTTTCATTTACTATAGTGAAAACCGCACAAGAGTCCCAACTGCCCCCAATCGTGTAAAACCAGTGAGACTATGGCATCCCCAATTGGAGTATGTTGTGAGGAGAGGAAAAATATGGGGAAGACAAAGGTTGGGAAGTACCTGGCTATTGAGATCTAATAATGTGGGGACCAGTAGATTATACTTACTTTCTAATGGAATAAAAAGTACAAAATGGGTTTTTGAGATATTTGTGTATCAGAAACTTCGGGTATTATCACTGGTTATACCTCTCAGCCTTCCTGTCTGGAATATTGGATATTAAAAGCCTCACAGCCAAACAGAAGGAAAATTGCTTTGCCAATACTTGCACACAACCTTCTGAATGGCCATATCTGCATTTTAGATATAATATTAAAAAAAAAAAAGAGTTTAATGTTACTGATAATTTTACAAGAAAAAGGAGCCACAAATCTTTTGTTGTTCGAACTAACCTACTGTCGGTAATGGGTCTCAAGATATTAGTTTTACTACTTTGAAACTTGTCCCCTGATAAAGATATTATTCAAAGGAATATTCCTAAATTTAAAAAAAAAACTGTTGTTTTACCGTTTAACTTTGTATAATGTATGGTAATTATTGGTTATTATTATTGTAAATGTATAATACTTAAACTGTAATAAATTATAATAATAAATTAGTAAATGGATAAATGTTATTCATATTTTCTTCTAACCTATCGCATTTAAAGTAAATGTAACAAAAAATACAACATATATCAAGACGTTTTGAAAACTGCACTCCTACATATATAATCTGGAATTACTCCAATTTAACATATCTTTCTCTTATTTATCCTTTCTTTATTCTTTGTTTTTTTTGTTTGTATTTATTACTTTCCTAACATTAGTGTGTGATGTATTTTTTTATATAGTTATGCTTAACTTCATCTATGTATATATACTTTTCACTTGTTTTTCTTAGAAACTAAACAATTTATTTTATAATTTAATTTTTCAATTTTGCCATTATTATCAAAAAAATTCCACATGAGTTAAAAATAATAAATTATATTACTAACGGTAACTTCATTGATTAACAGGAAATCGTAATCACTTAATATTTAAAATTTTATATAATTGTATGATATCCCAAATAAAAAAATTCAAAAATCTTATGGAATATCTGTTGAGTTAATGCTTGTACAATGTTTTTTACTTTTTTAGGGCTTACTATAAACGCGGTGACACATTTCAGAATTTCCATGTTCACAATGGGCGTGATAAAATATACAACTTATAAAAATATCCTGCTGTGTAAAGGTTTTTTAAAATTTAAGCAAAATAATATATTCCTAGGTAAGGAATCAACATCACTATCTAATAATATGTTGAAACCGACCAAGTTTTGGAATGAACCTCATACAGTTTTAGTTTTTTGAAATGACAACCATTACATAACAAATAAAAAAAATTAAGAATTCCAAATGTTTGGGGGAAAAAAATCTTAGCATCATTACTAAAGATTATTTTTAAATTTAACTTCCATTTATAAATTTAACGCCTTTAAGAATTCTCGTTGTGCCAAAAAGTTGAAAAAATAAAATTAATAATCTTTGAAGCTTTCTATAATTACCGTGAAACTGTTGACATTTTTTGATTAAACGATTTCAATATATCGTCGCCGAAAAGGCAAAAGAGCTGAAGTGCTATTTTAAGAAGTTTACACCAGAGTACTTTAAAGTTTTTTTTACAATAGCATTACAAGTTTTCAGTAGCTGGTTGGGTTTTGAAAAACAAAGTTAATTCAGGTAACAGAAAAAAACTAGTTAATTCAGACTTACAGAAAAAAAAAACTAAAAAGTCCCGAACTTGTGTCAAGCCTTCTCCCAAATGGTAAATATATTTAAGATGGCTGATGAGCCACAAAAGTCTTCAGAATCAAACGAGAGTCAGAAAATTTGGTGCAGAAAAAAAACTGATCAAAACTGCATATTTACCTATTTTTTTTATTAAAGTGTCGCTTCATTTCTTTGGCCTTTCCAGCAACGACATTACTTTTTAGAAAAAAAAAATTTTTTTTGAAGTGACAACTTCTCTGTCAGCATTAAACTTGTGGTATGTTTACTTTGGGACAGTAGAATCTGAAGAAAAAATACTGTCTAAAGGATGAAATGTTAAGATGTTTTGGTGGATCGGAGGAATTCCTTTCTTTTACGGTGTCATTGCACAAGAATGGCTAAGCCTTTGATACTAGAGAATCTGGTCATAGCTCAATATTGGTATAAAATAGTACTGGAAGTAAAAAAACAACTCGGCTGTAGTATGAATGCATATGTACGTTGGAATGTGAGGCCACATTTATTAAGGTCGGAGTATTTCAAACCCTATCACATTATGTAACCATCAAATCGACGATGAGAGCCATTCTTACTTTTCTACATTAGAACGATCTCTGTAAACCGTCGATATAATCGGACAATTACAGCATTTGATCAATTTCTCACCATTTGTTAAGTAAAACGGTTATGTTTTTATACTCGTCAGTTGATCACAATTTGATCAAATGCCAAAGCTGGAAAGAATGGGCGTTTAACAGGACCATCCAGCGACGTTCGACTGCTTGTTTGAGTTGTAAGACGCTCGACTACGAATTTAGAGGTCGCGGGTTCGAACCCGGGGTGCCCAAATATATTTGATTCAATTGATGTATTGTGTCATAACACATTTCATTCATATAAAATAATATATAAGATGTTTGCGGCCCGTTTCAGAGTGGTATCTACAAGTATCGCTCTAGTGAAAGACCACCATTAAGAATTGAAACTTTGCTTAAAATGGCTTTAGCCGTGTTTGGTGACCAGATCTGAAAAGCCAGGTACTTTCCAACCTTCCTCTTCCTCATCTTCCTCCCCTCCTAACTACATTTAACCTCACATCATACCCCAATCCGGTGCATAGTCGAGAAACTCGCCAAACGCACGCCCAACATTTGTACACGGTTGACATTCAATACATGAGAACGGGTCGCTTTTACGACTCGTTCTTATGTTCAACAGTTCGAAAAAACCCTCCACACAGCATCCCCAAAGATGACATAGGCCCTGGGGGAAATTGTTTTCCTCAAGGCCTCCTGTTTGGAGTTATTGTAAAAAAAAAAAAAAAATCGGGAATGCCATAGTCTCACTAGTTTTTGAAGGTTAGGAGCAGTTGGGACTCTAGTGCGATATTCAATATACAAATTTAAATAAAAATAAGAAAATCAAAATAACATGGACAACAATTAGACTATTTAAAAAATGTGACACTGTGTGTACTTTTAACCTAATTTATTGATTGGGTGCCACCTGCAGTAATTATTGTAAAGTTTGTTGACTGCGACCAAAAGGTGAAAACATTTACAAAAATAATGCAAAAATTCTATGATTAAGCATTTTTGAACTAAATTTGAAATCCGGAACTTCTTCTGACTCAACAAAGTCTCTACCGCATAATTTCAAATAAACTCCCTGAAACTTCCAAAACAAAAAGTACCTTCACACTTGTATTTCAGGATGATATCATGAAAAAACCGTTGCTTCCGCTGAGCAACTTGTCTTTAGCGGAACAACTTTCTAACAGTTCTGTCTATGGTAATAATTTACGAGGTATATTAAGCGTCGAAACCTTCGCAAGTTCCAGATTAAGAACTTGAATATCCCCGAAGGCTTCCGGAGGGAAACTCAGTTTGTCATCTTTGCAGAATTTTGCGATTCAACTTAAAATCTTAGAAAAAGTTGAATTCCAACTTCCCCATCATTATCTTTTATGAAGAGAAAACCTTTGACTGCTTGAAACGGAGTTGCACGTAGAATTTTATTCGCGTGGAAAGGACACCTTTTACAAAAACTCTCAGCTTACGATATGACTTAGGTCCACTGAACAGATAATCCCTAGAAATATGATTAAAAACCATAATAAATCAAATAAAAAAACAATAATCACCCACTTACATTTTTTTTAAATATTTTTTTTATGATTACCGCACAAGGGTCTCAACTGTTTCCCAACCGTCTAGAACCAGTGAGACTATGGCATCTCCAAATAGGGTACGTTGTGAGGCTGAAGGTAGTGGTAAGGAGAAGGAGATTGGGAAGAGGAAAGTTGGGAAGTATCTGGCTATTCAGATCTGGTCACCAAACACGGCTAAAGCCATTTCAAGCAACGTTTCGATTCTGAATGGTGATCTTTCCCCAGGGCGATACTTAGAGTATCTACTACTCTGAAACGTGCCGCAAATATATTTATTATATGAATTAAATGTGTAATGATACATATTAATTAAATAAAACTTGTTGGCGCATGCCGGGTTTGAGCCCGCGACCCTTGGATTTGAAGTTGAGCGTCTTACCACTCGATCATGGAGGCCATCGTTACGTAATGCCTTTTAAGTCCTCCGTCGCTAGAAAAACAAAAGGGCTAATGCAACACTTTGATCAAAAATGAGTTAAATATACAGTTTTTTTCTGCATCGAATGATTTGACTCTCGTTTGATTCTGAAGACTTTTGTGGCCCTTTGGCATCTAAAATATATTCACCATTTGGGAGAAAGCTTGACTCAAGCGACAAAATTTTGGGACTTTAAAACTTTTTGTCGTTTCTGGTGATTCAGTGAAAGCATTGAGTTACCTGAGTTGACTTTGTTTTCCAAAATTAAGCCTGGTACTGAAGACTTTTAAGAAGAATTTTACTGTTAAAAAAATAAATTAAGTGCTTTGGTGTAAACTTTCTAAAAAAGCGCTTCAGCCCTTTTGCCTTTCCAGTGACTATATGTGTGAGATCAGTCCACAATGGAGTACTTATACCAACCCTGATGTATGGCAGTGAGGCATGGAACTGGCAGAGGAAGGATGAAAGTAGACTGAATGCTGTGGAAATGAGATCTTTGAGACGGATGTGCGGTAAAACCATGTATGATCGTATTAAAAATGTGGATATCTGGAAAGAATGCAAGGCTGATGTGAGCGTAATGAATAGGATCAAGAAAGGGACGCTTAGATGGTTTGGGCATGTAGAGCGAATGAACGAAGAAAGGAGTGTGAAAAGAATATATGATGCGAAAGTGAATGGAAGAAGAAGTCGAGGACGCCCAAGGAAGACATGGCACGATCAAGTAAATCAAATACTTGAATCGGGTCACGTGAAGAGTCAGAATAACAGAAGAGTATGTATGAGACGATGTATCAATGTAAATGAAGCAAGGATTGTGTGCCAAGACAGAGTTATATGGCGGTCCGTCCTCTCTGCCTACCCCTGCGTGGAAACGGCGTGACGGTTAGTTAGTTTTAACATTTTTAACCTATTTCCCGCAAGTAAAAAAATGAGATTTAACTTTCCGGCACACGGACACGCCCAACACAAATAACCATCAGTTTACCTTTTCAGAAATGCGGTTAGAGTCAACTCTACTTTGTCGGAAAAGTTTAAATGCTAAAATGAGGCATAACGTCTGCTGATTTCTTCGAAATAAAACGTTTCGAGAAAAGCAAGTCATTGCCATTTAGTTTTTTGACATCTAATGTTCCCCGTTAAACGTCGATTCAAAGCCCGTTTCAGCATTTTGAAACAAATTTCAATCAGTTGACCAGCATAATAACATGACTGTTATGACTACATGACTGAATTGTGACGATGTCAAATGTGTGTTGAAAATCGAAAAGGGTACCCGGGTACCCTGTCAGTCACATACACGTTAAAAACATAATATTTATTGTTTAGTTTGATAAATGTTACAAATGGCTTTTGAACAGTAATAAAAAATCATATTGTAAAGTTTTCGCGTTTTCAGTAAAGTCCAAGATACGTATTTTGTGTATAATAATTACGTGTACATTCTAACACACATGAAAATTTAAAGTGCTTTTCAGAACGTAGTAAGTGTAAGGCGTAAGTAATGGATTTTCCCATAGGCCTTTGATCTTAACCGTGTCATTGATCGATCTGGAAGGTTCTTATACTTTCAGAATAAGGTTGTATTTCCAAGTTTTCACTAAACATAAATGTCACTAGAGGGTTCCTGCACATTTTCAAAAATCGTTTTCATGAAAAATGAGCTTACCAACTTTAATTTAACTTTTTTTTTTAATTCGTGTTTTCTGCAAACATATTTATTTTTTTGAGATTTACCGATTTTCTAGAAAAAAAGACGAAATCTTGTTTCCCCAGGTAATATGTATAATGATTCGAGATGATCTGACTCTTCACAGATGAATTTTATTCTAACACAACCCGTGTTTTCAACCATGTCATAAACACTAACAAAGCAGTGACTCCTTATAAGACCCATTTCAAGAACTCGATTCACTTGATCGTTCCGTACCATTCTGTGGCCGTTCCAAGTTCTCTAGTTGACATGGGCACCAACCATTATCTCGTCTCTGTCGTCAAAGGGTGTTCTTTTAATTTTTTAAACAAACAGAGGGTTATTTCTTTGCAAGATCTCCCGAACAGTGAGCTATAGCGATATTCAAGAAATTGAAATAACTCTCTGTTAGTAATGTGTGACGTAACTTTATTCAGCTTGCAACAAACAATATATGATGTTTTAAAGTAAGTATCCATTTTACTGTCAAAAAATAAAACAATGCGCGATATTGTGTGATCATTTTTTTTATTTCTTCGATAAAAAAGTGTTGAAACTCAGACAGGCAAAATAGTACAAATAATAAAAAGGGATTAAATTCTACGTATATGTCGTATTTTTACAATATGCTGAGAGTCGACCCTATATCACCAATACTGTAAATGGCTCTCCACACTAACGACCAAATTCACGCAAAATATAGAAAATGTGTAATTCTATCAGAGGCTTTCGGCTATAAGTTATCCTAAATCGAAATCGTAGCTCTGCCACCCAAACAGAAACACAATTTTTTATCGGTTCTCGTTTTTTGTTTACAATATTTATTCGTTAATTAAGTTTTAATAAACTTCTTTATATTAACCATATTCATTCAATCTTAATCTTCATTTTGATGTGTAAGGTAAATATGATTACAAATTAATACTAAGGAATTGAAACAATTTTTTTTTACCGTTATAAACCATTTCAGAGCTTTCTTTCGGGACACAAAATATTATAATAATATTTGGATAATTTGTATAACGCCATTTTTGTTTAAATCACCTCAAAGGCGCTGTACAAATCTTAATTTTTAGTTAACATTATTTCCTAGTTTTTATAAATATACAGAAATTTACTTACCTGGCAGGAAACAATCACTACAACATAGTTACTTAAAATTTAGCTGATTTTTACGTTTATTTTTTTATTTTTATTAGCAAATTTTAAATAAAGTATATTAAAGGTATTTTTAAATTTATTTTTTTTATGATAAAATTCATACGGTAAGGTAATCTGGTTTATTTAAAACCTACGGTCTCGATACACAAACGTAATCTAAAGTATATTATGTAATATTTGCTCAGAACATTCCAGAAAACCTTTCATGATTTCTAATTTCAGGAAAATACTCCACCAAAATCAAAAAAATTTCATACGTTTTGGGTATTTCTACTTCAAAATAAAGTATGGTAATTGTGAGAGATTCTTATAAAGAATTCAAAAATTATTTTTGGAATTTGACGTTTTAAATTTTTGACCTTATACTCTGATGGAACCAAAGCACATACTTCACAAAAGTACCATAAGTTTGTTAAATAGACACGTGACGTAAATGTATTTTTTACATGCCTAACGTAATGACATGTATATTATTTTTAACTCGTTTTTAGCAAAGTTTTGTGATTTGATTTTACGGTTGCGTTAGTTAAGATCGGGTAAAGTTAGTTAAGGTAAAGTAAGTGGAGGTCAGTTTAGGTCAACATCGAAACTATAAATAATATGAAATGATTTTTTTCTTCATATTTTTATATTTCATTACTTATTTATTATATTTTTTGCGATTTTAATATACTTAGATTTTTAATTCAAATTATTTTTATATTTATGTGTCATGGCACATTTAACTAAAATAATACATATTATATTTGCAGCATATTCCAGAGTGGTAGATACTCTAAGTATCAACCTGGTGAAAGACTATAATTTGAAATCGAAAATTTGCTTAAAATGCCTTTAGCCGTTTTCGGTGACTAGATCTGAGTACCCAGGTACTCTCTGAAACTTTTCTTCCCCATCTTCATCCCTTTATCACTATCTTAAGCCTTACAATATACCCCAATCAGAGAAACCATAGTCTCACTGCGGGGGTTTAGTAACAGAAGGGCGAATCTACAAAAACACAGTTTTGAGATCTACGATAAAACAGTTTAAAAAAAATGATTCTCCCTTTCACAGGTCATATATTTGAGTGAAAAAAATACAGTTTATAGAGTATATTATATAAATTGTAACAACATAATTTTGAAAGTCAAAAACTATAAAATTTCGAAAAAAAAATTGAAATTTTAGATTGACTCAATACAATTGTTACAGTTTGATTACAAAGATTATTAAAAAAATACAATAGCAAATGCGCTTAAAAATATGTCAACATTTTTTACATCAACTGTGAAGAGGTTTCACGTAGGAAAAAAAATGATAAAATAACCTTTTAAATATTGATTATTTTTCAGTGTTTTTAACTGAAATTATATTTATTCTTCAGCACTCTTTGAAGAATAAAATTATTGTTTAAGAGTTGTAGAAGCTATGGTACTGCTCCCGAATAGCACCAGTTGTACATAGATCTATCAAGTCCTTAAGTTCTTCAGAAATTGAAAGGCTTTACGATTATTTTTTTCTTCAGAAATCGGAAACTTGAAGCAATTTAAATGGTTTTGAAAGTCGCATTTATAGTACTATTTGACTTAAAGCCAACTTAACATCTGGCCATCACTACCTACCTTTTTTTTTTTTTAGTTTGGAAAAGCGTAAGATTCGTTTTGCCTTTCTGTCTCTAAACGTTTTGTTTAATTTGTAATTTTAAGGAATGTATCTTGCTAACCACTTCTCGGATGAGTTTAATATTACCGTCACAATTTTTTTATTTTTGTAGGTTCGCCCTTATTTTTCTCAGCTCCCAACTGGCTCTATACGGTTGGGAGGTGTTGAGATTCTTGTGCGGTATTCACAAAAAATGAAAAGTGAATACTATAATACTTGATGAAAATGTCTAATTATAACTGTGCAAAGATTAAAGGATTAGATAAAGATAGAAGGGAAACCAATTCACTCACCGATGAAGTTTGAGTTCTTAAATTAAGATTTTTACAACACAATTGTATTAACAAAACAAAACGATTCACAAAAAAACACCACACTATTTGTATTTTCTAAATCACGAAACACCACATTTATTTAATATTTTAAAAATATCATACAACAAACCAAACAACTGGCGAAACAAACGAGCAACAACGCCTTTTCACAGAAAAAACTACATATACTATAAAATACGATATGATAAAAATGGTTGGAAAGGTGGAATTTTGGATTAAAAGACATGAAGGTAAAAACTCAACAAACTTGAAAAAAATTAACAATGAAATTCAACAATGGGTATATGCTAAAAGAGAATTGTGTGACGTTTCATTTTCCCTGCCTTTCCTGGGATGGTGAGTTAGTTAGTTTGTTTACTTCGTAAATATACTGTAGCGACAAAGCTACCGAATTACAAATGAAAATACCGGGCTCACTCCAGGACTCAGGACTCAGGACTACACTCAGTACATATTTAAGTTGGAAGTCGTACGATGTTTCTATTTATTATTCTAATTTGAAAAGTTGATAATTTATTCCGCCGGAGAATGTGCGTCTTATCTCCACAGTCCAGACGGTGAAGCTCCTGATGTATTACATATGGAAAATTCTCAGGGTAAACTGAGTATAGGGTTCTCGGAAAATGTACTTCATATGAAAATAAATATGAAATCACTGAAAAGAGTATTGTCTAAATTAATCTTATAAAATACAAATATATATACATATTTTTTTACTATATTTAATACCGCACAAAAGTTCCAAATGCTCTGTACCGTCTAGAGCCAATTAGACTATAGCGTCCTCTATTAAGGTATTTTATGATGCTGAAGGTATTGGGGAGGAGGAGTAGATGGAAAAGAAGAAGGTTAAAAAGTACCTAGCCATTCAAATCTGGTCACTTAAACGGCTAAAGCCATTTCAAGCTACGTTTCGATTCTGAATTCTGGTCTTTCACCAGAGCGATACTTAAAGCGACCAGTCGGTAGCTGAGTGGACAAATACGTCGGATTCCCACCCGGGCGGCGTGCGTTCAATTCTTCTGCTGGCTAAGCCCTCCATCATTTCACAAGCAACATCTACTGCTTCTTATGATGGAAGTAGGAGTTTTTCCAATATTGTCAGGTTATTCGTAACCCGGGAATGTGTATCTTTCTTTAAAAATATATGTATTTATATATTCTAGCCCCCTGGAACGTGCCGCAAATATGCTTTATATTATTTTATATAGATTCAATGTGTTATGACACATATTCATTAAATAAAACACATATTATTTGCGGACGTCGCGTTTGAGCCCGCGACTTTTGGATTCGTAGCCGAGCATCTTACTTCTCGACCACAGAGACTCTATATTTATATTCTTCATATGAAATGGGTGGATTAAAGTAATTAATACTTTTTTTATTGGTAAATCAAGTTATATCCCGTGATTTTTCACGGGTAACAAATAGTAATTCATATCGATTAATTAGATGAACTTATAAAAATAATAAAAAATCTCAAAAACCACATTTTCGGAAGCATAATATCATCACATCAAGATATCAGTAGGACGAAATATTCAAATATTTGTTAATAATTCAATTCCTTAATACCAATAATCATTCATCATTTCGTATTTAAATCTAACTAAAGTGAATTAGCTTAATAAAGGTAATTTTCGTTAATAGAATATTAAATGTCACTAACCATCACGCCGTTTCTCCGCAGGGGCAGGCAGAGAAGACGGACCGCCATAAAACTCTCTCTTAGCGCACACTTAAATCTATGTAATTATTTTTACTGATGTTTTTTTAGCCCTTTGGAGTGAGATTTTAAAATAGCTACGCTTTAAAAAATAGCAAAGAATTATCATTATTTAAATTTTAATTAACTTAATAAAACCTTTTGCAACAAAACTTTTGTTATTATTTTAATAGTTGATACCAAAATAAAGCATGAATGAATAAATAAATTTAAATAAATTATAGACTTTGTATAGAAAGTACAAGATCTTTCAGAAATAAAGAAAAATAATAATTTATCCAAGACACTGTCTAGGTGTATAAGTGTTCTCGCGTCGAACTTTGCATTCCAATACAAAGATGGCTGCGTACATCTAAAAAAGTTGTGAAACAAGTTATGATTTTCAAAGAAATATGAGATTGATAAAAATTACAGTTTACAAAAAAGATTTCGGTAGCTCAACTGATTGAGACGTTATTCCCGGATAAAGTGAAGAATCCGAGTTCACGTTTTATTCTTGCAAGTTAATCTTTTTTGTGTCATCTTTTGCTGTCATATTTTTATGTTGTTTTAATAATGAATCATAATTCTTATAAATTTATTGTTAAATCCATGTACATGGCCTGTTCAAAATAAAAGGTGAATTTTGAATTTTCGCGGGCTGTGTACATTCGATTATCGTTTTTTTTTTGTTATGTTGGTATACATATGTTTATCATATGTTAGCATTATCAGCCATTTTGAATTAGTGGTTTGTTTTTGGCAACTGGAAAGGTTAGTCACGTTTTTGTGTGATCTTCGATTTTTTACTTTTGAAAAAAAATGGATCAAAGAATATGTATTAAATTTTGCGTTAAAAATGGAATAAAGTGCTCCAACGCGCTTAAAATATTGACTGGCATTTGGCTGAGTCTACTTTGTCTCAAAAACGGTTTTTAAGTGGTACAAGCGCTTTACAGAAGGCCGAGAAGATGTTAATGACGATGAGCGTCCTGGAGTTGTGGAAAAATAAATCATGGATTTTATTCTTTGGTCCATTTTTTTCAAAAGTTCCCGCGAAAATTCAAAATTCACCTTTTCCTTTTGAACAAGCCATGTATATGATATGAAAAAAAAATATTACCAATCAACATATCGAGGTGGTTGATAGCATACTGGTATGACACAGTTTGAATCTTCCAGACACGTGAATTTAGATCGAATCTCGTGCCGACTTCCTCTTCTTATCAAGCATGTATTTCAACGCTACGGCCATCACACCCATTACCTATCGTCTGGGTCGGAGTCATCGGTTTGGACAGAAAGTTGAATTTTTTATGCAAGATCTCATTTCGTAAACATTTTATAACCACCCTATGAACTGAGACATTCCACATCCCAACATAAAACTACAAAACAGTGAAGCTAACTCCTCCAGTAAACATTAGATATCTCTCGTTTCATATAGATGGCTTCACCAGAAACACTAAGATTTTACTATAAAATGATAACGACTTTACGTGCTACACAAGCATATTCAAACAAATTTTAGGAAACAGTGAATCTATTGTACTGAATATTTTCGTTATGGCGTTTTAAAAAATTGATACTTAATTTTGTAGCTTTGAAGAATTGTATGCTTAGGCATCGTTTCAAATCCTTAATGTAAGTTTCACAACCTTTTTGAACTTAGTACAAAAGTGTACGCCTTTTTTGGACATATTAAATTTTTAAAAACATTATTTGTAAAAAAAGTACTCTAAAACCCATATCTTAAACTGAAATTAACTTACTTTACCTACCCATTTTTTCTAATTTTTACCATGTCTACAGAACATATTATTTTTAAGAAATGAAAAAAAAATGTCTTGCACAACGATATTTTTAACGTTTCTTTAAATAAATATTTCGAACCACAAAGTGATTGCTTTCTACGAAAAGTTTTTTTTTATTTTTTATTTGAGCCCTACTTCAAGTTCGTTTGAGAAAGATTTTATAAGCTTCATTAAAATGTCTTAGACTTGGGAAGTATACAGTTGTAATGATCGCTGATGCGACCGACAGAATGCTCCTTGAGTAAGGCGCGCTTTTGTTCGGGGATGTTGAGTAAAATATTATCACTTTCTCTAGAATTCTTTTTACTGGAAGAATATATACAATATAGTAATTCAACCTTTAACTGAACATGGTTACTGCAAATGGAATGAATAGTAAAATAATAGTGGGTGCTTTTACAGAAAAGTCTCTGGTTTTACACCTGCAATGCTGCAGCAAGGCTTATTACCGGGGTACCTAAATATTTGCATATTTCAAAGCATCTTCGGAACCTTCACTGGCTCAAGTGCACTGAAAAAATCCAGTACAAGTTGTGCTGGATGGTGTTTAAATCCATTTACCAAATGGCCCCACTGAACATCACCGAACTATGCGTTCCAGAAAACATTCTTCTAAAGCAGTCGACTCGTAGACCAGCAACGTCATCGGCTATCGGAAGACTGATAGAACCCAAACGCAATCCTAATACTAAGTTGGGAGATCACGTTTTTGGAGTATCGGGGCCGAAGGCTTGGAATAAACTTCATCTGGAACTAAGATGTATAACGAGCCCAACAGAATCTTGGTCCAAATTGAAAATTTACCCTTTCAGACTCTCATATCCTTAAATTAATTAAAAGAATCTCAACATAATCTGTCTCTCGACGAATCACCTTTATATACAAATTTTAACCAAATTCTGTACTGTACGACAAATTCAAAAGGTCCGTTTTTTAATTTCGCTCTCATGACCTAAAGCGGGGGAAAAAAAAACCATAATTATAATTTTTAGTTAATTAGTGTGTATCTGATGGGACCTGCCAGGTCAGCATGTTTCTGTTTATTTTCTTATTTAAACAAGGAATTAATATGTAAGATTAGAAATAAAGATCCGTACAGCGCCCTTTGGGGTGATTTTTCACAAAAACGGCGCTATACAAATCATCAAAATATTATTATTATTATGGGTATGGTCAAACTAAAAATATCAGAGTCCCAACATGTGGTCTATGGAATAATACATGTTAAAAAGAATTTCGGAAAGCAATGTTAATATATAATTTATTAGACAGTGTTACGTATCTACCCATACAGTAGATATCACTTTGGACCCATTTGGCCGATTTCCTATTATCCACAGAAATTTTTATCACCCCTTAACTATTTTGTTATGATGAACTATGTATTATGCAATTATTTATGTAATAATCTTTGTTAAATAATAAAATGTTATGTTGAACTTTACCCCAACTGATATTGACATACCTTGTTGACATTCTACCACTCTATGAGACGGTTCATTCTGAAGATTTAGTCAGTCTCACACAGTTAATATCAGTTGGAGTAACACCACGCTTCTGGTGTAGATATTACCCTGTAAAACCTCATACTATGAAATAAATACAAAGTGTTTTAGTACAAGAGAATCTATAACAACAGAAAGACATTAAGGGATGCAATTAGGATACAACAGGAGAATGGTAATAATAATAATAATATTTTTATAATTTGTATATCGTCGTTTTTGTGGAAAATCCACTCAAGGGCGGTGTACAAATCTTAATTTATATATTATTTCCTAGTTTATATAAATATACAGCAACATACTTACCTGGCAGGATACAATCACTGGCAGGATAATAACCAAAAATTTTACTGATTTATTTATATATATATTTTTTTTTTTATATATTATTATTTTTATTTTTTTTTAAGAAAGTATTTTTATTTATTTTTAAAAAATAAAACCTTAAAAGCTTAACTGAATAACTCATAAGACAATAAACTGGATCTTGTTTACTTAAAACATTGGGAATATAAAAAAAATGTTTCTCGATTTGTTTGATGTATAGAGTGTTAGTGCATTTTACTTATAATTGATATTTTTAATCGTCATCATTGTACCGATGGCTGAAGATCTCCCTTAAGTGCTCCTCTTTCTGTACTGCCACGTTTCTCTGCTTAACTTGTTTATCTCGTCGATATAATGGATCTAATGTCGACCTTTATCCCTCTACGTTTCTTAGGGAGGTACTTTGACCTTTTCAAATATCTACGCCGATGGTATTTGCTTGTATCGTTAATTTCCATTCAAATAATATCCGATAAATGTCTAAGAGCTATGCCTAGTACATATCTTATCATTAAAATATTCATCATATCGTAGAACTTTATCAGTCATCAAGAATCAAATTAGATACAGGGTGTATTAAAGCGAGCCCGACAGACTGTAACAAGCGATTTCTGAGATTATTTGAAGTTAAAATTGTTCAGTGTCATTTTTTGTGGATTCTAAAAAACAAAAATACACATGTTACAACCGGCTAGAACTTTAGATCAGCTAATTTGTACCACGTGGTGCGTACCGCCCCATTACTGGAGTATTATTTAGTGAGGGATGATGGGCGGGTTTTAAATTTTTTTTATCGTGAATACTGCACAAGTCCCAACTGCTCCCTTTCGTCTAGAGCCAGTGAGACTATAGCATCCCTAATTGGGGTATTTTGTGAGGCTTAAGATAGTAGGAAGAGGGAAAGAGATGGAGAAGAAGAAGAAGAAGGTTAGAAAGTACCTGGGTATTCAGATTTGGTGACCAAACACGGTTAAGGCCATTTCAAGTCTTTCACCAGGGCGATACTAAGAATATTTACCACTCTGAAACGTGTATTTTATATTAATTAAGTGTGTTATGACATTTTAAATTAAATAAAATTTATTTGCCTACGCCGAGTTCGAACCCATGACCTTTGGATTCGTAGTCGAGCGTTTTACCGCTCGACAAAGCAGGCCGTCCAATGGACTGGATGTGTACATCTTGTTTTTTTTTCAAAGTTTGAAACCCATAGAAAAAAAAAAAACAATGGCAACCACACTTAAGGGACTGACAAAAACGCTAAAAGGGTGCATCTAGTCCAATTTAAATCAATGCTTGGTAAATAGTATTAATCTAGCGGAATTATTAAGAGCTTTTTCCGTAACCTGAAGCTTTTCTCCAGTCTATCTCCAGCACATCATTTGTATTCTAAGTTTATATGTGTGGAACTTTCTACAAAAGTAAACTCGTTTGGTAAAGTTGCATCTACCATCACCTTTCAATTGATTATTATTACTATAATGTGACGTCTTTCATGTTTAATTTCAAAACATTGTATTCATCTCGTGAATCAAAATCAAATGTCTTAAACAAACTTTAGACGGAGGGTGATTACTCTCGTATGATTTGAGTTATAAAATAATTCTGTATAATGAAACCTCCCGGTGCCGTAATGTATTTATAATTGGTTTCAGTATCAAACGTATACGCACAATATGTTCACAATGCGCTCGTGATTTTATGCGAGAGAGAAAAATGATTTTGTTGAATTCAATTGAATATTTTGTAGTATTTTTATTTTTGATACTACTAATTCGTAGTGAAAGTACATTTTGAAGATTTAATAAAAAGGTTTTGAGGGTGGGATAAAAAACAAGTTTGTCAAAATGTAATTTGCAGGCCTGTTCACTGTGTATACCATATCATTTTGTGTTATAGAATGACGGCCTCTACGGTTGATTGGTCAAGACACTCGACTTTGAATCCAAAGGTCCATGGACAAAACCCCAGCGTGCGCAAATAATTTTTATTTTATGAAAATGTATTTTATTTTATGAAAATGTGGTGAAAGACCACCATTCAGAATTTCTTGAAACTATAGCCGTGTTTTCATCTTAATATCCCCAAATAATATATTTTCCTTCAGCCTCACAACAAATTTTGGGGATAGTCCCACGCTTGGGAGCAGTTTTGCGGTATTCACCTTTTTTTTTTTTCATGGTAGAAGATACTCTTAGTACGAAAAGAATACCATTGACCATTTAAAAAAAAGTTGCTTGAAATACCTTAAGCCATGTTTAATAATAATAATAATAATATTTGGACGATTTGAATAGTGCCGTTTTTGTGAAAAATCACCTCAAAGGACGCTGTACAGATCTTACTTTCTATGATTACATATTAATTCCTAGTTTAGATAAGAAAATATACAGGAACATACTTACCTGGCAGGTCCCATCAGATAGACACAATTATTAACTTAAAATTATGATTATTATTTTTATATATATATATGTTTATATATTTTTTTGATTTAGGGCATGGGAGCGAAATTAAAATAATGGACTTTCTGAAATTTGACCAGTTTCCCCTTTCCACTAACGTCAGCCTCAAAACATACCCCTATTGGGGATGCCGTGGTCCCACTGGGTCTTAACGGTTGGCAGCAACTTGAACTCTTGTGTGGTATTGATTTTAAAAAAAATGGATCTCACATACCTCAATAAGGGAAGGAAATGTAATGTTTTTAGGTTTTCTGTCACAGGAAGGTACATTTTATAGTTTGACTTTTAATCAAGTCGTGATAAGAAAGATTCAAGCTTTTTAAATGTTAATCCATAGGCTCATCTTCAAAATATGTACTTTTAGGCAATTGTTGGTACTGGTGTTAAAAATATATACAAAGAATTATTTTAGAAAAGTTTATCATCAAAAAGATAAATATGACAAACTAATCGGGAATTTATGAATTTGGTTTGTAGTGATTTTTCTGCATTTATATCAGTAAAACAACCCGTAGTACCAATATTAGAATCTAATAAAATCTTAAATGTGTAAATAACCACGGTTTTTCTGAATTCCCTTATCATCTTATTGATAAAGATCATACCTTTAATAAAAGCACCCGTGCTCATATTCTTCACAAAAATGATCATGGTATTAGATCAAATAATTTAGAAGCACGAGAAGTAAAGAAACCCATTAAAATTAATAGTCATATTCTTAATAATCAGGTACATTTTTCCAATAGTCCGATATTAGGTTTATTTCCTGTAAGCTCATAAAATGTATTACACTAATTTAATCAGCTTCTCGGTTGGCGTTTTGTCTTTTAAAAATAATATTATATGTCTCATTCTCTTTGTTCCCTTGTTATAATTTAAATGTTATTCTATTGTTTTCTAATCGTTTTGTTATTTTTTTTTATAATTTGTTCTTCGTCTGAATGTACTCGTATATATATGACCGCACATTTTTAATTTTTGTTTAGTTTAAGTTTGTACGCTTATGATGCTTAGGTTAAGCGAAATCAGTCGGTCATAAAAATTAAAAATTAAAATAATATTAACAAAGTTTTTTTTTTTTTCATTTCTTTAAATATGTAAAACCACAAAGTGATTGGTTTCTACGAAAATATAAAACAAATTTTATTTAAAGACATCCTTGTTGATTTCATCTGATCGTGTCAATTTTCTCCGCACTCTTTTTACTCACCGAGTTCTTCGCTTGGGAAAAGGTCATTAGGCCTTTTAAAATACCCATCAACCTCAGCCAGATATCTTTAAGATTTTCATAAAAGGAAATTGGTTCGTCTCAAAACGTAGAACGTCACGTGAGAACGATATGCGTGTTAATGCAATCACCAACGTAACGAACTAACGTATTATATAACGTATCTGATGTACCGACCGATGGTTACTCACGTTAACGTGATGTCGTCCTAAACACAGAAGAGGTTTGCATTGGTAGATATACATATATATATACTATTCAAACTGAGTGAAATTATTTTGTGTTAATGACCAATTAAGACCACTTTTTGGAAGAAAATGATTGAAGAGAATTAAATATACTCGTATCTTGAAACTAATAATAATCGTAATGTAAGAATTATAATTATAATAATAAAAATAACAGTGAACTTATATAGCGCAGTTTTGTGATATTTCACCTCAAGTGCGCTTCATGTTTAATTAATTATGTTAATAAGATTAACTAACAAGGAGAAAATAATATTTAATATGTATACAAATTAAAACTATCTAAAATCATGATCGTTATCATGAATCACGAGAGAAAAGCTTCAGATATGGGTAAAACAGTGTATGTGTACATCAACAGATTAAAAAACAATTTACCAGGAGCTTAGGGTATAAAAATTCAGATGAAACATATGAATTCATATTAACACATTTGTCAAATCAAAGAAAAAGGAGATATGATTGAGGACAGTTAATATGTTGGCACTTAAAACATTAATATTCAAGTATTATAAGTAAGCTATTCTAAAAATGCAAACAGTGTAAATGTAACAAGTAACAAAATAAAATAAATATTTTATTACAATTGAGTATATGGTTTTTAGTAGATAGTGAGGACATTGAGTTAAAATGATAGAAGAAATGTAATTGGTTAACACGTAAAATGTTTAAACAATTATAAGTTTTCAGAGTTTATCAATCACCTTTTTTCTAATGATCATTATTTAAATAGGGGTACAGGGGTTAAAATTCTTCACCGTAGTAATAAAGGTAAAAAAATGATAATTCAGAAGAATTAAAAAATAGAAAACTCTGAAATAATAAATCGTGGTATTTTGATGGAAGAAAAAGAAGTAGAGGACGCCCGAGGAAGATATGGCACGGTTAAATAAATCTTATACTTGAATCAAGTAATATTTAGAGTTGGAATAACATAAGAGTATGAATGTGAACGAAGCAAGGAGTATGTGCCAAGACAAAGTTGTATGGCCGTCCGTCCTCTCTGCCTACCCCTGCAAAGAAACGGCGTGATGGTTAGTTAGTAAGTATTTTGAAAACACAAATAAATTTATCATATAGCCCTATCCTAAACAAATTTCCAATAAGCCGCTCTGTTATTCCCATAACCCCCCCCCCGATTACCCCTTCTCCTTCCCATCCCAACACCAAAATGTGTATATATACCTCAGTATTCTTTATTTTTGTTGAATTTTAAATATTGACTTGAAGATGGAAGGGTGCTTCCGAAACCGGTCGACAAAGTATTGAAAATAAAATGGTTTTAAACGAAGTTTATTCCTTATATTTATTAAGAATAAAATAGGTTAAAAATACATTCTATAATTTTGTAATATTAAATACTATTCAAGGAATACATGATTTTATAATATATAATATTTTGAAATGTAAAAATATTAAAATATTTTTATTTTATTCATAGTTCTCCTCATTAGGAAATTCTGTTTCGAGTCGACTACAGGTTGTTGTGTTGGTGTTAATGGTTCTATGCTGTCTTAGTCATTTTTATTATTTCCTCATCTGCATGCTTATTTCGTCATATTTTTATGCCGTTTTTTAAACTTTGTATTTTCGTGGTATTTTCTAATATAATTTTGAAAAGCATTATATGTTTCATTTAATATTTTAACAAAATATAAAACAGTAGACAGATTTAAAAAAAATACCATTCAACGACCTCTTAAGCTAGGCGTATTCCCTTGGAGTATAAATAATGGTATCAATCTAAGACAGTGTTGTCAGTTTTTAATGATTTTTACCTGACTCGGCGGACCTGGGCGTGGCTAAGACCAAGGCTAGGGTATTTATACATCCATTCATATCAGATATCGACATAATGTTTTTGTTTATTCGTGTAACCACTTTTTCACAGTATTGATATCAACAAAAATATAGCATATAACCTAAAAAACCGTTTAGTTGTGGCAAGTTTAGTGGCACACTAAAAGATGTGGGTGGAGTCCCGCGGTGACCTAGGAGCCCAAGATCATTTTGACAGTACGTAGAAGCGGAGTATTATATTTGTTGTCTCTTTCTCTCTCATGGTGTACGACATAAAAACCCGAAGAAAATGATTTACCGCAAGTTTGTATCGGTTGGGTAAAAATAATTGGCTCTCTCTCCATACATTGTTTCTCCAAGCGTATTCCAGTATCATGGAAGTCTGCATTCTATATATACATATATCAGATGAAACATAGTACCTACTACTCAATGACAAGATAAAAAAGAACACCAAAAACAACCGTTATCTTGTCAGTTCGGGGATGTCACGATGGACCACAGCGGACACGACGTGACAGCAGAATCCGGCCAGTGATAGAAATAGAGATGGTGTAAAGAGCTGAATCTAAAATTATTTTTCGTGTAAAAATACCTTATCTACGGTTTTGAGATGAGGGTAACTAACTCACGTTAATAAGGCTGAATCGTATCACGTAGACGGTCTCAATTCCAACTACCGCTGTATGTGATCACGTGCGACCACGTATTTGCGGGTGGAATCAATAACGGCAAATTCAACGTTTAAAAATATTATGACCGCCAAAAAATAATCAACAATATCATAAATAACATATTTAGAAGGAGATGTGTTAAAAAAGGTTGGAAATAACATGGTTATTCAGACCTGGTCACTAAATGTGGCTAAAGCCATTTCAAGCAATGTTCTGATTCTGAATGGTGGTCATTCAGCAGGGCGTTACTAAGAGTATTCACCACTCTGGAACGTGCCGCAAATATACAGTATATTATTTGTTGTGAAATAAGCGTGAAGTATTATAACGAATATTAATTAATTTAAAATTATTTGCGCAGGTCACGATTCGAACCCACGACCTCTGGATTCGTAGTTGAGCGTCTTAACTATTCGGCCGTCACACTGGAAATAAATATGTTAATTGTTTTTATCTGAAGTGACTTGCCAGGTAGGTATGATTCTATTTATTATCTCTGTACATAATATAAATAAATAATAATAAGCCATATATTATAATAGGTAGTCAGGAATAATATAAAACTTAAAAATTGAAATTTGTACAGCGCTCTTGAGGTTATTTTTTACAAAAAAAGCGCTATACAAATTAATACATGCACTGTTAAACCCATATCTGAACCTTTTTCTACCATAGTTTATAATAACGATCATGATTTTAGATAGTTTTAATCTGTAAATATGAATATTATTTTCTCTTTGTTATGTTTGCTTACTTAATTTAGTATATAACGCACTTGTAAATATATAAGAAAATTCATAAGTTAATTGTTATTATTATTATTATTATTTAGGAGGAAAAAGCGCAAAACGGTTTCATACCCCAAAAGTTAATAATCACGTAAAATACTTTTGTCCGTGAGAATCTCAAAGCATATCTAATATGTAATGCTTATTTGTTTTTTTAGTGGACAATGTTATTTCGTACCTCAGAGCAATAATATACCAGGAGAGAGTACCAGTGCAGTCAGTATTAATGATTTTTGCCTGACTGGGGCGTGTATAAGGCTGGGGTATTTATATATCCATTCATAGCACATGTCAATATAATGTTTTTGTTCATTCGAATTGCAATTTTTCACAGTATTGTCATAAACAAAAATGTAGGATATAACCTAAAAAACCGTTGAGTTATGTCCGTAGAATTATTATCAACTTGACTTGCTTATATAAAGTTATAAATTCAATGATTGACAGAAAACGATTATCTTCAATCGCATTTCATGTTCCTAGCAGGACGGTCACAAGGCAATACCTTCCATACTATTGTAACAATTCTGCTTCAAACTCACCATTTACCACGCCTATGCGATGAATTCAACATCTGGGTAACGGATATTCTGGTGTCGTTGATTTATATTTAGCACGTCAATATCACACTGTAAGAACACCTTAGTACAGTTTTTTTCATCTTTTAGAGCTAAACTAATTGTTGAAACTATTAAACTTCTTCTCGTACAATATTTTTGAACTTGTTATTTATTCAATATTATTTGTTCTTTTGATTAACAATATTTTTGAACCTGTTATTAAACATTAATTTTTATTTTATTTTACAATATTTTTTGCACTACTTATGAGATTATTGCTTAAATAGATTGTGATCATATTTTTTTAAGAGCCTTTAACGGGCGTAAATAAATAAGAAAACGCAGTGGACAGAGTCACCGGAGATGCGGAAGATGGAGAACATGCTTACATACCTAAAAGCGGTGCTTTATTGTGTGAGAACTTGTATTATCTCTTTTTTTCTCACGGTTCACGACTTGTACAGGTTGGGTAAAAATGTTAAAGCTCCCTCCCTATATATATTTTTGCTTTGAGTTTCGTACGGTGTTAAATGAAGATACCCCATCTGCGCTTACTGCCTGAGGTAGTTTAGCAAATCTCGTCATCTTTCATTACTTCTAACGGTAGATCCACCCGAGGATATGCTTTATTGTGTCTGTAATGCCCGTTGGCGGGGGCAGATAACGACTTTATGACGAGTCGGAATAACGACGGAACGGAATACACGAATATAGTTAGGAATTGTTTGAGGAAATTTATGTGATTTAGTTATGTAAATTTTAACGAAGTGTTTTGCTAAATGCGAAAAGTTATAATTTCTTTCCGCACGCACCATGAATGGCAGAATAATAATTCATTTTGATAATAATTATTATTGTATTTCGACCTTACGAATACAACGGTGGTTTAAATGGAGAATTACGTTGAATAACAATGTTAATTTTAACGGCATTCGAATAAATATAGCAGCTTGAATTTCAGAATAAAGAAACCTTTGTTGTATATTTGCACCCATTTTTTTTTGACCTGACTGGTTTTATTTATTTTTAACTGTTATTTTTCATATTTATGTATTTCTTAAATTTATTTATTTATTGAGTTGTGAATACAACATAAATGTCCCAACTACTCACAACCGTCTAGAGTAAGTGAGACTATAGAATCATTTTTTTAATGTAAATACAGCATAAGAGTCATAAATGCCCCCAACTATCAGAATCCAGTGGGACTATGGCATCCCTAATCGGGTTATGTTGTGAGGTTGAAAAAGATGTGGAAAAGGAAGGTTAGGAAGTACCTGGCTATTCAGATCTGGTCACCAAAAACGGCAGAAGCCATTTCAAGCAACTTTTTAATTCTGAATGTTGGCCTTTTACCAGGGCGATACTTAGAGTATCTACCACTCTGGAACATGCCGAAAATATACCTTATATTATTTTTAAATATTTTTTTTTTATGTATTGTGACACAAATTAATTCCATAAAAGTATATTTGGGTACGGCTGATTTGAACCCGCGACTTCTGGATTCGTATTCGGGCGTCTAACCACTTAAACGTGGAGGCTGTCGGGTCATATAGCAATCGGCATATATTTAGTGGTAAAAAAGACTTGCTTTAAATTTTACCAGTCTGAAGATGCCCGTTGCAAAGTGAATCCATTCAGGTCAAAAAAATTTTATTTTATTTATTTTTATTTTATTTTATTTTATTAACGCCTTTAAGGCTTTTACATAAATACATTTTTTAAATAAAGGAGTACAATAGATGGGTAGAATATAACATTAAGAGAAAAGTTAGTATTTAACTGCAAGTATATAAATATAGCGTAGGTTTATACATATAATAACAATAACCTTTGTGTTCTATTGAAAACATTCAAGTAAGCTAGATTTTAATTTGGAAACAGTGTTGTAACGGTAAACATCTATTGAACCATATTTATTACCAAGTCTATGCAGTCTTTGAATGGGAGAATTATCAAAATAATTGTTTGTAGACGGAGAAACATAATATAGAGCCGCCTGCCGTGTATCACGGGTAGGTACTCGCAAGGTAATAAGGCTCGTTAGATCCGGGGCGTCCAATCTGCCATTCGCTATTTTATTTAAAAATAAATAAGTTACAAAGGTTTTTAATCATAAGATTGATATTTTAATTAAATTCTACCCCGAATTATCTAATCGTGAAATACTCGGAATCTCTACTCTATCCGGGAGTAGCGCTTTTTCCAATTAAGCCACCGAGACCTTATAAGAAACCAGCATTTTAAGAAATCTTCATTCTTCATTTGAAAATTATTAATATAATTTTTCCAAGTTTTCTTCTGACTTACTTTATTTTATTTTAACAATCAATATTAAAATAATCAGCATTGAACCCTTAAAAGTTTATTCTAATTTAATTAAAATAAAACTCTTTATGCTTTTTCCTTAAAAAAAATACGACAGCTAATATAGTTTCTTGGTCATGACTTCTGCAAGTATTAAAAAAAAAAACTTAACATGTAATAATAACAGCCTTCGTTTTTTTGATCATACAAAGGGTAACAGAATATGAAAGACATAATAACATAATTCTTTGGATAAGTGAGTTGTGTATTAAATTTAGATACTCTAAGTATCTCCCTGGTGAAAGACAACCATTCAGTATCGAAACGTTGCTAGATTGAAATTGGCTTTAGCCGTGTTTGTGACCAAATTTAAATAGCCAGGTATTTACCAACCTTTCCCCCCCTATCTAGTCTGCCTTTCTATTACCTGCAACATCACAATATACCCCGTTTGGGGATTCTATAATCTCACTGGCTCTAGACGGTTGAGAGGTTGGGACTCTTGTGCGATATTTACTTTAAAAATAAAAATAAATGAAAAAATATCTATCACGTTTTGGAACGTTAGTTTTGTGTTCTTGGGTAAAAGATAAACACTCTAATGCTCTACGCCAAACATATTTTGTAAGGATAGCCACCATGGTGACAATTTTAAAGTCACTTTAACAGAGTAGACTTTTGAAGGCTTTGGGGGTGAAGGAGAGAGGACGGGGGGTAGGAGTGTAGATTATGTTAACACAAAGTATTGTAAGTAATCCCTTCATCGGTAGGACCCATAGATCACAGTTCCTACTACCTATGGTACGATCCAACATATTCGAAGTTTGTTATAAACTTTAATCGATGTTGAAAAAATATTGACGATATTGAAAATCAAAAAAGACAGAAAAAAATAGGTTGAGAGCTCTACTATATCACAGTTGGAAGATGCGCCGTTCTTGGAATCAGATGGAAAAAGCAAGAGACTACCAACAATCTCCGTGATCAAGCAGTTAAAACCCTTAATTACCAACTCAGAGATTAGGGGTTCAAACCCCGGTTCGCATTTTACATTTATTTGTATAATTTATGTTAACTCATATTTTATTTCACATTCGTAAAAAGCATTAACTAATTGGCTTATTTATTTATTTATAAATTAACAAACTAAAGTCCAATTACAAAAAAAATACATATAAAACACGAAATGGAAAAAAGGGCAACAGAGAAGGAATAGCATATACATAAAAATAAATGAAGCGATGGCAAAAATAAGGCAAAATAAACATAGAGAGAACATTCAAGCCATGGTCTAGTCAAAATTTTGGTAGAGTCGTAAAGAATGACAAAAATCATTTGGACTGCTACCAAAAATTTCAAGACCATGGCTTGAGTTAACAAGTCTTAACATTCTGGACATTGGAAAATTAAACCCATAATTAGTATTGTGATGATTGAGGAACAGCAATTCATTGTTTTTTTAGTCTACGTCAAGGAATGTTAAACTGGATAAGTTGCAACAGAGAAGGTGCGTCAATAAAACAATTAATAATTTTGTGAATGAAAATTAAATCAAAATATTTCCTGCGATATTTATTTATTTCATTCCATATTATTAGATAAAACAGATAAGCTTTGTTTATAACCACTTTTATTATTCAATATTATATCGACTGGTTTTGGAAGCACTCTTCCATCATCAAGCAATATTAAAATTTTGAATTTAAATATTGTCCTGATGATGGAAGGGTGCTTCCGAAACCGATCGACATAATATTACATAATAAAAGCGGTTATAAACAAAGTTTATCTGTTTTATTCATATTTTATTAATACAAAATATTAGTTGGTTTATTTGCGGCACGTTCCAGAGTGATTGTTACTTTAAGTATTTCTCCGATGAAAGACCACCCTTCAGAATCAAAGCGTTACTTGAAATGACTTTGGCTAAGTTTAGTGACCAGATCCTTAAAGCCAAGTTCTTCTCTACTGTTCTCATCCCTGTTTCTATCCTCTCCCTATACCATTAAGCTGTACATAGTCATTTGAGAGTAATATATTTATTCCAACGCTTCTTTAAAATTTCAGTAGAACAATTTATCTGTGGACTCATAATAGGCTTCTGTTTGGGCAATCACTTCTTCATTGGAGCCAAATCTCTTTTTCAGGTAGTAGTTCCCACAGATCCGGTAAATACGGTGAAAAAGAAAGCAATTCAAAGTGAAGTTCGTGCAATTTTATTATAGTTGCGATCGCCTTGCGACGCTTTGAATAGTCTCGTGTGGACTTTTTTAATGTTTTCTGGAACAATTGCCGAATTTGGGCGACCAGAGCGTTCAACATCATCGATGTTTGTACGGCCGCGCTAAAATCAGCAAACCACTTCTCTACCATTTACCGCGATGGAGCAGAGTCCAAATAACACTTGTCAGGCCATTGTTTTGCTTGAACGGTATTTTTTTCCTATTAAAAAGCAATGCTATTTCAACACACGAAATTCAGAATTTTCAAGTTGTGTTGAAAATTATAAAAGTAGCCTCACTCAAACCACTGTAACTTGTTTGTTTTTTATTACAATTACTCCACACAGGAGTCTTTGAGGGGAATAACTTTCCTCAGGGTCTAAGTCATCTTTAGGGATTCTGTGTGGAGGGTCTTTTAGAGGAAAGGAAGGAGTTAACCTGGGTCTTGAAAAGGCCCATGTTGAAGAAGGGAGGAAACACAGAAGCTGGCAAATCGTTCCATAGCTGAGCTGTTGAACATACAAACGAGTCGTAAAAGCGACCCGTTCTCAGGTATTTAATGTCGACCGTCTACAAATGTTGGGTGCGCGTTTGACGAGTTTCCCGACTATGCACCGGTGCCGAAGGGATCAATTACGCAAGTTCCTCTGAGCAACCTCCATTGATATACCCGTAGAACAAGGATAACATTCCCACCTGACGTCTGTGCTCCAAAGATTGCGATCCGTTTGTTAAGATATGAGAATCTATTAAACGGACCTTGAGAACTAAACGTCAGATTTTTATGAAATCTTGACACGTATTATTTGTGAGTTAATACTTCCAAAAAAACATATGAATTTGTCGATAGCGGCGCCAAATACAAGTATGTGTCACCACACAAACTTATTGAGAGATGTATCATAAAAAACTAGTGTAGCATCCAAAATATTTTACGAAATACAAAATGTTTTTTTTTGTATTACGAACCTGCCTACTTTAGTAAAATGTATATTTTTCTTCAAGGACACGGCCTGAAAGGGGTGAAAAAGAGCATTCAGCTGTATTCCAGTTCAAGCAAAAAAAGAGATTATCCTAAAGCTCAGCCAATAAAAGTTTTTCATTTAGCGCGCAGTTCGGGGACATTACTGGCCGCAAGTGTGTACTACAGCCTTCGGGGTGTGCTACACGGTTATAGCTTCCAGTACATTGGGTAATTTGTACCACCCCCACTTGTAAATGTAGCCTTAGATATTATTTTACACGGATATTCCTTAATGCGTTCAAATTTCGGGTGGTTTTCCGGTGCTCTGATTACTTCTGAATTCAACTTCATTCAATCAATAAAAAATGATTATACCATTGTCAAACAAGGAAATATTTAACTTTGACATGAAGCACTCGCTTTGTGGAAAGACATAATTAAATTTTAAATAAAAGTAACTTAGTTTTAACACCACTTTATTGGATACATATATACATAAACCAGCCGGTTTCGGCTCTACCTGAACCTTCTTCAGGGCTGAACAAATATGTTTTAAATCAAAACAGAATTATAATGCTTGGGGAAAAACATAAATGTGCACATCAACTTAGGTGGGGGTTAAGTACGGGAGAGGTGGTAGGAGCAGGGGTTGGGGGGTGGAAGGGGAACAAATTTCAAATCGGGCTTCTGGATAAATCTAGTTGCTTATTAAGTAAATTATTTTTATTTATTTTTGGAGATTTTTTTAAATTTCGAGTGCTTCTAAATTATTTGGGCGTAGATCTATCTCATTTCTATGGAGTACGTCTATTCCAGAAGATTTGAAAAAAAAAGTGATCCATTGATCCAAGAGTGATCCAAAGAGTAAGAAATGTCAACACAAAGGTAACTGAACATCTTAAGTGCCTGAATGGAGTGGGTTACTCTGAATTCGCTTTACACCTAATTGATATGGATCACTCTTTTTTCAAATCTTCTGGAATAGACGTACTCCATAGAAATGGGATAGGTCTACGCCCAAATAATTTAGAAGCACTCGAAATTAAAAATAAATAAAAATAATTTACTTAATAAGCAACTAGATTTATCCAGCAGCCCGATTTTAAATTTTTTCCCCTTCCACCCCCTACCCTTGCTCCTACCACCTCTCCCGTACTTAACCCCCACCTAAGTTGATGTGCCCATTTATGTTTTTCCCCAAGCATTTTAATTCTGTTTTGATTTAATACATATTTGTTCAGCCCTGAAGAAGGTTCAGGTAGAGCCGAAACCGGCTGGTTTATGTATATATGTATCATATAAAGTGGTGTTAAAACTAAGTTACTTTTATTTAATATTTAAAGAAATATTTACTAAACCTTATAACAGTATTCTTGAGTTTTTAATCTGTTTTTTCATAAAATTGAAAATTGTCATCTCGCACCTAGTTTCACACTCATCCACATTTTCTAACTAGTAAATAAATATTGATTATTAAAATAATATCAATATAAAACATAAAAGCCCGAAAACAAAAATGTCACGACCGAGACACGAACTCGGAACCTCTACTCTATCCCGGAAAACCGTCTGCTAACGAAGCTGCAGAGACCTTATTAGAAACTGGCATTTTAATTGATCTCATACTTCCTTGAAAATTATTACTGTATTTTTAATTTTATATTCCTAAAAAGCATTTACTTTGTGGCTTGTCATATTTATGAATAAAACAGATAAACATTGTTTATAACCACTTTGATGCTAAAGTTAGTAGTAATAAAATTAAGTGTTTCTGGCATTTATAAACAATCTTGCAATAATTGTCCTTCGTATTATATGGAATGGATTATATGGTGCCAAAAGGATCAATGACGCAAGTTCCTCGGAGCGTCTTCCATTGAAATACCGGTAGAATAAGGATAGCATTCCCACCTGAAGTATCACCTGATTGGTAGGGTTATGATGCATTTTTATAAGGCATTACTTATACGAGTGCATTGGTGTTAAACGTGCTGAAAAAAGTAAACAATAAAATTTATTTTGATAGACGGCGTCCGTGGTCAAGTGATAAGACGCTCGACTATGAATCCAGAGGTCACGTGTTCAAACCCGGCATGCGGAAATCAGTTCTATTCAATGAACATGTGTCCTAACACATTTAATTCATATAGCATAATACATAGTATATTTGCGGCACGTTCCAGAGTGGTAGATACTCCAAGTATCACCTTGGTGAAAGACCACCATTCAGAATCGAAACGTTGCTTTACATGACTTGAGTCGTGTTTGGTGACTAGATCTGAATAGCCAGATACTTCTTAAATCTTTCTCTTCCTCATCTTCTTTCCCTACACTGGCTCTGAATCAAATAATATCTACAATATAATGATACTAGTATTTAGTACGTATCGCTCTTGAGGTTATTTTTCATTACAATGATGCAGTATAAATAGTTCAAATATTATTTACACGAGTATACATATAAGTGAAAACTTAAAATAGAAGGATAGAACAATCAATATGATTATTTAAATATTAAACAACATTTCAGGAAATAAATCTGACAAAAAACATCAAAAGTAATTCAGTTTTACGAAGAGCCTTCATCCATTTAAATGCACTCCAAATAAAGTTCCAATCTTAAAAAACCAGATCTCCAACAAGTACCCGTCACCACATGACATTAAATAATTTAGTTTCTGTGTTTGAATTCAAGTGCAAAACATTTTACTTTTTCTTAAGCAGTTGAAGAGTCTGTGCCATTAGAATAAAGGGCAATCCATTCACCAGTATCAAAAGCAGACAATTATATTTTATTTCATTTTCGATAAATTGTTACAGATTTTTCGGAATAAGGAAAAAAAGCACCTCGCAGACTAAGAATTTCAGTGTCAATATATTTGTTCAAAAAAATAAAAACTAAACAGTAAATTAATGAATATTGGGTGGTAGTAACTATATATCATATACGAGGCCTGTTCAAAAGAAAAGGTGAATTTTTAATTTTCGCGGGCTGTGTACAATCGATTATCGTTTTTTTTTGTTGTTATGTTGGTACACATATGATTATCATATGTTAGCATTATCAGCCATTTTAGATTAGTGGTTTGTTTTTGACAACTGGAAAAGGTTGGTCACGTTTTTGTGTGTTCTTTGACTTTTTAATTTTGAAAAAAATGGATTAAAAATTATGTATTAAATTTTACGTTGAGAATGGAATAAAGTGCTCCAACGCACTTAAGATGTTGACTGTAGCATTTGCCGAGTCTACTTTGTCTCAAAAAAGTGTTTATAAGTGGTACAAGCGCTTTACAGAAGGCCGAGAAGATGTTCATGACGATTAGCGTCCTGGAGTTGTGGAAAAACAAATCATGGATTTTATTCTTTGATCCATTTTTTTCAAAAGCAAAAAATCGAAGAACACACAAAAACGTCACTAACCTTTCCAGTTGTCAAAAACATACCACTAATTCAAAATGGCTGACGTTGCTTACATATGATAAACATATGTGTACCAACATTACAAAAAAAAACGATAATCGAATGTACACAGCCCGCAAAAATTCAAAATTCACCTTTTCTTTTGAACAGGCTATGTATATATGTCTTTTAAATACAGCCTAACAATAATTTTTAATGGCTTTGAATGCCTGAAATCTAGTCGACTTAAAAACAGCATTATTAAATTCAAGTAAATGTTAATTACATAAAAACAGAAATGTGAGGATCCGTGACGTTCAGCCCAAGTGATCTTTTTTATTTACTATCCCTTTTCCATTTCCATCCACAACCGTATTTCCATCGTCTGTGCGTCACGGGTTCAAACCCGGTGTGCGCAAACACATTTTATTTAATTAATAAGTGTCATGTATGTATTTTTTTTTTTAAAATAAGACAAACATTCCCGGGTTACGAATAACCCAATATTTTAAAAACTCCTACGTCATAAAAGCCATCGTTCTTGTGCGTGATGGAGGTTAGCCAACAGAGGAATTGAACGCACGACGCCCGGGTGGGAATCCGACGCGTTCTCCACTCAGCTACCGACCGGTCATTGATATAAAATTCATATAAAATAATACAAAGTTTCACGAGTGGTAGATACACTAGATACTCTAAGTATGGCCCTGGTGAAAAACCACCATTCAGAATTGAAACGTTGCTTGAAATGGCTTTAGCCGTGTTTGGTGACCAGATCTGAATAGCCAGTTACTTCCCCTTCCTCATCTCCTTTCCCTCCACACTACCTACAGCCTCATAACATACCCCAATTGGAGATGACATAGTCCCACTGGCTCTAGACGGTTCGGGAGCAGTTGAGACTCTTGTGCGGTATTCACTGTAAAAACAATCCCTGCTATGAATGCTGGCTTAATGCTATTGTATTTCACGTTCTTCTTACAACACCTCAGTATTCACTGCTACTCGCCAGTTTCTTAGTATTTGTAAATTTTGTTTCGACTTCGTTTACCATAACATTTCTTGGCTGACTTCGCACCGACTTCTAGCTGACTCCGATGTTTTTCGCCATCCGCATTCAGCTCATCTTTTGCCATCAGTAAAGGCAGTTTTCGCGCGACACTTTTCCTCACTTTGCGTGACAAAGGATTCGAAGGTGGTTGGATAATATGTAATGCAATATTCACCAAGAGCGCGACGAAACCCTTTGTGAGAGATGGTAGAATAAAGAATAGAAATTGAAAACTGACCTTCTGGGTTGTATAATAATGAAGCTAAGAAAAATAAAATCTGTGCCAATGGTTATGTCAGAAAGAATTTTTGAAAAGCTCATGAGCAAAGCTTCATTGAAATTCTCTTTATACAAACATAATATTATTCAAAAGGTCTTTGATGGTTTCGCTGAAGCTCTCTATGTCTTTTCACTTTATGTTATTTATTCACCTGGTGGCTTCGCTCCAGATTTGCAAACCACAATTTTTTATTGAGCTTTTGAAAGATGGAACAGACAAAACAAGTATTTGTTTAGTTTTTTAGGTGAATTGATATTTTAAAGCCTAATATGTCACGATGAAAAAATAAAACGTTTAATAGAAGAAGTTTCATTTTTATCTAAATTCAAGACTGATAAACTTTTGTGGAGCTAGAGTTCCAAGTTCGAGATTTGTTAATGCTTGATAAACTATGATTTCTGCTTTGCTAAGATAATTCATTGCCCTTAACCTTTCAGTACCTGAAAGTAAAAGTCAAACGTACAATCCAAAGAGGGGTAGCATAGTTACTCCATTTGATCTTGCTTTTAAAGTATTTTCATTACATAGTCTTAAGTAATTTGATTTTGGTAAAGTATGTTTGTAATATTTCTGTAATTTTTGTCTAAGATATCGCACAAAACTCTCGTTTGAGGTGACATTAGAACCCTTCCTTGTGTTAAACGCCATTGAAACAAAAATTAGTCAGGTATTATTATTATAATTGTTTTTTTTTTAATTGAAGATAAAACACAGATACAACACTAAAAAATAAACAATATTAAATGAAATAATAATTTTGTAAGGGAAAGACCAAATATTTTAATATAATACAGCGTACAAAATTAAATTCATTAAAAAAAATACATACGAGTATTGTATGGTTATAATATAACATATTATGTACTCATACATACAGAGGAAGAACACAATATAAATTTAAATAAAAAAGAGCAGTTGAAAAACAAAAGAGAAAATTTAAATTATAAAAAAGGAACAGAAAGAAAAAGACGGATAATATGAAATGAAAGAGGCAAAAGTCAACTGAGAACGATTTACGAGAAAAATACCTAATACTAGACTACTGGACACTTTTAATTAATCATTGGGAGAACTGTTCCTTCAATTGGAGCGTTCACCGAGAAGGATTCATTTTAAAGAATTTTTCTTCGTGAAGCGTTCATAATACATTAGAGTTTTTTTTCCCATTGCTACTCCTAAAGGAAAAAGTGGTAAGGTCGAAAACAAAATCCCCTAAAACGAAATTAATAACAATAATTATTCGTCATACGTCATAGTTACGTTCCAAGATATTTAAACAGGCGCCTACAAATATGTGGCAGTATATTGTTCCAAACCTCAATACCGAGATATAGCAACCACAGCCAACAGGCTAACCAACATCATAATGTTTATCCAATAGTTATGAGTAAAACCCCTATGAATGATGTTAATTTCATCAGTAACAAACTTAAGCTCTAGGTTCCAAATACAGTAACTAATATTTTAATTTAACATTCTTGTAAAATAATATCGGTTATAAGCGGTTAAACCCTTATGTCCTAGATTATAATATGTTCAATATTATCACATTATCATTAATTTTGGTTAAATATTCATAATAAAATGAAAAATTTGGTGTTTCCACTCGTGTAAAGCGATTAGTACATACGATTTCATTTCATACATCGTCTATTTAGACGTCAAACTTGTATTCTAGGGGAAGTTAATAGTTAAGAATTAAGAATTAAGGCATTAATTTTTATCATAAAATTATAATCTAGATAAAGTGAATATCATGAAAAGCAGCCAATTTAATGTTTCATTTATTGTATTGCTCCATATTGTCCAGAGCCAGTGAGACTATAGTGGCAACCCCAATTAGGGTTGTGAGGTTAACGGTCGTGAGGAGGAGAAGGAAATGGAGAAGAGGAAGGTTGGAAAGTACTTGGCTATTTAGATCTGGTCAATAAACATGCTTAAAGCAAAATAATATGTAATATATTAAAATGTGTACAAGGGCTGTGTTTTGTTCGGTCAATATTAGTTCCTAGCTCTAGCCTGTTCTAAGTAACCAAATATTTTGCTACGCGACGTGTCTCACCTGTGTGTTTGCATAAGGTTATAAAATTACAAAGCTATAGATGGAGATTAAGGATAGTCGATAGATATTGCATACAGTAAGGAGGCAGGTAAAAAAATTATTACAAGGTAACGATTAAAAAATGCAAACATCTCCAATAAATAGTATTTCAATTGAATAAAAAACACACGTTGTTTAAATCCACTTTATTCAATCAATAAAGTGGATTTAAACAACGTGTGTTTTTTATTTAATTAATCATGTCAATCCACAAAGTGTTTGCTTTTTCTGGTAAATTAAATAGTATTTCATTCGTCATCGACAGCCTGCATGGTCGAGTGGTAAGCCGCTCGGCTACAAACCCAGCGGTTGCGGGTTCAAATCCGGCATACGCAAATAAATCTTATTTAATTAATATGTGTCACAACACATTTAGTTGATATAAAATAATATATAGTATATTTGCGGCACGTTCCACAGTGGTAGATACTCTAAGTACGGCCCTGGTGAAAAACAACCATTCTTAATAATAATAATAATATTTGGATGATTTGTATAGCGCCGTTTTTGTGAAAAATCACCTCAAGGGCTCTTTAATTGAAACGTTGCTTGGAATGGCTTAAGCCGTGTTTGGTGACCAGATCTGAATAGCCAGGTACTTTCCCTTTCTCATTCAATTAAATTAATAATTATAATTAAAGTGAGCTTATATAGCGCAGTTTTGTGATATTTCGACTTAAGTGCGCTTCATACTAAATTAATTAATCTAAAAAGACTAACTAACAAAGAGAAAATAATACATACTATGTATACAAATTAAGACTATCTATGATCATGATCGTTATCATAATTCACGAGAGAAAAAGGTTCAGATATGGGTATAACAGTGCATTTGAGGTGATTTCTCTCAAAAACGGCGCTATACAAATTACTCAAATATTATTAATATTATTATGTGTACATAAACAGATAAAAATAAAATTACTAGAAGCTAAGGGTATTAAAATCCAAATGAAATGTGTAAATTCACATTAACATATTTGTTAAATCAAAGAAAAGAAAAGGACAGTTAACATGTTGGTACTTAAAACATTTATGTTCAAGTATTATAAGTAAACGATCCTAAAGATGCAAACAGTGTTAATATTGTATAAAAACATAACAAAAGAACAATAAATATTTTATTAAAATCAGTACAGGGTTTTCAGTAGACAGTAAGAAAATTTAGTTGTAAAGATACGAGTAAGGAGAAAACCGAAACAAAGCAAATTAAGGACGTTTTTTAAAAACAATTTAAAATGTTTATCAATAATGCCGTAAACATTTCCCACGTTTGGTATTTTAACAAAATCATAATATTTATAAACACCTCAACGCATTGCAAAATCAAAATACGTTTAATGCGATTGCGGAAACCGGGATTAAGCCAAGTGACTGCTCTAACCACCGAGCTATCGATATTGGACTTAGAGGTACCATGTAAAGTGAAGTGGTGGTGGGGGAAGAGAGTTAATGAGGTTAAGGGGGTGGAAGTACCAACAAGTTTTGAAATCACTGCACTAGGCCGTGACTTGGGATAAGTTGGTACAGCTCCCCTGTAGTGGAAGTGTTCTACAAGAAATCTTGCCGGAACTCTCATTTATAACAGCATAATAATAAGTTAGGCACGACCGAGTTTTGACGCTTTTAAACCCTGAACTGTAATTAAAATTTGTTAATAAGGTTATAAAATCTATTAACTCTCATGGCATGGAAAGGACATCTTTGTGAGAAAGGGTTTGAATCCACGTGCAATAAAACATATACACTTACGAGTATACAAAATTAAAAAAAAAAACAATTTGAATAATATTTAAATTTTTCTGGCTATACGCTAGAGTAAATTTCAACGTCAGGTACACTGAAAGCATGTTGCACCGGAAAGGCAAAAGGGCTGAAGCGCCATTTCGGTAAGTTTACGCCAGAGCACTAAAAAGTTTTTTTTTTGTTTTTAATAAAATTCTTCCAGTCCCTGGTTGGGAAAAAAAAAATACTCAGCTAACTCAATGCTCTCACTGAATTACCTGAAGCGAGAAAAAGTTATAAAAAAGTTCCAAGCTTGTATCGCTTAAGTCAAGCCTTCTCCCGAATCGTAAATGTATTTTAGATGGCTGAAGGGCCACAAAAGTCCTCAAAAACAACCGAGAGTCAGAGTGTTCGTTGCAAAAAAATACTGATCAAAACTGCATGTTCAACTTATTTTTGACCGAATTGTCGCTTTAGCCATTTTGACTTTCCAGCGACGATGTGAACTCTATGATTAAAACATTATTTTTATTTATTTTTGACATGATTGATTTTACCTTGTAACAGGTGTTACATCCGGAAACGGCAATAAAACACCAATATGTGATTTCCGTTTCGAATGAATCGACGAAATTGAATGGACTATAAAATTAAACAACAATATCTACTTGATGAGAATTTTGATTATATTATGTGGTAAAAATAAGGGTTCAGGCCAATTTACTCACCGATGTCTGCCAGAGGCGGCTTGCGACGACGAGTGATGAAATACGAAAGGATACGATGTCTTCCGGAGGCAGCTTGCTGCAACGAACGACGAAATACGAATGTGTCGAGCGCCGAAGCGCGAGGTCCCACGATGTTACGTTAGCGAGTTTTTCTGCCGATTGAGAGCGGCACACGACTACAAACGCACATTCTTCTTATTGTTCCTTTATGGTTTCTATTGGCAGGATGGGAAGAAATTTTCACCGTGAAATCGAATGTCAAATTGGCAGGATGAGTAGGAATGGACAATAAGCTAAACAGGTAAAAAACCAACAAGCTGTCAATTCGAAATCCAACAACAGGCATCTTTGACCGGTCCGGATAACAATAAGTAAGCGAAAACATGTTGTTATTTATTTTTAAATCATTTATCACATTAAAATGGAAATCCACTACGTATAATTGCGATTTTCAAAATAAGAAATATAATACTTTATATTTAGTATCCATACATATGTTTAGTGATCTGAATAATGACTATGTATTGTTTTAAGAAAATTAACCGGAGGTTTCGAACTGAAAAACGCTGCAACTTTTATACTTGTATATTTGTTATTCGTGAATTCAGTCATAATTTAAAATCTGTTTGAAAAATCATTCTCAAACGGCCAAAATGTATGTCTTACGAATTTTGGTCCGGGAATGGTGACGTTTAACAACTTCAGTTGGTTAAGGCAGGTATATTAAAATTATATCTGCCATAACAAAGAAGGTAGAAAGTTATTAATAGATCTTTTTTCAATCAGCAATCTATTAGCGGTACTTATGATATTTTGTTTGTTTCCTATATGTACGAAAATAAAATGAAACCATTTTTCTTAAATGGGAGGAATGAATATACTATATTCACATTTTGAAAAGTTACCAAACTGTTTATTCAGTGGTTTTTTTTTGCATCGAGATCTCAACGTGTTAGAAATGCCAATACCAAGCTTTTATTGAAAATGTTAACAAGAAAATACCTTCGGAAAATACGAATACTTGGTGAATTGTTTGCTCAACTTTAAGGAATCTTTGGGGAAATTCATTGCATACATTAAAATTAATTACGTTTCCTGGATTGTTCCAAGTTTAATTGACTTTGAGAGAAACAATGTTAGTTATGACTCTACTCTAAAAAAGAGTATATTTGTAACTCAAAAAATCATTTTTTTCAATTTGCAAAATAATCAATTAATTCTCAGAAAAACTAAAAAAATCTATTTATTCTAACTTTCGAAGACATATTGAGAAGCTTGTCGTATAATACATCATAAACTATGTCATCAAAACATTTGAAAATTACGTTACTCTATAAATAATTATTGTATGGGAATTTCCCATAGGCTGAATTTTTGGATTTGTGTACAGGCCCAACATTATTCTGCTCATAAAAAACACAACTCAAGCGTTTCTGGTGAAACATACCTTATACAACGGGTAAATCTAGTCCAAATAGTTTAATACTGCAAAAGTCAGCAGTCGGCGATGAATAATTATTTACATAGAAAAAGGAAATTGATTAAGCAAATCAAGAGCGAATTTGAAGCCAATTATTCTGATAATTCATAATTTACACTGGAAAACAGTTTTTTAGGCTAAGTTAGTCAATCTGGATTGTAATGTGCTGAGTAGGTCATTTCAATATTGTTTTTCTAATGGCCTCT
Organism: Drusus annulatus; assembly: GCA_022651775.1. NCBI lineage: Eukaryota > Metazoa > Arthropoda > Insecta > Trichoptera > Limnephilidae > Drusus > Drusus annulatus. Next base: position 667,886 of record JAGWCC010000231.1, read on the forward strand.
CCTATTGTAAATTGGCTACTATCATTTAGGCAATCTTCATTCTACGGGTTTCGACCTAGAAAAACTCATTGGATCTACACTCGTACTAGTCATGGTAGCTATGGAAGCCAAAAATGGCCTAAAAGAAGCCTTCAAGTCTTGGCATTTTTCATAGAATTTGTGCTGAATATGTAAAGAAAAACCTTTATTTTTATATATTTCTGTGTCTATATAGTAACCTTATGTGCTACTATTCTACTATTGTGAAATGTATTCATTTTATTTTTACTAGATGTGTGAAAAAAGAATTTGCATAAAAATACAAAAACAAACAATATACCATCATTCAGAATCGAAACGTCGCTTGATAAACCTTTTTCCCAAAGTTGTTTTGCCTAGTTTTTCTACTAGATCTGAAAATAAAGGTAATTCTTTATCTTTTTCTTTTCCATCTCTTTCCTTTCCTCAATTATTTGAATAAAAAAATAAAGCAAAAACTTGTCTTAAACCAAACACTATTCAAAAGGCAATTTTATCTTATATTAACTTGCGTTTTTATAAAATTAAAAATTCACTATTTTCTTTCCCAATCAGTTCATTGCTTCAGAAGAACCTTTGTTCATCAACCTTGAACCGATCTTAAATATTCTGTTTCACCTGCGAAAATCCATGTGTCAAAACAACTCATTTGCTTCTACTCTTTCCAACCAAAAAATGCAAAAAACATTATAAATACACTGTGGAAAACCTTCACTGTTTATGATTTTATATTATATGGGCATTAAAGGGTAATGTATTACAAATTATGAAAATATGTAATGCTTTTTGAACAATAAGATGTATTTTTAAGGCACATTATTCAATTTTTTTAAATGTGAATACAGCATAAGAGTCAAATATCCAAATCCAGTGGGACTATGGCATCCATTAATTGGGGTACGTTGTGAGACTGAAAGAAGTAAATAAGGAAAGGAGATAAGGAGATCTGGTCATCAAACATGGCTATAGCTACTCCAAGCAACGTATCGATTCCGAGGGATGGTCTTTTGCCGGGGCGATATTAAGAGTATCTACCTTTTTTTCAATCCAAAAGTCTTTTTTTTGTTCCTACCTAAGATTAAATAATAGCGGCCTACTTTTTAAAAAAAAAGTCCTTATTGAGTTCTTAATTTTGTCCTTCTAAAACCTTATTGTATTTCAACCATCCATTCAAAAGACAAAAAAATCAAAAAGTTTCAGGTCACGAATAAATCTAAAAATGTTGTTTGTGCAGTGATGGAAAAGACTGGCAAAGGATTGAATCCGTGACGCATGGGTAATAAACCAAGGCTTTAAACCCTCGGCCACTATCCAGGATTAATATTAAAGACATTGTTTTGAATTAACTCATTTTAACCTGATTAAAAATAGTTTCATTCATATTTGTTTTCACGAATACTCAAAATTACAGAAAACTAATTAACACACATGTATGTATTACATGGCAAACATTTATTTATTTAACCCTGTATAAGTCTCAGCGGCCAAAAACTAGTAGGACTAATGCATTCAAAACGTTTGAGGAAGATTGTGAAGCTGGAAAAAAAGGCTTTTAAAGGAAATGAGGAAGTGAATGGCTAAGAAACCGTATGGAATATGTAACCATGTTTAAAATAAAGTATCATTTGAATAAGTAAGGTATTTAAGGCCTATTATATTCAAATGAGTGAAGAAAATAACTTTGTATAAGACCACGGATATTATTTTCATTTTTATGACCGACCGGTTTCACTTAGCCTAAGCATCATTAGGGTACAAAATTAAAATAAACAAAAAAAAGTGTGCCGTTATATATACAAACAGAGGTAGAATAAAATGTAAAATAAAATAACATAACATAACTATTGTCATGTTATTTTCAATGTTATTCTATTGTTTTATTATTAGAAAACAATAGAATAACATATTAAATAAAATAAAAGAACCTAGAGAAAGAGACAGATAATATGAATTGAAAGAGAAAAAACGTCAGCTGAGAAGGTGATTAAAAAATAATTATACATTATATTGAGTTTACGGGAAATATACCTAATATCTACTGGACAAATTTACCTGATTATTATTTTAAATATAATAATATTAGTGGTCTTCTACAAAGTTATTTTTTCAAATATTTAAATAAATGTCAACCCACAAAGTGATTACTTTGTACGAAAATATGTATAATATGATCCAAAACATACATTTTGACTTATTTTCGGGTACACCGATTTCGTATTGTTACATTTTTCTACTCAAAAACTCACTCTTACGTGTCTTTATTACGAAAGGTTTCATCTGCCAATGACATCCTTTGAAAGCCTTGAAACACATGTTGTATCATTTCCAAAACATTACTTTCCGTCTAATTTCTAATAATTCTAGTAGGTTCTTTGTCAATGTATTGTTATAACAGTATTAAAAAATAGGTTTGTGCTCAATTTCGTTTGAAGTTAATTTCACGTATGATTGTAGCCGCTTGTAACAATATATATATTTATGTATTTCCCCCAGTGTCCAGAGTGGTGGATAGCGGAATGTTGCTTTAAATGGTAGGTCAAGTGTTTTTTTTCATTTTTTCAAATGAATACCGCATAGCACGTCTGGAGCCAGTGGGACTATGGCAACTTCAATCGGGGTATGTTGTGAGACTGAAGATAGTGAGCAAAGGAAGAATATGGGAATAGGAAAGTAAAGATGTACCTGCCTATTCAGATCCGGTCACTAAATACGGCTGAAACAATTTCAAGCAACGTTTTGATTCTGAATAGTGGTTTTTCACCAGGGCGATACTTGGAGTTTCTACCACTCCAGAACGTGACGCTAAACCAACTAACGGGAGAGGATAAACCCTCATAAGACTCTGTCTTGGCACACACCCTTAACTTCATTCACATTCATACATCGTCTCATAAATAATCTTCCGTATTATGGCTTTCAACATAAGTCGACTTAAGTATTTGATTCACTTGATCGTGCCATGTCTTTTTCCGACGTCCCGACTTGTTTTTCCATTTACTTTCGCTTTCGCTTCCTTCGTTCGCTCCACATGACCAAACCATCTAAACGTATCTTTCTTAATCCTATTGAACATATGTTATATAACATAATATACGTTCTATAGATGGTTACGCCAATAGTTAAGTGATTTTTATCCTTCTCCTTCTCATCCTCTTCCCTCACCCGCTTCCTTCAGCTTCACTTATTCATCTTGGAGAGGGTCCAGAAAAAGTTTTGCAGATTTCTTCACATGAGGGAGTACGGCCACTATCCGTGGCTCTATCCGACGAATTTTCTCCTGGGCACTCTCTGATTTCGCTCCTTACAGCTCAGGAGAGCTGTAAGGAGCGAAGTCGCCGTCATGCCGTATGCCGCTACTCACTTCTTCAGACTGCTGCGAGGCTATATTGTACACCCTGCTGTTTTGGAGCGCGTAAGTCTCTGTGTTCCCAATGACTATCTAAGACAGCGTCTTCATAGATTATTCTGTCTTCCTGCCTGTAAGACCAAGCTGCCAATGGTTCTGCTGGTGGGGAGGAGTATTTTGCTCCTAAACAAAATCTCTTCCAATATCGACTCATTTCATGTCAGTGAGGAGAAATTCAGAAGTGAAATCTTATTGATTATTGAAAGAGTTTCGCCTCATTCACCTGATCATCACCACTGCCTGAAAATTTTTTTATTCTTACGTATCTTTATGGTACATTAATTTGTATTTATTTTGTAAAAAATAAATCTTATTTCTTATATGCATTAAATATAAAAGTGTGTCATGTATGAGGAATCTAATAAAGAAATTATTATTTTTATTATTATTCGAGTCATTGCCTCATTGCTGAAAATTGTGATCTTCATTCGTGATGGTGCTATGCTGTATACTTGATCAGTCCAACTTATCGATGATCTTCCTCCGCTTTTCATGCTTTCCACTTTGCCAGTTACCACGAGCTACAACTTTCCCCAAATCATGGATGCCATAGTCCTACTGGCTCCGGGCAGCTTGGACTTTATTGCGGCGATTAAAACAAGAACAAAACTTATTACATTTTTTATCTTTCAACGATCACAACAGGTATCTGGTTTTGATGACCTCTAGGCTATAAAACAGGTCGTACCTATTTAGTATGAGTAGTTAAAATAAAAGAACCTTTCGGAAACAGGCCTGTTTGTCTGCTCATCACTTTCTAAAATGAATGGCACTGCTCCTGGCCTGTTTTCATGGAAACGGCACGTTTACTAGTGAAACCCTTTCAAAGATTTCAATTTATTGACGTATAATGATTAATGATTGTCTGATAAAATTTCAAGATAAACATTTTCAGGCTGTATTACGGCATATGCAAACATACTCCAGGGTTACACAAATTCTGAGGCATAAGCATTTTTATGTTAAAAAAAAAAACAAATTCTTTTAATTCAAAGATTTACGTATTTCTGTAAATAACTTACCTTTTTTTACATAAATTACTTAAAATTAACTTTCACAACAAGTGAAACGATACGAGTACCTTTAGGATTGTTTTTACAATACTTTTTTGTGTTTTCACGAGTTGCTTTATGTGGATGTTTGAAGCATATCCCTATCCAATAATTCCATTTTCTATACGTAATTATGTAAACACCCAAATATATGTACAAATAATGATAGGTTTGTCTGCACCGTTTAAACGCGAACTAAAAGCATAGAAGCATGTAAAGAACTGTATTTATAATATGAGATAAGGAATATTATTGACATCAACCGAATACAGAGAGTTGGATATAAAGACATGATTAGTATGGACCAGGATGCAGATACAGTACATTAGAGTTTCATCTGCTGATCAGTGTAATCACGTCATCTCGGATATTGATTAAACAAAGTGATGAAGCAAAGGAACTAATGAGAAAATGTGTGTTTTTCAACTATGAACTTCTGGAGTAGATATAGTAGCTACTGGACACACATAATAGTGATTCCAAATGGGTTTTGTTTCATAACAGAACCATACCAATGAATTACTGTGAAATATAAATGCTTGTAAAGACGTTTTGACGGCCTCTATGGTCAAGTGGTAAGATGCTCGACTACAAATTCAAAGGTCGAGAGTTCAAATTCGGCGTGCGCCAATAACTTTTATTCAACTAATATGTGTCAAAACATATTTAATTCATATTAAATAATAAAAAAGTAAATTTGCGAAACGTTCCAGAGTGGTAGATACTTTAAGTATCGCCCTTGTGAAAGACCACCATTCAGAATCGAAACATTGCTTGAAATGGCTTTATCGGTGTTTGGTGACAAGATTTGAATATCCAGGTAATTCTCAACCTTCCTTTTCCTCATCTCCTTTTCTTTGCCACTACCTTCAGCCTCACAACACACCCCAATTTGCGACGCCATAGTCTCACTGGCTCTAGACGGTTGGGAACAGTTGGGACTCCTGTGCGGTATTCACTCAGAGCTCAGCTAGACCTGGGCGTAGCTAGGACTAGGTTTACGGCATTTATACATCCATTAATAGCACATGTCTACACAATGTTTTTTTTTACATTTATATACCCACTATTTCACAGTATTGTCATACACAAAAATATAGCATATAACCTATGAAACCGTTGAGTTATGTCCAGTTATGTCGAATATCGAAACGTAGTAGACGGAATTATCGAAGACGCGGAGACGGAGAACATGCTTACATATCAAATGGTGGTGCTATATTATTTGAGAACTTGTCTTGTCTCTTTCTCCCTCACAGCTTACGACGTAAAACCCGAAGAAAATGATCGCAAGTTTGAATAGGTTGGGTAAACATTAGCATCGTGACCGCTCTGAAAGAACTACTTCTTTTGGTAGTAGTTCCTAATTTATGTATTGTTCATTGAACAAATACTTCAATTGCAGTTTGTAGTTCATTTTAGCGTTCATTCGTTTCATTAACTTCTTTCAATTTATTTCATTGAACGAATACTTCAATGGAAGGCAGATTACAAAGAACGACTTCAATTTGCAGGAGTTCAGTTGAACCAAGGAACCGGTTCCAGTTCTTTTCACTTTCAAAGCTCTTCTGACTAGTACGTGTTTTTTCGGTTTACTGTGAAGTGTTCACTGCGAAGGGTTCATTTTAAAGAACTAGCAATTCGTGAAGCATTCCCAAAACATTGAAGTTTTTCCCAACGCTAGTAAACATATTTAGTTATACGTCCTTATATCTTTACTTCAAAGGTATTCACTACAAAGAAATATAAAATATAGAAAATATTTTCTTGAAGCAATGCGTCAGTCGGACACGACTGGAGCAAATTGTGAAAAATGGTTAGTATTACGAACAAGCAGTGCAAGCAAATTTATTTATATCACAGTCAATAATAATAAACGAACCAACGAACTGAACGTTTCGTTTTTTGGTGCACGATAAATACTTGATTTTATGACAGTAGAGTTGCCAGCACAATAAATCAGGCGCGGTGCGGTTACGGAAGGTACCGTTTAGCACTCGGCGGGGCCGTAAGCTCCCTCGCGGGCGCTTCGAGCAGGCTGGCAGGGGCGCGAGCTTATTTTTCAACGGCCTTGTTATGACTATAAATTTATGACTGTTACCTGGGGAAAACAGATGCAGAGATTGTCTGTCTGCAGCTGATTGAGGATAACGAAGTGGCGATGAAAAGGGTGAAGATAATGATGAGGATTTATTCAACACGTAAGAGTGAGAGTTCCAGAAGGTTTCCAATACGACATTGTTATGAAGCACGATAAATTCGATCCAGTGCGATTTTGAATTTTCCCGCTAGTTAAAAATCTATTTATTATGGTGTAATGTTTTGTCTGTTTGCCCCACTGAAAAGTCAAAAAGTGGGGGCATAACGGCGAACGGACCCGGGCTGAAACAGCCACAAGGTTCATTCAAGTTTAGACATTCAAGTGTAGACCTTCAGCATTGAAGTTTAGACCTTCAAGAATTCAAGTTTCTACCTTCAAGACGCCGAATAGTGCAGTTAACGTTTTTAGAGTCAATACAGTATTTACCGCCTATGGTGAAATAGCAAATTGAATTAAATATTTGGATGGATAATCCGAGTCTCTACAATCCCCGGCAGCTGCCATCGAGGAAAGAACTAGCCAGGTTTCTCGGCTATCAGACGGGACAGAAGGATTCTCAGCGCGCAGGATCCACGCATTTTCCAGTATCGGTGATAATTGAACAATTTAGTATAATAGTTTGTCTCTACGAGTACCCAATTCTAACGTTATCCACCAAGTTAATCAAGCTTTTCCTGGGCGTAGAATCAATATTCTCAAATATAATACGAGAGAGCATCTAGAGTGTATTATTGTTAAAATTCCTTAAACCCTGCAAGTATGGGTCCCTTTTGTAATCCCCATTTTTTAACGAAGAAGAAGAAGGTCCTCTCTAAACCAAAATAAACGAATTTCAAACACGGAGAAAGATTCGTTCTATCGACTGAACCTAACCGGGTGGGCATTTAAAAAGGTAAGTGAATCCTTGGGACTCACGAACTCGTAATTCTCTATTTTGTGCCTGCTTAAAGTAGGCGTACATTAACTGTCATTTAACACTGGCGCTTTTCAACGTGGGGCTTGGTTTTGAGAGAGTCTTCTTTTTCTTTAATGTATAACATTAACATATGCCAGTAAACTGTTTATTGAATATGAGCTGTAATTTTGTATTTCTCTCCAAAATTTTGTATTTACGTAGTGAAAAATAACGTGGTTGATTCTCTTCGTCGATTGCGCAATATTAAGAAATAAATGAACACGCCGTATGTTCGTATTGTTTGTTGCGCAATAGTATTAAAATAGAGACACGTGGTAGATTCGTATTGTAAGTTGCGCCATGATTTCAAAAGTAGATACGTTACTGAGACAATGCGCGTGGTTGCACTAAACCAAGTCAACGAGACATACTTACGAAACACGTTTCATATAGCTGTCTCTTCCGCACACACATATTCTTTGAATGGCTATCCTTTTCATACGCGGGTGAAACATTTAGTGGTGCTACATTTTCGTAAGATTTGTATGAATAGGACGTGTCTTGTATTTTATGTCTATACGTAAGTTACGCCATAATTTAAAAAAAAAAGACACGAGGTTGATTTGCGTCGTGATTGCGCAATCCTTTGAATTCTCTTTTTTCCCATTTCGTGTTGTTTTTTTTTAATGATTGGAATATAATAGTCCGTTAGTTTATAAATACATCTCATCAGAGCAGAGGAGTATTTCAACAAAGTATTTATTACGAAATTGTTGTCAGGGTTTTTGCTTTTTGTTCTTAAACTTCAAGAAACCCTTTCGTGCCAAATAATTATACTCGTGCTTTGAAACGATATTCACCTATACCGGTTTCTTTAATTTACCGTTTTAAATTCCCCACTATTGTATTAAAACTGAATTTATCTATGGCTAAATTAAATTTATTACGGAAGCCCGAAAACGATTTCAGAAGAGCATAATTGTCAGCATAGACTCCTTAACTCTACTACAAATGAGGAAAAATAGGGATAAGTTTACAAATACCATCGGATTTATTTAGTTAATACACGAATAATTAGATAATCGAGTCGGGGTATGTAAAAGGCCTAAGTAGTAAATGAATATTAAGGAACCATTTTTCGATTTGATACGCCGTGGCTAAAATACGTACTTGGTCTATGATAACGGGTCGTCTTCTCTACATACCCTCGTGATGAAACCACCGATGGTTAGTTAATTTAATCGATTATTTTTGCATAAATTTTTGACGATTAAAGTAGTGGGTTCCATTAGACCGTTAGTGTATATTATCTTCAACTGTCAAAAGTAATATTTCATAAATTTATATAGCGCAGTTTTCTGAAGGATTATCTCAACGGCGCTTAACAACAATAGCAATTTATAGATTACATTTTGTGTTTGTGAAAATGATCAGTAGACTATCGCTAATGGATGAAAGTACCTTATTTCCAGTTTGGTTCGAAATTAAGTTTTTGATTTGATATTTTTGGGAACGTAAGCTTATCATTATGAATGATGCTTTAAAATATATATTCCCTAACGTATCGATTTCAGTTCGTGGGATGCAAATTAGCAATAATACCAACAATTACCTACATAATTAGTGTAATTAGAAGTAAGTTTTCCATAAACCAGTTGTTAATTTGAGTTGTCTCCTCTAAATGAGTTATTGAATTGAGTTGTTTTCTATAAATAAGTTGATGAATTAAGTTTTTCATAGACTGGCTATTAAATTTAGGCTGTCCCCTGTAAAAGGGTGATTAAATTGAGTTTTACATAAACTAGTTGTTAATTTGAGTTGTCTCCTATAAATAAGTTATTGGATTGAGTTGTTTTCTATAAATAATTTGATGAATTAAGTTTTTCATCATCTGGCTATTAAATTTAAGTTGTTCCCTGTAAATAGGTGATTTAATTGAGTTTTCCATAACCAGTTGTTAATAGAAGCTGTTTCCTATTAATAAGTTATTGAATCAAGTTTTTCATTAACTAGTTGCTAATTTGAGTTGTCTGCTATAAAATAAGTTATTGGATTAACAAATCTATAGTTAAGTTGTCTCCTGTAAGTTGGTGAGTGGATTGAGTTTTCACCGAACTGCCTGTTAATTTGAGTTGTCTTCTATAAATAGGTTGTTGGATTGAGTTACCCCTTTACCAGTTGTTTGGGTTAAGTTTTTTTTAAGTCAATAAGCTAACAATTTAAGTTTCCCCTAGTATAATCGTTAGTTTAAACTTCTTATGGCTGTGTGATCTGTGTCGAGGCAGTAATTGCTGGCAAATAGTAATTGTCAATTGAGTTGGTGAAATAATTATTGTACCTCTAGAATATAAGTTGATAATATTACTATTGATTCAAATTTCCATACTATGTTTTGGAATTTTTTTTAACGATTTCTTTTGTTCTGTGTTTTCTTAAAGAATGTTGTAGATTCTTGTTATAATGTAAACCAGAACGTTTTTTTCCGGAAAGTGGTAAAAATAACAAGATTTTGAAATAAATCTTAGTTGATATTTCAAAATAACACAAGCATGTTCGAGTATGTAGCTTTTAACGGTATTTTTATATATTTATTTGGAAAGAAGAGTGATGAATTCACTCGAGCATAACGTAAACAATACATTTCTTGCTAAAATTAAATACTAGTTTAGTATAAGGGACAGAACTCGAATAGTAAATACTCTCAGTATCGCCTTGGTGAAATACCACCGTTCGAATGGATCATGGTCGCGATCATGTCAATAGGATCGTCGATGGTTTTAAAGGATTTTATACAAAATCCTATACCAATATTTATACCAATTTTCATGGTTTACCCGGACAAAGTGAAATAGTCTTCTGAATGAATTCGTTAACTTGTTACGGTGGAAATACCATTTGTTATATTGAGGTGCTTCATATTGAAAGTGTGAAGAATATGTATATAATTTGAATTAAATTGATTTTACGAGATATTGTTTCCATGTTCTATCAGGATCGCAGTGTAAGTACTGACCTGGATCCATTGTGTATAGTTGCCGTAGTGGACGGTTGAACGGTTGTTGTTTTGTTATATGGATTGTTGCGATTTTATTATTTTTGTCTATATTCTATCTGGATCACTGTGTTACTGCAGAGAAGGATCAATTATATGCTATTATTTCTTAATATATAACTATGCGAGTGTACTATTACTAACCCCATGTAACTATGCGAGTGTACTATTACTAACACCATGTAACTATGCGAGTGTACTATTACTAACACCATGTAACTATGCGAGTGTTCTAATACTAACACCATGTAACTATGCGAGTGTTCTAATACTAACACCATGTAACTATGCGAGTGTTCTAATACTAACACCATGTAACTATGCGAGTGTGTATTATTATCAATATGTCTGTGTCGGTAAAACGACCAAAAATATGAGATGGAGATAACAAGAAGTCTGCGTCGGAAACGATGACAGTGAGTTATGAGTATAACAAGAAGTCTGCGTCGGGAACGATGACAGTGAGTTATGAAAATAACAAGAAGTCTGCGTCGGGAACGATGACAGTGAGTTATAGATTATTGATTGTTGATTATTGATGATTATTATTATTTTTTTTATTTATTTATTATTATAGTGGAAAAAGACACAGATACTTCTAAATAGAAGGTTTGAAGGTTTCCTTGTTCAGCCTTAAAAAAATAAAGGTGGCGCCTTTGGCACTTGCTCTATTAATGAGTGGAAATTTTTTTATTGTATATATTATAAACAAAAGATAAAAAACAAGTTCTTTCGCAGTGGTGCGATCATAGGAACATTGTTTGTATACTTATTATATGTATTAGTATTTTATGTATTTTTATTGTATATATTATAAACAAAAGATAAAAAACAAGTTCTTTCACTTGAATTGTGATCATAGGAACATTGTTTTGTATACTTATTATATGTATTAGTATTGTATGTATTTCTTACTTTATATATTTATATATTTATAAATAAAAATAAAAAGTTCTTTCGCAGTGAATTGTGATCATAGGAACGTTGTTTGTATTCGTATTATATGTATTCGTACTGTGTGTTTTACTAAAACACGTATTTTTTTACCGTAAATCGTATTACTGGATGCAACAATACCATATAGAGAGAGAAGCAACAATTGTTTAATCGCCTATTGCGACAAAGCTATAGGGATTTTTTTTAGTTGTAGCTAAAGATACTTTAACGTTATCTTAGTACCCTTTCCTTTCATAATAATGCGTCTTCGGCCATACTCTCGAAAATGTATAACTATTTTTTCTTTCGCTTGGTGGATCCTTTCTTTATTTGTAAATTTTCTACATTTCTGTTAGGCCATGTTTTTGATATGTAAACTGTTAACATGTACCATTTTGTTGAAACTTGTATTTTGTACTATACTTCTGTTATACCCTGTTCCTTATATGTAATATGTAATTTTATTTTAATTTGTAATTGTAATATGTACTATGTAACCTTTTGCCCAGGTTTTTAATGCCGAACCTCTGAGTGGACTACGTTGAATTTTAGTTTTTTTGTCATAGGTTTTCTATAAAGGGGTTTAAACAGAAAAAAGCCTTCGTTTCACGGCGTTTTTTTCATTAAAGGGAAGGGGATGTGTTATGAAGCACGATAAATTCGATCCAGTGCGATTTTGAATTTTCCCGCTAGTTAAAAATCTATTTATTATGGTGTAATGTTTTGTCTGTTTGCCCCACTGAAAAGTCAAAAAGTGGGGGCATAACGGCGAACGGACCCGGGCTGAAACAGCCACAAGGTTCATTCAAGTTTAGACATTCAAGTGTAGACCTTCAGCATTGAAGTTTAGACCTTCAAGAATTCAAGTTTCTACCTTCAAGACGCCGAATAGTGCAGTTAACGTTTTTAGAGTCAATACAGTATTTACCGCCTATGGTGAAATAGCAAATTGAATTAAATATTTGGATGGATAATCCGAGTCTCTACAATCCCCGGCAGCTGCCATCGAGGAAAGAACTAGCCAGGTTTCTCGGCTATCAGAGACGGGACAGAGAAGTTCTCAGCGCGCAGGATCCACGCATTTTCCAGTATCGGTGATAATTGAACAATTTAGTATAATAGTTTGTCTCTACGAGTACCCAATTCTAACGTTATCCACCAAGTTAATCAAGCTTTTTCTGGGCGTAGAATCAATATTCTCAAATATAATACGAGAGAGCATCTAGAGTGTATTATTGTTAAAATTCCTTAAACCCTGCAAGTATGGGTCCCTTTTGTAACCCCCATTTTTTAACGAAGAAGAAGAAGGTCCTCTCTAAACCAAAATAAGCGAATTTCAAACACGGAGAAAGATTCGTTCTATCGACTGAACCTAACCGGGTGGGCATTTAAAAAGGTAAGTGAATCCTTGAGACTCACGAACTCGTAATTGTATATTTTAAGCCTGCTTAAAGTAGGCGTACTTTAACCGACTCTTAACAACATCTAAAAATCTGAAAAACTCCCAGTGCTATCTCTAAATTCATCAATTTACAAATTAACATGTTTTTATTAGCCTTTAGGAAATTTGGCAGAGTCTCGCACTCACTGCTCTGTTTTGATGAAATAAAATTGTTAGAATCAACATAATTATTTTAAAATATTCCTTAACCCTTATGTGACTGAAAAAAATTACACATTTCTTAGATTGATATAAAGGTTTATTTTACAGTATATAATTTGCTGAAGTTTGCCGGACTACTTTTATGACGTAATACATTTTGACTCAGTTCAAGACTTGGAAAAAGGATATAAATTTCATCCAGTACAAGCTTTTTTTAGAGTTTTTATTCAGTAAGTGATTAAAAATAGTATTAAGGATACTGACGATGTATTTTGAACACAACAGTACATAATATTTATCATTTAAAATAAGATGAAATAATAAACAAATATGGAAAAGTTTAAGATTCCATTTAAAACATACAAGGGTACCCAGGTACCCCCTTTCAGTCATCAGTAGGTGTATGTTATACTCAATCGTTTTCCACTTACAAACCACCCTCCACATATCCAACGGTTATGTTTGTTTAACTATTTTCACTATTGTGGAGAAGTCAAGAAGTGTCAGCTGGCTACACTTACTGGAACATTAAGAAAATCTGTGTTGAAAACCGAAAAGGGTACCCGGGTACCCTTTCAGTCACATAAAGGTTAAAAGTGAACTCGTCCTAATACTACACTTCTTTAATCAATTGAGCTTAATGATGACCATTCGTTAATAGAGACTTCTTTATTCGACACAAAAAGGTGCAATTCAGACAAACAGAATGTACATTTTTCAATTACTATAAGTATTAGAACTATTCGAAATTGTGGTATTTCTGTTTAAATAATAGATAATTGGCTAATTTTATAGCGCCGCTTTTTTAGAACAAAATCACCTCATGAGCGTTTCAACTTGATTAGCTCACAAAAACATATTTAAGTAACTAGATATACCACAGTGGAATAATTGTACATTAGTATTTAAGAGAGATATGTTAGTATAGCTTTCTTGTAACTACATTCACTGCAGATTGAATTAATTATTCATTGAATTTATATTCAGGATTTTTTTAAATGTATTTATTATAACGACTAACTTACTTTATTTAGTTTACAACTTATCAATAAGACTAATAACTAGTGATTTTTAATTTATAACTTGTAACGGGTGACTTAAAAACTGGAACAAGTGGAATTATAATTTAACTAATGACCTCAAAACTGGCATTTATAAATATGGACGTACTGCTAAGACTTACAATTAGTCATTTTTAACTAGGTTTAAAGCTAGCTATTTACAAATAAGATCTATACTAAGTAACTTACAACCAACATACTTAATTTTTATAATATATGTTATGATCCATGCTGTCGGTGATTAAGTGTAAAAATTGTAGGAAATTGTAACAGCATTGAAAATAATCAAGAAAAACATCGATATATTCCCATATAGAACCCATTCACTGAGTAATTCACACAAGTGAATCAACATGGACGTTATTGTGAATACGATAATTGAAACAAGCGAGTCTTTAGTTTTGCTCTGAACTAAGTTGAGCTGTCGACCTTTCGAAAATGTGAAGGGAGATTGTTTCAAGCTGTTGGGCCTGCTACGGCGAAAGCTCTGTCTCCGAAATAGAAGTTGGGATTGCGTGTAGGTACTAAAAGTCTACTTGTGGCCGTTAAAGATGCTGTTTTGAGAGGTAATTGTCTCGTATTAACATTAGTTCGTCGAGTGACGTCATGTCTTTTTTCGCCTTTACCCTCCTTTACCGCATGTTTTTTTTTAATCCTTCCAAAAAAAATGTATTTGCTTAGAAATGTATTAAGAATCATGTAAAAAATAGCAATTTTTTTGTCATTTTGTTCTAAGAATTGCAAAATATTTATTATGAATGTTTTGTTTCATATTTGGCGCTACATGCAATATGGCGAATAAATACAATTATCCCAAATTTGTCACACTATGCATTAAAAGTATACCAACTACACAAAAGAGTAGAAGCAAGCATTATATCTTAATATTTACCATAATATTACAAAATAATTCACAACCATGCTCGTTCACGAAATGACTAAAATGACAACTTACTGAAGCGACTATAGTTACTAAAAAGCTGGTAACTGGCAACACTGTTTGATGGATGAGAATGCAGAGCTCACAGTAAGGAATTAGTCAAAAATAAAATACATATATGGCCCACATAGCCCTTTATGACGATAACATTATTATGTTCCAAATTTGGAACAGTATGCGGAAAAGGGTTAAAAATCCTCCAGCATAGTTTGAATTGGATCCGTTAAGGACATTTAAGCCATTGAAGGTTCCTAAATGTTACGATATATATTTAGAAACGCCAGCTATCAGCTTGCTGCAGCATTAAAAACTGACTGTAATCGACACTTGATATTTTGGAGAGTTTCGCATATATGCAATTGCTATAATTAAGTCTAGAGACAACGTATGAGTTTACCAACATCTTTGTGGCATTAGTCGTAATATTTATTTTCACAAATCGTCTTTTCTATTTTCATCTAAGATGTGTGAGAAGGCGAGTAATAACCTGCAGATAAACTATAACATGATAACGACTCAGACGGCTTAGCGCTGGAGTCGACTATAACTTAAGTCATAAAAAAAATACTAGAGGTAAAATTACATTAATTGAAAGGAAGAAAGTTGTCTAAAAGTTTCTAATTTTGAAACTGTTAATTCGTGGTGGAATTCCATTTTAATGATTTAATAAAACAAATTTGTAACTTTATTCCACTTTTATTATTTTGACTGGACCGGTTTCAGCCTATGACGGCCATCTTCAGTAGTGTCTACTAGTCTGAAGATGGCCGTCATAGGCTGAAACCGGTCCAGTCAAAATAATAAAAGTGGAATAAAGTTACAAATTTGTTTTATTAAATCATTGTCTAAAAGTTGTGAAAAAAAAAAACATTTTCCAAATAATTTTCAAAGAAAGAATAGTAAAATACTTTCACCGGTGAGAATTTTTTAAACATTTTCTGAAAATACAAATTGGCAACCCTATTTTTGTTACACCTAAAAGCGTGCGAAATATGGGAATAACATTTTTCCATAACGCAGATTTGTTTTCAGTGTTTTCTCGCTGAGAATTGGAGCCGTTTCCCAGTGCGGTCGAGGACCCACTATATAAATGGAGACCTACACCTGTCTGTAGACCCCTGCCTGTGTGGAGGCCTACGTCTGTATGGAGACCTATTTCTGTATGGAAAGTGTTGCTTTTTATGGTAATTTATTGTGGCGATTACGCGGAAATGTTGAGGAGTTCATATTGTAGGGATTTTGGGAAGTAGCGCTTGATAAGGGGGGATAAAAATACAACATTCTGGATGATGATTACATTGGCTCGGTAGTGTAGCAAAAATCTTCACAATTTTCATGAATATGTGTGTTATTTTTTAATTTTTTTTTACTGCTACTAACTGTCTGGATCCAGTGAAACTACGGCATTTAAATGTGGGTTTGTTGGAAAGCTTAAGGTAGTGAGAAAAGAAAGGATATGAGAAAGTGGAAGGTAAGTAAGTCCCTGGATATTCAGACCTGGTCACTAAAAACGGCTAACAGCATTTCAAACAATGTTCCGATTCTGAGTGGTGGTATTTTACCAGGGCAATAATGAGAGTATATTTCACTCTACAACGTGCCTCAAATAATTTGCACATACTGTACTGTTCTGCATTATTTTGAACGGTTCTGTATTATTTTGTACCGTTCTGTATTATGTATTATGCAGATGTTACTTTTTATTAATCAATTGCGAAATTAGAATAAATTTCTACATGTGTGCATAACTTGCATGATGTATTTATGATTTTTAATTAATTATTCCTCTTATGGGTTTATTTTTGATGCATTTACTCGTTTGTACTTTTTTTTGTATGAAATTTATACAAATATTATCACTTTTTGCTTTGTAATTTCTCTCCCGTATCAGTTTTTTTCTTTAGCTCCTTGGAAATCACACATCACTTAAAAAAAATTGTTTGTACTTTATTATCATTTTAATAAATAGAGTATAATCGAAAAAATAAAAATTATTAGCGCACCCAAGATTTTAACCCGTGATCTCCGGATTCGTAGTCGAATATTTTAACCACCCAGCCACGGAGGATGTCAATTTTAACAAAGTGAATATTGTATAATAGCGGTTTTTACTGTTAATCAAACTATTTATGGTAGTATGATATTGTATTGGCTAAAGAAAGATATAAATTGAATGCTATTAACATGAGATCTCTGAGGTTTTTATGTGAAAAAACAATTTATGACAATATAACCAAGATGTAGATTAAAAATAATTCTAGGCAGGTAAACGTAGTTAACACTCCCGTTCCGAAAGAAGTTCTAATGTTGACCTCGACTAAAAAATTGTACAATATCTTAGATAAAGATTACTGAAATATTATGAATAAACTTCTATCAAAATATTACCTAAGGTTTTGCCATGAAAACGCTTTCACAAGCAAAATCGAATGTTTCGCCTTCATCACCCCTTTTGGATCGTTTTTTTCGATAATCGATCAAAGAATATCTTAGAGATGTTTTTAAGAGCTCTACTATCACCCAAAGCTTACTCATAAAATACATGATTAGAAAAACCTTCGTACGAATGACTCTTCTGCCTACACAATAGTATTATCATATCTATATTTTTTTAATAAAACTGCACGCTTTTTTTTTTTTTTGTCTTTAGTCTACCAGTGAAAAGGACACTCTTTCTGGCGTTCTGTACTACCCTATACACGTGCGAGCGCTGGACCAAATTTAAGAAGTTTAGCATGGAAAGTCTTCGGGTCTAGTACAACAACGCCTACCGCATGATGTTCAGTCTTCCCAGGCACTGCAGTGCTTCCGGTATGTTCACCGAGGGGCGAGTTCCAGGATTTGCAGCCATCGTGAGAGCCAGGGTAGCAGGAATGAGGGAAAGGATCAACAACTCTAAAAACGACCTCATCATGGAATACCGTCAGATGCCGAATTCTAGCATAAAAGCGCATTGGAGTAAGTTATTGGGTCCATCAATCTTAATTATAATTATAATTATATTTGGATAATTTGTATAGCCCCGTTTTTGTGAAAAATTACCTCAAAGGCGCTGTATAAATCTTAATTTCTACTTAATATTAATTCTTAGTTTATATAAATATACAGCAACACACTTACCTGGCTGGACACAATCACTCAAAATTTAGCTGATTCTTAAACATTTTTTTTATTATGATTTTTTTCATTTTTAGGGTAAGAGAGCAAATTTAAAATACAGTATATTGGAGGTATTTTTTAGTTTTCCGTAGTAAGGAACAGATAATGGTGAAAATCTTCTAATGAATTAAAAGAATGAGAGTCTTTTCTTGGTTTGAACAGAAATTCTATTGGGCTTGTTACATCTTGATTACGGATATGATTTTCTGAAAAAAATGAGTTTTGAGTTATAAAGATTGGTATCAGAATTAAAACTTTACCTAACCTTCGGTATTTTATTTATTCTAGAGCTATTACAGCGATTAATTAATTTTGCTTTCTTAGTTTTAGATTTTATCTTGGTGGCCTAATGTTTATTGAATCTCTCTCAATTATTTAATATACAAATATTATGTGACATGTGAAATTTCTGAGTTTGTTCTACTTGGGAGAATATGGTTATTTCCCGTGACTCTATCCTAACGACTTTCTCTCGGGTATGCTCGAAACATACCATTTAGGGGTCTGAAGGGTTGTGTGCATTACTTCACATTTATTCAGATCGATTCGTTGATGGACCAAAAACATAACTATCGTGGATTTCATTCATTTCCAATAGTTATCTTTGTCATCGACAAAATGTACTGTTGTATCTTCTGGCTCACAGGACTTACTTGCAAATGGTCATTGCGAAGGGAGGGCAATCTTGTTGTTGAACGGAATCCCTTCGGATATCGATGGATGTATTTTGCATCAGTAAGGCTGTGTTCAAAGGAAAAAACATTGTTGCTATTTAGGTAATCACACATTTGTCCTATGTACACAATTGTATAAAAACTTTATTTTCAAAATTGTTATTTTAACGGTTTTTACGTTTTGCATTCTAACCGTTTTCTTTTCTTTACTTTATGAATTTTTTCGTACACTGTTATGTACCCTTATTTATTTTGAAAACGCCTTAAGATAACCATTTTGTTATTTTTTTTTTACAAATTATTAATATTTTTTTCAGTAAAATGAATAAATAAATGGTCATCTTTTTAAATGGATTATTCTAAATCATTTGCAAACGTAAATAAAATTGGAATAGTAAAATTTTACTCAGAATAATGTTTATTTTAATGCTTTATTAACTTGAACTAACTTACTGTGAGTTACTAGCTACTTAAAAAATGCAAGGCTTATGTAATCTTTATGAATAGGATCAAGAAAAGGACGCTTAAATGTTTGGGTATGTTGAGCGAATGAACGAAAAAAGGAGTGTGAAAAGAATATAAAACGCGAAAGCGAATGGAAGAAGAAGTCGGGGACGCCCGAGGAAGACACGGCATAATCAAGTGAATCAAATACTTGAATTGGGCCATGTGAAGAGTCACAATAACATAAGAGTATGTATGAGACGATTTATGAAGAAGCGAGGAGAGTGTGCCAAAGACAAATCCGTATGGCGGTCCGTTCTCTCTGCCTACCTTTGCGGGGAAAGGGCGTAATAATTAGTTGTTCAGTTAGTTAGCTTGCTGTTTTCTTGAATTTGCCATAATTGCTGTGGATTTATACTGATATTAATATAATATTTGTGAAGCAATTTGTCACATGAGCAAAACGATAAATTGTCGAAAAATGTTGTATTTTATTTCCTCCAAAGCCTACATGATGAAGTGAAAAGTGTGGAAAGCTCATTTTCCAAGCTCTGCAGGCTACGAAGGTGCCTATTTGATAGCAGGTGTATTATACATACACACGAGGGGTGGCTGTAGGGTTGTTCTGGGCCCCGACACTTTTATGTATTTTTGATAAGGGTCGACAGGATTGTAGGTATAGATCTGCCAAAATCATGGGACCTTTGAAAATACAAATACCAAAAAAAAACACACACATAAAAATGAACCTTATACGATTATACTGCTTTTTATAGAGTGGCTTCACATTATTTGAAGTTTAGTACCGTAAAACGATTTGTATTGCAAAATACTAAAAAAAGTACTATAAATTATAAGTAACCTTTTCCAATCCACATTTGAAAACATACTTTTCATTTAAAAAAAAACACGTCAGCTTTACCCTTTGAACATGTTTGTTATTTACACATTTTTCAGTAGAAATGTTTTAAAAGCGTATTTGTATAAATATGTTTTTAATCTCTTTTTAAAATACTGGTGGGATCAGATGATATCTTAGACTGTATAATTTGCAAAGTCATCAATATTTGAGTTTACATTTAATGAAACTGTTTTTTCAGTAACTAATTCTGTTCTAACTACTTGCATTATCGAGTAGAAAGTACTCATGCCTTTACAAAATAACTGTTTTTTCATTCAAATATTATTTTTTGTTCATTTATTTTTAGTTACTTGTACATCGAAGTATCTAATTATTAGAGATGGTTTATATTCCTGTCTCAGTCAAAAGGAACCGGTTTATAGCCGGTCACTGGAACCGTTGATATTATTTCTCCGAGGAACCGGTTCCAAATTTTGGTGAATAAAAATTACGATATCCTTTGTCCTTTTTTTGGTGGTTTTTGTGCGAGGAACCGGTTCCAGTTCTTCTCGTTCTCATTTTTTTATGATATTTTTGGCGAGGAATTAGTTCCAGTTCTTTTTATTTTCAAATGTCTACCAACTAGCACTTTTTTGTCGGGGAACTTTTGTCGATTTGCTAGTATTTTTCAAAAAATCTCCTTTGCGAAACTTTTCTGGCACCAGGAACCGGTTCCAAAAAGAACTGGATAAAAAACTGGTTCCTCGCCGGTCACCGGTAACTGGAACCGCAGGTACACCTAATTGTGATATCTACCATCTCTACTAATTATTACTTATACTCTTTATGATTTAATAATAATGTTATAACTCATAATAATGTTATTACTTTTACCACTTGATATTACTAATACATTTGAAATGGTTCTTACAGACTATTTTTAATAGATTAATTGGCATATTTTGGATGGTTTCCGGCAGCGCATTATAACATTTTATCCCTTTATAAAGTAAACTGTTTTGTGTGTTGGTGTTATTCTTTTTTGGTAGTATGATTTCTTTACATGTCCTTGTATTATCTCTGTGAATACTTGTCCTTAAAGTTTACGGTTCTTTAACTCTATTCACGTTTGCCACAATTCATTGATAACGGTCCCCATTAAACTTCAATTCTAGGCCCATTTTAGCTTTTTTTGTTAAAGTGATCAGCTGACAAACATAATGGTCAAATCGTATGTGTTTCACCTGATTTATCTCAATTACTTTAAGAATTAAAAAAATATGATCACTTGAGAAAAACCTTAGCATCAGCTAAAGCGGTGAAAACAAATCTGATTTTATAAAAAAACCCGTATTTTTATCTCAGTTCTATTATTCAATGTTTTCATTTTCAACGGTTTACTGGAAACTCGTTTTATCGATTCATGGCCGTGAACTACATCGACGACTTTGTTGAAATTATCGGGTTAAATAAACCGACCTGTATTTAGCAAATTCACCGCAGGAATAAACAGCGATGACTGAATAGTTTTCATTTATACATTGACGCATTTTGAAAACCTTCTCAATCAAGCGGTCAAGATTCAAATTCCGGCGTGCGCAAATTAAATTGATTTTAGTAATTTGTGCTAATTCCCTTGTGATTGATAAATAAAATATTTGCGGAACGTTTTAGAGTGGCAGATACTCTCAGTAACGCTTTGATGAAAGACTGACACTCGCAATCGAAACGTTGCTTGAAATGACCGGTTAGTAGCTGAGTGGTTAAACGCGTCGGATTCCCACCCGGGCGTCGTGGGTTCAATTCTTCTGCTAGCTAAGTCCTCCATCATTGCACGAGCAACATCTTCCGCTTTATGGTGGCAGTAGGAGGAATTCAAATTTCTTTAGCTCATTCGTAACCCGGGAATGTTTGTCTTTCTTTAAAACAAAAAAAAGCTTTGGACGTGTTTGGTGACCAGATATCAATAACCAAGTACTTACCAACCTTCATCATCCCTATCTCCTTCCCTTCCACACTCCCTTTTAGCCTAACCACTATCCAAGTTGAAAATACCATAGTCTCTTCTGGTTTCAGGCAGTCGGGAATAGTTGGGACCTTTGTGCGGTATACATATAAAAATTCCGTCCTTCAAAAACATTAAGACAAACTCGGCTCTTATATAGAACAATGTCACTACCCGATACAGGTATTTGATACAATAATGGTAGAACATTTTTCTGACGCCCACCTGATTCTCTCTTTTATCCACTTGTATCATTATTTTCTGATCAATAAAATTACAAAACGGTTGTATTTAGTTTTCACCAACCCACACAAACCTCACGAAGCACAAAATTTTAAATACGTATTTATTTAAACGCCTTCAGTAACAACAAAGCTTTTCGAATTTTAGAGCTTTTGTTCAAATTAATCCACGCTCGGAGACTTAAAAACATTGAATAAAACACACAAAAATACTCTATCGCGCTGAAATTTATTTAAATGAGTACCTGCTCCATTAGCAAGCCCTCTATTTTACTAACATTATACGAAAGTGGATTGTTTACTTCTACCATTTTTGCTGTTTTCTATTATGAAATTAATATAATACTCTCCGAGGTATGAGCTTATTTTCGAGTCTACACAGAATATTCAAACCCGAAGATGTGCCCAAAAATTACGCGAATCGTTATTATTATAATACGCAAGAAAATGTTTGCGTTGTTAATTTGTTGTTAATTTTTTAAATATTCATTTTGACTTCTTTCTACAAAGCGATTCCGATGAGTTAGGGAAACTCGTTTTGGGAAATAAGAAATGTAGATTACTTGAGTGATAGTTAGAAAAATAAAAATAAATCATGCATTTTACATAAATACAGTTAAAAAAGTAAGGTATTGTTGATTTAGGCAAGGATGCGTTTTTTTTAAATCCTGGGTGTGATAACTTTTTGTAGTGATTTCTTTGTTTTATTAATGTCTTGAAAATAACTGGAGGGAAAATATGTACGGAAAATTATAACATTATTGTATTAATTTATCAAATCGTCACTGGATAAGTAAAAGGACTTAAGCAACACTCTGGTCAAAATGAGTAAATATGAAGTTAAGATCAGTTTTTTTTATGAATCGCATGATTTGACTCTTGTTTGATTCTAAAGACTTTTGGGGCCCTTCAGCCATCTAAAATGTATTTACCATTTGGGAGAAGGCTTGACTCAAGCAAAACGAGCTTTTTTTCGCTTCAGGTAACTCTGTTAAAGCATTGAGTCACCTGAGTTAACTTTTTTTTTCCAAAATCCAACCAGGTACGGAAGCTTTATGAATTTGATTGTAAAAAAACAAAAACACTTTAAAGTGCTCCGGTGTAAACTTCCCAGGATGGCGCTTTAGTCCCCTTTCCTTTCCGGAGACGATTTGCTATCATACAATTAAATCTGTTGTATTTATAATCAACACTACTTTTAGTAATTAAGGTTTAATTTTTTTCCCATATACAGGGGAAATGCTGAAATAACTAACAATATTGTGTTTTCAAAAGTCTTTAAAATCAATGATCATTTCTTTTTACATTGAATGAATAACACTATAAATGTAAAATTACATATTCGTAAACATTTGCAACCAACCTTACCTCATCATAACAAATACACCTAGAAGAATAAGATTTTTTTTCAAAGTTTTATCCACCTGCGCTTGTTGCAAGCGAGATGCGTAAATCATAAAACCGTGCGCAAATTTTGAGTATGTACATGGTAAATAAAATCACTAAGTATTGTACTACAAGTTATCTAGACTTTCAATTATTCTGTGTACGAATGTTAGTTTTTCAGCGTGAAAGCTTCCGCATTGCTAAAATATTAACCCCCAATTTTCACCCTTAGTCGTTGGAACCCCTTTTACAGCAGAAATGAAAATAAAAGTCCGCCGACCTAAATTGTTAGTGAGAATGAATATTTTTCTCCGGAAAATGAATTAATTGTAATAATTTGTGCCGTGCTTTGGAATGGCTTTGAAAAAAGGCATTTTATACTAAATTAGCAATACTTTATCACCGTTTTACATGAATGTCGTTTGAACGAAAAGAAAAATACACATTAATTTCATCGACACCACTGAAGATATTAACCAAGAAAAGTGTGTTGTGGACGTTTTCGTATGCCTAAAGTAAGCTCATCTTTTTTTCCGTGTGTTGAATATGATCAAACATTTTCAAATATCGATTTTTTTTCTTATACTCGTATACGTATCGAAAAAAAAATTGAAAAGTGCCAGTGAATATTTGTCCCACTTCCTGTGTCAACTGTGGTTAGAGGTGCATTGCTGAAGAGATAATCTATTCTTTTCTACCCGATTAGTGGTTAGTGGGTTGCTTTTTGCTTTGTAGGCCTTTTGTGTATATGTTTATATGCAAGTACATTAAGTGAAATAAAATTCCTTCTTGAACAGATCAATTTCACTGGCCAATTTGAGGCCAAAGATTTAAAATATCTTATGTAAATTAGCTACTTCGGTTTCCCTTCAAATTAGTACAGGTCACACTCCTAGGTATTTTCTATTCAGTGATTTATTTTGCCTGTACGTTTTCAATGTATTTAATAACCGTAAATAATGCTAATGCGATGGGTGGATAAATTAATTGTATATTTTATTTTTGCCTTGAAGAGTAAACCGTATACTATTTTTTTTAAGGTAGAGAAAAAACGTTTCCATATTTAACATTACCGAAAAAAGTAGGTTATACCTTGAATTAAATCTAGGTTTTATGCAATAATTCCATGAAACATATTTTTAAAAAGCCATTTAGATTTGATGCGGTTGGCATTAATTTAATCCAATTCAATTATTTATTATTGTAATAACAATCCTTTTTTCATTTCATCTTAAGGCGTTTTTAACATAAGTAAGTGTTTTAAAAAGTACCATATATTCGTAAAAAAAAAATTGAGCAATTCTTAAGAATATAAATTACAATAAATGTAAAGTATGAACAGTAACAAAAAAAAAACAGAATATTTCATTAAAATGATGCATAAAAACTACTTACTTACTTTGTTCAAAACACTTTATCATTTCGGCTTAGTAATTTATACATTTTGGTTAATTTTGTTGAAAGGAAATATTTTTTACTCTTGTTGTACAGGTATTTGCAAATAATATAAGAAAAATCTCTTAATTTTTAAATCTAGGTAAATTTTGATTTCAGTTTTGTGTTTTCTAAGAAATAATGGTACAATTTTCTTATCCGCAATAGAGCCTTAAAATAAAATTAAAAATATATGACACTTTAATTCTGCCACATTTGCCAATAAATAAAATCCAAGTTTGAACCTGTGTATATTTTCAGCTGACATAAAATTGAATAATTTCTACCGAAAAAAAACATTCCTGTAATACCTCTTTAATATTCTTATTGTGAAAATCATGGACTAATCAATCTTGTCATTACTAGTGTTGAAATGTTACACCATACACGTCAGCGAACTAAGCATTGCAGCCAATTAAGCATGCACTAAGCATTTAAATAAAATAAAACATGAATATGTAATTGCATATTCCCATCGCCGATATTAATAACGCAGTCGTGGAATGCAGATAATAAATTATTATATTCCACTATACGTAGTAATCATAATTTCTGCATTAATGAATATTAATCCTTAAATACTCGATGAAGTCATTTGCATGCATAGTGGCTTCAAGAGAATATGGGAAAAAGTCAATAAAATGATTTTTCATATATTTTCACTTTTACACAGAAAAACATGTTTAATTAATTTGTAGTTTTTAATACATGATGATTATTTATAAATTTCCATATATTCAAGTAGAGTCTGATAAACAGAAAATGCAGCTGACGATTAGTGCACAAAATTACATTTTCGTAGGAGGCGAGTAAAAAAAAGCAACCTGAATAGTTTCGGCGAAACTGCGCACTATACAAAAGGACATCCTAATTATTTAATTTATTGGACTCTACAAAAAACTAAAATCAGATTCCTCCATAGATTTAATAACAACATAATCTGCAGAATTCGTTATTCGAAAAATGCACAGCGCTTGGTGAAATTATTAAATAATGAAACATACTTATTTTTTTAAATAGTTTTAAAAATTATCAATCCTCTTCTATCTCCAAAAGGTTACTATGAGATCCGAAGCAAGAATAATACCTCAAATGTGTTTTCAGTTTCAGATGAATTCGGAAAATAGTGGACTGTAAATGATAAACTATATTACTTGATAGAAGAATACACCACACTTCATTTTATATTATGTGAAAATCAAAATAACAAACTGAAGAACAAGCAAAAAACCAACGAGCAACACATTTTTTTCACATCAAAACTCTTTTGTTTGATATTCAATTGTTTCAAACACGGTGTTATCTAATAGCGATATGGTTAGAAAGGTAAAGAACTAGAGTGAAAAAACATCAAGGTAAGAACCTGACAACTTATCACTTTGAAATCCAAAAGTTGTCAAGTTGAATTTCATTCGAGCAGTTATGGCAGTAATTATAGTACGAATACACCACGCTTTATTTTATATTATTTGGAGATCAAAACAACAAACTGAAGAACAAGCGAAAAACCAACGAGCAACACATTTTTTTTCACATCAAAACTCTTTTGTTTGATATTCAATTGTTTCGAACACGGTGTTATCTAATAGCGATATGGTTGGAAAGGTAAAGAGCTAGAGTGAAAAAACATCAAGGTAAGAACCTGACAACTTATCACTTTGAAATCCAAAAGTTGTCAAGTTGAATTTCATTCGAGCAGTTATGGCAATAATTATAGTACGAATACACCACACTTTATTTTATATTATTTAGAGATCAAAACAACAAACTGAAGAACAAGCGAAAAACCAAGGAGTAACACATTTTTTTCAAATCAAAACTCTTCTGTTCGAAATTCAATTGTTTCAAACACGGTGTTGTCTAATAGCAAAATGGTTGGAAAGGCAAAGAACTAGAGTAAAAAAGCATCAAGGTAAGAATCTAACAAATTATCACTGTGAAATCCAAAATTTACCAAGTTGGATTTCACTCAGGCAGCTATGGCAGTAGTTATAGTATTCTCGGATTGGCATTGTCTACACTATAAACTTCTCATAAGGTATTGGAGAAGTGCCCAGAAAGACTGCAAGCGTCACTCATAGAGCATTTTAAATGAGTACTTTGAATGCTTGCAGAAACAACACAATACGACACAAAGGTGCTGTTATCAAGGGAGTTTAATCTTTGTTATTTATTTAATTTGAATCAATTGACTTTTTCCATCATTAGCTCGAGGCTCACATGATAATGAAATCCGTCACAATTCATCATCACCCCTTGGCCATTGTGATGCTAAGTATGTTCGGTAGATGGGCCGAGGGGCGGAAGTGTCAGCCCGAGCTTCCGATTACTGCCTTTGAACACTTCCGGTGTGTGTATGACCTGCCATTATTATACTGCCTGCTTCCTGTCGCGTGGGCTACTTTGGGAAATGGACGTGATTTACTACGAAGGACATACACAATTCATAGGTTATATCGATGGTATTTTATCTCCCATTTTTTAAATTAATATAACTAGACTCGACTTAAAAGAACTCAAATTTTCACACTGCCATTAAAACAAAATAAACTTCTCCAAGTATTACATAATTTTACTTCATTAATCTCAAAATAATAGTTTATGGAAATACAATATCTTGGCTTTATGCAGTCAACATATTATATATAGTACAATAATCTATACTAGAATTAAAATATGTATTATTTCTCTGCCCTGCCCACAGACAACTCACTCGCACATTTCTGGTATTACAACTGTCGACTACAACTTCATTAGTCGACAAACTTTTTGTTTTTTTTTTACTATAACTCCACACAAGGCCTGTGTCATCTTTGGGGATGCTGTGTGGAGGATCTGATTTTCATAAAAACACAAATTTATATTGAAATAAATTTCCCCCACAAATCAATGGTTGGACAAATTGTTCTATTTGTTGCTTGTGCAATGATAGAGTATTCAACTATCATATAATGGAACCCGTGAAACCTAGATGTGAACTCGGTCCTTTGGACCACTCGGCAACAACCCGGTTTTCCGCATTTTCATTCACTTGCGCTTCATATATTTTTCGGACACTTTTTTTATTCATTCGTTTTATGCCCCAAAACTATTTGAGCATTTTTTCATAATCCTAATTTTCATACTTGTATCGTATTCACACCCTTGTCGGGGTATTCTCATCACGTTGTATTTTGGTCAAATACTTTGACAGACATACGCAACTGGAATCATTTCCACTTCGTAATAGTAAGGGCTATACAACATCTCCCCCAACTATATGTCATTCTACAAACTTATCGAGTGATTTTCTACCTTTCAGAGACATTTAATAAAGCACATTCAACATTTCTATTATATTCCGTATATGCTCATCTTGTGGAAACTTAACACAGATAACTTCAAGGTGCTGCATTATTGTCTCCAGTTTCAGGATTTTTTTCAAAACTACTCAGTTTTCTAAATAAGATTTTATTGGTAATTTGCTTCTACAAAAAAAGCCCACGATTTTCCAGCATAAATATATATTTTTGGCGCAATTTAGATATCAGCAGTAATCGAGCGAGGATTTTTGAGATAAGCATAACGATATGGAATGTTGTTGTTTGATCGTTTAGTGTGACAATTGA
This sequence comes from Drusus annulatus, assembly GCA_022651775.1. Taxonomy (NCBI): domain Eukaryota; kingdom Metazoa; phylum Arthropoda; class Insecta; order Trichoptera; family Limnephilidae; genus Drusus; species Drusus annulatus. Next base: position 696,743 of record JAGWCC010000231.1, read on the forward strand.
CAGGAATTATAGGAATCGAAAATTAAGAAAACTTGTAAAATTTTACTTCAAAAAAATATGGTGCAATTTGTTATTATAATATTTTGTATTTTCATTCACAAAATGGATTAAGAAAATTTCTTATGTCTGTCGACAGGTGTGTTCTCTTAACACGGCAATATTTATATGTATATAAATATTGCTGTTATTCTTACATAAAAAAAACATCTGTTACTTATCAATTTCAATAAAAATTCACAGTGGCATAGAAATCCTACACCCAGGGACAGAAAAAATGCGCTCATGTCAGGAGCGAAATCCTTACATTTTGAACAACAATTTGAAAAAATTTCTTAAAATTCCAATTTCTTCTGTTTTAATTTTTAAAAAAAATCCGTAAATTATTAGATTTAAGTCAAGTTCAGTAAAACTGTTAAAACCCAACACGCAGGACGGAGATAAATGCGCTCATGTCAGGAGCGAAATCCCTGTATTTTTGACCACTAATTTGAAGAAATTTCTTAATATTCCAATTTCTTCTTTTTTTATTCAAGATCCATCTGCAACTTATAAAATTTATCTCAAATACAAAAAAAAACAGTACAATACCGTTACGTAGGAAAGCAGATACATGCATTATTTCAGCTTTAAAATTTTAATTACTATGAAAAACATCGATCCCGCCATGTAGTTTTGAGGTTAGCCTTACACAAACCGCTCTCTGACATTTTACCTATTCCGAAGAAGAAATTTTGTTTCGGTAGAATATTTTCAAAATGGAAAACACAATTAGGTACCTGCTTAAGTTTTTTTTTTCCAAATGTTTTTTTTAAATAAATATTCTTTTATAATTATCGTTTCTTTGTTTAGAGATCAATTGAGTAATAATTCTTATATAAATGAGTGTAAATATTTTCAAAATCGCAATCACAAATGGGTACCTACTTAATTTTTTTTTAATAAAAAATTTTAGATTGGAAAAAATAACAAATTTATGTTTCTTTGTTTATTGATAAGAGTAGTTGTCTAAACGCATTACTTTCGATGTCAAAGTTTTCATGCCCTCAAAAACAAAAGCTATTGTTCGATCTAAAAGTCAAGCAAGAAAAACAAATGCATCATGTGCTTCAGAAACAGTGGAGCGAAGGGAAAAAAAAGATTGGAAACCGATCGAGTTACAACAACTCAAGCCCGTTCTTCTGAGAAAGACGAGTAAAGGGAAGAAATAATTAAATAATTTTAGCGATTGTTTCTGTGTTATTTCTTTTTATTTGAAACGTGATTTGCATATGAAGACGTTAGAATCATTGGTATGCGTGGCATTTTTTGACATATTTTTTAAAGTTTTTTTTATTTAACAGGCCATGTATATTAAAGAGTGTTATGCTAAAAAAACTGACTACATCAAACGCTCGACCATAAGCAATACTTTCAAAATACTGAAAAATCACTTTGATGAATTTGATGTAGCAAAAGAACCTACAATTTCAAAAATATTTCGAATATTAAAAATTCTGTCGGGTACTACATTTTTAATGTGATATTTTCAGTCAGCACGGGAAAAAGAATTTTCCAGGAATTGCTTGGAATGCTAGCTTTCCTGCGGAACTATAACAAATTGTGTCAAGCAAATTGTTTCCTTAAAATGCTTTGGAGGAAACCCTATCTGAAAATTCATAGTGAATAAAATATTCTTTGTGAAATATAAAATATTAAGTTGAAAAATTCATGAGTATTATAATAAAAATGATTGGCTTCGGGTTTTTCATATTTACCAAAAGATAAGTTGATTCTAGAGGTTCATTAATAGACAGGCAAACATCTTACATGAATCCATAAAATCCATTTTATAGTCAATTTCATCTGTTTGAAGGCTTTTCAAAGCAGCAGTGTTAATTGCTTAATTTAATTATCTCATCGATCTAGCAGAAATTTAAAATGGCTGCCTTAGTTTCATTTTGACACCATTGATTGAGGTTTGTCATTCTACTTATATCCTTTGCGCGGTGAAACCTGCCAATGGTGTGACTGTTTGGGATTTACTTGAAGTGCTAAAATAATATGACAATAAATTTAGTGTGACAAATACTTTCTCTTGCTAAGGAAAAAGAAAGACATTTGAATTTTAAAAAAACTGCTAGAGAATGTGTTATTTTTTATTTTTTAATAGTCAATACCGCACAAGAGTCCCAACTGCTCCCAATCATCTAAAGTCAGTGGGAATATGTCATCCCTATTTGGGGTTAGTTGTGAGGCTAAAAGTAGTGGGAAGGGGGAGGAAAGAAAGAGGAACCTGGCTATTCAGACCTGGTCAACAAGCACGGCCAAAGCCATTTCAAGCAACGTTTCGATTGTCGATGGTAATCTTTCACCAGGGCGATACTTATAGTATCTACCACTCTGGAACGTGCCGCAAAAATATTATTTTTTGTGAATTAAATTGGTCATGACACATACTAATTAAATAAAAAATATTTGCGCACGCCTGGATTTCCGCGACCTCTGTATTCGTAGCTAAGCGCCTTACCGTTGGACTACGGAGGCCGTATTAGGAAAGTTAAATAAAAAGTTATGTATAAATTGATATATTATATGCAAAATAAAGTCCAGGACGTTCAACATCTTCCTTGATCTACCTCTCAATAACTTCCATTGCAATGGACTGGGGAACTCAAACGGTGGGAATTTTCACTGTCCTACGATCGTGATATTTTTCACGTGGTCAGCCAATGGCAATTTTTTAGACATCTGCTCTGATAATATGACATCTGTCCTGATGATGGACACTGCAAGGTTTCCTTAAACATTGGTTAAAAAAAGAGAAAGCACAACACAGCATGACAATCCAAAAATTCATCAAAATAAGGTTTTTGGCGGGGAAAATCCTTAATTATCATACCGGATCATATTTAATAGTTTCTTACCCATTTCATTTCATATTTTAATGTTGTAGGTTTTTTTATATGCCCGAAAATACTCAGTCTATTTAAATTTGAATGAACGCTTATTGGTTTTTTAAATAATATTTATAATCTAAAACACAAATATGGAATAGAAAAAAACCTGAAACTAAAAAAAAACAAAATCATGACCGAAACACGAACTCGTAACCTCTACTCTATCCGGGAGTGACACTCTGCCAATTAGGCCAATAAGACCTCATTAGAAAGTGGCACTTTTAAACGATCTCATATTTTTATTGAAAATTATCAATGTTGAAATTTCTGCCTATTTTAGGCTGCCATCTTGACATGACCATTTTTTCTAGTTTCTGGTTTTTTTTTCATAAATATTTTTGTTTTAGATTATTAATATTATTATAAAAAATAATAATTAATAAGCATCAATGCTTTAAAGATAATTCAATTTAAATGCTAATTTATTTCGTCTTTTTTCGGAAAAACGAGAGAATTATCCTTTTTATAGGTACTTTATACAAAGATTCTAGATACCCTATATGTATTTTACTTCTAGTATGAGCAATTTTTATATTTAAAAAATGTTGGTTTCCAAAACTACCAGAACAAAAAAAAAACGAGTGAAAGAATCACGTTTTTAACGCAATCTTATTTTTACACTTCTATTCATTACAATTTTACATGATACATAAATTTTGGTGATATTACCGAATAATTAAATGAAAGAAATATATATATATATATATATATTTTGGTTTTTAACTACAAAGAAGCACTATTTATTAATTGAATTGACATCAACAAGTTTGTAGTTCCTTATGAATCTGTTTAAGTGAAATCCTTTTTAAATTCGCGGCATTGTAAAGCCTGTTAAGATTAAAGATATATTTTCTTTGGTAATAGGATACAAAAGAGACAATTTATAATTAAAATCCATGAATAGCTAATGGATTATTAACAGTTAATGATTTTTCTGAAAATCTAGTGCTTAATGGCTTTAAAATACAAGCTCTGGTAATAACGTACAAATAAACGTTTCTCCACAATATTGTTTTTTGCAAAATCCTTCAAAATATACAAGCTATTTGATTTTGTAATATGAACATTATATAACGTAAAAAATTTCAAGTTATTGAGTGATTTTTTTTTAAATCTGAGCAGGTATCTGATTAGATGTAATTGATGGATTTCAAAGTGATAAATTGTTAGGTTCTTACCTTCGTGTTTCTTTCCAAGTTCGAACTTATAACTATTAAAAAACACCATGTTCGAAACAATTGACAATCAAACAAAGGTGTGAAGAAACGTGTTGGCTCGTTCGTTTTCTATAATATTAAATAAATGTGGTGTTTTGTATTCGTTTAGTTAATACAATAATTAAGTAGGCAAAATTCAAGAACTTCAACTTCAAATACATCGGTGAGTGAATGGTTTTCTGTTTTCCATTTATTCCATAATATTTCCTACAAGCTACAATTAGACACTTCCATCAATTAGTATATTTTATCGTTTTCAGTCCTCTATTTTTCAAATTCATCTGAAACATATTCTGGATTTTACCGGAGCTTTCCAACTGTTATAAATTATTCATAATTCTTCGACATTTAGGTTAAATAATAACCGAATGATTTTATTAGAAACATATTAACTCTCCTAGTGAATTATATCAAAAGTACAAATTAGTCACATTGCATTATAGCTGTTAAAAAATGCCAATATAATTTTTTTCCAACAAAACAAATCAAGGTTTATGCAAAATATCAAACAATTTTTTTTTTCTACAAGTCACCACAATTCAGGGACAGTCGATCGATAGATGTTTCTAAATTAACGTTCCATTGAAAATTATTGATTTTGAGGGACATGCATAATTTATTTGTTCGTCGAGTTACTAGATATTTTAAGCATATGTCAGACATCAAAAACATATCTTAAATGTTCCAGAAATTTTCAATAGTAAAAAAAAAGGTTGAACCTCGATTTTCTGCAAAAGATAAAACAAATATATTTTTGTGAAGTTCTTTGGACTCATTCTTCCAAAAGTTCCTACTTGTGGACACCAAGTTTTGGTCACTATTGTTTAGTATTATTATTTTATACCAGAGTGGTAGATACTTTAAGTATGACCCTGGTGAAAGACCACCATTCAGATCGCGAAAAGTTGCTTAAAAATATCTTTAGTCGTGTTTCGTGACCAGATCTGAATAGCCAGGTACTTCCAAACCTTCCTCTTCCCTACTACCTTCAACTTTGCAACATACCGCAATGAGTATGCCATAGTCTCACTGGTTCTAGACGGTTGAATTAGTTGGGACTTCTGGTGCGGTATTCACTACAAAAATAGAGTAATACATGTTTAAGACTTTGTTCCTAAACCCCGAGCTTTTGAAATTATTGCGTCAATTTGTAAATGTATATTTTTTAAAATAGAAATGACTTGTTATCATGACTGCAAAAAAGTTTAGAGCTTAATAAAATTAAAATACATGATAAACCGCAGAAGTTGATAAAACTCATTGGTGATGAGGATATTGAAAGGGATGAAAAAAATTTGGGATGTTGCAAATTTAAATTTCTAAAGAACAGAGAGTTGATATCAAATATAAGGAATTTTTTGTACGGTATTATTTTGAAATTTTTGCTGGGAGTGTGAAAAATTACCGTTCTTCTCTATCTCTACATAGTTTCACTGTCAGACTATTTCTAAACCTAAAAGTAACTCTTATTTGTATGAGAAAATTAAATATTTATTTTTATATAAATTCATACCTTAGTCACCTTTAAAGCAATTTTCGTTTAATGCAATGCACTAACCAAGATTTATTTAACTAAAAACTACTCGAAACCTTCACTTCGTCACTCAGCGGTGTGGGTAGGTGCTTTGTAACAGTGAATAACAACTCACCTGCAGTGGCGGCTCGTGAGTTTTTGGTGTGCTAGAGTGAAAAATACGACAGTGTCAATGTTGTTATAGCCGAATATATTTTTTAATTATTTTTCAAGTTTTTTGTTTGTTTGGAGATTTCCAGGATTTTTCATTTGGCGGTACACTGCACGGCTTTCTGAAAATTTTTCGCACAAAAAATTGAAATTTGAAAAAAAAAAATTAATTTGGCCAACGACAACATCAATAATGACATTTTTTTCAATCTTGCCACTCGAGCACAGTAAAAAGTCACGAGCTGCCACTGCTCACCTGGGAGATTCCTTTCGCAAATATTGCAGCCAACTTCTCAAATCTGTATATAAAATTTACCAACAGGAAATCCTTCACAAGTAATTCATTAGTATGACGGCAATCTTCAATGAGTTTTTTAGACGATTCTTAAGTTAGACGGGTGAAAAACCTCAAGAACGAGGTCATTGAAAATGTTCGCTGCCGAAAACGGAAAACCATTTGTAAACTTGGATTTTACAGTTTTTTTTGTAAGTTGTCTGTATCCTTAACAACCATTTTCACCACAACGAGACGCAAATTTCTTTTAAAATTCATCCATAACAAAAAAAAACGGTGAAAACTTGAAAATAATCTCACAAAAAAAATTACTTAAGCCGAAGAGGTCATTGAACTCTCACTTAGTAAGTGTAAAGAAAATTTTGATTACTTTTAGGTCCCGTCTCGTAGATTTAAAAAAATAATATTGTTACAAAATTATACATGTGGTGGAATGTTAGTTTTTTATGAGATAAATGTTGTTCTTCCGAGGAAATGTAAAGCAGTTATGGTATGATACCTTCATTTTTATGTGAATTTTTCATGGTTTTTATATATCACTTAAAGATAAAGCAAAGTTAAGTGAACATTTTTTCAAGTATTTGTTTATTTTCACTATTGTGGAGAAGTCAGGAAGTTTCAGCCGGTTAGACTTACTGGAATAAAAAATGTATGTTGAAAACCGAAAAGGGTACCCGGGTACCCTTTCAGTCACATAAAGGTCAAATATACCGAATGTGGAATTTAAGATTGCAAAGAAACCATTGGTAAAACGCAATTAGGTTTCAGAAAAGAGCTGAGAACCAAAGAAGCCTTATTTTTCAAAGGTGTTTTTTTTTAAACGTACAGGGTAAGTAAAAAATGAAATTACTTTTTTTTTTCATTGATTTGAAGACTTTTTAAAAAGTGAATCAAAATATTTTTTTCTTCTTAAAAAGAAAACAATTTTGGCTACTCCGTGAAAACTTAGACGTTAGAGAGCCGAGCAATCTTGTGAAAGAGATCCGTTTTTTAAAGTAGATATAGACATTTTTTTATTTTCACACCAGAACTCACTGTTCGAGATTTTCATAAATAAGATTACCATATCTTAAGTAAAAATCGCCAACTTTCCTCAATATCTTAAGATAATAATATGTTGGTATATGCTGTGTTAAAGTGAAAAAAAAGCTTTGAATTTGTATCCATTCATAGTTCATTCACCATTTGGCAAAAAAATTAAAACTCCCCTTCACTTTCGGTTTTACGATTTGAAATACAAAAAAAATCCACTATGCGAAAGCCAGGTTCAGCTTTAAATATAATTACGGTACCTTTGACTCTGAAATTTCACACAAAGTCAACCCACATCCCATATCCAACCCTATCTGACCCACTTTCCCGTATACTTCAACAGCGTGGAAATTTAAGGGGCGGAATACACAATTTATTAAAAAAAACACCCTAAGCGTTCTCAAGATATTACAAAAAAAAAAAACAATTTATATTCATTACAACCCTACCTGTGTCTGGAGTCTACCCTCGTTTAGAAAATTTCAGCGCGAATGTTACAAATTGAATGTTAACGGAAAAAAACCTAAAAGAGGTATGAAATCGATTGTTTACTATTAACACCCTTTTTGACTGAAAATAGTGTAAGATTGTTAAAAAAAAAATAATAATTCATAAAAAGTAATTAACGTTCAAACTATTTCATTATTTCGATTTAAAATATTATCTAAGATAGTTACATCTAGATAAATTTGACGTAAATAAGAAGTTTCACTCTGACTTAATTGAAATATAACTTTATTTAATGGAAATGAAATTATAACTTTGTATAAGACCATGGTTTTTTTTTTCTAAGCCGACCTGTTTCCCTTAGCCTAAGCATCATCAGGGTACAAATTTAACTAAACAAAAAATACCAAAAGTGCTTTTCTATATTCATACAGAGGGAGAGTACATATAAAATAAAAGAAGAGAACAGTGAGAAAACAATATAATAACATTAAAATTATAACAAAGCAACAGAGAAAAAGATACAGGTAAGCGAAACCGGTGGGTCATAAAAATTCAAATTAAACATGTGGTCTTTTACAAATTTATTATTTTATTTTTATTGAATATGTCAAAACACAAACCGATAGCGAAATTATTTAATTTCCTGTTATATACCCCCAAGCTTCAGATTTGTTAATTTTTTTTATTTTGTGTTTCGTTGTTTTAAATCAAAATCTTATCGGCGCTGTACATCTCTTAATATTTAAACTGCATCTTTCAACATACCTGTCATATCTATTGGGTAAGATTGTGTGATAAAGGGAAACGACTCTAGAAAGTAATTTGTTAATGAGGGATTTTAAAGAAACTCGTTCTAATGGGAAAATGTATTTTATCAAATGATTTATGATCTTCGTGTGATAAAAAAAGAAAAATAATGCGCAAAAATACGAAAGCGACGCTAAACATATCGTTGCCGGAAAGGCAAAAGGGCTGAAGCACCATTTTGAGAATTTTACACCAGAGAAATTTAAAGTTTTTTTGTTTTACAATAAAATTCTTAAGTCTTCAATACCTGGTTGGGTTTTATAGACAAAAGTTAACTCAATGCTTTCACTAGGTTACCTGAAATGAGAAAAAGTTTAAAAAGTCCCAAACTTGTGTCGCTTAAGTCAAGCCTTCTTCCAAATGGTAAATATATTTTAGATGGCTGAACGGCCACAAAAGTCCCAAGAATCAAACGAGAGTCAGAGCATTCGATGCAGAAAAAAAAACTGCATATTTAATTCATTTTTGACCTGAGTGTTGCTTAAGCCCTTTTGCCTTTCCTGTGACGATATGAGTGTGTGCTAGGAAAAAATGGGTGTTTTTCCACCCTCTTTACTTACCCTCGCGGATATATTGCACGCCAGAATATGATTAGATAAGTCGAAGTAAGGTTAGGTATAAAATGAAATCACGATAAATTGCGTGATGTTTGGTTAGTACCTACTTTGTTGGAAATTTCAGCGCGGAAAGTTCATTTTGCTTGAAAATAATCATTTATCCATAACATAATACAACCCTTTGCTGAACGAGTCGTAAAAAAACACGATACGGGTGTCGGATTTCAAACGGCAAATAAAAAAAATACCCCTCGGGTCATCATCAATCATAAATATTTCTATCCGTTTGGAATGCGACAGATACGATTGCTACTTGTACCAAATAAACACATAAAAAGCTGCAGGAATCTCGTTTTAGGTTTGAAAATAAAAGGGAGAGCTTTTGAGTCATTCGGGTTTGGTGTCACATTTAGCTTTTTCAAATGTAGTCGTCGTTTTGATAAATTTACACTTTTATCGTGGAAGTTACAGACAAATATAGGATACTTACATATAATTTTAGGTATGTTTACATTTCTGTTATGATTAAACCCTCTGTATTTCTGTTATGTAATGTTTAGCACGAAATGTGGATATCCGGAAAGAATGCAAGGCTGATTTAAGCTTAAAGAATAAGATCAAGAAAGGGACGCTTAGATGGTTTGAGCTTGTAGAGAGAATAAACGAAGAAAGGAGTCTAAAAGAATATATTATGCTCAAATGAATGGAATAAGTCGGAGACGCCCGAGGAAGACATGGCACGATCAAATGAATAAAATATTTGAGCCAGACTATGTGAAAAGTCTCAATGTGTATATGAGACCATCTATGAATGTGAATGAATCAAAGAGTGTATGCCAAGACGGAGTTGAATGGCGGTTCGCCCTCTCTGTCTACCCCTAGAGAGGAACGGCGTGATGGTTAGTTAGTTAGTTAGCACAAATTAATAATTTAATATGAAACACTGAAATAAAAGTCACATTTAAAAGTTTAATTCGCTCTATCGATATAAATTTATTTTTTATTGTTTTATCATGAAATTCAAAAAATGTCCCCCAAATTACAGGTGAACTCCTAGCGTGGAGGAGAATGTATTTAAAAATTGTAAATAAACATGAAGTTAAGTAAATAAAAAAATAAATAAAACAAAAAAATACATAAATCGATTTATGACGTGTTTGTTCTCTCAATTATCATTACAGACATTATTAATATATAAAATATATTTATATACATGTATATACATCGGCAATGTTTAGTTTATAGGTGTTATTCCACATTCATTGTATGCAAGAAAACCTAGGCCTAATGGTTTGAACCACTCACTTTACACTGTCGCAAATCGATGATTAGCGCCACTGTGAATGTTAACTTTACTTTTACCACTTCAATTAATCGCCCCTTTTGAGAATTTTAAATTATAACCAGATGTTAAGCATAAAAACATGACCGTTATATTATCACTAGGCCTTAATTTTCATCGCAAAAAATGTCGAATAACGCCTTTGACCTAAACACAATCGATATGTATTTTTTTTATGGTGAATATTCTTCAATACAATAGTTTCTACTTGATCCAGGGACATATTAAAGTAGTCAACCATTCCACAGTACTCATAACAATGAAATGTTTCAAAATAGATTACCTGAAGTTTCATCAAATCCATCATACTAAACAATAACTAACATCGTTATTTACTCAATTTAAGCTAACAATTTAAAAGTTTTGTACAAAATTAAAAAAAAAAAACATCAAAATTGAGATCAATTTAAAAATAAAAATGAAGTAATTGAGAGTTGACATGCGTAAATCCATTTTTAAACATTTATTTTAATTTTTAGTGAGAAACTTTTTAAAATTTAAGCACCTATTTATTTTAACTTTTTTTAAAACAAAATATTTATTGTCTCGTTTTGTGACATCTGTTGGGCTAATTAAAAATAAAAATTCAAACGAAAATTTTTGTTAAAAACCATTTTAATATTTTCAGCAGTGTTTTATTTTGTTTGTATGGTTATGAGATAATATTATGTGGTTAACCCTAAAATGTATTGCAATTTTGTTAAAAATTACAAAAAAACAATTGTTAATAGCGTCATCCATAGTAAAAATGAGTATCATTGAAACCCTGCAATAGTTCTCCCGTTTGATATTTGTTTCATGCAAAAACTGCGGTGAAAATTGCCGTATTATTACATTTATTTAATTTTTCAATTTAAAAATAACTACAGTTTGTTTTGAACTAAAAGCGTGCAATTTACTTCCAATCCGAGTCCTACAAAGTTCTACTTCACCTCATTTGAATAGCACCAATTACCACAATAATTGTGTATAATTTGGCTAAGCGTTTTGATTGCCATGAATCAGGCGATTGTCTCAACGTTGCGTTTAACACTCGTACTAATAAAAGAAAAAATTTTTATATATTCAAAACAAAAAAAAGACGAGAAAAAAAGTCTTACACGCTATGGGACATAGTTCAGTTTCGCCCTGGTGAAAGACCTTCATCCAGAATCAAAACGTCATTTTATCACAAAGACCTAAATTTATTTTGCATAAAAATATGGAATACCGTCTTTCACCTAAACACAGCATTCAACATACTCGTATTACAATTTTAATTATAATTATTTTATTCTCCTCAATGTAAGCAAATTTACAAGTTACCCACCAGTTATGTAAAGATAACGACATCCTCAAAGCAAAATAAAATAAGTAAGAAATCAAAATATACATTTTAAACAACACCTTTAGATTTTAAAAACTTGCAAAAATATATTTTTCTTGGAAAGCAATCACTTTGTGGTTTGACATATTTAAAATAAATGAAAAAAATAACTTTGTAAAGGACCACGAATATTATTTATGACCGACCGGTTTTGCTTAGCCTAAGCGTCATCAGGGTACAAAATTAACTTTAAAAAAATACAAAGTTTGCAGTTATATACATACAGAGGGAGACCAAAATAAGAAATAATCTAACAAAACAATGAGAAAACAGAAGAAAAATATTTAACCCTAGAAAGATAATCTTACTAAAAATAACGTAAAAGATAATCATACGTCTCAGAGACGTATCGCATGTAATTAGCGTATTTAAAAAAAGCAGTGTACTTATTTTTTTAAATTAGTACAATATATAGTTGTTTATGTGTTAATTAGTGAAATAAAACAATGATTTACTAAAAATAAAATATATTTTTAAAATTACAAACAAAATGTAAACTCCCTTACAAATCAGCAACAACAAAAAACTTATTTTCTAAAGGAACTTTCAATTAACTTCGAGTCTAAATGGTTGCTTATTTGGCACGTTTTATCTTATTTTAAAAATAATAATTATTATTTATTACTTTAAATCACAAAATAATCATATTAAATGCAATCAAAACACACCTCGCGTTTATGGCTACCACACACAGATTTTTTGCAGTTTATGCAAGATAACTTTGACATTCTGAGAATTTTAGAAGGACAATATGAACAATACCTCTTCTTTTTTACAGCAGGCTCTTCTTGATTTGTCTGATCACTATTTGCAATAACCTGTGGCAGTAATTCCGATACGTTTTTCCGAACAGTTCTCTTCAAAGTTGGTGCCTCTAACCTTTTTTCCATCCATGGTGAAGTAAGCTCTGTACTCAATTTCTTCATATAATGTTTACGGCTAAGTGGCTTTTCATTCTTTGTTAGAATGTTGTGACAATAAATGACATATGAGTTCACAAAACCATTGGCCATCTGTTTGTCTTTCTAGAGCAAGACATTAACGAACACATTTGGTCGAATGTGTCGACACCTCCCTTTTTCTGGTGATATATTTTTCTAATATACATGATCATCTGAGCTTTTCCAGTTGTTTGATTTATTTTACCGTCCTCATCACAAGATGACAACAAATAAACCATTTTCGATGGTTTTGGTTTATATGATACGAGAGTCAAAGGACCGTCATAACAAAACATTGATGTGCCCACTGCCCACAGCTCGCGATCGAGTATTTTTCATTTGTTCTGGAATCTCTCGCTTGTTCCGCTTCTTCTTGCTTCTTCTTGCTTCCGTTTGTCATATTGAAAGTAAGTAACTGAAAATAATAATAAGTTCATTTTAATACATCAGATAGATAGACAGAGTTACTTTTAATACATATAAACGATGTCAACAAATATGTCACAAAAGTTTCATAAAAGATAATCATACGTCTCTCGGACGTACAATATAGTCATTTGTGGTGATTATGGGTATTTACCTTTGCGGCACAGCGGTCCCGTGTGAGCTCTGGTCGTCAACTGAGTTGGTTGAAACAGACAACTCGCTGCGGCGTATAGTGAAAAAGAGACAACACTATTTTGTCGCGCTGTACGTCTCGCGGACGTAGATTATCTTTCTAGGGTTAAAAACAAAAAAAGGAACAAAGAGAAAGAGACAGATATTATGAATTGAAAGAGACAAAACGTCAACTGAGAAGGTGATTAAAGAATAATGATATACTCGTACGTATTTTATGAGTTTACAGGAAATATACCTAATGTTGGACTACTGGACAAATTTACCTAATTTGTATATAAGTACGTAAGTATATATTATAGAATATGACAATTTTAAATGGCTTTCTTTATCTCTAGTGCTTTTTAAATAATTTATTCTGTTCCCATGATCATGTCATTAAAACAATATAGTAAAAAGTTTGAAACAATGTATTTTATTTATTATAAAAAAAACCTTATATCCATCGTTTTATAAAGAGTCAATTTAAATATGTTATTTTAAACGTAGTTTCAAAAACTTTTTTCAATAATTCCTTCACAGGTAGATCGAACTAATAATACTTAAATTTGTCATCAACGTACGGAAAAATTCCAATATAAGAGCTGTATCGCGTGAGTACTTTTCAGAAATGGTTTTATGAGCATCGCAGGTGGCAACATTTTTCTAAGTATTAAAGTAAGTCCAAGTTATTAAGAGCAGTAAAAACGGTGATTGAAAAATGTAGGCGTTATTCCATTTAAGTGTTATTTCTATTGATTTCAAAATATTGTTTATTTTTAATGGTGTGTACAGAATGTCAGTTTAACAATAACAGTTTTTATTATTAACAACGAAATCGTATTTCATATTTTTGACAATTGACAAATAATATGAAACAATGTGTTTTTATAGTGGTGGAAATATTTTAAGCCAATTTTAAAATTTTCATTAATTTCTTTCTTTTCCAATTTTGAGACATGAGTTTTTCGTTATTGTGTACAGATTACTTTTTTCAATAACATTTATTTAGTGACTGAAATAATATCAAAAATCTGCAATGAAAACATGAAATACAAAAATACGCAGACGAATTAGAATTTGTTTGCGACTGAGACTCAAATTCGAAACTTCTACTCTATCCGGGAGTAATTAATTTCCCTACCAATTTAGCTATCGAAAAACTGATTATTTAATCGAAATCATACTTCCTTCAAAATTATTAAAACATAAATTTTAAATATGTTTTTTTTCATTTCTACCGGTAAAAGCTGCCATCTGCCATCATGCAAAGCTCTACCCAAGCACATTTGTATACTTAGATGGTGTATTGGATAAACTACCCATAAAGCATATAACCTTAAAATTAATTCCAATTTAAACAATAATTCCAGACTTTGTAAGAAATCAACAGATCCAACAATCTAGCAAAAAATCCGTCGAATAAAAATGTATGGGTAATTTATAAAAAATAATGTTCTTAGACGTCCTTGAGGTGTTTTTTTTCACTTAACAGTTCTCTAAAAACTGTCCAATTATAATTATAAGCAATAAAGTTAAACCGTAAGTTAAACTGCAGTCTGACGATGCCCGCAACAGAGTGAAACCGGTCCAATCACAAATAAATATTTCAAACCATGTATTAAGTAATGATAAATACTAAGCATAACATTTTATTATTGTGGTACAATGTAAATTGACTTTAATGTTCTAATATACGAGTACAACGGTAATGGTAGAAAAATAGTAACATTATGTTGTAAACTGTGAATTATATTTTAATAATACAATGGAAATGGTACAACATTATGTTATTGTACAATTTTAACTATTTTTTTTTAAATAAAAATCTTTTATTTTAAATCTATGAAGGAAACTGTACACTACGCCTGCTCTCAACATAAGATTAAATATCGAGGGAGGCACAGTACAATTACCCTTAAATTATATTGTGAAAAAAAAAGTAATAAATAAATAAGCATGATTCAAGCAGAAATGCACACTTTTTTGAAATACGTAAAATAAATGGAAGTTTAAAATTCTGTTTCTAGGTTTCGAGGAAGAAATATTTGTGGGGAATGTTCTCTGGAAGCCCAGCTGAGAGCAATTTCACATTACTTGGCAAGGCTCTTTGGTCTGAGTCCAATTATCGATCAAAGTAAAGGTCAGTTTAATTTAAAAGATCACTTAAAATTATAATGCTACTGCATTACCTATTTCGTTTTCCAAAAAATGTTATTTACTAAAATTTTCTAAATTTATAACAAAACCAAAATAAACTTGTTATTTTTTTAATTTAAAAGTTTGTTAGTTGAAAATCAATTTGTCTTTCATTTTTAAAATACTTATTATTATTATTATAGTAATATTTATATCTATCTATTCCATTAAAATCAGTATGTTAAGTGGCTAGCATAAATTTTCAAGTGAAAAGCGATGTGAAGGAATGTTGTATTGAGGTTTTTCATTTCATGTAGCGATAAGATTGGGTGGCGCATGCAGGACTTAAAATTCAGAGCGCTTTAAAATAAATAATCTTTATTACAGCTAGAAGATCGTTAAAATTTTCGTCTCCTCGTGTGGAGGTTTTTTCTTAATGGATGATTAATTTCAAAATTAATTAATTAACGACCTCCGTGATAGGAAGGTTAAGATCCAAGACTTCAAATTCAGAGGTCGTGGGCTTAAATCCCGACCAGCGCAAATTATTTAAAAATAGACAATTTGTCTTATTTCACATTCAGTTTATCTAAAACAATAAAATGTATATTTTCGGCGCGTTCCACAGTAGAAGATACTGCAAGTATCGCCCTGGTGAAAAACAAGATTCAAAAGTTTTTGCTTGAAAAGGTTTTAGGTGCGTTTGTTGATCAGATCTGATAAGCCAGTCACTTCCCAACCTTCCTCTTTTTCATCTCGTTCCTCTATCTTCCAACCTCTTTACTCTCCTCAGCTAACACGGCATACCAAAATTATTGATGCCATAGTTCTTCCAGTTCTGGAAAATCGGGAGCAGTTGGGACTCTTGTGCGGTATTTCACATAAAAAATAAACCGACCGACAAAAACGTTAAGTTTGCTTACGGCGTAAGACTCTCAGCTATCAAACTAACTAACTAACCATCACGCCGTTTCTCCGCAGGGGTAGGCAGAGAGGACGGACCGCCATACAACTCTGTCTTGGCACACACTCCTTGCTTCATTTACATTCATACATCGTCTCATACATACTCTTCTGTTATTCTGACTCTTCACATGACCCGATTCAAGTATTTGATTTAGTTGATCGTGCCATGTCTTTCTCGGGCGTCCTCGACTTCTTCTTCCATTCACTTTCGCATCATATATTCTTTTTCACACTCCTTTCTTCGTTCATTCGCTCTACATGCCCAAACCATCTAAGCGTCCCTTTCTTGATCCTATTCATTACGCTCACATCAGCCTTGCATTCTTTCCGGATATCCACATTTTTAATACGATCATACATGGTTTTACCGCACATTCGTCTCAAAGATCTCATTTCCACAGCATTCAGTCTAATTTCATCCTTCCTCTGCCAGTCCCATGCCTCACTGCCATACATCAGGGTTGGTATAAGTACTCCATTGTGGACTGCTAGCTTCGCTTCTTCGGACAATTTCTTATTTGCGCCAACAGCGTTCAGTCCGAGTGCAAATATAGCATTGTTAGGCTGAAGGTTGTTGAAATATACTGGAGAAAGAAAGGGAAAGATTAAGAATTACCTGGCTGTTTAAATTTGGTTGAATCATTTCGAATCTCGATTTTTCCCTTTTACCAGAGTAATATTTTTCACCCTTTCGGGGTATTTGTTAAGAATTTGATAAATCTTTTTGTGCGGTTTGCAGGTGGAAATGTAATTTCTTTCATATATCTGATGATGTCTTTCTACTGCTTCGTACTGGGCCCTCTCTACCACATCTACAGCAACGAAACCACCATTGATGAAAAAACAAGAGGAACCTGCATAGTCCTGAGCGGACTTACCGTTCTAATCAAATCTTCATGGTTAATTGCTTCAAGGTAGGTGGAGAAAAAAAATCATATCTGAAATTACATATTTCCTTTCGATGATTGGTTTTAGAGCAAAAGAGAACTAGTGCTACTCGAGCATTATTTTCCCTTTATTATTTTCATAATATTTCATTTATGTGAATTCTTCTGAAGAGTCTCAACTGTTTCCAATCGTATGGAGCCAGTCGGACTATGGGATCTCCAATTGGAGTATATTATGAGGCTGAAGGTAGTGAGCAGGGAAAGAGATAGAGAAGAGGAAAATGGAAAGTTACCTGGCTATTCAAATCTGGTCACAAAACATGGCTAAAGCTATTTAAAGCAAAGTTTCAATTCTAAATATAGTACTTAAGTGATACTTTATACTAATATTATCTTCCCCTGTGAAGTCTCAACTGTTCCCAATCGCTTAAAACCAGTGAGACTACAGCATCCTTGATTGAAGTGTATTGTGAAGCTGAAGGTAGTGAGGAGGAAAAATATATGTAAAAGAAGAAGGTGGGAAGTTACCTGGCTATTCAGATCTGGTCATAAAACACGGCTTAAGCCATTTCAAGCAACGTTTCAATTCTAAATGTAGTCTAACACCAGAGCAATACTTTCTACTAATATTATCTTCCCCTGTGAAATCTCAACTGTTCCCAATCGCTTGGAGCCAGTGAGACTACAGCATCCTTGATCGAAGTGTATTGTGAAGCTAAAGGCAGTGAGGAGGAAAAAATATGTAAAAAAGAAGCTGGAAAAGTTACCTGGCTATTCAGAACTGGTCATAAAACAAGGCTTAAGCCATTTCAAGCAACGTTTCAATTCTGAATGCTCGTCTTTCACCAGGGTGATACTTCGTACTGATAGTAAATGCAACTCTGAAACGTGCCGCAAATATACAGCATATAATTTTTAATTGATTAAGTGTAAAATAACACATATGACCTTAAATTCAATTTATTTGTGAACACTGGGATTTGAATTTGCGTCCTCTGGATTGGTAGTTAAACATTTTAACCACTCGAGCACGGAAACCGTCAAATTTAACTTGGTCTTAATTTACATAAACATGGCGTGATTTTGGTTTGTTTCATATTTCTTAACAAACCTAAATTACGCTTTAATAATATGTCTACGTTCAATTTGATTCTGGGCTTAAGCCTAGATTCCAGCAATTAATATAATTCTGTAATCCTTGTTCTTGACATCTTGCGGCAATTGAATTAATTGTATAAATTAGTTTCGATACAAATTTATAATTCTAAACATCTGCTGCCCTGCTAGGAAATCATTCGACTTGTTGTTAGACTTCAATAACACTTGTTCCAGGAAACATTAAATCAAATACGTTAATAATCCACTGAAAATAAAACATTAATTTAAATGCTTTACTCATTTGACAAATTGACGAATACAAACATAAATTTTAAGTCGCTTAACATTTATGATAATTAATAAAATCGTCGTCGAAAAAAAAAGAGTACCAAAGCACTTTAAAGTGTTTTTTTTAACGATAAAATTCATCAGTCTTCAGAACATGGTTGGATTTTGAAAAAAATAGTTTGCCCTTATTAAGTTACCTGAGGTGAAAAAAAGTTCCGGACTTGTTTCACTTTAGTCACGCCTTCTCTCAAATGGTACTTTTTTTTAGAGTCCCGTCTGCTCCCAACCCCAATAGAGTATGTTGTGAAGTTTAAGGTAGTAGGGAGGGGAAGGAGATGTGGAAAAGAAAGGTTGGGAAGTACCCCTGGTCACCAAACACAGTCAAAGCCATTTCAAGCAATGTTTCGATTCTGAATGGTGGTCTTTCACCAGGTCGATACTTAGAGTATTTACCACTCTGGAACGTGCCGCAAATATTAAAAAAAAAAAAATATATGAATAAAATGTGTTATAACACATATTAGTTAAATAAAAGTTACTGGCGCACGCTGAGCTTGAACCCGCAACCTTTGGATTTGTAGTCAAGCGTCTTACCACACGACTATGGAGGCCGTCAAGGAGGAGTGCGTCGGCTTACACCAAAGCTCTTCGAAGTATTTTTTTTGTTTTACAATAAAATTCATTCAGTCTTCAGTACCTGGTTAGATTTTGAAAAAAAAAGTTAACCCAGATAAATCAATGCTCTCACTGAGTATAATACTCTCCCGAAGCGAAACAAAGCTAAAAAAGTTCTAAAATTGTTTCACGTAAGTCGAGCCTTCTCTCAAATGGTAAATATTATATGGATGGCTGAAGGGCCACAAAAGTCTTTAGACTCAAACGAGAGTCAAAGCTTTCGATGCAGAAAAAATAATTGATTAAACTGCATATTAAACTCATTTTTGACCCAATTCTCACTTAAGCTAGTTTGCCTTCCCGGCGACGATAAATTATATCGTACAGTAGATATTTTAAACAGTGTAAGGGAACGTTTTCCTATTTTTTTTATAATTAGAGGTGCATACATTAGAAGATAACCTTTCATTTAACGGTGAGCGGGCTGCCTTTTGCTACTGTAGATCTTTTTTATAAACATGTATATGTAAAAACTTTTATTACAAAGTTTTATGGACTCTTGTTTTAGTGCTTAAAGCAATATTTTACTACAGCCCACTTATCAAAAGTAAGGAGGGTGCAAGATGGAGTTTGGATGGGGGTTGGTCCCGGGGGTCAAGTGACCAAGATTAGAGATAGAAAGCTTCGGGTTCGATTCTAATTTTGAAGTGATGTTTTGGCTTAATCTAATATAAGCTTTCGGGGTGGAGAAAAACTTTAGCTCGTGTTTAATTTTTTTAAATCACTTTAACAGAATATGATATCAAATATATTCGCAACAAGTTCAACTTTTCCTATTACTATTAACTTTTAATTATTTCCTCTATTTGTACGCATATACGTACAGGTGTGACATTTGAAAACAACAATTGGAACCAACTGTTGTATTAAAAAAAAATCTAAATTAATAATAATCTTTTCCTGTTCCTCCCTTTCTATAACTTCCTATTACAATATTTGAGCAGACATTATTTTACAATATTTGAATTGAAACCAATAATTTTTTCTTGGTAAGTCAAGTTACATCCCGTGGTTTTTCACGGTACACAACTAGTCGTTTATAATAGGATGGTGGGAAAACCTCTCGAAATCGTCTTAGTAAAATATATCACGATTGAGAATCAAACAAATTCAAACCTTGCTTGAAATGGGTCAAGTCGTTGTTAGTGACATGATTATAAATAGACAGTTAGAGGTACTTCTGGATATTTTTATTAAAAATTCAGTTTCTACATTTATCAGCCTCACAAAACACACCGAGTTTGGGAGTTTCATAGACTCACTGGTTTCGGGTATTTGAGACTCTTGTAGGGTTACAAAAAATCTAAAACTCAGTTCTAAATACTATAATTCGCACTGTTTCAACCACACCGTACAGTCAATTAACTAGTATACACATTGCTGTGACAATTTTTTTTTTCATTTTATAGAGGGAAAATTTTTGAAATAATAAAATTGGCAAGAGATGACATTAGAACAATATTGCCAGGTTCATTGGAAGCTAAGATTATGGAGGCTAACATGAAGCGAACCAAAATCATCTCAATTTTCTTCACAGATTCTACTGTCACTATCGTGCCTATTTCTATTCCTAGACCCCATCATCAGACTCCATCAGTTGATGCCGGAAATGATTTTCACTTTACCAGGTACGATTTTTTATTTACTATTTAATTATTTTGGTTTTTCGGATTTCTCACATGGGATTGAGAACAATCTTTTTATAAAAACTTACATAGATGACGCAAATAAAATATATTAAAGGTGAATAATATCAACAAAAATAAAAAAAGGAGATTTTACCTTTGTACAATAACTAAGCTTTAATTCGTGTAGCCTTTCCATATCAGGAAGTAAGATGTCATCTCGATCACATTTGTGGAGGATTGTTAGATCCGAAACTGTGATAAAACATCGAGTGTGTTCTCAGTCTCAGATGAATTTATTAAATAGTAGACTGTAAAACGATAAACAATACAACTTGATCAGAAGTGTCTAAGTGTTACTTGTGAAAAGATGATGGAGTGAAAGGAAAAATAAGAAACCATTCACTCACCGATGAAGTTGAAGTTGTATGTTCATGAAGTCTTCTTACACAAGTATATTATTAACGAACACAAATATACCACAAATATTTAAGTCTTCTTTTTAAGAAACTACCAGATTTATTTTATATTATTTGGAGATCAAAGCAACAATTGTTTGTCGGTTTGTTGCTTTGATCTCCAAACAATATAAAATAAATGTGGTAACTTCTTAAAAAGAAGACTTTAATATGTGTGGTATATTTGTATTCGTATAACGGATGAAAAAAATGTAGGTGTGAATCTAACAAAATATCACTATGAAATCCAACAGATGATCGTAGGTTGCAAATAATTAATACACTCCTTATAATCACACATTTATTTCACACCAGTATTCAGTAATAAGTAACTTATATGAGAGAGAGAAAATACTACTTCATTAATTATAAATGTTTGTTTCGGTGAAGATGTACGTTATATTTTTGATCCCCTTGAACGATTAAAAGGGGCTGGAATATTAATCAGAACGCCTCCCTAGGCGAGAGACATGCCATAGGACAACTTGGGCTGCATACGGTGAATAATGATTATTGTCGTCTTGTTGCCCCTGACAGAATTGCCGCTTAATTCAAGCACCTCGGCGTAGTAGCAAATTCCTCAGCAGTTTGCTTTTCCGAAAGAACACACATTATCTTTCCTCAGACTTGACTCTCACCCCCCCCCCCTAGGAAACCAAGGCTTCCGATACCCTGGATAAAACTTGTTAAAAAATCCTTCGCTTTTCTCGGTCACTCAATTATCGTTTTTTTTTCGCAGACTGCGCAGCGCCCATTTTTCGTCTTCTGCGCCGCTTCTTATTAGTGATGTCCGTGCATAATTAGAGATGTGCGTATGATAGAATCGTACGTTAGCTACTCGTACTTGACACAATGTACTATGTTATAGAGAATATCACAAAAACGGCGCTATACAAATTATCAAATTATTATTCTCAGCAAATACGTAAATGTTTTGGAAAAGGTGTAAAATGGTGACAGAATTAACCTTAGTATATTTTCATAGACAATTTGCCTGTTTCATTTCATATTATATGTCCCTTTCTCTCGGTTCCTTTGTTCTATTTTAAATGTTATTCTATTGTTTTTTCACTGTTCTCTTATTTTATTTTATATTGTATTCTCCCTTTGTATGTTTACATTACCGCACACTTTATATTTTTCGTTTTGTTTAATTTTATTCCCCAATGATTCTTAGGCTAAGCGAAACCGGTCGGTTATCATAATTAAAATCAGATCTGTGGTCTTGTATAAAGTCATTACTTTATTTGTATCAACCTAATTATATTTATGCAGTTTTTTATCAAACGACTTTTTTTAAACGGGAGTAATTATTGTCCAAAATATTAATCAGCAAGTCTGTTTATTATTTTTTTAAATAACAAGGGCTTCTTTAATTATGGTATCAGACTAAATTATCTTAAGAGGGAAGTGGCTGTCTGCATTCGACGCATATTGAGATGCTTCAGACACGTCGCTAATCTAACTAGTCGCTTGTACTTGTAGAACGTCTAGTACAGAAAAGAGTAGAAAGGCCAGAGAAAGATCATTGATGAGTTGGATTCACCAAAGAGATTAACCGATAGAAGCCTTTGTGGGCGCGTATTGTTGTGCCTCAAGTAAGATATTTTTTTATTTTTATTTTAGGTGAATTGATAACACTTTTCTTACTATCTAAATTTTTTCTCGTACACGATGTGGATGTAGCCGAAAATTTTTTTTTTTATGAATGATATGTATAAATCTATAAAGATTTATGAGATTTTGAAAATCTTTATACAAAAAAACGCAAAAATACAAAAAGTCGTATTTTTCAATCTCAGCACCCTAGCATACTAAAACGTAACGAGCCGCCTCTGCTTGGACAGATACTCAATGTATTCAGACGGTATAGATCCTAGAAGTCTAAATAAATAATAACAATTTACAATACTAGCATTATTTCAAATTGGCAATTATCATATTTCTAGGGATTTTTCGTTCAAACAAACCGCTGCGTATAATAGTAATATTCAAGTATCAAAAAATAATTTCGTTGGAATAAAAATATCAATTTATATTTTTCCTAGACTTTCTGCTAAATCAAATTTGAATACTATGTTTATTAATAATAAAAGTGATAATCTGTATTCACTCTATTTTGCTGACAACCTAATCGATTGTAGTTAGGCCGGATAATGTTTTTGAAGAACGATAGAAAATCTATAAAATAAAGTATTGCCGAAATAATATTCATGAAAGCTTTAATAATCCATATATATATTTGTAAAGGAAACGTGCGAGTACAGCCTGAACGTTCTTTTAAAGTTTCTTATTTTTCATTTTCGCAGAAGTGAAATCTTCAAGAAGCCTTTTCATACTCCTATATGTTTTATTTGAACTCAAACTCATTTTTTGAGGTGAATAGCCCGAAAAAAAACTGCTCAATAGATTTTTTATGTGTCTAAAAAACTCATGGCATCAGAAAATTATATTTTATTTTCAATCACGTAATAAATTCATTCCTTAAATGTATTGATATATGTTATAATTCACTGGTTTGACGTTCTTTCGTATATTTTTATTATTTGTTCGTGTTTGTAATCAATATAATCACTACCAGCATTATCATTCCTGTGGTAGAAATGAATAACCCCTTTGTTCATCACTTCTTACTTTCCGTCAAATTACTGTTCAGCGTTAAGAGTCAGTACCCAAAATTACACTCATTTTGGTTTTCTAATATAAGCAATACTACAAATGATTTATTTGTGAATTCTATGTTTGTAGTTATAAAAATATCTAAGGTTTCCAATGAATAAAATTATTTTACTGTATTTTTTTTTTCTACAAAAAATGCATAGTGTCAATTTGGGTAAAACGTTAAAAAAAGCTTTCGCTGGTTTTTAAACTGCACCTTTTATTGATATTTTGGTATGATTCTCAAAGAATTTAAAAGGTTACAGCTCAACATTTTTACTCACTAGAAACCTTAGACATTTTGCTAACTGCCCATTTAAAATTTACAGATAAGTCATTCATAGTGTTGCTTGTAGTAAAATGCTATGAAGGGAAGTATAGCGCCATTGTTGGGTGCTGAGCCTTGAATCAAAAGCTTTTACAGTGTGATATGATTTTAAAAGTAATATTAGTAAATTAGTAGGTTTTTATAGTTATTTTAAATTGACATTCTTTTTTTGAAACTAATTTAATTATTAAAGTACATAGTACAAATAAAAAAAGCAACGAGTATTAAAAATGTATTGTTCGACCTAGTCCTTATACACTGACGTAGGAAGATTTACATAACTGTTCGGCATGTAGGTAGGAAAGGGCTGTACTATAAGAATTAAAATCCCTTTCAACCGTATTAAGTGCTTTACTTTATTTAGCGATAACATCACCACGGGGGTGTTTAACTTCTCTGCTTTAAAATACTTATTTTATTTGACAAATTATGATGATTGTGGTTTTAATTTAGTATTTTATTTTAATTGTACAAATATCACTTTATTCGTTTTTCTGCAAAAAAATTTAAATCATTTTTTTTATTTTCTTTAATATAACCAATTAAAATACTGTTGAGCTCATGGTTTATTTTTTTATTATATTAGATTTAATCAATCCAAAATATAGATTTCTAGAGTTTATTATAGATAATTTTTGTTATTTATTATTAATATTCATTTTACTGTGTGTAGCTGTACCTTGACAATAAATTAATTTAATCCCTTTGACAAGGCATGAATTATTTCTAAATATTTTTAATATGTGTCTGTAGACAGCCTTTTGTTGACCAAACAAACACATGTTACCATTTAATTGCTCTCATTTCTTCAAAACATCAGAAAATCATGTGTTTGATCAAACATTCCACATTCACGAATAAACTTAGATCAAAGACTAGTTCAGCAACATTTCTTTACGAATGTACATTGAAAATACAATCGTCAAAAGGACCAAATTGAGTAAACAATTTCACTTTTTTCATACATTAAAACACATGTTATATGCGTTGTATACATGTATAAAACATGTTATATTTACGATCGTGGATCAAACCGAAGAAATGATCACAAAACTAATTAAAAAGTGATGTAATACTCATCGTGAATTTAAATGGTCATCACATCCAGAGGCATCCACTCCATATAGGCACATAAGCACTACCTACCCTGCCATACTTGCATAGAAATATCGAATTATATTGGAATAACTGATTTATGAAATTATTGCGAAAAATAAATTTACACTTTCAAAAATACGTACGAAGTTCAGCTTATCGCACCTCCACGAGCGCCCCACCAACCATCCTACTATAACGTGTCAAAAGCAGTAACTACATATACCCAAACGTTGCCAAAGTCAGAGTTCTATGTTCGCTAGACTACACAAAATATGTGTGTTGTGAGGTCTGCTGTGTACGCGTTCAAGTGGCTCGTCTGTGTTAGTATCTTTGTTAGTGTCTAGGCAATGCTTTTACATAACAAATGCAATAGCAATCAGTGCCATCTGTATGTACTTATCTTTTTATCAGTTAATCCGTTGTTTTTCTCTACTACTTACCCTGATCAAAAACTCTTTGCACGCCAATGATCACACTATATGAACTATACATACCATATAGGTAAAAATAATATTTTTTCCAGGTTTTAACCCGAGAGATCAATCGCCAAATTACGAAATCAGCTACGTACTGCTGATAATTTCTGGAACATTTGGATGCACCTCCTTCTCAGTAAACAACATTCTATTTATGACACTCATCACTCACGCCAAAGCCGAAATGGAATGGATCAAACAAAGTTTAGACCTGACAGACGACTCTCATCTAGACACTGTCTACCACTATCTAAAGATTAAAAAAATACACAGACCACGAAAAGATAACATGACGACAGCAGAAAAAGCTGATTTGAAGATGTTTTACATCATCCAGAAGCATATTGGCATTATGCACTACGTTAAAATGGTCAAGGATGTTTATTCTACTTCCTTGGGTGGACAGTTTTTGACCGTGTCCCTTTGCATAGGTATATTTTTGATTCAAGCTGGAGCTTCCAGTATGGCTTTCAACGCCGTTGTAACTTTGAATGCTTTTGGCGATCTGGTATTTTACTGTCATTTCGGAGAGAGTTTGATGACATCAGGTGAGAATCTGGTCTTCAATGGATGGGATCAACTACCGAAGAAGTCGAGGTTGTCTCTAATTTTGTTTGATAACGCGATGAAACGGACTTTGAACCTTGACGCTGGTGGGATTTATAGTCTGTCCAATGAGACATTAATGGATATCATTCAAAAAGCTTACACTATTTATAATGTATTTAATAATACACGTCAAAATTAATTTACATTTTTTATTTTACATCAAATAACTTCGTTTGTTTGAATTTTGGAAGCTTAAACATGTTCAACATTGCATTTCCGTAGAAAACAATCACTTTGTGGTTCGAGATATTTAATTGAAATGAAATAATGACTTTATATAAGACCACAGTTTTTTTTTGAGAAAATTAACAGCAAATCAAAAATAATTAGTAAATATATAATAATACAAATAACACATTATGATAATTGTTTTTTTTTCCTCTGCTGATGAAAAATATTATAAATAAAGTGTGAGAATGCATTTACAGTTATAATTTTATAAACAAACTTTGGTGGAGAGAGGAGAAGGTGGAAGGAAACATGAAAATAGAATAAAGGAAGAAGGACGGGAACAGATGGGAGGTTAGTTTTAATCATCTAGTTTGGTGCAGTAGAGTCATGGAATTTCGTTTTATATTTTGTATAGTTGAGTTAAAGATGTCGATGTGGTAAGAGTTAATGTTGAATGAATGTCTAACCTGTTTCAAGTATGAGTATACATAACCACACACTGTGTAATTTTGTTAAATTTAATTTTATACTCTAATGATGCTCAGGCTACGCGAAACCGACGGTCATAAAAATAAAATAAAAAAGTTGGTCTTATTCTAAGTATTTATTTTATTTTCATGTTAAACATTTTCGTAATAGAATGCGTAACATGAAATATATAAAAAGGACACATATTTTTCTTTACACTAATTTATGAACGCACTAATAGTTGTCTTTTTTTCATTTTTTTATAATAAAAAATACATAATTCAAGATTGGCACATTGACTTACTTTTTGACAGTTAATTTTTTTTTATTGTAAAACGTGTTATGTCATCAATACCCTAATAATAAATATTATGGTAGTATAAAACAAGATAAAATTAAGAAAAAAAAACTATGAAACTCAAAGAAAGAAAACACATTTTTCAAATGCATCGGAATAATGCCCACACAAAACATTAATGCAGCTTTGCTTGAGCTTCTTTCATTGTAAAGCTCGAATTTTCGGCCGCTGTCCGAATATCTATCTTTATTATGAAACGTTATTGAATACATAAAGTGCTTTTGAGTGCAAAAAAAAATGCCCCGTATGAAAGTGCTTCAATTTAAGTTATATTGATCTTTATTTGAAAAATATACCATTAAATATTGATATATTTATAGTTTTCGTTTCCAATTTGTAGAACTCCATTTTATTCTTTTATTTAATTCAGTTGAATTAAATTTCATATTATTATTATTTAGTTCTGCTTGTTTAAGTTTTTTGTTGAGTGACAGCTGTTTCAGCGTTTAATGGCAGTTTAAAGACGGTTTAATAATAATATTAAAATAAATTCAACTGAACTATATAAAAAATCAAATATCGACATGAACATTTCACAACTTACAATGTCAGACAAATAAAAGCGTTTAATTTTTTTTATTTCGAGTCAATCATTTATCACTCTTGTATTCGTGTATCTGTAGGTACAATCGATTGTTCGCATCAAAACACTCATTCCAGCTCCACCCTTTAAAATACAAGTGAGCATAAATGTTTTCAGGAACGTAAAAAGGTTTGAATAGGAACCAGTTTGCTGAAAACCCTGAAAACGCTTGATCAAAATCGTTCGCCTTCCTTGAAAAGGCTTTTATGCGGCATTACCTGCTGCCTGCTGGTAAACAGAGTGATGGATGGACGGATGTGTTGGGGAATTTGTCAATGCTCGGCTTAAACCCGTAGGGGTGGTTCCTATCTGGAGGGTGGGAGGCGCTTTTATCTGGAAGTTAGGGGTGATTCTTATCTGCAAGTCTGGGGTAGCCATCTGGGAGAAATAGGTATATTTTAATTTTAATAGTGGATATTGCACAAGTATTTTTAGTGAACTGTGCACTAGAGTCCCCCAACTGCTTCCAACCGTTTAGAGCAAGCAAGCCCACGGCATCCCTAATTCGGGTATGTTGTGAGGCTCAAGGTAGTTGGGAGAGGAAAAAGATGGGTAAAAAGAAGGTTAGAAAGAAGGGATTATTATATGGAGGTCTGGGGTGGCTATTTGAGTGGGAATATATTTTTATTTTTTTATAGTGAATTATGCACCAGAGTCTCAACTCCTTCCAACCGTCTAGAGCCAATGAGCCTATGGCATCCCCAATTGGTATATTTTATGAGGCTGAAGTTATTTGAAGTGATTTTTATTTGCCGGTCTGGGGTAGCTATCTGGGGAGAAAGACATTTATTTTAATTTTCATAGGGAATATTGCACAAAAGTCCCAACTACGTTTAAAAATCTAGAGCCAGTTAGCCTATGGCATCCCTAATTGGGGTATATTGTTAAGTTAAAGGCAATTGGGAGGGGGAAGAGTTGGGAAAGAAGAACGTTAGAAAGTATCTGACTTTTCAGAAACACCAAACACGGCTAAAGCCATTGCAAGCAACGTTTTGATTCTGAATGGTGATCTTTCACCAGGGCGATACTTAAGTATCTACCACTCTGGAAAGTGCTGCAAGTATACAATATTCTGCGACCTCTGGATTTGTATTATTTTTTTTTTACCAATTGACTACCGAGACGGTCGAATGAATATTTTTATTTTGATATAGCTCATAATTAGATGAAATTTTAACTTCACTCTATTCGAATACCTTGTCGTGAATTCTTCGGACAGTGACACTCAATTAGATTTATGAATATGTTTTCATTTGCATTGATACGAGAGAATTGAACGAAGGAAGAAGATTGGAAAAGAAACGTTGAAAATTTTATTTAAGATACTCCACATAAAATGTATTTAAATAAATTTAAAAAATAACTTGATGGAAGACCATAGATTTATACCCTTTTTTTTTGACCGACCGTTTTTGCTAAGCCTAAGCATCATTAGGATACAAAATTATATTATTTAAAAAATACAAAGTATGCG
This sequence comes from Drusus annulatus, assembly GCA_022651775.1. Taxonomy (NCBI): domain Eukaryota; kingdom Metazoa; phylum Arthropoda; class Insecta; order Trichoptera; family Limnephilidae; genus Drusus; species Drusus annulatus. Next base: position 726,326 of record JAGWCC010000231.1, read on the forward strand.
GTTATATATACGTACAGTGGGAGAACAAAATATAAAATAAAATAATAGTGAGAAAACAATAAGACCAATTTAAATTATAACAAAGGAACAAAATGTATTTCTTTCGCTTTATAGTTTGAGATAAGTTTAGTGACATTGAAAATCTACATTATATATCCCAACCTTCCACATTCCATCTCAGTTTTATCAGCTTCACAAACTTTCCCCTTATTTGTGGATGTTATAGTCCCTGTGGCTCCAGGCAGGAAGAACTACAGTTCCATATTTTCACAAAAAAATACTGGTTCGAAAAATCCAACGACTAAAACATTTTTTTTTGTTAATCTACTTAAATATCAATTTAAAATTCAGTAGTTTAAAACCAGTTGAAGCGAGAAATTCTTTCCTGTGGAAACTTGCTTCCCGTGCTCCATTAAATATTAATCCCTTTTATCCTAACAAGGTTCAAACTAGTTTTCACTTGAGCTTTCAACCAGAAGGCTCTGGTTATGAAACAAAGTTTGTAACACTATCCCGTATGCACTGAAAACACATAATATGCTTCAACATGTAATAAATTAAAACAATTTAAATAATAAACTAAACTACTTTTTATGTATTTTTTTTTAATCTTCTGCATTGTCAATTTTCTTGATTTTTGGTGAAAGTGAGTTGTTTAGCTTAGTAAGGAGGAAGTGATAATTTTTTGTACAAAAACAGGTTTTTATTTGAGTATATTCATGATTACATTTTGATTTTTTGAACTCTCGTGTGATGACTTTTTTTTAAAGTGAGTGCCGCACAAGAGTCCCAACTGCTCCCATCATTCTGAAGTCAGTTGGACGTTGAAATATGGGTATGTTGTGAGGCTGAAGGTAGTATAAGCAGGGGAATAAATTAAGAAGAGAAAGGTTGGGAATTACCTGGATATTCAGATCTGGTCGCCAAACACAGCTGAAGCCATTTTTAAGCAACGTTTTGATTCTAAATAGTGGTCTTTCACCAGAGTGGTAGATAGACTATCAACCACTTTGGAACGTGCAAATACACGATATATAATTTTATATTAATTTAGTGCAAAATAAAACAAATTCATTGAAAACAAATAATTTACGCTCGCCGGGGTTACGACACTCTGGATTTGTAGTTGAGCGTCTTAATCCCTCAACCACAGAGACCGTCGAATGAATGTTATATATGTTACGAGTTTATGTACTCGTAGGTATTTTGTCTGTGTGTTTTTTTTTAAAAAAAATCATGTTCAAAAAGTATGAATCGTAAACATTCTGCGTATAAATTTCTCAAATTAATGTGTTTACAACATGCATGAAATAAGCAATATTACATTTGATCATTACTTTGGATGAATTAAATTTAATATTATAATTATTGAGTTCTTCTATTTTAAGTTTTTTATTTTGTTGTACCTGAAATTAAGGCCATTGTCAAACTGTAGTTAGGCCACAAGGAAATGACTTATTTATACGATTTTAGTTTCTTCCTAAAAACCAATGGTTAATTAAAAGAAAACCTATAAAAAAAAATGGGGAAAATAACATGTTAAGAAAATGCATTTAAATTTGATTTACAAGAGTTTTTGTAAAAGAGAAGAAAACCAAAATCTATTTAAGTTTTTTGTGTTTGAAAATGGCCTTTTTTGAAACAGTAGTCACTAAAAAAAATAAAAAAAACTTAAAATAGCACTTAATAATAATAATACAATTTTTCAATTGAATTAAAAAAAATTTAAAAATGATACAAATTTATTTAAATAAACACATATTTGCATTAACATTTTATTTACACCTAATATTTCATTGTTTAATTTTTTTCCTAAAATTTACGACAAATGCATTATCACATTTACAATTTTATTTTCGAGTTTAAAAAGGAAAAACTTAACAAGTGATAAGAATGACGCAGTCATAGCATTTCTTTCAATTACTCCCCATGCATTTAAACAATATGATATATTTGTGCGTACTAATATTTAATTGTTTAAAGGCGTGACAGTAAAAAATATTCGTAAATGCCTTAAAAAATACAAAGAACAATCTTTTTTAAATCCAGTCAACAAAATATTTACCTAAAAAATATTTTACCAGACGATTATTTTTATTCTATATTTGAAATTTTTGCACGCATAAAATTTTTCATCTACACAAGTCAGTTTACATCTTGTGATTCTCAAGGAATAAAATAAATTAAAACAAAAAAGTACTTTAGTTAAGCTACTAAAATTACGGAACGAAAACAAAGTGTTTAGTAAAATTTGAGAATATTTTGCTCTTCGACTTAAATGTCGACTTTATGCAATTTAACAACGTTGGAGAAAGTTCTCCAAAGCACATAAAACCACGTAGTAAAAGAAAGCACTTCAGTATTACAATATGCGTCAATGTCAAAATGAATACATATATATCTAACCATCACGTCATTTCTCCGCAGGGGTAGGCAGAGAGGACGGACCGACATACAACTCTGTTTCGGCACATACTCCTTGCTACATTCACATTCATACATACTCTTCTGTTATTCTGAATCTTTACATAGCTCGACTCAAGAATTTGATTCACGTCTTTCTCGGACGTCCCCGACTTCTTTTTCCATTCACTTTCGCGTCATATATTTTCACACTCATTTCTTCAATCTTTCGCTCTCCATGCCCAAACCATATAAGCGTCCCTTTCTTGATCCTATTTGACCATCGACTTCGAATCTAGAGGTCACGGATTCAAACCCGGCGTGGACAAATTATTTTTATTAAAATAATACGTCTCGTCACACATTTAATTTATACAAAATTATATACAGTGTATTTGGGGCAAGTTACAGAGTGGTAGATATTTTTAGTATCGCCCTGGTAAAAGACCATTGAGAATCAAAATATAACTTCAAAAAAGCTTTATCCGTATTTGGTGACCAAATCTGAATAGCCAGATACTTCTCGACTTTCATCTTCCCAGCCTTACAACATACCTTGATTGGGAATGCCATAGTCACCCTGGCTCCATACGGTTGGGACTCTTGTGCGTTTTTTTTGTAAACAAACAAAAAAAAAGGGAAAGTTTGAAACAACCCGTACTGATCAATTTTTGCCAAAATTTTTCGAACACCTTCATGAAAAATGGTCTGATGTACTCGAATGGCAGTGAGGCATGAAACTGGCAGAGGAAGGATGAAATTAGACTGAATGCTGTCGAATGAGATCCCTGCGGTAAAATCATGTTCGACCGTATTCAAAATGTGGATATCCAGAAAAAAACGCTAGGCTTATATGAGCGTCATGAATAGGATTAAGAAAGGGACGCTTAGATGGTTTAAGCATGTTGAGCGAATGAACGAAGGAGTGTGAAAATAATATATGTTGCGAAAGTGAATGGAAGAAGAAGTCAAGGACGCCCGAGGAAGGCACGGCACGATCAAGTAAATCAAATACTTGAGTCGGGTGATGTGAAGAGTCAGAATAACTGAAGAGTTTGTACGAGATGATGTATGAATGTGAATGAAGCAAGGAGTGTGTGCCAAGACAGAGTTATATGGCGGTCCGTCCTCCCTGCCTACCTCTGCGGAGAAACAGCTTGATGGTAAGTTAGTTACATGAAAAAAAAATAGCTGATTATATAAACATAAATGCAATTATAAATACCACAGATGCTTGCTTAATACATTGCATCCATAAAAAAGATTTAGTAATAACTATAAACTTAGTTTCTACACTCTGTGTTTGCACTTTAATATACGAGCATACCCTTCATAGATCATACCTCCTTGCCTTTTAATTTTATGATTACGCATTAAAAAAATATTCAAGGGTGCCACACCCTGTTAGGTAAAGAAATGTGAAGGGGTTTGACACCACTGAAGAGACAAATCTACAGAATTGTATTGTAGGCGTGTCCGTATGCCAAAATTTAGCTCAATTTCTTCTCTTTCAATTTCGTCTTTCATAAAAACATATAAAAAAATTACAATTTAAAAAAATGTAATTATCTTTCTTAAGCAAATATTCAGTACATTTCATCAGCCTGTCTGGGATTTAGTAGTTTAAATGTCTTACGTATATATATATATATATATATATATATATATATATATATATATTGTTTCTACTCTCGTGGTACGACAACGTATGGAAGCAGAAAAACACTTTAACTTCTTCTTCTTTATTTTATTTGAACATTTTTATCGGAAGATTTTTTAAAGTACAACAGTTGAACCTTCAACTGACGACATTCAAGAACCGCACGGCAAGGCGCTCTGAATGGGACTGCTAACTAACGATATTCAAGAACCGCACGCCATGGCAATCTGAACAGGACTGCCCAAATGAAATAATGTTCAACTCAAAGATCATACTCTAACATGTGGTATGGAACAAAGCATGTTTAAAAGGATCTTAGAAATCAATTTAAAGATATTGTAAACAATACAATTCGAGGGACAGAAACACATTAAAGAAAGCAATTAAGAAATGCCCAAGGACCTTGGTCTGACGGGTAAATCACAGGGGATTTAAGAAACAGTAAACATTATGGGAGGCAATTAAGAAATGCCAAAGGACCTTGGTCTGAAGGGTAGGTTACAGGAGATAAACCCCCACATGGGCGCAACTGCATGGCTCATTACAGCTATCATAATGAATTCACTACATTATTTCATAGACATAATGAACATTAATCAGATTTGCTTAATCTTAAAACACAAATCACACTATAATACAAATGTAAACACAAAACATATAAAATTACGATTTGCAGTAAGCGATAAGACATTCCTTCACAAAATACCAGGCTAGTACTAGAGGTACCTTATTTAATTTTACCGGAATCTGCCCTTGATTGTAAAATGGTAGATGATAAATTTTTCTCGTAGTAACGTCGCATTTGGGAACGAACATATATATATATACACACGAGTATATAGTTGAAGATACTCAAAGAATACCTTTATAACCTAGTAACATACATAATATTCAATCGACAGCCTCGGTGGTCGAGTGCTTATGACGCTCGACTACGAATCCACAGGTTGCAGGCTCAAATCCCAGCTTAAGCAAATTATTTGTATTTAATTAATACGTGGTATTTCACATTTAATTAATATGAAACAATATGTTTTATGTTTGCGACACGTTCCAGAGTGGTAAATACTCGAAGTATCGCTCTGGAGAAACACCACTTTGAAGAAACGAAACGTTGCTTGAATGGATTAAGCCGTATTTGGTGACCAGATCTGAATAGTCAGGTACTTACACACCTTCCTCTTCCCCATCTCTTTCTTCTCCCCACTAACTTCGCCCTACCCCACTTGAACGTCCAACCTTTAACTTGCTAAAATCGAGTTTTACATGTTTTCCCATAGATAATTACGAGATTAAGACATCCAAGCTCCAAATGCAGTAGAGTTTTTGTCATTCAATTTCTTACTTACGCACATTGTAAATATTTGAAGTTTAAAAACATTAAAATGTAGGATAACATAGAAAATACTTTTTTTATATAAATTCATTAATTGATTATAAATTATTTATTTATTATAATTTACATAATGAAAAAAACACTGATATTCACTCTTCAAATGCCGATTACGCATATTAATGCTTTTGTATTGTCATATTTTTAAACGCCTTCTCAGTTTCATTTTTTTGGGGTTGGATGCTTTCTGCATAACTGCGTCCAATTGGGGATGCCATAGTCTTACTGGTTTCAGACGGTTGGAAGCAGTTAGAACTCTTGTCCGGTATTCATTGTATAAAAATAAAAATAAAATTGGTAACTTTTTTTTACTATAAATCTGTATGGATCACCACTCTAGGGAAAATATGTTCAGTGTTGGGTTCTTAGGACAGCAATGGATGCTTTGGCCACCGCACGGGTTGGTGTAGAGGGGATAATACATGTGCGGCTGTCACACGGAAGATAAAATAATTAACGACATGTTTCAACACTAGCTGAGTTTTTCAGTGCGGGGTTGACACTGAAAAGCCTAATGGGGTTAAATATGTGCACTAAAGTAATTTAAAAAACGTTTAATTTTTATTTGGTTGTATTTTTCTTATATCTACATCTGTAAAAAATTGAGTTAGGAAAAAACAGTAATAATTCATTTGAAAAGTTGGTGTGTAATATTTTAAAACATAACGTTGAGACTTACCTTTTTTAATAAGTCGAAATAATCACCAAATGCATTGATTTTAATTTTTTAATTTTTTAAACTTAACCCCATCATGTTATTTAATTAGGAGGGCAGAAAGTGTGAAAGGTTTCGGGAGTACTTGGCTATTCAAATCAAATGTGTTAATATAATTTAATTTTTCAAACCACGTAATGATACCAAAGTATGGTCAAACCTAACCTAACCTAACCTAAAACTTAAGTCTTACCTAAAACCGAGGTGATTTCAAGGCAATATACTACTCTAGAATGTTGTATAAAATTATATAGAGTATTTTTTTAAAGCCAAAATAATAGTTTCAAAAGTTAGGCATTTACTCTCGCAGATATTCGAACCCGTAATCTCTGATAACAGCTCGGCCATGGATGTTATAACGTTAGAGAAACAGTGTATGGAGAGAGAGGTAATTATTTTTACCCAACCGATACAAACTTGCGATAAATCACTTTCTCCGGGTTTTTACATCGTACACCAAGAGAGAGAATGAGACAACAAATATAATACTCCGCTTCTATGTACTGTCATAATGATCTTGGGCTCCTGGGTCACCGCGGGACTGCACCCACATTTTTTGTTATGCCACTAAACATGACACAGTTAAACTGTTTTTTAGGTTAAATTCTTTATTTTTTTTGAAATCAATACTGTGAAAAATTGGTTATACGAATAAACAAAATCATTATGTCGATATGTGATATGAATGGATGTTTAAATACCCTAGCCTTGGTCTTAGCCATGCCCAGGTCTGTCGAGTCAGGTAAATATCATCCAAAACTGACTACACTGCCTTGGATTGATACCACTATATAAACTCTAAGGTTATAACCTTCAATCATTAAATACCAACCGAACGAAAAATAATTTATTACAAATTTTACATAGTTTTAATAAATTTATTGTACTAATTGTCGCACGTGAAAAATCACTGAATGTGACTTGAGTAGCCAAACATATAATTGTAGTATTTCAATCATAAAAAGAGTGTCTGCTAAAACACGTTAAAGATTGGTAGTTAATTGGGTAGATGGAGATTCCAATAGATTATTTGTAAATTTAAGAATTTCAAATGGGGTATTTTAGCACTGTTCAATTATGAGTGATCTTTAACAGTTACCCGTCACCGTAGGGTTGGGCTGTCACTATTAATAAGTTCCACATTATGATGGCTTCTAGCGCACCCATCAACACTTCGGTCCGTTTATTTTCAAAACTTAAATAACTGTTGAAATGTCTACACGCGTAAAAAAACAGATAAATATTGGGATAACGAGGTTGACAGCGGATTCGTTTTAACGACTTACATACGTGTTTTAGTGCTGTGATTCAGTCAAAACTTCATTTCAACTATTTTGGCAATGCATGGGTGAGTTTGTTATAAATTATTGCGTCGAGTAATACATTTTATTAGTATGCTTTGTTTATATTTTAAAGGTGTATCATACTATTTTTTTTGCAATGAAGAAAAAGTGCAACTCTAAAATAGACACACGGATTAGATGTACATATTGACGTTGGAAAGGCAAAAAGGCTGAAGGGATATTTTGGGAATTTTACACCGGAGCACTTTTAAGTTTTTTTGTTACAATAAAGATCGAAGCACCGGGTTGGATTTTGAAAAAGAAATAATGGAGGTAACTCGATGCTCTCACTGAGTTTCATGAAGCGTCAAACAGCTCAAAAGTCTCAAACTTAAATCGCTTGAGTCAAGCCTATTTGTAACGTCATTGGAAATTATTGCAACAAACAACATTCTTCATTTTTTAATTAATATAAGTATTTTTTGCCATTAATGTTATTATATTATGTGAGTTTAATTTTGTATTCGAATATTTTTACATTTATAAAATGTTAATATAAAAACAGGTTCTCAATACCTAACTGTGCCTGTATATGTATTTAATATTTTACATTAGAACACAAAAATATTGTGATTCAACACGATAAATATGTAAAGTAAATGAATAAACCACCCGACATTATTTTTCTTGCGTCCTTTTGAAAATGTTGTAGAAAATATATCAGGTTTTGTCTTGTTTCTTTGGTACCATATCTTATTTAATTAATATTATGTCTTATTTTATAGATGTTATTTTTAATTTATTTCATGTTAATGCCCTGAAAAACGTGTGTTGCTGATTTAATACTTTATTACGATTAACAATTGCATCGTGCTTCATTCAACATTATGTCTATGAATCTCAACATCTAGTTTCTATTATTTTTTTAAAACTTTAAAATATGATATATTTTCTTGTAATTGATTTGTTTTGTATTACCTACCATAAACTTGAATCAAGTATTTAATCTTTTACATCGCCCTTGAACTGATTTTTCACAAAAAACGGCGTTATACAAATTATCCAAATATTATTTGACTGTATTAAAACGCTAAACCATCTTCTGTATATGATTCGTTAGATCGCCATGTGGGGCGCTTAAGTATGTAAAAACAAAATTGGTAATTTTCGCTAATACGTAAAAAAAATTAGTCTTGATCAAACGTCAAAAGGGATACAGTGAGTAAATCGTGAAGTAATAGAGTAATAGGAATTATCAAATTATCCAAATATTATTGTTATTATTATACCTGTGAAATTCGCAATAAGCATCTATATATATTTTAAATGATGTCTTGAAACGAATTTATTTCATTTTTTATGTCCTTATAACTATTATTAATACTTTATTTTCATTTTTATTTTTTTATTTAATTATTATGTTTGTTTTTTCTTCTGTTTTTTTTCTATGTATTATATGGAATTGATGGGATTGCACCACCCTCCCTGAGATCTGGAATAAAAATATTTTTAAAACAAGGAAAAAGCGGAAAACCCTCTCACAGTTGATATCAGCTTCACAAGAACGGGTCGTTTCATGTACTCAGTTTGTGTAAGTCGGCTCGTGTGTGTCGTGTGTCGTGTGTCTTTCTTCCTTTATTTAATCTATTCCTACAGTTCTTTCTTTGTCCCGCCTCGCAACGTTGTCCAGCCGAGTGGCACTATAATTCTCACATCTGTACACCGTACAAATAGGGGCGTTTTTGAGCTCCAGTGAAACGTAATTCTTTTTTTAATATTAAATGTTTACAAATATCAATGGTGTCAAAAAGTACCCGCTGCTAAACAACAGAAAGAGTTGAGCAAGATTCTAATGGGTGTGTGTTTTTTTAATACGTTTTTGATGAATATATCCAAATTCAATTTCTCAGAAAGAAAACAGCAAATATATTTTCCTATAAATTCCAGACAAAAACCAAAAAACACCTGAGCAAACCTTTACAGAATTTTTCTTGCTTCAGCATATAAAATATTGTGTTTCTTTATTTAAAGTTTTGATGTTTGGCTTCCAAGAGTACGCTACTTTCCTAATAATGCCATATGATGTTGATACGCTTGTGTGGTGCCACGTAACAAAATACAAGTACATATCATTTTTGCGTCAAAAGCGAAAAATTCTCATCCCTTTTTTGTCTTATCGTGGGGAAGAATTGTGACACAGGTAGGATGCTGGATCTGGAATGCAATTATTATAAAAAAACTTGCTTTCACTTCTTGTTGTGTGCACATTGTTGTTTTGCCCTGTAGTCTGTTTTAATTCCGTCCGCCATATTACAGGGAAAAAATACTAAAAAATTAAAACAACCTTATTTACATTCCACCTTAAAAAATATATAGATTTCTTAATTATTTGTATTGTGAAACATTTCTTCAAATAACTAACTATACAATAACCATGAAAAATTTCTATTGTTATTAAGTACGTCTAACGACTCTCGACTATTGTCGAGCAGTTAGACGCTCGACTACGATTCTAAAAGTTGCGGGTTGAAACCAGGCGTGCACCAATAACTTTTATTTAATTAATATGTGTCAAACCAAATTCAATTTATACAAAATAATGTAAGGTTTATTTGCGGGACGTTACAAGACTCAAGTATCGCTTTGATGAAAGAACACCATTCAAAGTTGAAACGTTGCTTGAAATGACTTTAGCCGTATTTGGTTACCAGATCTGAATAGTCGGATACTTCCCAACCTTCTTTTTCCCATCTCCATCCCCTCCCCGCTACCTTCAGCCTCACAACATACCCCAATTGGGGATAGCATAGTCTCACCGGCTCTAGACGATTGAGAGCAGATAGGAATTATGTGCGGTATTCACTATAAAAAATAAAAAAATAAAACCTTCGACCACACGAGGGTAAATTTTTAATTTTGAACCCAATGCGTACTGAAATTACTAAATTAAAAAATTACCTTTTCAAATCCCTACTTACCTATTATATTATTTAGCAGACATTATTTATATTTGACATGGGTGATTTAAAGCCACCGACTTTTTCTCCTTGAAAGTTACAATTCGTAAATATTAAGAGGTAACAACTTGTATTTTAATAATGAAAATGAAATGATACCTTTGTATTAGACCGCATATTTGATTTTATTTTTTATGACCGACCGGTTCCGCTTAGCCTACGCGCCATCGAGGTACAAAATTAAACTTAACAAAAATTCAAGTTAAATTTTTCCATTAGTACATTATAAGATATATTTTCTGTAAGCTCACAAAATTTCTCATTCATCATTCACCTTCTCAGTTGACGTTTTTCCTCTTTTGTTTCATATTATCTGTCTTTTTCTCTCTGTTCCTTTGTTTTAATCTAAATGTTATTCTGTTGTTTATTCACTGTTCTTTTATTTTATGTTTATATAACTACACACTTTGTAATTTTTGTTTAGTTTAATGTTGTACCCTGATAATGCTTAAGCTAAGCAAAACCGGTCGGTCATAAAAATTATAATAAAATCTATGGTCTTATACAAAGTTATATTTTCATAAGTTCATATCGTCGTCAACGCGAAAATACCTCACATGTATCAAAAACGTTATTGTTCAGGAGGAAATTAAGAACTAATTTTTGAGAGCTACAGAGATTGTTCTTTGAGACATTAAAAATAAGCTTTATCGTTTTAGATGCAATAATGTATTTTCACAAATAAAAACATTGAAAATTGACGTACATATTGAACTCTACGCAATGTCGTATTTAACTCATTTTTGTAAAGTTGACCACATGGGAGGTATTTTCCCGTTGACGACGATATGTCAAACCACAGAATGATTACTTTCTTCGAAAATATATTTTTGATAATTAGTGTTTTCACCATTTATCTGATAACTTTACGTATAATGCATAATTTTGTTAACATGTATAATAAGCCAACGTATTTCGCTTCCACGTAATATTTTTTTTCCCGAAAACCTAAAGTTAATAATGTATACGTTTAAATGTTAATTTATAAATATCTGATACTTGGTTTTATTAATAATTAAATTAAAGCGGCTCTAAGTAAAGTTGCTTACTACGCAAATTCCGTTTGGGATAATCGTGTACGAACATTAACCCTACAGAGATAATGGCATCCTATTTATATGAAGTAAAAGGAGTATCAAGTACTTAGAGTGAAGTGTTACAAATTTGTTTTTGGAAAAATATTTCTTGACTTTATTATTTTTAATAAAATTCGTGAAAAATAGGCCTAGAAAAATTTGGTAAATTTTTTTTTACCCTCCTTAAGGTTTAGCTCAAATATTCTTTTATGGAATGCGTGCCCGATTTTTATTTTTATTTTTATAGTGAATAACGCTCTAGAGTCCCAGCTGCTCCAAACCGTCTAGAGCCAGTGAGACTATGACATCCCCAATCGGGGAATTTCGTAAGGTTGATGGTAGTGGAGAGGGTATGGAGGTGGGAAAGGGGAAGGTTAAAAGAACTTGGCTATTCAAATCTGGTCACCAAATACCGATAAATCCATTAAAATCTTCGTTTCAATTCTGAATGGTGGACTTTCATCAGGGTGGTACAAAGAGTATCTACCACGTTGCAACATGCCGCAAATATACAAGTTATATATGAATTAAATGTGTTATGACTTATGTGTTAAAAGACTTGCACTATTTCCTTATCTCTTCATCCGCAATTCGGTCGAATATGATTTATGGGACGCAAGCCAGAATCGAAATGGTGTTTGCAAATATTTATCTACAAAATTTGAAAAATGTACAGACAAGCTCATGGTGTATGCACGTCAAACAAAAAATCCATTATATTCTAGTAAACAGTATTGTTCACCTGATACATAGTAAATGACACCAGCAACCGAACAGAGAATACCTAGAAGTGTCTTTATCTATATTGGATTAAAAGAAAGTTAATTTTACCAATTTACGTTTATGTATTTCGACGGCAGACTTTTGACTACGAATCCAAAGGTCGCGGGCTTAGATCCGGAGTGCGCAAATAACTTTTCTCTAATTGATATGTGTCATAACAACACATTTAATTCATAAAAAATAATATGAAGTACATCATTAGAATATATCATATTTCAGTACACCATTTAGAATCGAAATATTGCTTGATTGAAATGGCTTAATCCGTTTGTGACCAGATCTGAATAGCCAGATACTCTCCGACCTTCCTCTTCCTCATCTCTTTAACTTCCCCATTACCTTCAGCCTCACAATATACCCCGATTTGGGGTGCCATAGGCTTACTGGCTCTAGACGATTGGGAGCAGTTGGGACTCTTGTGCAGTATCCACTATGAAAAATTAAAAAATGGAAAAAATTTGACACGAACATAAATTTTACTATCTGTGTAAGAAAGAATTTCCCTTTTTCAATATGTTTCATGGATTGCAATGTTACTTCGCAATCTTTCTTTTCCTCATCTACTTTCAGTCCCCACTACCTTCAACCTCACAACATACCCCAACTGAGGATGCCATGGTCTCACTGGCTCTAGACGGTTGGAAGCAGTTGGGATTCTTGTGAGGTATTAACTATAAAAAAACACATAAAATCTAATTGTAGAAAAAGTTGGAGACGCCCAAGAAAGACGCGATTCGATCAAGTCTCTTATTTACAAGTAGTCTTGGGTCATGCCAAGAGTCAGAATATTGGAAGAGTATGCCCGATATAATTTTTTTATTTTTTTTATTTTTATTTTATTTTAGTACATATAACAGGCATGATCCCCAAAACATATAAATATGAGTGGTTATTTAATTGGAATATTTAACAATAGTAAGTAATCAAGTAAAAGTTTATGAAAAATGCAAGAGTAAATGAATAACAAAAAAATCAAAAGAATAATATTGAACAAGGTAGAACATAAATTCATGGATTAGTGGCACCTGTACTGAAAAGATGCCTATTAGTCGTTTGTTACTTCATATAACTAGTCCATAACTAAAGGGCATCATTACAATATCAGCTTGATATGATTGACAGATTTTTTTTTTAATGATTTATCGTATCATCAATAAATGTCTACTTCATGTTCTCGCCAAAGGAGAGAAATATCCTGTATTTGTGTGGTACGCTTTAATGTTAAAAATATTGTTTATCCTCCTCGTTGATTTTGTTTTTGGTATGTTAATGTCAATTTAGGATAAAATATTTGGTCCATCAATTGGTGAATGCATAATTTTGTGTAAAGTTAACATATCAGAAAGTTTCATGTATGAATGTAAGTGAAGCAAGGAGGGTTTGTCTAAAGAAAGTGGTATGGAGGTCTTCGCTTTTTTTCTTCCTATTTGCGGAAACGGTGTGATGGTTAGTTAGTTAGTTTATTCTCTTGAAACCTTTTGAGAGTAGTTGCGACTCTTGTGCAAAAAAACTCTAAAAGAAGACAAACATTCCCGGGTTACAAATAACCTGACAATATTTGAAAAACTCCTACTGCCATCATAAGAAGCAGAAGATGTTGTGTTATGGATTTTTTTGTACTAAAACACTTTACTTGCACTTTATTTGTATTTATTTCATAGAATGAGGTTTTACAGGATAATTATCTACACCAGAAGCGTAGTGTTACTCCAACTGATATTAACTGTGTGAGACTAACTAAATCTTCAGAATGAACCGTCTAATATAGTGGTAGAATGTCTACAAAGTATGTTAATATCAGTTGGGGTAAAGTTCAACATAACATTTATTATTTAACATAGATTAATATCCAAATAATTACATAATACATAGTTCATCATAACAAAAATAATTTAGGGGTGATAAAAAATTTGTGTGGATAATAGAAAGTCGGCCAAATGGGTCCAAAGTATTATCTCCTGTATGGGTAGGTACATAACATTTGCTTGTGCAATGATGAAGGACTTAGCCAGCAGAAGAATTGAACGCACGACGTCCGGGTGGGAATCCGACGCGTTCGTCCACTCAGCTACCGACCGGTCAAAATTAGAGTGTGCGGCTTAGTCTTAGACCTCAATCAATTTCACAAGAAGTAGGGAAAAATTAAGCTTACTTCAGAAACCCACAAACACGCTTTAAAAATACTTACATCGGTTCATATCTTCGGTGTCGCTAGCGTTAGTAATTCATGGCTGTTTTTGCCCCTAGCACGAACATAATAACACGTTGGATGATGACTCTGGTGCAGCGAGGGAACAGCTGTCGGCCGCTGGCAAAGTTTCAAATCGAACAGCGCCGCCGAGCGTTGATACGCTGTCAGGCTTGTGTCACCACCCGCCTTAGTATTTATGAGATATTCCAGGAAGAAGGGACATCTTTGCGGCACATGCAGCGATACTTGAAATGAGTGCGTTAAATATTTAAAACACTTGTAACCATATATAAAAGAATATTAATATTATTCCTGTAAAGGATACCGTAAATAACAAGATTACCAGAGCGCTAATTTAATTTATTTTTTACAGTAATTACCGCACTAGAGTCCCAACTGCTCCCAACCGCCTAGAGCCAGTGAAACTATGGCATCCCTAATTGGGATATGTTGTGAGGCTGAAAGTAGTAGGAGGGGAAGGAGATGGGAAGGAGGAAGGTTGGGAAGTATCTGGCTATTAAGATCTGGTCGCCAAACACGACTTAACTCTTTGTAAGAACGTCACAATTTTGAATGGTGGTCTTTCATCAGGGCGATACTTGTCGAGTATCTGCTACTCTGAAACGTGCCGCAAATATATTTTATGTAGTTTTATATCATTTTAATGTGTTATTTTACATAATAATCAAATAAAAAAAAATTCTACTTCTTTATACTACTGGATTCGTAGTCAAGCATCTTACTACTCGACCGCTTAATAATAATATTTGGATGATTTTTATAGCGCCGTTTCTGTGAAAAATCACCTCAAGGGCGCTGTACAGATCTTGTTAAATTGTAATGTTTATGTAAGATTGAATGCGGCCGCCCCAGCAGATTTAGACTAACATGGGCAAATGTCATCTGGTTATCGTAAGGGTGTCACTTGGGTGATTTGTTGGATGCTTGGTTCGCTCGCGTTCGGGAACAATCGGTCGAGATCGGCAGTCCCCGCCCCCCTCCCGGTTCCCGGGCCGACGGTCGAAGGGACACATCTGGACAAGGGTCAAAGCAAGTGACCATTCTGGGTTATGGCACTGCATTTAAAACACTGATATTTAAAGATTAAAATATTTTCTTAAAAATCGAAATTACGTCGAAACTAGTCACTTTAAAATTATTTAGAGTTTATTTACTTAACCTATCCACAACAACGGTAATTTTAGTGTAATTTTAAAGAAGTGAAATAATATAAATGCGAAATATCCTACTTATTTGGCGAAAAATAACAAGAAAGACTAAAACACGTCAGGCAGCTGCGAAAGCGCCACGACAATTAGACGTAGGCCGTCATTTAATTATTATGTGTCATTTCACATTCAAAAAGTTATAAAATAATATATTTGCAACCTGTTCCAGAGTGGTGGATACTCTTAGTATTGCTTTGTTGAAATACCAACATTCAGAATCGAAACATTGCTTGAAATGGTTTAAGCCTTGTTTTGTAACGAGATTTATAGCCAGGTACTTGCCAACCTTCTTTACAATCCCCGTTCCCTCCCCATTACCTACAGCCTCACAATATATTCCAATTGTGAATGCTATATAATCACTGGTTCCGGAAAATTTAGAGCAGTTGGGACTTTTATGCGGTATTCACATTAAAAAAAAAAACTGTTTAAAATCAAAGTATTGGTTGTAAATTAGCTTAAGGCAAGTTTTAAGACCAGTACTGTATTGTGGTACCCTTTTCTTCTCAAACATATTTTACAATATCTTCTTCTCCAACTTTGTTCAGCTCCGCAATAGTTGGGGAATTCTACTGCTTCGTTCAGTTGTAACGCTGTAGTGTTGGATCCGAAACTAAAACACCGATGTGTTTTAAGCTTTAAATGAATTTGGTACATAGTGGATTGTAAACGATAAACTATACTACTTGTAAGTGTAAGTAAGTTCTTGAAGTTTTCTCACACAATTGTATTATTAACGAAACGAATACACCACACTTATATTTGTGTTCTTATTTACAAAACACCACACTTATTTGATAATATTTAGATAACAAAACAACAAACTGCCGAACAAGCGAACAACAAACGAGCAACACGTTTTTTTCACATCAAACTCTTCCGTGTTAATATTTGATTATTTAGAACACGATATTTGTTAAATATGAAATTCGATATTTGAAAATGGTTGGATAGGTAGAAACTTGGATGAAAAAGATGAAGGTAATAACCTCAAAAATTATCATTTTAAAATCCAACATGTACAAATAAAATAATTAAACTAAACAATATTTTTAAAAATATTTTCCAAGCATCAATACGAATCGTCTCGCTCTCGATCATAATGGCGTGTCGCGTCGTAATTGCTGTTAAAATTTTCTAATATACTGTTAATGCCATTAGAAGTTACACAGTTTAAAAACCTAATTACCACTTTAACTACAATTAGGAATTTCAAATGTAATGATGCCTTTTCCTGCCTACAGTTTTATTACACGATGACATGCCATAACTGAAATATACGCTGCCTACGCTTTAACTAATTACCTAATCGTTTAAGGATTTTTCGCCATAAAACGATTTTCACTATTCTTCTGTTTGGCATGAAAACCAGGATACTATATAACCAAGCAATATTGTAGAATATTGAAGTTTGTGATATTTTTTTTTACGTAACTACTGCATATCTGATCATACCTATTCTCCTTATTTATTTATATGCAATAACATGCAGAGAATTTTTGATCAAGATAGGCAGTTGAAAAAAAAGCGGATTAATTTATAATAGAGGTAGGTACGTTTGAGCAGATGTAGTAACTGCTTTTTACACGTTATGGTAGGACGGTCAGTGGGGCGCTCGCGGCGGTTTAATCAGCTGAACTTTGCGCATATTTTTAAAGTGTACATTTATTTTATGAAATAATTTAATATAATTTAATCCAACATTTTACACAATTTGATGCAGGTACTGCAAGATAGACAGTGCTTATGTGCTTTTATGGAGTGCATGCCTCTGTTCATATGTACTATTCAAACATACAATTTATAGATACAATGATTGATAATTATTTCACAAACTGCAACAAACAGAAGTCATAGAAATAGTAAAAATAAAACATACAACCTGCCGAAATTACTGCCTCAACACAGGCTTCTCTAGTGATGTAGGTCATTTATTTATTTATTAACGCCCTAGTGGGCTTTTTCAACAAATTAGTAAATGTATTGATGTTGACAGGTTAAGCATTGTATGATAGTACATGATACAATAAAAAGATAAAACAAAAAAGTACATGCTTCTCGAAAAAAATCAAAATAAATATATAACCAGTGGTAAATACAAAAAACGCAATATAAAAATTACAATAATACATTTAAAAGCATAGAAGAAAAAAAATATATTATCACCATTGTCTGGTAGACTCGTATATTTCAGTGAAGTATTTGTGAAGAGTAGCTATACAACTCCGATCTGATTCTCATGATTGAATACAGAAAAATATCAACATAACTAAATTCGTTTCCAAGCTTATGCAACCTTTACACTGGGGAGCTCATTGCATAGTTGGTTCTTGATGAATCAACATGAAACAACTCAGAAAGTCTTGTGTCACGATTAGGTACACGGAGCGTTATCAGCTTATTTAAATCAGGTGCATCCAGTACACCGTTAACCAGTTTGAATAAGAGTACTAGGTTACTCACGGTTCTTCTACAAGATAAGTTAGTTATGTTTAATATTTTCATTATATTCATGAAAGCCAAATCAATAATTCTAACTAATTGAAACAACAACAAAAAAGTTCACACTGCCAGGGTAGATCCGGCTATGGAATCTTTAATTTCGAGTTTGTTGTGGGATTGGAGGAAGTAAGGAAGTTAAGCAAATGGGAAACAGGAAGGTTGGTAGATATCTAAATATTCAAATCTTGTTACCTATTACGGTTGAATTTCATTCAAAAGACTTTTTAATGCTTCTTTGCGGCCTTTCAGCAGGAAGATAAACCTGGAGGTATTTGAAACTCCCTGTGGGTTTAAATATTTTTTTACCAATAATCCCACACAAGAGGCGTTAAGGGAAATAATTTCCCTCAAGGCCTATATCATCTTTGAGGATGCTTTGTGGAAGGTCTTTTTGAGGAAAGGAAGGAGTGAACTTGCGTCTTAAAGAGGCACATGTTGAAAGAGGGAGGAAACACAGAGACCGGCAAATCGTTTCACAGCTGAGCTGTCAAACATAAGAATGAGTCGTAAAAGCGACCCGTTCTCATTTATCGAACTACAACCAATTACAATTTTTTACGAGTGTTCCAACTATGTACCGGTGCTGAAAGGATCAACGACGCAAGTTCCTCGTAGCATCTTTCATTGAAATACCGGTAGAACAAGAACAGCATTCCCACCTGACGTCTGTGCTCCAAATATTGCAATATTTTTGTGAAGATAGGAGAATCTATCAAACGGACGGCCCGTTTCTGCACAGAGTTTTGTTTTAGGTATTTAGGGACTCCAGACCAGAGGTGGCTGCAAAATTCAACAGTGGGCGCACTTAATATACGCGTCTACAAAATACTGCTAACTGAGTGACTTGTGTAGTGGGTTTTCATCGATCTGCCAGGAATAAATTTGTTTTATCATTTAGATCTGTACAGCGCCCTTGAGGTGATTTTTCACAAAAACGGCGCTATACAAATCGTCCAAATATTATTATTATTATTATAATTAAATAAAAAAATTATATAACTTTGGTTATCGGAAATTAATATATGTACGTGAACATTATTTTAAGACGCTACACTGGACAACTTATATATTTTCACTATTAATTTATTCAGTATATTATATTTTATAACTGGTCCAATTTTTTGGTCATATATCCACTGAACTAGGCACAAGTCATAAATATGACGGTTGGTTTTTTTTATACAATGCAGTAAAATGAAGCATGTAAACTAAAAATATAAAAATTAGAAATAAAAAAAAAGTTGTGAACACGGTTACTAAACGGTCAATATGAATAAGTAATTATTTTGTTGTTATCTGATAAGGATATTGAAAGAAGGGTGAATGCAGGAAACTCCATTAATGAAGGACTGAACGCTGTTGGTGCAAATAAAAAAAATGTTCAAAGAAGCGAAGCTAGCAGTCCACAAAAGAGTGCTTATACCAACCCTGATGTGTGACAGTGCGGCTTGGATCTGGCAGAGGAAGGATGAAAAAAGACTGAACGTTGTGGAAATGAGATCTCTGAGACGTATGTGCGGTAAAACCATGTACGACCGTATTTAAAATGTGCATATCCGGACAGAATGCAAGGCTGAAGTGAGCGTAATGAAAAGGATCAAGACAGGGACGCACCGTTCAGAATCGAAACCTTGCTTGAAATGGCTTTGGCCGTGTTTGGTGACCAGATCTGAATAGCCAGGTACTTACCAACCTTTCTCTTCCCAATCTCTTTCCTCGTTCCACTACCTCAGCCTCACAACATACCCTATTTGGGGATGCCGTAGTCTCACTGGCTCTAGACGGTCTGGAGCAGTTGAGACTCTTGTGCGGTATACAAATAATATATATATATATATATATATATCAAACCACAAAGTCATTGCTTTCTACGAAGGTATAAACAATATATATTCCTTTGTAAGTATAGTGTGAACTTTTTAAATTTGGAACTGACGATAATTTAAATTGTCGAATTTAAATAATAATCTTTTTAAATATCCACCCACTTTATAAAGTACCTACCTATAATGTATTTAAGCAGATATTATTGTATATTTTAAATAGGTGGATTGAAACAACTTATAGTTTTCTTGCCAAGTCAAGGTGTATGTTGTGGCCTCTGTTTTTTTATTGGTTACAACTAGTATTATTACAAGCACTGTCTTATTCAATCGGAAGATATTTTTTGAAAGAAAAAACCTCCCAAATATTGTAATTCCCGTCTGCAAAGTATGGAATCGAGTATGCTTGTTTTAGACATCGCGTTATTTTGTCTCTACTTGATGTCATTACACTCAGTTATTCCGGCAGCCTCAAGTTCACTAATGGGTTCAACACTTAACAAATCATTGTCATTTTAACACCATCCTTTTTTACTCGTCGCACTGCGGACCGAAACTCAAATTAAGTTGAACAAAAACATTTACACACAAAAGGGGGATACTTATATTATGCAAGTACATATTTTTACTATGTTCAAGTAATGTATGGTTATTTTCAAACCACACTTAAACCAATGCTCATTAAAATAATCTAAGTCATTTTATCCAGCGGAAAGTAAGTAATGATGAAGGTGATTTATTTTTTGTTTATTGTGAATACTACTCAAGAATCCCAAATGCTCTCTCCTCTCCGGAACCAGTGATATTATGGCATCTCCAATTGGGGTATTTTGTGAGGCTGAAGAAAGAGGATAGTTAAAAAGTGTCAAAATGTGGGTCAAGTCATTCCAAGAAACGTTTCTATCCTGAAAGGTGGTCTTTCACCGGGACGATTCGGAGAATATCTACCACTGGAACGTACCGCAAATATACTATATTTTATTGTTTATTAATCACATATGAAATAATATTTGAAAAGAATGGTCAAATTACAATACACTTACATTTAATATAATTTAAAAAAAATGAATTACACGCAGTATCACACAAAAAGGTAAACCGTCACCAAACTAGACCAATTTCTGTATGACTTAACACAAAACTTATCCACTTGCCTATTCGAGTATACTTTTTAAATCACTTTTTTGTTACCTTGAAGTTATAATAGATTCAAGCTGACCTCATAACTAACATCGCTAATAAACTTAAACGAGTAATGTACTTCATAAACACCATAAGAAACATTTTCCCACGAACAATCCTTAGTACCATATATTTTGCACTTAGTCGATCCATGCACATATTGCATACTGCTTAGGGAAGTTCAACAAACATAGCTTTAGACCAATTATAAAAAATACAAAGGGTGATAATTAAATTTATCCTTCAAGTATCGTTATAAAGATACTCGATTGAAATTATCAAAACATAATTACAATAAGATAATTTTTTCCAAATCTGTATTACTTCACTTCTTCAAACACAAATTTAATTTTCTGATGCAACCTCAAACCGCAATAAAAAACAGATCCTTAACCAATAAAATTCTCAATATACAGCTAAGACAAATCTCACCAAATCTCAATTAAAATTAATAATTGTTTGCCTGCTACTCTAAAACAACTGAAAACTATAATAACCATTTTTATTTATTAAAATGTTAATAAAGTGCAAAAAAGAATTCTTGGTATACTATTTCCTAAGAATTAAAAGAAACTCATTCCAGGAAGGGAAACATTATTAAATAAAGAGGAATAATACTTGTATAAGTAATTACAAATTTTTAAAACCAAATACAAAAGAAGAGAGAACAAGAAAAAAAATACATCAAGAAGAGATTCACAGTAGTAAAGATTAATTAGATAAACATCATGGCACCATGTTAATTAACCTTAACACTCATTGAAAAAAATCACATTTTAAAAGCAATCTTGTTTTAATACAGATGAAGTTACGTGTTTGACAAACCTATGATGTTTGGAATGATTTGTTTTCTGTAAAAATAATATTTTTGGCCACCTAGCACAGCGATCCAGACGTCTGTGCGTCGCTCCGCGTCGGTTTGAAAACGAGCTCCGTCGTTTCCGAAGCGTCGACCAAATAATGACTTGTGTCAACCGGGTGATAAAAAAAATAACGCTAAAAGCTTTTTCGAAGCAGTGGCAGAAAATTGACAGGCGTCTTTCAATACACGCTTGTGTTAACAATACTTGTGTAAAACATGAAAACATTTTTGTTCCTGCTAACACAACACGGAGTCATTGACGGAAAATACACACAATTAGTTACGTTTTTTGTTGGAACAACAGATGTTTTGTTGTCTTTGCTATTTTCTGTAGTGTGAGATGGGTGGCTTGAATGAATTCTTATCAGACTACTGTTTTATTTTGAATAAGTGTATATTTTTTCGATAGTGTTATTTGTTGTGATCGTTTTTTCACATAATTGTTTTTTTAAGGAGAAAACACAGATACAGACAGTAATTCGTAAAATAATATCCATCAACTGGAGGACTCGCCTGCATCTAAACTATTTCTAACAGATTATCATAACTAGCGTATAAATAAATCTTTAAACATATTACTTAGATAAATTTAAAGGGTAAAAATGTTACTGTTACTTATTTTTATATTAATTCGTAAAAAGCAGTTATTTGGTGGTTTGACATATAAAATAAAATGAAACACCAACTTTGTACTTTGTAACGATTATTTCGGTAAATTTCTAATCAATCCTAAAGATAAAGATAGCAAACTTAGTTACTTGGGAATTTATAAATGGATTGTACTGATTGTTCTACATTTTATATAGGTAAAACAACCAGTTTAATGCATGTTACAATCAATAAACATTTTAGATGTTTTTCATAATTCGCCAATCATCTTATTAAAAAGAAAACACCTTCAATAAAAACTGAAGAAAAAATAAAAACACCGGTTCTCTTATTCTCCACTAAAATGGTCATGACTACAGATTCAATAAGTTAATCTAGAACTAGAAATAAAGAAAAGCATAAAACATTAATCAGTTAAATTTGTCCAGTAGTCCAATATTAGATATATTTCCTGTAAACTCGTAAAATTTCTCTAACTAACCATCGCGCCGTTTTTCCGCAAGGGTAGGCAGAGAGGACGGATCGCCATATAACTCTGTCTTGGCACACACTCCTTGCTTCATTCACATTCATACACCGTCTCATACATACTCTTCTGTTATTCTGACTCTTCACATTACTCGATTCAAGTATTTGATTTACTTGATCGTGCCATGTCTTTCTCGGGCGTTCTCGACTTCTTCTTCCATTCACTTTCGCATCATACGTTATTTTCACACTCATTTCTTCGTTCATTCGCTCTACATGCCCAAACCATCCAAGCGTCCCTTTCTTGATCCTATTCGTTACGATCACATCAGCCTTGCATTCTTTTCGGATATCCACATTTTTAACACGGTCATACATGGTTTTACCGCACATACGCCTCAAGGATCTCATTTCCACAGCATTCAGTCTTCTGTCCTTCCCTCTGTCTACTTCCTTTGCCAGTTCCATGCTTCACTGCCATACATCAGGGTTGGTATAAGCACTCCATTGTGGACTGCTAGCAGCTTTGTTTCTTTGGATATTTTTTATTATTTGCGCCAACAGCGTTCAGTCCTCCATTAATGGAGTTTCCTGCATTCACCCTTCTTTCAATATCCTTATCAGCCTTTCCGTCTTTCGTAAACATTAGAAAAAATTCTCATAATTCTTTAATCTTTTTTTCAGTTGACCTTTTATTTTTTCTTTTGTTCTTTCTTTTATATTTTAAATTGTTTTATTTTATTTTATCTTGTTTTATCTTATTATTTTCTTTAAGATTTTCTTTTATATTTTAAATTGTTTTAACATGCAATTCGAAAAATGTCCTCCACATCACAGGTGAACTCCTAGCGTGGAGGACAATGTATGTACTTTTTTGTAAATAAACATGAAGTTAAGAAATAAAAAATAAAAAAATAAAAATATTATCTGTCTCTTTATTTTGTTCCTCTGTTTAATTTAAATCTTAGTCTATTGTTTTCTCACTGTTCTCTCATTTTATTTTATATTCTGTTCTCCCTCTCTATGTATATACAGGTATAATCGCTCACTTTGTATTTTTCGTTTAGTTTAACTTTGTACCCTGATGATACTTAGGCTTAACAATACTGATCGGTTATATACTAAAATAATATCCGTGGTCTTATACAAAATTATTATATTATTTTATTAAATATAATAAGAGTATCAATTTTCAATGCTGATACGTAGTATTTTGCAAGGCAGGTAATCAGACAGTTCTATGATCAACACAATCGAAAAAATTTTTTAAAACAGGGAAAATAACCAGCTTTTAGAATTTTTCCATGTGTTATAATATCGCTCTATAATTTATTGTATTTTCATTTCAAACTTTCGTTATGTATTAGATGAATCGTCTGCATAACTTTGCTGATGAATTGTGCCGAACTGTTGTGACCAACTCGCTGACCTACATTGTTGGGTGTGCGGACGGGTCACCTTTATTGGACATCTAGAAACGTTGTTTTGTTCATTAGTCAGAAGTTCACTTGGGTATGCTTCCATTATATGAAACCTCAAAATACAACGATGCTACGAATAATTTATCAACATAATAAAAAAAACGTTTTTATTAGACTTGAGTCAAGTCTAGACGACCTCTGTGGTCGAGTGGTGAGATGCTCGATCACGAGTCCAGAAGTTGCGGGTTCAAACCCGGCGTGCGCAAATACATAAATACACTTTGTTTAAATAATATGCGTCAAACACATTTAATTCATATAAAATAATAAATAATATAGTTGCGGCACGTTTTAGAGTGGTAGATACTTTTAGGTATCCCCTGGTGAATGACCACCATTCAGAATCGAAACGTTGTTTGAAATGGCTTTATCCGTGTTTGGTGAAAAGATTCGAATAGTCAGGTATTTTCTGGCCCTCCTTTTCCTCATATCCTTCCTTACCCTACTTACTTCAACCTCGTAACATAAATTTAAATTTCTAAGATACATTAACTACAAACTCGGCCTACCTATTGAAACCATAAATTAAAATTATTTTATGAAAGAATTCAAATTATTAACACTCTCAGACAGGAGGTTTGTTTCGGACTTGACTTTTATTTTTAAAAGTGTTAATGGTATTATAGACAGCCCTGATTTACTTAGCCTAATTACCTTTTATGTACCTAACAGAACCACTCGAACCAAAATTATTTTCAAATGTAACAATAATATCAGGACTGAGTCATTTAGATACTCGCTTGTACCTAGATTGCAAGCAGTGGGTAATTCTTTCGCTGAAATAGTAAATATATTCAACTGAACTAAACTAGTTACAAGAAGGCAATAATAGCATACCTCTTTCAAAAATATAACTTTTAATTTATTGCATTATAATATTTCTATTAACATACTTATGTTTTTGGGTGCTAATCACTTACTCTTTGTTATTTTTATGTCACTATTATTTGATGTTATATATTACACTGTTATGTAAAAGCCCATAAAGGCGTATATAATTAAATAAATACCCTTATTAGGGATGCTTTAGTCTCACTGACTTTATTCGATTAGGGGCGATTGGGACTCTTGTTCGGTAATAACTATAAAAAAATAGTTCAAAAGTTACACGAATGCGACTGTAGCAAGGAGTGTATCCAAAGACAGATTGATGTGGTTGACGGCTCGGTGAGTAGGACGCTTGGTTAGCAGTCGTACGGATGCAGTTCGATTCTCACAGCGAGTAGCGAAATACTCAATTTTCCAAACTAGTTATGCGTAGTGAAACGGTCTGAATGTAGTTCAAATCTTAAGGTTTAAGAATGGTAAATAAATACAGCGTTTCAATATCTCTACCTTTCTCATTCGGGAAATGGCGTGACGGTTAGGTAGTTAGTTAGTTAGACAATAAAACTGGGATTTCTTGCCTCTTTTTCAACACTGCCTCTTACAAAATAAAAATCCCACCTGTCCTCGGGGATAAAGGAAAGCAGTAGAGACATTGAGAGTAATCTTATCCCCTCGGAACGATAATGGGGAGACTGTTTGGACCAAAATGAACAGATTTGTGTATCAAAAGCGACACTTGTGTATTTTTTTCTTTCTTTTAATCCGGACAGAGCTTAAAAGCTGCCGAATATTCAAGACTCGAGCGCGCAGAGAGCTTTCAACGGTGGGGGAAATTGAATTTATTGTAATAAATCCTTTTACTTAAAACAGTGTGGTAGTATTTTTTTAAACAGTGATAGAATGCGCTCTCATTCGAGAGAATGCATTCTTTGGTAATGAAAGACCGCGTTTCTTGATGTATGAGATGTATTTCTTTAAATAATGGGAGACGTAACATGGAGAAGTGCGTTCTTTAAATATGAGAATGTATTGTCTTGGTATTATTTGAGAGTGCGTTCTTGATTAATGATTGACTGCGTTTCTTAAGGTATAAAAAAATGCGTTTTTATCTAAAAACCACACCGAATTCTCAAAAGCCTGGAGCCAGTGGGACTTTAGCATCCACGATTTGTGTATATAGTGTCACCAAACATAGCTAAAGCCATTTCAAGTAATTTTACGAATCTGAATGGTGTTCTTTCATCAAGAAAATACTAAATACTAGCACTCAGGAACGTGTAGCGGATTTAGTAAATATTATTTTATTTTACTTAAATATGAAATGGTTTTAGCCGTGTTTGGTGACCGGATGTGAAAAGTCAGGTACTTCCCAACCTTCCTCTTTCAATTTTCCTTCCCCTCCCCACTTCCTTCAACCTCACAACGTACCACAATTGGGGATGCCATAGTCTCACTGGCTGTAGACGGTTGAGAGCCGTTGAGACTCTTGTGCGGTATTCACTATAAAAACATGTAATAATAAAATTATTATTTGTGCGAGTTGGGATTTGAATACACACCTTCAGGATTTACAGCCGAGGATCTTATCCACTTGGTCCAAGAGGTCATCAGTCAGGGATGCTCGGTCAATAAGAAGTGCCACTTTGTTTTATTGTGTTTTTTTTATATTTAGAGGAGTGCTTTATGGTAGATGAGTGAGAGCTTTCTACGTTTAAGGTAATGTTGGTAGGTAGCAATTGAACGGAGATTAATGGTATCCTTGGAAAAAGCTTGTAATATTGCATCCAGTCATGTGCTTACAAGAAATCCATATTACCGCCAAAGGAACATCTTTAGAAAATGTAGATTAATTAATTTACTTGGGACAAGTTCTACAACTAGGTAAAGTGAAATCGAAGAAAGAAAAGGTTTAGATGGGTCACCTTCAGCAAACTCAGTCATATTTTAAAAGTTAGGAAGATTCACCAAAACCTCCAGACACCTGTTTTTAACTATCAAGAGAGTTTCGCGGTCAGTATCTGTTATATCATTTAGCATTGTGTAACAAACATCAACATTTTTTAAAATATTATTCTATTTGTGTTCACTTTCACCT
Source organism: Drusus annulatus (assembly GCA_022651775.1). NCBI lineage: Eukaryota > Metazoa > Arthropoda > Insecta > Trichoptera > Limnephilidae > Drusus > Drusus annulatus. Next base: position 753,926 of record JAGWCC010000231.1, read on the forward strand.
ACCTCAGAACAGGTTCTAATGACCTAGTTAGATAGGTAATGTAAAAAAAAAGTTTATAATTTAAAAAAAAAATAATCGAGTATTAACGTTTATCTCCTAACTAAATTCATTGTGACAAAAGTAATTGCCACACAAATTGCCACAAAAAGAGCCATACTAGGTATAGCCATCAAATAAAAAATCTAAAGACACAACCACCAAAATCTCCATCCTCAAATAGAAGTTATTCTGGGCTTGGGGCACCACTAACTGATGACCATTAGATCAGTATTTTGGATGGCGTCCTTGGTCGGGAAAAAAGAGCCAAGGTTGCCTGCAGATGAAATGATCAGACGATCTGAAGCGTCCTGCAGACTCTGGATTAATAAAAGTTTCTTGGAATCGGAAAACCTGAAAAAATTATGAAGTCTGTGTTCAAAGATAGATGCCAGAAGTTTTTTTAAGAGGAAAATATCCCAACCAAATTTCACCTAACCTAATCTTACCCAACCTAAGACACGATTGAAAGTATTAAAAAATACTTTAAAATGTAACTATTCCACGTTAAAAAACAAATATTTTGACCGGACCCACGCGGGCGTCGTGGTGAATTCCTCTGCTAGCTAAGTCCTCCATCATTCCACAAGCAACGTATTCCGCTTTTTATGATGGCAGTAGAATTTTTTTTAAATATTCTTAGGTTATTCGTAACCAGGAAGTGTTTGTCTTTCTTTAAAGAATAATTAAATAATGAATAGTTATAATTATCATCAAAGAAATTAGGTTTGGGGAGCTTTGTGAAATTCGGAGAAAGCTTAAGTTAGACATTTCTTGTATATTAATTCCCCAAACATCCGCACTGTCTTTTTTAATAAATCGTCTGTTCTTTCCCTCTAAGTCTTATTCATTAATTTAAGCGATCCAGTTTCTTGGTAATTTATTTACTCGTGAATTTTAAAATCATAATGAACTCAGTGAGCTTTATTTATTATTCTTTTTTATTTCTACCCAATTCCGCGAAATTTTTAATTAGCTTCTAATGGCCTCTGGGTTAGCTTGTTGTGAATTGTCAGCCTATTCTTGATTTATAGATTAACAATATTTTAAATTTAAAAAAAGGATTGTGGTTTTTGAAACCATTATTATGTATTAAAATTAAAATTAACTTTTAACTAGGTATTAATGCTTATTAACTAGTACATATTTAAATAATATCAATTATCTAAAATATAAATAAGAAACTGAAAAGGACAATGGTCATGATCGAGATTCGAATTCCAAACCTCTACTCTACCCGGGAGTAAAATCAGAAAAAAATTGAATATTAAATAATTTTCAAAAGAAGTATGAGATCGTTTAAGAAATCGTTTTCTAATAAGGTCTTGATGACTCAATTGGCAGAGCTTAAATCCCGAAAAGAGTAAAGGTTCCGAGTTCGAGTCTCGGTCATGACCATTGTTCTTTTTAGTTTGTAATTTTTTTCTATTTCATATTTGTGTTTTAAATTATTGATAATATTTAAATATTTATTATTATTTAATTTTAATTCATTAACAATTTAATTATCAAATATTTATTGAAATTATTATTGAGTCATTTATATTACGAAAAAAGTCGATCACGTACTCAACATTTCTATTTATGTTTGAATTTTCCAAAAGGCAATAAAGCAAGAGCTCTTTTTATAAACTAAACATCCGTATTATTATATATATATATATATATATATATATATGTACGAGTATATTATTCAGGTTTAAAAAACACTAAAAATTAAGACCGCCAAAACTAGGCATATGCCCGTATCATGGTGGTCTGCATTATAAATAATTATAATATGAAACAAAGCACTGTTCAATAACAACAATAATAGAAAAACAGCCTTTTTCTAGTTAGTCCGGGGATGTCGTGATGGACCACAGCATTACAGTAGAATCCGACTGGTGATGGGAAAAGAGATAGTGTAAAGGAAAAATAAATTCAGTTTCATTAAAATATATTGTTTCAAGCTCGTAAGGTCAAGCATTTATAATAAAAACGTTTAAACAGTTGGTCGCTTGGTTTACTTCACTTCTCATTTGCTTAATACTTGATATACCATAGTATGTTTTTCTAAGATTCAAAACACTTCAATAATTAACCATGAATTACAGTTTACCATTAATTAATTATCGTTTTTTTTTTCATCTACTACGAGTATGTATGTAGGAGAATTCCTAGCTTTAAATGAGTGAGATTTTTTCAAAACTTCTTTGTCGTGTAGTGTCTAGTTCTATCGGAGGTTGGCTATCATCAGAACAATCTCCATTCTGAAAACTTTAACACAAAACAACTGGAGCTCCACTAGCAGTTTCATGCAGTCGCATGGTACTCGTTCGTGGTAAGTTTGAAAACAAATTTCGTAGTTTTTGACAATTTGATAAATAATATTTAAATTAGTCATCCTATTTGTCTAACTTACTTGAGAATGCGTTGATAAACCTATTTTTAAAGGTTTCATTCGTCCGTTTCAAGGATTTCCACACCAGTGATTAAATTTTTATAATCAAGTTGAATATTAATTAATTTTCGCTAAATATCTAAGAATGAAAATCTTAGCTTATTTAAGTAGACTTAATTGGGTTAATGTTGAGATGTTCATTATGTTACGGTATTTAACGAACCTAAATTTTTAATTGGAAAATGGAAATTTATGTAAAAGTGCATTGACGGCCTCCGTGGTCGAGTGGTAAGACGCTCGACTACGAATCCAGAGGTCATGGGTTCAAGCAATTCAAACGTGCGCAAATAACTTTTAATTAATTAAAACCTATGTGTCATAACACATTGAGTATTTTTGTGGCACTTTAAAGACACTCTAAGTATCGCTCTGGTGAAAGACTTCCATTCAGAATTAATACGTTGTTTGAAATGGCTTTAGCCGTGTTTGGTGACCAGACTTACATAGCCAGGTACTTCCTAACCTTCTTTCTTCTCATCTATTTCTCCTCCTCACTACATTTAGCCTCACAGCATATCCTAATTAGATATGCCATAGTCTCACTGGCTCTAGACGGCTTGCAGCAGTTGAGACTTTCGTGCGGTATTCACTGTAAAAAAAAATCTGTGTGAAGTGTTAGCAGAGATGCAAAATCGATTTTCCACGATTCAAAGCTTCGATTATCGTTAGACCCCTGTATTGGGCAATACTTTTGCTAAAGTCAATACTTGCAACACCTCTAGTTTTTTTCCTAAAGCTCCTTGTAATTAGTTTAGCCAAGCTTGCATCTTTTCTCTCCCGAATCGGAATACACGTAATAAAATAGGAACTAAGTGCAAACAAAAAATGTAGTGAACAGAACATTTGTGAAACCTATAACGCAAAAACTTTACTTTTTTTGTTTTTGTTTTGGCTCTTAGTTCCTATTGTATTACGTGTATTTACGTAACATATTGAAATACTTTGGATTATTGTCACTAGCGGTGTATTTCTTTGAAAACACTGATGCCTTTTTGGCCAATGGTAGAATATCTCCTTAGTAATGTACATTATTCTCAATGTATTCATAGTGCAGCCAGATAGTTCTTTTATTTTTAGCTGTTTTGTTTCGTTCTTGAAGAGTTTTTTTACGAGATACTTTGTAGAAAAGGGTGGAGTAATGGCCTAACCCACGCTGTAGGATGTGCCAATAAAATCACCTTTAAGATAATCATGCAAGCTGCTCAATAGAATGTTTTAGCTTAATGCGTATTTCGAAGTGGGGTTAAAATACTTATTGAATGTAATGAAAGGTTTATAAAAGAGATACCATTTAATCTATATTTTGAACACTAAGAAAATACAAATCTCTGCTTTGAACATTCGTACACGCGTAGACTGAAATTGTTTATTTATTCACGCCCGTCAAAGCCTTTTTTCACGCATATTTTAATTATTATTTTAATCTACTGTTAAGCGCTCTTGAGGTGATTTTCCCACGAAAACGGCTATACAGTGCAAAACACATAGTATTGAATAACAGATATATCCAGAGTTAAATAGTTTCATCTAATAAATTAGCTCTACTAGATTTTTTTAAATGTACTAATATTCTAAATATATCAACAATATCGGAGTATTTGTTTCCCAGATGTTGAATTCGTCGCATAGGAGTATAATATTGTGAGGTTGAAGTAAAATTGTCACAATAATACAGTAGATACTGTCTTTTAACTGTCCTGACAGGAACAAAAAATGCAATCCAATATTAGAATGTATATTATCTGAACTAAATCAGGCTTGTCAATCATTAAATTTGTAATTTGTATGTAAAGAAGTAAAGTCGGTAATCATTCTACCTTTAGATATTTAATCAATTAAGGTGACAAATAAGATGAATATAATTGTTAATTTTATCGTTTAATCGTCTTATTCACGAGAAAGATTTTTTTTACCACATTTATTTGAAATGAAATTTGTAACGTTAATTGCCTTAGTAACATCTCATTCATACAAAAAACTGCCGACTTCATTCGAATATATTTTCAGCTAAAAATAAAATGATGTGAGTGTTGAGCGAAGTATGTCATTGGACATAAATACTTAAGCGAAGATGACTGCAAGAGATAAAAAACAAAAAGATAATATAATATTCTAGATTTATCTTCTTTAAATATAACGCGGGAGTGTTTGAATGGGCGATGGACGTTCTTTTAAAGGGTTCTGAAGTGTAAGGGTAATAAATCAAAGCTATTTCAGAGCGGACTGAAGCTGGTATCTTTGACGATAAAATACAGACTCAAATGACGTTTGAAGCTAAAATCGTCGCCTCCAGTATCTATCGTTTTATTGTAACTGTGACGCTTGGCTGCTAAATACTCGTGCAACGTCGATCTCAGCAGCATGAAGAACAGATTCAACAGCTCGTGTTGAATGTTGACATGTTTTTTAGTAGAAATAGTGGATGGAAGGTTATACCACCCTATCTGCACATTATCTTTGCTTCACTTGAATTCGTTTATTGCGTATTTTATTATTTTGACTCTTGATATAAACCTACAAAAATATTTGATTAATTTAGTGATGCTGTTTTTTTTGGCACCTACGTTTCTTCTTATATTCATTTTCGAATCACTTTTCTATCACATTTAAACTCTTTTCTCCGTCCATCCGCTTGGCTTATCTAAGACATTCAATTATCTATACTCATCGGAGATTTTTTTTTAACATAATTAGAATTTACAACTCCATTATTGCTCCACATTTTTATTACTATTCGAAGATTCTTTTCTTATGTAACAACAGAGAACAAAACATGTTTCAAATTCTCCAAAATAGAATAATGAGAATTACACTTAGCCAAAATAGATGCTTTAAAGTAACTAAAATGTCAGAGGAACTTAATTGGCTAACAGTGAAACAGATGCTAACATCAAACACATTAATATATAAATATAAAATGAAGAATAACTTTTTACCTAAATATATTTCTTACAAAATTGTCAACTATGTGGATATTTACAAACATAATACAAAGACATGCAAATAAATCAGTCGACTAACAAAGAATAAAACCAAAACACAAAATAGCTTATTTTATGAAGGGATGAAATGTTATAATGCGCTGCCGGAAACCATCCAAATTATGCCAATTATTAAATTAAAAATAGTCTGTAAAAACCATTTAAAGTACATTACTTGTATCAAGTAGTATATAAGTTGTTATATTATTATTTAGTCGAAAAAAATATGAATTATTATTAGATACTTTGTAAACTTTGATGTACAAGTAACTAATATAAAATAAATAAAACAATTTTCTTACTGCGTTTAGTCTAGTTTTGTATTGTTTATTTTTCTAGCTCCAAGTCTCACTGTTATAAATCAGGGTCGGTGTCAAGGCGCCATTGCGGAATGCTAGCCGTGATTCCATTTCCAATATTTAAATAGCGACTAAATAGTTGTCTTTTAAATAAGTATCGTGCATCAACTATTATTTATTATCCATATCAGCCTTTCCGTCTCTTTGAGACATAATAAAACAGTGAACTTATGTAGCGCAGTTTTGTGATATTTCACCTCAAGTGCGCTTCATATTAAATTAATTAAGCTAATAAGACAAACTAACAAGGAAAAAATAACATATAACATGAATACAAATTAAAACTACCAAAAATCATGATCATACATACCTTTCAAATAAACAAACTCATCCACTTTATTTAATGATTGATTATTCACTACTTTATAATAAATCGTTTCCTGATCTTCTTTAAAAGAAACATGACTTTTGGCTTACTCTACAGGTCAATCAATCCTACCGGTTATTAGCTGAATTGAAAGTTGGTCGGTTTCCCACCCAGGGGTCGTGGGTTCAATTCCTCTGCTAAGGTCTCCATCATTGCACGACCAAAAATTTACGCTTAAATTGAAATGAGTGGGAATTTTTCAAATATTGTCAGTTTATTCGTAATCTTAGAAAGTTTGTTTTTCTTTTAAAAAAATGCACCATTAAATCAATCCAATCAAATACTTAAACTATTTTTGATTGATAGTGTTTTGTTTACCACTTTTTCAGAGCATGACGTACTCGCATGCACTAAGTTGGAAGTAGACCACGACTCTAATGGAATTTTTTTTGTTTTCACAAGATAATAACATTGAGATCCATATCTAGCTATGATTACACTAATGCTGATAACAATCTGAATATAGAAAACTAGGTAACTACTGCTCTTATGGAAATGTATCGACACGATCTCAGATCAAAGGAAACAGTTTCCCGGAAGGTTTATCATGTTTGTGGTACTAATTTCTAACTGTATCGTTAACTGCTACAGTAAACAACTTGTGCTTCTGTTAACGATCGAACATCAGTATGGTTAAAGCATTTATCGGGTAGTATTACAATCGATAGCTAGAAATGCTTCCAGCTTATTTCTACCTCTTTCGCCTTTGAATTCTCCATGTTGGAGTCAAAGTGGAGAGATTAAAAGTAAAGATGATGCTGCGTCTTTGCATTTATACTGCAATACATTGTTTCGGACTTGTGATCTTTTATATTACACTTTTCAAATCAAAAAATACTTACTACTTTTTTTGGAATCATTTTCCATCATGGTGGGTTGTCAATGAATTGAAGATATTTGTTTTAAATTAATCATTCTCGCAAGGGCTCTCAACAGTTGTGTTGGATCCAAAGCTGAGATAAAACACCGAATGAGTTTTCAGCTTCAGATGAATTTGTAAAATAGTGGACTGTAAATCTATAAACTGCTACTACTTGATGGAAGTGTCTTATTATGGATGTGAAGAGATTATAAAGTGAAGGAAGCAAGGAAACCAATTCACTCACCGATGAAGTTGATGTTTTAGTTTTTGATTATTCTTACACCTTTTAATGTTAAAAAACACTTCATTTAATATTATTTGAAGAACAATAACTAAACGAACGACCAAACGAGACACCAACCAACGAACTCTTCTGTTTCTTAGTTGTCACTTGTTTTCAAACTCGGTGTTGTTAAATACGGAAATCGAATATCATGAAATGGTTGAATAAATAAAATGAAAAACAAGAAGGTAGGACCCTAAAAATTGTCTCTTTGAAATCCAACAAGTTGTATCTGACTATATAGGTAATACTGTCATTTCTTTTGTATTTAATAAACATAACTTTTGTTCCTTTACCGAAGCTTGAGTATGAGAGATTAATAGTTGTTTTGAGAAAAAATATAACAATTTATAATTAATTATGTGTGGAGATAGTATATCGAAGAGAGGGGTTAAATAAAGGTGTAAGGAAGAAAATGAGAAACATTTATACTAGTAAATAATCATTAATAATTCTAGTACTTCTTAATTATTTAAACCTAGATCTATATTATTTTCTCTGTGATAAATATTAGTTAATTATTTCTAATTTTCAAACTGTTAATTTGTGGTGAGACACTATTTTGATGATTAAATAATACGACATGTTTAACTTTATTCCACTATTTTATTTTTATTTATTTCACAAACCTTTCCAAGTCGATGTTTTTAATCTTGTCATAAGGTGAAACCGGCCATGTCTTAATAAAAAATAAAAATAAAAAGAAGTTAAAAATTTGGTATTATTAAATCAGTTCATTATTTTCTTTTTATGTAGTTAATTTGTTCCCCCACTCACTTTTATTTGAATATAAAATTATGCTATCGAATTTATTATCAAATTTCCTATTTGCCGAAAGACGACTAGTGTTTGGTAACCAAATCTGAATATCCAGGTACTTCCCAAACTTCTCCTTCATCTCCTTCCCCTCCCCACTACCTTCAGCCTCGCAATATACTACAATTGGAGATGTCATAGTCTCACTGGCTCTAGACGCTTGGGAGCAGTTGGAACTCATGTGCGATATTCAATATAAAAAAATAAATAATTAAAAGTAAGTTTTAAAAAAAGCTCAAAAATTTATTTTTTTAAATTTAGATTATCGTGTTGCCCAAATTAAGAGATGTTTTCCTTCTTCTTCCCAACCTCTACTCCTTCCCCTTCTCTAATATCTACCTCTCAAAAATTCGATATTATACCTCTCTCACTTTTCCATACTTGTTTGATTATACTTCTGTTATTTAATTAATATGTATTTATACAGTCCCGATGAAGGTTCAGAACGACCCAAAACTAGTACTTGAACAATATATACAGATAAATATTTATATTTTCAAAAGTGCTAATTCTCGGTTGAATTCCATTGTGTTAATTATTAACACAAATTTGGAACTAGCATTAAATGTCCCAGTCTAAGGATGATACTAATAGGTTGAAACCGGTCCGGTCTTACAATAAACAGTAAAAGGTGTATTTTTTAAATGATCAATTCATCACAACATTACGATATATTTATGTAGGTAATTATATCATAGTGAAATTGAACAATAATTTAATAAAAGAACACTATTTAAAAAAATAAAAAGACCGATCAATTTTGCTTAGCCTTATTATCATCAAGGTACAAAATTCAACTTAACGAAAAAAAAAGTGTTCAGTTATTTATACATACAAAGGGAAAATACAATATAATAGAAAATAAGAGAACAGTGATAACACAATTGAATATCATTTAAATTATAACAAGGAAACAGAGATATTTAACTATTTAACGGCTTCCATAGTCGAGTGGTAAGACGCTCGACAACGAACCCAAAGGTCGCGGGTTCAATCGGCGTGCGCCAATAACCTTAGTTTAATTAATTTGTGTCATTAAACATCTAATTCATATAAAAATAATAAAAAGTATATTTGCGGCACGTTCCAGAGTGGTAGATAAGACCACCATTCAGAATTGATACGTTGCTTTAAATGGCTTTGGCCGTGTTTGGTGACCAGATCTGAATAGCCAGGTACTTCCCAACCTTACTCTTCCCAATCTCCTTCCCCTCCCCAGTACCTTCAGCCTCACAACATTCCCTATTTGGGGATGCCATAGTCTCACTGGCTCTAGACGGTTGAGAGTAGTTGAGACTCTTGTGCGGTATTCATATAAAAAAAAATTAAAAAAGAGAGAAAGGGACAGATAATACGAATTCAAACAGGCAAAACGTCGACTGAGAAGGTTATTAAATAATAAAGAGACATTTTATGACATTACGGAAAATACGAGATCTAATATTGGACTACTGGACAAATTAAATTGATATGAAGACTATGAGTGTTGGTTTTAATTGATTTCTTTATTTCTGGTGCTTCGAAATGATGTAATCTTTTACTATTACCATTTTTGTGGAGAATATGAGCACCAGTGCTCTTATTGAAAGTTTGAGCTTTTTCTATAAGATGATAGGCTAATTCTGAAAAGTTGGTTATTTAAACATCTCGAGTGTTATTTGATTCTTTCACATTACGGAATTTTCATTGCATATATTTTAATTTTTTTTCATTGAAAATCTATTTTGCTTTTCGTAGGTATGGTAAGGACAGTTTTCCATTGCTTTCGGAAGCCAAAAAGGTTGTCACGCGTTATAAAAATACAGCAGAGAAAAAGTGTTTTTTTTTTAAATTTAAAGCGTTTTATAAAGAATTTTAATGCAGTTTAAAAAAAACACTCAAAACAAATCATTAGAGTAATCAAAACATGTTTGCGTTTTATAGAAAAAAAGTTACTCTCCTACTACCTGTAAATTATTATTTTTTTTATTTTGAATTGATTTTTTTTTTAAGCTACCAACTTTTTTAACAAAAGTTGTAATAAAGTGTTTGCAAATGAGAGTGCTGTGCACACTGAAGAAATAGACCGAGATAATTGAAGTGGGTTGTGGGCGTGTTCGTGTTTTTGAAGTAAGCTCAATTGGTTGTAGTTATGCAGAATGCATCCAGCTCAAAAAGTACGAAACTGAGAAAAAGACGTTTGAAAATATGACCATACAAAAGTATATTAGGGTATTTGTAAAGTGAATGTCAGTGCATTTTCTTTATGAGGAATATTATAAATAGGTAATTTACAATTTTTCAATGTATTTATTAAAAAATGTATTTCCTATGTTATCCTTTATTTCAATGTTTTTAAACTTCAATTTAAGAATCAGCACTCAAAAATGACACTAAACGTTACTTTAAAGCATTCTTATACAAGCGATCCTACAAATGATGTGTTTTAAAATTTTCTATTGCTCGTTAGAAAAAATGTAGTTTTCCAGTAAATATAATTTTACAACTGTGATCCTTTAAATTTAATGAAAAACACACTAAAATGTCAGTAAAAGGTGCAGTTTAAAAACCAGAAAAAAAAATTGTTGAACAATTTACTTAAAATTTTAGTATGCTTTTCATAAAGAATTAACATGATCACTGTTTCATAATTGTATTCACTGAAAATCAAAATCATTTTTCTAACTACCAATATTCTAACTACCCATATAGAATAAACATGAAACATGTATAGTATTGCTTGTATTAGAAAGTCAAAAAGTGTCTATCATTGGGTGCTGACCCTTAAGTAAAATATCTGCAATATGGGTAGTTAAAAAATTAAACTTTCAAAATCTATTACATTTGGTGCTTGGATGTTTTCAACAGATAGAAATCTCTTATTTATCTATAGAAAAAAAGAAAAACATGAACAACTCGATTTTGGAAAATTGTGGGTTGGACGCTTTCTGCATAACAACGTCCAATTTTTCCTTACTTCTGGTAAAAATGATCAACAATTAAAAAAAAATTACAATCAATTTATGAAAAAAGTAATCAAATAAGTGAAAAAATACCTTTGGATATGACCAAGGATATTTGTGCATATGCATATTTAATATTCGTGGTCTGATACAAAGTTTTTTCTTCTAACTAACTAACCATCTTGCAGTTTTTTCGCAGGGGTAGGCAGAGAAGTCGGACCGCCATACAACTCTGTCTTGGCACACACTCATTGCTTCGTTCACATTCATACATCGTCTCATACATACTCTTCTGTTATTCTGACTCTTCACGTGGCCCGATTCGAGCATTTGATTCAATGTGCCATGTCTTCCTCGAGCGTCTTCTGTCTGGGGCTTGGGTGTCAGCCTTATGTATGCTAACAATTTTAACTTAATTTAAACAACGAGTTTTCTGTTCTGTGGCTATTTGCCTATCCCTTAGATACAGATTTTTACAAACTTTTTTCCGTCTATATTCGTCTAATTTTAGTTGTGGGTTATAAATAAAAATAAATTTCTTTCCACAAAGTAGAATATGAATTATGTAGCAAATGTTTTGCAGTTATTCACGTTTCGGCTTTCTTTATAGCACCAGGGCGATACTTAAAATTCTCTTTGTTGTTTTCGCGACTCTTGAATGTCGCACAATGTAAGCTTGTATTCAAGTTTTGACGCAGAACTTGCAAACACAAAGAGGAACGGCTCGTGATTCATAATTGTAGACATTAAAGTTCTTATTATATTCCTGAAATTTAATTAAAATATTTTCGTGACACAAATTTAAATAACAAATTATGCAAGAAGTGGGAGCTCTACCCACCTTGAAGTACTAATTTAAATTTAATAACTGACACTAAATTAATTTGATGAAAAGTGAGGTAAGTTAACGAACGTACTTAACCAATGAAATGCTGTGGCGGTTAGGCGTGAAATTCATAGTGAAAGCCTTATGGTCGAGTTTATTTATATTTTTATTGTGAATACCGCACAAGAGCCAGTGAGACTATAGCATTCCCAATCGGGGTATGCAGTGAGGTTGAAGGTAGTGGGGAGAGGAAGGAGATGGGGAAGAGGAAGGTTGGGAAGTATTTGGCTATTTAGATCCGGTCACCAAACATGGCTAAAGCCATTTCAAGTAACGTTTCGATTCTGAATGGTGGTCTTTCACCAGGACGATACTTAGAGTATCTACCACTCTAGAACGTGCCTCAAATATACTATTATTATAATAGTGAACTTATTTAGCGCAGTTTTGTGGTATTTTACCTCAAGTACGCTTCATACTAAATTGATTATGCTAAGTACACTAACTAACAAAGAGAAAATAATAATAAAATTATAAAATTAAGACTATGCATTTTTGTATGTGTATCAAATGCGATATGATACAAATTAATCAAACAAAATGTATTTGTGCACGCCGGGCTTGAACCCGCGACCCCTGGATTCGTGGCGGAGCGTCTTACCTCTCGACCACGGAGGCCGTCTGAATGCATGTCATTTTTCATGTGAACACAGCACTATAGTTAATTTATCTGACACCAATAGTACAATGGTATCCCCAATAGGGGCATGTTTGGGAGTAGGGAGGGAAGAGAGGTAAAAACATTATGATAGGAAAGTACCTGACTATTCAGATCTGATCACCAAAAACAGCTAATGCCATTTTAAGCAACATTTCACCAAGGCAATATAGAAAATATTGATTAATTAAATGAAATATTGTGTGTATTGCATAACTTTTTTTTTTTATATGAATACCGCACAAGAGTCCCAACTGCTCTCAACCGTCTAGAGCCAGTGAGACTATGGCATCCCCAAATAGGGTAGGTTGTGAGGCTGAATGTAGTGGGGAGGGGAAGGAGATTGGGAAGAGGAAGGTTGGGAAGTACCTGGCTATTCAGATCTGGTCACCAAACACGGCTTAAGCCATTTCAAGCAACGTTTCGATTCTGAATGGTGGTCTTTCACCAGGGCGATACTTAGAGTATCTACCAACCCTGGAACGTGCCGCAAATATACTTTTTATAATTTGTATATGAATTAAATGTGTCATGACACATATTAATTGAATGAAAATTATTGGCGCACGCCGGGTTTGAACCCACGACCTTTGGATTCGTAGTCGAGCGTCTTACCACTCGACTATGGAGGCCATCAAATAACTATGACAATAATAACGAATAAATAAAAAGGAAATCTGAAAAGAATTTCAAGTTAATGCATCTGGTTGAAATTAAGTTTTTTTGTTATACTTAGATCGTGTGAACAATTGCAGCGGGCGAACGAAGGCAGTAGTGAAAAATATTTGATGCATGAGTAAAAAAATTAGACTTCTCAAAAATACATGAGCCAGCCAAGTAAAAAATACATTTCAGTAGTAATGTCGTGTTGAGAGGCATCTAGAGCAAGAATAATAAAATAGTGTATTTGTATGTGGATAGAGCTAGCAAAGTTTTAGGTCAAATGGGTGGCGTCCATTCATCTATTTTTACTTCTATGGTAAAATAATGCATTTCTTAGTAAGCTTTTTTTTGTTTTTTAACGCCTTATCGAGATTTGAAGAATTGAAATATCCACTTTTCCATAGAAAAGAGTGACAAAACGCCATACAGTTCAATTCAAAATGTTCAACCTAAAGATCAGAAACGACCGTGTAGGAGTTCTAGTATTTATAAGGAAGAAATATGATTAGTAACTACCTTGGAGTAAAAATATATATAGAGAGATGGCCAAATATTTTACCCAACATTTACAATTTTGCGGTAAATTACTTTATCTGGGTTTGTACGTTGTAAACCGTGAGATAAAAAGAGATAAGACAAGTTGTCACACAATTTTGCACCACTTTTAGGTATGTAAGCATGTTTTCCGTCTCCCGCGTCGTCGGTGACTCTGCCCACTACGTTTTGTTATGCGACATAACTCAACGATTTTTAAGGTTATATCCTATTTTTTTTTATAACAGTTCTGTGAAAAAGTGGTTATACAAATAAAAAGAACAAAATGTCGACATTTGTTATGAATAGATATTTAAAAAAATGTGTCTTCGAAAACCCTAGCCACGCTCGAGTAAACAATCTTGACTAGACTGTTTCGCAAAGCTTTCCCTCTTAGTATAGTATTACTCTAAGGTAACTACTTATATACTGATATAATCCCCAACAGTATTATTCAAAGATGCGAAAAATATTCATGAAAATGCAATTTAAATTTAAAGGGAAATTGTTAGCTTCGCTTAGAGTTCAAAATAAATGGCGATGCATCTTTAGCGTAGCTCTATCAGATAACATACGAGTATATTCCAAGTAAAGCCCGAGAAAGAAGATAAGTTCCTGACCCAACCAATGCGGCAGATTACCTGTTTCTTTCCCGGGAAAATATTGCCGAGTTTCAAGAGAAACATTCCTCGTTTTTCAGCGCTTCAATATATCCATACACAGGGGAACAATAAAAACAGCACCACATTTCAGACGCTGATTGGATTTAACGTTGAAGAACTTCATTTAATAAATAACCAATTGATTCAACGTCATGCCCTCCAACATCATTCTTTTTTTTTTTTATTTATGGTCTAAAAGTTTATATTGTAGAACTCCATTTTAATTTTTAGTTTTTTTAATTTTATTTAAACAATTTTTATTATTATTTTAAATTTAAAAAAAAAACAATTTTTAGCCAAAAGCTCTGCGATGAAATTGTTTTTACGCGTGACAGCTGTTTCACTTTCTGAGGGCATTATCAAACAGTTTGATAGTGCCCTCAGAACGCGAAACAGCTGTCACGCGTAAAAATAATTACATCTCAGAGCTTTTAACTAAAAATTGTTTAAAAAAAAATTAAAATAAAAACAAATATTGTTTAAAGAAAATAAAAAAAAACGTAAAAATCATTTCGTAATTTTTTTTTCCTTCTTTGTAAGTTCTCAATTACTGAAACGGTATTTACATTTTTCCTAAATACCAAACTAACAAACTCCAATCAGTTTTCGATGCTTCAGCAAGGCTTCTCACCGGGGTACTTAAATATTCGCATATTTCAGAGCACTTTCAGAACCTTCACTGGCTCAAGTGCACTGAAAGAATCCAGTACAAGTTGTGCTGGATGGTGTTTAATAACATCAACAAAATGGCCCCACTTTACATCACCAAACTATGCGTTCCAGAAAACGCTCGTCTAAGGCAGTCGGAATGCTGATAGAACCCAAACGCAATCCAAATACTAAGTTTGGAGATCGCGCTTTAGGAGTATCGGGGCCGAAGGCTCGGAATAAATTCCCCCTGGAACTAAAATGTAAAACGAGCCCAACAGAATTTTGGTCCAAATTAAGAACTTACTTTTGCAGACTCTCGTATCCTCACAATTCAAAATAAGTACCAGTATTGTGCTGACTGGTTATCTAATTATACTTATTTTACTCGTTTTCTTTCAACACATAACCTTAAGAAAAAATCTGTATATATAGTACCGAACAACAATTATTCGCACTAAGTTGACCAGGTGAAATTTAAAGTCCGAGTAATCCTAACGTGGGTAATGTCAGTAGGAGATTTTTAGCATAATCTATTTCTTACTGAACGACGAATCACCTTTATATATACAAATTTCAACCAAATCTTGTAATTTACCACAAATTCCGATTATCAAATTTGCTTTCATGCCCTAAAATTGATGAATGAATAATGAGTAAAATAAATATTGGCTATAATTTTGCCATAAAAAAAAAGTGTTTGTGTTTATCTGATGTGACCTGTCAGGTGATAATGTATATCTTTATTGTCGGTACATAATTCAGAAAAATATTAATATAAAGTAGGAATTAAGCTTTGCACAGCACCTTTGGGGTAATTTTTCACTAAAACGGCGCCACACAAATTTTCCAAATATTAATATTCTTATTATGTTTCTTGGCTCACTATCATACAGAAAGGTTGGTATCAGAACTTCGTTATAAACTGTAAGCTTCGCTTAGGCAATTTTTTCAGGCAATTACTGCATTCAGTTGACAAAGTAGTCAAGTCAGATGTTTAATATGACTGTATTAGGTTTAAAAAACCATTATAGTGAATACCGATCAAGAGTCCTAACTGCTCCCAACCATCTGAAGCCAGCGAGATAATGGCACGATTTTGAAATATTGTAAGGCTCAAATTAATGGGGAAGAGAAGGAGATGGGGGAGAGGAAGGTAAGGAAGTACCTGGCTATTCATATCTGATCACCAAACACGGCTTGAGCCATTTTAAGGAACATTTCAATTCTGAATGGTGGTCTTCCACCAGGGCGATTCTTAGAGTATCTACCACTCTGGCTCACTACCAAACATAAAGGTTGGTTTCAGAACTCTATTACGAACTGCACGCCTCGTTTTGACCACCTTTTTATGCAATTACTGCATTAAGTCGACAAAGCAATCAATACAGATGTTCAATTAAACTGTATTTGCTTTTGATAACTGCTTAAAAATACGTTCAAATTCTTTCAAAAACATAATTTGAATACAGGGCATTTAAAATTTGCGCACGCCGGGTTCAAGCGTCTTATCGCTCGACCATGCAGGCCGTCAAATTTGTTGTAAATACACGGTTATAACTATTGTAATTACATTTTTATCATTTTTCCAAAAGTAAATGTGCAAATAGCTAAAATTTACCGGTAAAACTAGCGTATCATCTTGGGAATGGAAGAAAATTTCGAACTAGTTGATGGAATGTTTAATAAAAAATAATATTTTCAAGATTTCACTTGCGGCGATTCTATAGCCCAACAAAAAAATATCTGTTTAGTTTATTAAACATGTTGAATGCTCTTATTTAATAAATTAAATTATTTAATCGACGAGCTTTGAAGGTTCCTTGGTAGTATTCAAGCAAAATGCTTCAGAACATTCACTGGGTAAAAGTGCACCTAAGGCTTAAAGTTATTATGCAAACTCTCTCCTTTGAATAACTGTTTTTTTATGCACAGAGACTCAGTTAAATGCATGCATGAAAACCAAATCACATTATGGAAGAAGTTAAAACACAACAAACCAGAAAGAATATTTTAAATGCACTGTGTTAAAATTGTGTTTTTGAAAGAATTTAAAAGAAGAAAAAAAGGTTGGGAGAAGTTGGAATTCTTGTGCGGTAATCACTATGAAGAAAATAATAATTTGATGGTTTTTTGTCAATAATGTTACGTATATCTTTCAAAAAAAAAACAAGTTTGCCTATTCGTTTAGCCTGTTTGGTTCAATTGACAATACTTACAACCGTATGGTTTTTATTAAAATCAAATACTATTTAAAAGATTTTTTATCCAGATAAGACCTTTACCCTAAGAACTCACTAATGTTTACTTAAATTCAGTCAATTAATTGAAACCATAAGATAATAATAATAATATTTGAATGATTTTTATAGCGCTGTTTTTGTGAAAAATCACCTCAAGGGCGCTGTACAGATCTTGTTTTCTATTATTAGATATTATTTCCTAGTTTAAATAAGAAAATTTACAGGAACACGCTTACCTGGCAGGTCCCATCAGATAGACGCACTTATTAACTTAAAATTATAATTATGTTTTTTTTCCGATTTAGGGCATGAGAGCGAAATTACGAAATGGACTTGCTGAATTTATCGTACAGTACATGATTTGGTTAAAATATGTATATCTAAAGGTGATTCGTCGAGAGATAGATTATGTTGAGATTCTTTTAATGAATTTAAGAATATGAGAGTGTGAGTCGTACTTTCTGTTATTAAAAAAAAATTATTATTATTATTAGTGTTCCTCCAAATAAAAATTGATGGTTACGTGCGAAAAAATTATGATTTAATGTTTAAATATTTCAATTATTTCACGAAACGTTTTTAAATTAAAAACAAATGGATAACACGTAAAAAATATATTTAAGAAAATCTATTGCCTAAAAATTGTATTGTGTAAGCTTACGAAAAAATTGAATAAGTTTGGTCACGTTGATTGCCATTTTGGTTTTGGGATTGTTTTTCATGCAATTCATAAGAAAAGGAAACCAACCAATAGGAAAAGTTCAAGTTTATATCTCCTATAATATTTTCAAAATTCTCCGGAATCATTTTGAAGTGGGAACAAAGCAAAGGTACTTAGCATTAAAAAAACACGAAACAAAAACTCTCCGTTCAATACCTTCTCATTAAAAGCTGTTTTGCAACTTTCGAAGTATAAATGATTCATAAAAGAAATGGCACAACTGTTTTAAATGTTTGAAGAGTAACTCACCCATGGCCCTGGGAGATGAACCGAGGTTGTATAAGTTTGTGATGTTGTAACTCGAAAAGTCTCTTTTCTCGACATTTTTGAAATACTTGCAAAACAGTCACTTCTTTTTAATATTGTTCAATATAACATGGTGGAGGAGAGATTTTGTTTTAAACGTTGTTTTTATGTTTTAAAAAAAAATATCTCTTTCAGAAAAAAGTTTATTGATTTTATGGATTTTTACGTAATCCTTGAACTAGCTAAGGCTTGTTCAAATACTACTTATCATGTCTACCTAACTAGTACTGCGGCTCGTAAGGCCTTCTAGCTATTACCATTTGATTGTTTCATTCAATTGACTGAATTTAAGTTTACATAAGTTCTTAGGGAAAATGTGTTATTTGGATAAACAAATAATAATTAATCTTAATAAGAAGCAGATAGTTCAGGTTCAACTCTTTAGGTGGGTAATATGGCCTTACAGCCTTCGTAAGCAATAACGATGAATAAATAAAACCACGATGAATATGTGAATAACGTTCTTTACTTTACTGTTCTGTTTATATTGTCAAATTCCTTGCTTATTCGCATTTCCCACATAAAGGTTGCCTCGTGTTCTTTGCAAATAAACGCCCCATGAAAACGGGTGACAGTTTTTAGCGATTTCCCAAGAAGGGGAGCTTTCGTTTTCACTGCCTGGCGGAAAAAACAAAGAAAGTTTGTTTGAATATGCAAATCACTGGAAAATGCGAATTTTACCGGATATTACGAAGCTGTTTAAAGTGATGACATGTGTATAGCGAAAGTTTAAAGAAACGAGTAGCATTTTTTTAAGAAATAAATCATGTGTATTATTTCTAATTTTGAAACTGTTAATTCATGGTGGGATTCCATTTTAATGATTTAATAAAACAAATTTATAACTTCAGACTAGTCTTAAACCGGTCCAGTCAAAAAATAAAAAAGTGGAATAAAGTTATAAATTTGTTTTATTCAATCATGTGTACATGAATTTTGTTTTACGTGAGCCTATAAAACGCAGTCGATAAATAATATTTACCTTAACGTAGGTAGGTGGGTATCTAATATAATAGCTTCGTTTCTATATCGTTACCTGTAGTCAATTTTTAATGCTCATGCAGATAAAAAAAACAAACACAAGAGACCTTTGCTTGAAATATCGACAATGTTGGAAATTCGGAATCGTTTTCGAGCCCGACTGTAGATTGCCAATTGATATTGTCGAACCTGACAAAAGTATTTTTTGAACATTGAACTTTGCCACCGTTTCAGGTGGCAAAAACTGTCATTCATAAAAATGTGCAATTGAATATTGCTGACTTGACTTTTTGTGGGCCAGTGCACTCAGTTTTTTTACCATCCCATATATGCCAATAACGCTGGATTTCAATTAACACCTTTTGTTTCTATTCGAGAGAAGAAAATATAATGATTCATTTTGCATTTTTAAAATTTTTTTATAATGAATATCGCACCAGAGTTCTAACTGCATCCAATCTCTTAAAGCTAGTAAGACTATAGCATCTTCAATTGGGGTATGTTGGGAGGATTAAGGTAGTATAGAGAGGAAGGAAATGGGAAAGAAGAAGGTTGGGAAGTACCGAGTAGTAGTAAGTATTGGTTATACTAAAGTTTAAATAGGTTTATCGATCAGTTGTCTATCGTCCGTTTTTTCAAACCATATACCGAAGATATCTAAGCTATGTGGTCATCAAATTCGTAGTTAACGCAATATTATTCAGTAATGTGTTTCATTCATGAGGCATGGGGGATTAAAACATCAATTTAACAACGATGATATTTAATAATGCAAAAAGACGTTCAATCCTTATACTACAAACATTTAAACACATAAAATACTGTTCAAACTCGGGCGAATCCAAATATCCATGTTTACTTCGTTATAAGGGTGAAAAAGATTCTTCCGGGTTTCGCAGGATTTTTATAAGCTGTATCTAGGCTACGCGTAATCCGCGTTCCGTTGTATCGGGGTTAATTCTCACCGAGTGATGGATTGGTATCATTCAGACACAATACAAAGCTTCAATGACTTAAATGAGTTTGCTAAGGCTTTGACTATCGAACTGTTAGTTAGCAGAACGGTGATGGAGTCTTTCTCAAAATGTAATGCTTAAATTTATTTATACATTGTTATTTTTACCAGCCTCTGCTAAAATCCCCACCAGAACTCATGAGGATTAACCAATTCATCTGAATGTGTTTCCAACTTAAGATGAATTTGGAAAATAGTGGACTTTAAACGATAATAATACTTGATAGAATGCTTAATTATGGATGTGGAACGAATTATTGAATTAAGGAAGAAAAAATGTGTAACCATTCACTCACCGATAAGGTTCATGAATTCTTCCTAAAATAAAAATATTAACGAAACGAATCACAAAAGCACCACAGTTAAATTAGTTTTCAAATTCACGACAAACCACATTTATTTTATATTTTTCAGAGATCAAACATCAAACCAACGAAGAAGCGAAACGAACGAGCCACCAGTGGCGGCTCGTGACTATTTAGTGAGGTAGAGTGTTGAGATTGAAAAATACGACGTTATTGATGTTGTTGTAGTCGAAAATGATGTTAATTTTTTTTCAAAAATTTTTTTTGTTTTTGTTTGAAGAGTTTCAGGATTTTTCCGTTTTGGTGGTGCACTGCACGGCTTTCTGAAAAATCTTCATACGAAAAATGCTCTTTAACAAAAAAAGGAAAAATAATTTTCGGCTATAACAGCATCAATAACGACGTTTTCTTTCAATCTTAACACTCTAGCACACTAAAAAGTCACGAGCCGCCACTGCGAGCAACCACCTTTTTTTTCATACAAAAACTCTTCTGTTCGATTCTCGACTGTTCCGAATTATCGCCGTTTTAAATATGATGTTAATAATTTTTTTTAAATGATGTCTTGAAAATGGTTACTTAGGTATGGATTTGGATAAAAAACACAAAGGTTAAAACCTAGCAAATTATAAGTTTGAAATCTAACCTCCCTAAATTTAATTACTTTCGAAACAATTATATTTAAAATAAACTTTAATGTACGAGTATACCTTCAAAAAAATAATAATTTTCCACTTACAAACTCGGGTCGGTTGGTAAAATCCTCTCTACAACACATATTCCACCAAATTACAACTAAGTCGACTTTTGGTTAAAGAAATTTTCAATATTTCTCTACAAAATTGCTTAACGCCCTCCCACTAGCTATACAAATCAATACAAAATTAACGGAATACAAAATAAACGCGAAAACATGGACATAGAGACGCGAAGGAATACGATTGATGCAATGTTGCAACCAAACAAGGACTTTACAATTTTAAACCACAAAAGTATGTACTTTCCTACATTACACTTATTTATATAACATTTAATTATACGAATATTTTTTGTTCTATCTATTTTTAATTAAAATTCAATCGACTTACATTAGGTGAACTACCATCAAACTGCGTTATTTAAAATCACTTCTGTTATTATTACATTCAACAATCATTTATATTATTTTTAGAATTAGGAGTTTTATTTCCTTTTGTTATAAATTTTCCCTTATTTTATGTTTCTTAACTTGTGTACATCTTAACTGATCAAATTATTTCAAATTAATATTTAATTTCCTATAAGTATACGAAATAACCTAACTTAATTTACATTTTATGTATAAATAAAATAAATTTAAAATTACTGATAAAATATGGCGTGTGTTGTTATTCTTTCACAAAAAGAAATAGATATTTCACACTCCCATAGCTTAAGTTAAATCTCATCCGTCAATATATATTACTGCTTTCGAAAACTAATTTCTGTTTCTTATTTAAGATTATCAATGTTCCTTACTTCAAATATAAGATTATTTTTCTGTCCATTTATATATGCAATCAATTGCACAACATTCAGACCTGTCAGCCCTCAAATACTAATAAAAGCAATGATAAACCCATATCTTCAAACTTATTTTAATAATGCCTTGAAGGCTTTTTCAAATAAAATATTTTATTTATACAAAGGAGTAAAATAAAAGTGAAGAATACAACATAAAAGCAAAAAAAAGTAAGTATGTATTACGCAAATATAATACTATATTAGTAATATTATCAAAGTAGATTTCACAAAAACTGTAATACGTATTTAATACATAGCAAAAGAAATTTAAAAGATGTTAGTAAGTAAAGTGTAAGCATGTTATTGCAGCGTAATGTTGTTACAATTAGTTATGTTATTATGGAAGCTTGCAAAAAAAAAGTGGGTATAACATAGCATAATAACAACGACAGCAAAAAAATGAGAACAGCAATAGTACAACTATAAAATAAGTATGTAAACAGGAAGTTACAGCGCAATAAGTAGTTTTTTTATTTATTTTCAGATAGTAATTATAACTACGAAAGGTGCAAATAAATACCTTACAATAACTTTATAGTTCTATCAAAAAACACTCAAATAAGCAAATTTATAATTTGTAAACAGTGTTGTTACGATAAACATCTATTGAACCATACTTATTACCTAGTCTATGCAGCCTTTGAATGGGCGAACTATCAAAATAATTACATATTTGTAAAAATCATTTACTTTGTGTCTTACCATATTTATAAATAAAACAGATAAACTTTGTTTGTACCCATTTTAATTATTCAATATTATGTCGACCGGTTTCGGAAGCACCCTTCTATTATCAGAACAATTTAAATATTGTCCTGTTTATGGAAGGGTGCTTTCGAAAACGGTCGACATAATATTGAATAATTAAAATGGGTATAAACAAAATTTACATGTTTTTTTTATCAAAATATTTTTTTGTAGACGTAGAAATGTAATACAAACTATTAACAGTTTTATTTCCAAACAAGTTAATAGTTATTTTCAATGTTTGAGTTCATTCGAAAAACTAAAATATTCCAATCAAAATGCTGAAAAATTCTCGTATTGCACTGGTCAGGGAGCTTCATTGAGAATCAAAACCATTCTTGAATTCGTTTTAGTCGCCTTTATTTACTAGTTATGAATAGCCAGTTACTTCTTCACTTCATTTTAACCCATTATCCCACCACCCTTCTATGCATTCGTCTTATGGCATTCCCTTATTGGCGATTACATCGTCCTATTGGCTGCAGGCAGCAGCCTCTTTTCGGTTTTTTGCTCCAATTTGCTTGTAAATACACTGAAATAAAGGAGTATATATTTTAGTGTATAAACCTACCTCTAGACTAAGGTTGCGTTGTTTCAACCTCTCATCACATTTGATGAATATCAAATTGTCGCCTTTTTGTTTTTTGACATTTTAACGATCCCGGAGAGATTGAAATAACCTAATCTAAGTAAAGACAAGTTGATAGCTGAGTGGAAAAACGTATCGGATTCCCACCCTTGCGTCGCAGGTTCAATTTTTTCATCATCACACGAGCAATATTTTCGGCTGATTATGATGTAAGTAGAAGTATTTTTTTTTGGAAAATTAACAGTAATTAATACATACACAGGTATATTAAAATAAAAAAAACAATTCATGTCAATTACAAATTTTCCTCTGCTTATGATAAATATTATAAATAAAGTGTGACAATATATATACAGTTTTAATTAAGTAACTTAAGTAAGTTAGTGGGGGGAGAGGAAGGTGGAAGGGAACATGGGAATGGGCTAAAGGAAGAAAAACGAAAGCAGATGGGAGGTTAGTTTAAATGATCTAGTTTGGGTGCAGCCGGGTCATAGATTTCTGTTTGATATTATCTATTAAAAGATGTCGATTTCGTAAAAATTAATGTTGAATGAATTTGTGGACCTATAAATGAAAGAGTTATGCTTTCAAATATAATCAGGTAAATAAACGTATCACGGGAATATTTGTCTTTTTTTTAAATGGTTGTTTAATTTAATTTTGCTATAGAGAACCTACTATTGATTTATATTAGTATACCCACGCACTGGCTTTTGCCTATGTGGGATTTTTTGTTATATCTACATTGTTCTTCCTTATTTTCTTTTCTTTATTGTTTATAATATGTTTCTTTCTTTTTAATTAATGTTTTTACTTTTGTAATCTTTTTCTTTTCTAATTTAAAAAAAAATGTATGTGACAAAAATCAAAAAAAAAAAAAAAATAAAAAAAAAAAAAAAAAAATTATTATTTTTTGTTATAATTAAGTGACAAATGTTTGCACAATCATCCTCTGGTGTAACATTCATATTTTCTCACCTTACTCTAATTCAACGTGACTTACTTCTCTACAAGTATTTGTTCCTATCAGAGGAAACAATGCCCAAAATTATAATCTCTCTTTCGTTCGACATTTAAAGTGATAAACTTCAACGGTACTGAAGTGCTGGAATCGAGAATAATTCACTAGTAATCGAGAATTCCCACCGTTTTATTTGATTTCGTATACCGCTTATTGCGAAAAAACGATTTATGGAATCGGTTACGGAGGATGTTTATCATATATTTCGTTGTAAACGGGATTTTACCTTTTAACTGGGTTATTCCAATCATGTTCAATAAACGATGATTGTTTTTTTTATTGAAATTGTTATTATAATGAAATAAATTGATACGTAATACTATATTTTATTTTAATTCATACCAATCGAAAGCTAATAACTACCATTAGATGATTCTTGTATAAAACGTAAGATATTAGTATAATGGAAAATTTAATCAAATGAATGAGTAAAATGCAAAGTTTTGATTGTAACATGAGCGCATTTCGGGTCGAGTGGTAAGACGCTCGACTACGAATCCGAAGGTCGTGGGTTCGTACCCAGCGTGCGCAAATATATTTTATTTAATTAATATGTGTCAACACATTAACTTGATACAAACATAAAATAAAGTATATTTGCGGCACGTTACAGAGTGGTAGATATCGCCTTGGTAAAATACCACCATTTAGAATTAAAACCTTGCTTGAAATGGCTTCAGTCTTGTTTGGTGACCAGATCTGAATAACCAGGTACTTTCCAACCTTTCTTTTCCTCATCTCCTTTCAATCTCCACTACATTCAGCCTCACAACATACCCATATTGGGGATGCCATAGTCTCACTGGCTCCAGACGGTTGGGAGCTATTGAGACTCTTGTGCGGTATTCATGTAAAAATAAATAAAAATAAAAACTCCTAACACCTTGATGGGGAATGGTAATGGTACTTGGGACTCTTGTGCGGTATGCTAGTCACGTTAATTTACCAGATCTGGATTGTCAGGTTCTTCTCCGCTTACTTGTTTACCGTATTTTTCCTCCCCCAACGCCTTTAACTCCGGTGGGGTATGTAATAGCTCCACTGGTTTCAGGCACTTAGAAATTTTGGGCTGTATATGCAAATACATCACAAGACAAGATAGTTAAATACAGAGAAAGAACCATCATACTAGAATAATAAAAAATCAATCAATAGTTCAACTGGTTTCGGGCACTTGGAACCATAGAGTTGGTAGAGTAGTATCTATGCAAGGAAGTCAGTTTTGGACTTGTTTTTGATGATTTTAACATGACTCGGCGCACCTGGGCGTGGCTAAGACTAAGGCTACGGTATTTATACATACATTCATATCACATATCGACATTATGTTTTTGTTTATTTATATAGCCACTTTTTCACAGTATTTTTATCAACAAAAATATAGCATGAAACCTAAAAAACCGTTTAGTTGTGTCAAGTTTGGTGGCATATTGAAAAATGTGGGCGGAGTCCCGCCGTGAACCAGGACCTTAAGATCATCCTTACGATACGTTCAGGTGGTCCAAAAAATTTGTTGTCTCTTTTTCTCTCATGGTGTATGACGTAAAAACTCGGAGAAAGTGATTTATTACAATTTCGGATTGGTTGGGTAAAACAAATTAGTTACCCCTCCATTAGATTCTTACTCCGAGCTTAGAACACACTCTTGTGCTGTATACGCAAATACACCATGAGATAAGATAGTAGAATACAGAGAAAGAACCATCATACTAGAAAAGCAAAAAATCAATTGAAATACAAGAAAGCTGTTCAAAATAGACCATTACATTGATTTCTTCGGGGATTCCTTTCTCGGTGTGCAGTTTTTTTTCGACTTTTGTCTTCAACATTAAAGATTGTTTTTCAATTTTAGATACGCCTCATCTACAGATTTAAAAAAAAACTGCCTCGCAAATGCCCGCTTTTCAATAAATACGTTAAGTTTTACAGCTACGTTCCCGATACTGCAATTCCCATTTCAATATGAACCGTAGAAGAAAAAAAACGAGCGAAGTATTTTCAATCTTCCTAGAAGAGGTTTTTCCTTCGTCCCTCCTCTTTCTGCTCCTCCCCTTTCCAGTGCCCCTCCCCTATGCACCCGCTTCATATCCTTTAACCCCCCTAAGCCGTTAAAAGTACGCCCATGTCCGGTTCGCCAAAGTTGCTACGCCCATGCTCCTTGCGGGATGCAGTGGCCTGCGGAATAAAATAAAATATGCAGAAATTGCATTGTGCTCTTGGAAAGGTTCGTTAAAAGTTGATCTGCCTTCGCTCGTGTATGCGTTCTGTCAGCAACTTCGAATATCTGACCATAATAATCATTAGGTAGATTTATGAAAAATAATATGGTTTCATTTCAAATTTTCATTTATTCTCGCGCGCTTTCATCTCAATTAATTGTTTAATTTCTCTGTTGAACAAAGTTTAATCAAAATTTTTAATTAATTGTAATAAAATACACTAACCTTTGTTTTCTCTAAAGCTGAATTTTATGTGATATAAAAATTAGTAAATTTTAATGAAATCAAAACTTTATCTTCATTGCTGAATGATGTCATTAAATAAAAGCAAAGTATAGTGTGTATGTATATCATCTATATGCAGTTCATTTGACGGACTTGACTTGACTTCACCTTACTTAAATTGACGGCCTCCATAGTTGAGTGGTAAGTCGCTCCACTATGAATCCAAAGATTGCGGGTTCAAACCCGGCGTGCGCCAATATTTTTTATTCATAACACATTTAATTCATGTAAAATAAAAAAAGAGTATATTTGCGACACGTTCCAGAGTGGTAGATACTCGTATAGTGAAAGACCACCGTTTAGAATCGAAACGTTATTTTAAATGGCTTTAAACCGTACTTGGTGACCAGATCTCAATAGCCAGTTACTTTCTAACCTTCCTCTTCCCCATTTTCTTCCCCTACCTTCAACTTCAAAACATACCCCAATTGGGGATTCCATAGACTCACTAGCTCTAGGCAGTAGAGAGCAGTTAGGACTCTTGTGCGGTATTCACTATAAACAAAAAAAGCTTGGAAATGAATATTAGTGGAAATAATTAATCGGAAAATTAGTAAAAATAGGTATTCATAGGCCGACCCTGTCTCCCTTTCCACTTACATTTATGTATTAATCAAAATCACTTTTTTTTTTTTTTGTTTTTTTATTTTTTTTGCTGTCAATGACTTTTTACAAACATCATTAAAAAATGAATCAGAACATATACACAAACCACTCTTATAATTTAATATTTGATTTTTACTTAACCCTGGGAAAAAAATATTAGATGAGTTGACAGTTTCGCAGTAGTTATTGCTATGGACAAAGAGTTTATTTATGGTAAAGAACACTTCATAGTTTATTCTTGTAACCGCAGCGTAAATAAAACGAACTGCCTGGTGGTTAAAGTAGATCACACTCAAAAATTGAGTTTTTGATTTTATATTTAAAAAATTACGTCAAAAATACTCGTCTCGGGGACGAGCCTATGACTTTTGTTTTATTTTTTAAATAAAAAGTATTTTGTTTTTAAGCCACTTTATTTATATACATTTAACAATTCGACCGGTTTCGGTTAAACTTAACCTTCTTCAGGAACGTATATATATAAACTTCAGTTTATATATATACGTTCCTGATGAAGGTTAAGTCTAACCGAAACCGGTCGAATTGTTATATGTGTATAAATAAAGTGGCTTAAAACAAAAATACTTTTTATTTAAATTACAATGTCAAGCTACAAAGTGATTGCTTCCTTCGATAAATTTGTTTTATTTACTAAAAATGTAAGAACTATAAAGCTATTCCCATTTTATAGTTAAAATATAATTTAAAATTGTTAAGCACTTTTTCCAAAGACAACGAATGATTATTATAATATCGCCGCTGGAAAGGCAAAAGGGCTTATGCGACTCGGTCAAAGAGAGTCAAATAGTTTTGGTCTTGTCTGCATCGAATGCGGGAAGAACCTGTCTTTTAAAATCTGATAACCAAACACGGATGAAGCCATTCAAACAACGTTACAATTCTGTATGGTAGTCTTTCACCAGGGCAATACTAGTATCTACCCCTCTGGAATGTGCCGCAAATATAATATATATCTATTTTTTATATGAATGAAATGTGTTATAACACATGTTAATTAAGTAAAATGTATTTACGCACGCCAGGTTAAAACCCACGACCTCTGGATTCGTAGTTGAGCGTCTTACCACTCAACCACGCAGTATGTCACTGCAGAATTTAAAAAGCACTGTTTTTTTGTGTAAAATCACTAAGGTGCTAGCTGATTTATGCATAACACTGACGTGACTGGCATGTTACTTGAATTCGATAAATTTCACTGACCGAATCTCGCAAATGGATGCCTAATTACTGATCTACATTTTTTTAAGGTCAGAACTTTAATTCAACAAACAAATTTTAAATTCGGTAGTTTCTAAAAACTGCAATGGGCTGACCATGTTAAAAGAGCTCTAGTTGATAAATCACTGAAAATTATAACCAATCGGTTGCCTCAGAGTAAGTGACGTACAGACATACTCAAAAAGAAGTGGACTGACCAGGTGGAAATAGATTTGAAAAGCCTTAGGTATGCAGATAAAAAAAAACAGAGCTATGTTAAACAATAATGGAATCAGGCTAAATCGAACCCTGAGATGAAGCACCATGATGATTTTTATTTTAAGTTTTCCACGATTGTTTAAAACTGTGATTCAAATCATGTTTTATTCAAGACACTTTCAATTCCTCCACTACTAATGAAAAAATGTTTAAAAAATGCCTTTAATGTCATATTTTAAATGTGGTCTAGATAAACACTATATGACGCCCGCCTTGAAAATTGAAACATTAATTCACTTAAAACTAGATGGAAAACAACTTATTGAATATGTTTGTATAAAATATAATAGTTCACAGTCATCTCGATACTACAGTATGTCTTAGCAGTATTGAAAAAAATATACCCGATTCTTACTGTTTGAGACGCCATAACACATTCCACCTGAATACTTTCAGAAATATTAGCCCTCTGTGTCAAATGAATCAACTGTATAATAAGAGTGTACTAATGTGGACATTTTTTATATATAAT
Source organism: Drusus annulatus (assembly GCA_022651775.1). Classification (NCBI taxonomy): domain Eukaryota; kingdom Metazoa; phylum Arthropoda; class Insecta; order Trichoptera; family Limnephilidae; genus Drusus; species Drusus annulatus. The sequence goes on from JAGWCC010000231.1 coordinate 783,615, forward strand.
TTTTCTCAAAAAAAAAGTATTATGTGTCACTTCTGTCTCTCTTTGTACATCTTGCTTTTATTTATATTATTTATCATATTTCGAACTTTTTTAATTTCATATTTGATGTATCGTATGTATTTGTAATTTATTTATTTTGTACTGCTTTACACTAACTGAGTTTTATAACTGGATTGTTCTCATGTAAGTGAGAACATCTGTTAAAACCCAGTATCAATAAATAAATAAATTACCAGAAGGATTGTTTCTTCGCACCGTGTTAAAATGTCGTAAATGATAAATAAGGTTATGTTATAGACTAATAGCCTAGCCTTAATAAATTGATAAAGGACACTTTTATAACTCGGAAATACACGAAGTAACGTTTAAAAACGCGGGTCTACTCTACGAGCTAGAATATTTTTATTTTATTTTGAAAGGGAAAACTTTTTTTTCCTTCAAGCGTTGTTATAATAAATCATCCTTTGTCATGCTTCAATAAGTATTATGACGTTTTGTAAAACAAGCGTTTGAAACTCTCTTTTGTCCCAGCTATTTCATATCGTTTAACACTCGACGATAAACGACGTTATTGACTAAATCTTGTTCATCTTCCAGCAGGTGTTTTGATACGTTCGTAAAATTTCCACATAAAATTGGACGTGGAAAAGTAATCTCTTTTTTTATCTGAACACCGCACATAAATTCTAACTGCCCGGGGTCAGTATGACTATGGCATCCAAGAGGTATGTTGTGAGGCTCAAGGAGTAGGGACTTGCTAGCAGAGGAATCGAACCCACGAAGCCCGGGTGGAAATCCGACGTGTTTGTCCAATCAGCTTTTAACCGGTTCAAGCAAGATTTCTAGCAACTTTTCGATTTTTTATGTTGGTATTTCGCTACAGCGACTTGAGAGTACTGAGAGTATCCACCACTCATATATTATATCGACGCTGGAAACGCAAAAGCGCTTATTTAATATCGTCCTGATGATGGAAGGGTACTTTCGAAACTGGTAGACGTAATATTAAATAATAAAGTGGTTATAAACAAAGTTTATGTGTTTTATTTATATAATTTAATTATTTGGGTATTAATCTATAGGAAATATTATGTTATACTTTACCCCAACTGATATTGACACACCTTGTAAACATTGATCATTTGACCCCTATATGAGACGGTTCATTCTGAAGATTCAATTAGTCTCACACAGTTAATATCAGTTGGAGTAACACTACGCTTCTGGTGTAGACATTACCCTGTAAAACTTCATATCATACAATAAATACAAAGAAAGTGCAAGAGTTTTCTTACAAAAGAATCCAATACAATTTTACAAGCAATTCCGCTTCTTTTGAGAGCAATAGGAGTTTTTGAAATATTGTCAGGTTATTCGTAACCCGGGAATGTTGGTCTTTCTTTACAAAATAAAATAAATAAAAAATGAATTCCTCCTACTTTCGCCATTATAAGCAGACACTATTTCGTGTGAAATGATGGACGCCTCAAACTAGCTAGCTAGCAATAGGGGACCGAACCCGCGACGAGTGGGGACCCGACGCATTGGCCACTCGGCTGCTAACCATTCAATTTTACTCGTACCTACTGTTTTGACTGAAAATCGATCAAAAATCGTTTCCTTTAGATTTAACTAACTAACTAGCCATCACGCCGTCTACTTACAGGGGGAGAGAGAGATGACGGACTGTCATAAAACTCTGTCTTGGCATACATTCCTTGCTTCATTCACATTCATACATCACATAATACATAATTTTGTTATTCTTATGTCTTTTTCAGACGTTCCCGACTTCTATTTACTCTCGCGTCATATATTCTTTTCACAATCCTTTTTTTGTTCATTCACTCTACATGGCCAAACCATCTAAGCTTCCCTATTAATCCTATTCATTGCGCTCAAATCAGCCTTGCATTCTTTCCGGATTTTTCTTTACATATATTTATGTTGGCATCAGTGGCGGCTCGTGACTTTTTAGTGAGCTAGAGTGGTAAAAACGTCATCATTGATGTGGTTGTAGCCGAAAATATTTTTTATTTTTTTTCGAAATTTCAACTTTTTGTGTAAAGATTTTTCAGAAATCCGTGCAGTGCACCACCAAAACTGAAAAATCCTGAAAATCTTCATACGAAAAATAAAATCTTGAAAAATAAAAAATCATTTTCGGCTACAACAACAATAACAATGTCGTATTTTCAATCTTAGCACTCTAGCACACTACAAACTCACGAGCCGCCACTGGTTGGCATATAATCGACATACACATTATAATTAAAACAAAATTTGCAATAAAATTCCATATAACGTCAATAGACGACTATCTACATTACTTTTACACAAAAACTATATATTTTCAGTTACATAATATATGTATCTATTATCTACTATTATTATAACGATTGATGTGAGTAATAAAGGTGAGCCGGCCTTTTGACGGCCTCCGTGGTCAAGTAGTAAGACGCTCGACTGCGAATCCAGAGGTGAAGGGCTTAAACCCAGCATGCGATAAAAAAAAATAATATGTGTCATAACACATTTGATTAATATTAAATAATATGAAGTATATAAGAATAGGATCAAGAAAGGGACGCTTAGATGGTTTGGACATGTAGAGCAAATGAACGACGAAAGGAGTGTGAAAAGAATATATGATGCGAAAGTGAATGGAAGAAGAAGTCGAGGACGCCCGAGAAAGACATGGCACGATCAAGTAAATCAAATACTTGAATCGGGTCATGTGAAGAGTCAGAATAACAGAAAAGTATGTATGAGACGATGTATGAATGTAAATGAAGCAAGGAGTGTGTGACAAGGCAGAGTTATATGGCGGTCCGTTTTCTCTGCCTACCCCTGCGAGGAAACGGCGTGATGGTTAGTTAGTTAAGTATATTTGCGTCACGTTTCAGAGTGGTAGATACTCAACGTATTGCCCTGGTGAAAGACTACCATTCAGAATCTAAAAGTTGCTTTAAATGGCTTTAGCCGTGTTTGGTGAACAGATTCGAATAGCCAGGTACTTCTCAACCTTTCTTTTTCCCATATTTGGCATTAACTATAGAAAAAAACGTTTATATCTGATTTAAACAAAACTCTTTATGTAAACCGAGTTTAAAGCACCGCAGAGCGAGAAATGTTCTAACACGGTGAAGGAAATGTTAAATTTGTGATATTTTATCATTTTGTTAATAAACTGTTTATTAAAACAACAATATATATATTTTTTTTTAAATGATCGGATATTTCAAAATAAATATATCAATAACACCCACCACTACGCTGCACGAGTACATCAAATCAATTAATCATAATTTCTACATGACATAACCCATTTCCACCATATGCATAATGTGCAGTCCACTTGCACCCTTCTTCTGCAAATTCCAGGCTTCGGTGCAATATAAATCAAGGCTGTTCGGAACATGTTCTGCCGGAACAACGTACTATATTGTATTGGGCTGCATTGTCCATATTGATTTCGGTTTTAACTTCGTTGTCAGTTCATCACTCAAATGATGTGATAAAATTATTCAGGTTAATTTGATATCAGGTACTGGAAACTATTGATTCAGTGAAGTAGACTAAATTTAAACAAAAATATCCTGACAATATTTGACCGGTCGGTAGCTGAGTGGACAAACGCGTCGGATTTCCACCCGGGAGTCGTGCGTTCAATTCCTCCGTAAAATAATACAATGAATGATTAAGAAAGGTACTTAACAAATAGATTCACAATTCATTAACGAGGAAAAAACCAATGGTCAATCACATTATTAAAAAATAAAAAAAAACCTGCCGTTAAAATAAAACAAAATGGGGAAAACAGATTGTTAAGTTAAGTACCTCACAGAATAATTCAAGACAATTAGGTTTATGCCGTAATTATCGATTTGGTTTTTACAGTAATTAGTAATCACATAAGAAATCAAAATCGTATAAATAAGTCGTTTCCATGTGGCCTAAGCACAGTTTGAGAATGGCCTTTAACGCCGAAACAGCTGTCACTAAAAACAAAAATAAAAAAACTTGAAATAGTGAAACTCAATAATAATAATATTAAATTTAATTCAATTGAATTATATAAAAAACTAAAATGGAGTTCTACAAATTGAACACAAAAACTATAAATAAATGAATGGCGGTCTTTCACCAGGGCGATACTTAGAGCATTTACCATTCAGAAACGTACGGTCTTAGAGTGCATAGAGTGGTACCTATCCAAGGCGGTGTAATCAGTTTTTATATGATTTTTGCCGGACGCGGCAGACCTGGGCGTGGCTAGGACTGGGGCTAGGGTATTTATACATCCATTCATAGCACATGTCGACATAATGTCTTTGTTTATTCGTACAACCACTTTTTCACAGTATTGTTTTTAACAAAATTATAGCATATAACTTAAAAAATCGTTTAATTGTGTCCAGTTTAGTCGCAAATCAAATCATGCAGGCGGAGTCCCCGGAGACGCGGGAGACCAAGATCATCCTTACTGTACATACAATCGGTATGTTATTTTTGTTTTATCTTTCTCTCACATGGTGTACGACGTAAAACCCGAAGAAAGTGACTTAAGTTCGTATAGGTTGGGTAAAAAGAATTAGCTCTCTCTCCATACATTGTTACTCCAAGGTCCTACAGCCAGGAAGATAGAATAATCTATGAAAACACTGTCTTAGATAGTCATCAGGAACATAGAGACTTACGCGCTCCAAAATAGCAGGTTTCACAACATAGCCTCGCAGCAGTCTAAAGAAGTGAGTCTGTCCTGAGCTGTAAGAAGTGAAGTACGAGCGTGCCCAGGAGAAAGTTCGTCAGGTAGAGCCACGGATAGTGGCCGTACTCTTTCGTGTAAAGAAATCTCGGAAGCTTTGTCTGGACCCTCTCCAAGATGAGGAAGTGCCCCATCTCACGAGGATCCCAAATAATTGGACCACTCTCCAGTCTACTGCGGACCAAAGAGAAGTAGAGTATTACATTGTCACTCCAAGCGTACGGCAAATAGATTATGTATTGTTTTATTCAAGCGATATGTGAAATAAAATATAAATTTAGATTTAAATCTCGAACCCAGGATTGACGGATTCGTAGCCGAAGGTCTTAACTTCTTTGCCACAAAGGTAGTCAAGTGACGTTGTTGTACATTAAATATTGCATTTTTCCCGTTTCTCCTAGTATTTCACTGTTTCAGAGCGAAAACAGCAATAATAAAGCTGACGCTCTCCGAAAAACACAAAAGCACGAAATTAAAAATATAAGAACACGATGAATGGGCGGTCTAAAAGAATCTAGCCCGTAAAAATGTCGCTATAATAAAAGCACAGCCTTAAAGTACCTAGTGCTTCGGTTAACAAAAGCAATACAGATTCCGTCCACGATTGCTGCAGTAACAAATAGTGCAGTGTGTAGTTTGGTTACAATGTGCCAACGTGTATTTTAAAGATTTATTATTTTAAACGTAAGTTTTGACCCACCCTGTATTTTGCTACGGAGCACGGAGGCTTTGTTTTGTAGTACCCTGTACTTAGAAACTAGCAATAATTAATAGCTTTGTTTTCTTTCTGGTTCGCGTTGCACGAAGCCGTATTGGTCAGGTCGTAAAAATGGCTTTTAATATTGTGACATATAGAATCTCTTTTAATTGAATGTAATCATATTTGTACCCTTTTAAGTATTTATTCCACCCTTTTTCTACTACTATCGTGATTTACGTGGCAAAGCTGAAAGCTCTTCTCAGAGGTTGTTCTAGAAAGTGAAGCTAACTTTCCACAATGGAGTGCTTATACCAACTCTGCAGTGGGGCATGGAACTGGCAGAGAAAGGACGCAAGTGGACTGAATGCTTTATAAATGAGATCCCTGAGGCGCATGTGTGGCAAAACCATGTATGAGCGTGTTCAAAATTTGAATATCTGGAAAAAATGGAAGGCAGGATGGTTTGGGCATAAAAATAATATGGGTCGCGAAAGTCAATGGAAGAAGAAGTCGGAGACGCCCGAGGAAGACGTGGAACGATCGAAGGAATCAAATACTTGGGTCGAGCCATGTTAAGAGTCAGAAAAACTGAAGAGTATGTATGAATGTGAATGAAGCAAGGAGTATTTGCCGAGACAGAGTTGTATGGCAGTCCATCACCTCTGCCTACCCCTGCGCGGAAATAGCGCGATGGTTAGTTAGTTCGTGCACGAATTTAACTCACTGATTCGTTCAAACACTATTTGAACGATTTATGTTTTTATGTGAAAGCCGGTATTTCTCGACATTACAACAATCTCACTTATCCAAACCAATTGAATTGGTAGTATTATTGTATCTGGCAATACGTAGAAATTTATCAGTTTCACCCTAGAAATACCAGAAACCGTTACACAAGGTCTTTGAATGTCAGCATGATTAGAATCGCGAAATTGTTTCAATTCATTCTACTCGTAAGTTCGATTATTTTGTACGCGTACAATGCAAAAATGCCTCATAAAAGAACATAAGGTTCTAAAACAACCATGGTTTTGAAAGAACTCATCACAAAATAAGCAATTATTGTCTCATTGCTTGACCTTTTTATAGAGAATACCGCACAAGAGTCCCAACTGCTCCCAACCGTCTGGAGTCAGTTGGACTATACATCCCTAATTTGGGTATGTTATGATGTTGAAAGTGTTGGTGAGAAAAAGGAGATGGGTAAGAGAAAGGTTAAGAATTACCTGGTTATTCAGATCTGCTCACCAAGCATGGCTAAAGACATTGCAAGCAACGTTTCGGTTCTGATACTTGGAGTATCTAAAACTCTGGAAAGTGGCGTAAATATGCTACATATTATTTTATTTGAATTAAATGTGTTATAACACGTATTAATTAAATTAAACTTTTTGTGCACACCGGGTTTGAACCCACGACCTCTGAATTCGTAGTCAAAGCGTCTCACCACTCGACCACGAAGTACTGTTTATCAATAGTTTCAATTCATTTTTTTTTTCTTTTGATATATTGTAAGGTTTAAATAAAATATGTACTTCCTTAGAGTTTTTATAATATCAGTACGCTTACAATTAAAGAATAGGATAACCGTAAAGCAATTTTGATGTTTTCCGATTAAAATCATAAAAATATTTTGACATTTTTTTTTTGCTTAGCCGATATTTTCGATAGAAACTTTAAATGATAAAATCAACAAATTGAATCAATGGATAGATTTTTTTAAGCCGATTGATGTTTCAGCTTTGACTTTATGAAATATGCACAGATTTATTTCCTATTCCTAAAATGCAACAATTTTCTAGCTCTCAATTTCATCACAAGCGATGAAGCTTTTATCAATTGAAATGTAAAGAAAACTTACTTCTGGATAATTGATTGAATATTTTTCATCAATTTATTGTTGAATACAAAACAAATATTCAAAAATGGATGCTGTGAAAAAATAAATAAAAATGAAGCCTCAGTGAAACAACGCTTAACAGAAGAATTCGACCAAAGAGTTAAAATAAATATATAAATAGGTACCTATATTGTTGAATTTCAAAGTGATAGTTTGTTAGGTTCTTACCTTCAAGTTTCTCATCTAGTTTCTACCTATTCAACAATTTCACTATATTCGATTACCGTATTCAACAACACTGTGTTCGAAACAATTGAAAATCAAACAGAAGAGTTTCGAGAAGAAAAAAACGTCTTGCTCGTTGGTTTTTCGCTTATTCGTCGGTTTTGTTTTTGTTTTAAAAATAATATTGAATTTGTGAATTAAAAAGACTTGAATCAATGTGGTAAATTTGTATTCATCAAATATATCATTGTTTAATAAAGAACTTTTAACTTCAAATTTATCGGTGAGTGAATTGTTTTCCATTTTCGCTTCATTCCATCACCTTTCCACAAGCTAAAATTAGACACTTCTATCAAGTAGTATTGTTTATCGTTTAACAGTCCACTGTTTTCCAAATTCATCTGAAACTGAAAACACATTCGGTGTTTTATCGCAGCCTCGAATCCAACATATATGTATACATATATGTGAATAACGTTAATGTGCGATCTGAAAAAAAAACATTAGGAAGCAAATAAACAACTCGTGTGAGGGGTATTTTTTTGCAGGAGCCTTCCCGTATTTCAACCCGTGGTATTTGCTACCACCTACAAATTTCAAATAATTTGGTAGTCAATGGAGTGAAAATATTGGATGATTATCCAAAAGTTAAACTGAATTTCAATGCTGATCGAACGAATAAATTGGGTATTTGGACCTAGCTGATATTAAATATAAAGTTTGCACGTATTCCCTGAACCCTTTGTAAAATGAACAAAAGAAATTAATAGAAGATTTTTCTTTGTAATACCTACCGAATCTTTTTTCTGGCAATGAACATTTTTCACATGGATGGAGAAAGAATTTTTGTTACATTTTTTATTAATGAAAGATAAATCCAATTTTCGATAAAGACCTCTGAAGCTTGTGAAACCTTCTTTATCATTTTATTTTGAGGCTATAGGCCGCGCAATTAGAGTTGACCTAAGAACACAGAATAATGATTGTGTGTATTGGTACAAATACACTGTAAATTAAAATACGCACAAAATTCTTTAATAGGACGTATTTCCAAAACCTACAATACCCTACGAAATGTAGACATTTTCAACTGTAACTTGAAATCATATAAAAATAAACTTACTGAAGAGATATTATAAATTATGTAAAACTCTAATGTTATTCATGGTATTTAACTGTGTAAATATGCTTAAAACTAAGCTTTTCTTTCTTTCAATCACGTTAACTCACGTGTTTATTTTAATAAAACGAAAATGGTATTTAAAAAAAATAAATATAAATATTATTTTTTTTATTAATGGTTTTAAAGTTTATTTTTTAGAACTCCATTTTAATTCTTAGGTTTTTTAATTTTATTTAGTTTGATAATGCCCTTAGAAGGCGAAACAGCCGTCACGCGTAAAAATAATTATATAGCAGAACTTTTGACTAAAATAGTTTTTTTAAATTTAAAATAATAATTATTATTGTTTAAATAAAATTAAAACCCTAAAAATAAAAACGAAAATAGTAGGTAAATCAATGTTTTTTTCTATGATCTATAATATAGTCTAAGTATCTACTCTGATTCATTTAATGGAACATGGTCTGGAATATGTTTGTTTTTAATTTGTTTAAGCTTTTAATTTAAAATGACATTTATTGATTTAATTTAAGTGTTTGTTTCCTTAATAATAAAATATATATACATACACTTATAAACGTCATTGAGAAACAACCTTTTATATTGTTTACGGAACAAGAATACACTTTAGTCAAATGTGGATATAAAAAAAAAAAATTAAAGTGTGTTATTTTTATTTCGTTACTAAGTGGCTTTTTAAAGGTTTATTTTCTGAAGTCGAATAATAAGTTTGAAACATTCCATTTTTAAGAGATTCATCTGTTTGAATACAATTTTCGGAAACACTTATTGACGTTTTTCTAGTAAAAAAATATCTATAAATGTAATTATTCACGAACAATGCAAGGCAAACACTGTGACAAAACTTATTTAGTAATATTATATAAGATTGTCAAAAGGCAAATTTGCACTTAAGTCATTTGACTGCTTAAACCTGAAAATTAAGAACATTTTTTTCTTTTTCTTAAAATAACCAAACATATATACACTGATAGACTTCTCATAGGCTGAAGATATTTTTTTTATACAACACAAGTTGACGTTTAAAATGCGTTCCCTTGAAATAGATATTTTGAAGATTCGCGTTTTGTGGGAAACATATGAAACAAGATAGACATAGTTAAAAATGTAAAAAATCAAACGTACCATTTGAAGGGGGGCGGCGTAGATGCCCTATTTGACCTTACTTATTGAAGCGTTTTCACGGCATAATCTTAGGTAATTTGCTATTGCTCGTACTTAGAGAGAAGTATGTTTATAATATTGAAAAATTATATCTAAGATATCGCACAAAACTCTTGTTTGGGGTGTCACCAGTACCCCCCTTCGGAACTTGAGTGTTAAAAAAGCAAATTTTGTTGGAAAAATTAATAATCTATAATTAAGTTGTGTGGCAGTCCGTCATCTCTGCCTACCTTTGGGAGAAACGGCATGATGGTGTGTTTGTTAGTTAGGCAGTCATAATTCATAAAAAAAATTATATTTTTTAATCCAAAAAATATTATATATTTACTGCACGCTACTGAGAAAAACCTTGTATGTTTAAATTATTAATACCCTTTTTAGTTAAAAAAATAAATGTAACAACCACGTTTTCCTTTTGACGTAACGTTCTATTGTTCCATTAAATATTGAAAAGTTTGAAATGTATGTTAATTTTCTAAGAAAATCGGCTCCGAATAAACAAATAATAAGTACTATTTTTGTTTGAAAAAACCACAATCTTATGTTAGGAAAGTATGTTTTTACCTATTAATGTATTATATTATAAATAAAATGTACCTTGATACTGAAACTTAATATACACGAGCTGGGTGGTTTATTTTTTGTTGGTGATCTTTCTGGTTTAATTCAGAAGTTATTCCTTTTAGCGGTAAAACCTTTTTTGGAGGGTTGATGAAACAAACGAACGCGCGCCACAAACCTTATTATAAGCTTAGGTTGGGGTGTTTCAATTTTTTGTTACATTAGACATCGTCACGATTCAATTAGATCGAATCGTTCACCTTTCTAATCTCAGGTATACTTCCCAAATATTGTTTACAGATAAGTATTGTTTTCGTTTTGTCTCATACTAAATAGACAGGCAATCACATCATTTGCTTATTGATAAAGTTGATACAACTGAAATCGTATAATATTTCCATGAAATCCAATAAATAATAAAAAATATTTTTATAAATAAAAAAGATAATTTTTTTTTAGAACCAGTTATATTATTCAATATTATGTCGACCGGTTTCGGAAGTACCCTTCCATCATCAAGGCAATATTAAAATGAACATTATTATTCCCATAATCCCCTAAATTACTCCTTCCTATTCTAACTCCTAATTATGAATACAAGACCGGTCGGTAGCTGAGTGGAGAACGCGTCGGATTCCCACCCGGGCGTCGTGCGTTCAATCCCTCTGCTGGCTAAGTCCTCCATCATTGCACAAGCAACATCTTCCGCTTTTTATGATGGCAGTAGGAGTTTTTAAATATTGTCAGGTTATTCGTAACCCGGGAATGTTTGTCTTACTTTAAAAAATATATATATCTCAGTATTTTGTATTTTAGGTTAATTTTAATACTGTTCTGATGATGGAAGGGTACTTCCGAAAACGGCCGACAAAATATTTGGAAAATAAAATTTGTTATAAACAAAGTTTATCCTTTTTATTTACACATATAGCAAGGCACAAAGTAAATGCTTTTTACGAATATATAATAATAATTAGCTGATTTATATAGCGCCGTTTTCGTGACAGAAATATCACCTCAAGGGCTCTTTACAGCATAATTAACACAATATAAAAATTAAGACTTAATATGAACTGATGCCTAATGCGTATAACTACTGACTTACAAATAACATATTTACATTAATAAATATGTATAATGGTTGTTGCCCATGCTGTGGGACCTAGGGTAGACAAAAATGGAGTAAGTAATAGTAAACCACAAATTTACACTATGTAAAACACTCAAGTGAAGCAAATTAACGTTATTATGGGTATGATAATTTTACAAAGCGAGTCTCTAGTTTTGCTCTGAACTCAGTTGAGTTGTCGATCTTTCGCAAATGTGAACGGAGGTCATTCCAAGCTGTAGGGCCTGCTACGTCAAAAGCTCGTTCTCCGAAATTGACGTTGGGATTGCGTTTAAATACTATAAGTCTCTATGGTCGTTGAAGATACTATTGCGTTATTGTTAACACTTAGATAAAAAGCTATTTTATCAGTGAATGAAAAATCTATATGCGTACGTCTAAAAAAATCAAACAAACTAAAATGCCTTCTTAATAAATTATAAATATTTCTTTCAACAACCAGTTACGCAAAGGTAGTCAAATCACTAAGTGCTTTTTTCATATGAAATGTAAAAACTTTCATCCTACGTTGAACTTTTTCATTATGACCACATTGCCAATACGTCTTAATCGATTTCCGCGAAATTTTCGTTTGTTTAAAAGTATTGATTCTTACAGATTTTATGTTTCTTTATACTATAATATTTTAATAATATGCTTCTAATTCCGAAAGCCAGTACTGTGAAACCTTTTTATAACATCTAAATTACTTAAATACTTCAAACTAACTAACCATCACACCGTTTCGTCGCAGGAGTAAGCAGAGAGGACGGACTGCAATAGAACCCTTATCACACACCTTTTACACCATTCACATTCATACATCGTCTCATACTCTTCTATTCTGACTCTTCACATAATCCGATTCAAATATTTGATTCCCTTGATCGTGCCATGTCTTTTTCGGGCGTCGACGTCTTCTTCTTCCATTTACATTAACACTAACAAATATTTCAACATACCAAATATTTATGATTTTATTCCACATTTTAGAACACTATTCAAATAAACAGTTCCATGTCGCTGTTAAAATACGTTTTAATGTGCGCAATCCAGCAGATCCAGATGATCCGAACAAATAATGTATTTTCGACAAAACACTTTATTTTTTAGAGCTTTCAAATTTAAGTTAAGGGTGTTAAGCAATTATATGGCCGGTGAGTGAAATGCGTTTATGAAACCTTTCGCTAGATTAAGAAAAGTGCAAAAAATACATAAGTTGACAAAAATACGATATTAAATCAAATATTTATTGACGGCCTCCATGGTCGAATGGTAAGACGCTCGACTACGAATCCAAAGGTCGCGGGTTCAAACCCGGCGTGCGAAGATAGCTTTATTCAATTAATTTGTGTCATAGCACATTTAATTCATGTGCAATAATATAATTATAGTCTATTTGCGGCACGTTCCAGAGTAGTGGGTACTCTAAATATCGCGCTGGTGAGAGACCAGAATCTTTAGAAACGAAATGTTGCTTGAAATGGCTTTAGCCATGTTTGGCGACCAGATCTTAGCCAAGAACTTCCCAACCTTCCTTTTTTCCATCTCCACTACGTTTATCTTCACAACATACCCCAATTAGGATGCCTTAGTTTCACTGTCTCCAGACGGTTGGGAGCAGTTTGGACACTTGTACGCTATTCACTATAATATTTTTTTTCCAATATGTTATCTTTCGGAAAATTCATTATACATGATAAATGAATGATTTTTTTAGTTTGAATCTGTAAGAGATTTTTATATGTATTATTAAATATTTTTGTTAATTTTTAATTTTCTGTTTTTTTACTTGCCCTTAAGATGTTACAAGTGAAGAAACTATTAAAATGTTAATAATTTTATATGATTTTTAAAAGTTAAGTTATTTAATAATTATTTATATATAAGTGTTCATTGAGCCTTACTTTTTAGCACTGGTCATAGCAATAAGATTAAAAAATAACCTCGAGATAGTCATTATGTAGAAAACTACTAAAAAACAAACAAACTTCCCAACATCAATGTAATTTCGGAAGTTCTTGTAGCTTCCAAGCATCATTTTTACTTGAAATGGTAGAAGTTTTTAGTAGTGAATATTATTTTATAGCTGTGGGAATAGCTGGAACCATGGATTTGATGAGTTTCTTCTTTGAATTGAGGTAATGTGGGCTTTTTTGGTTCAGTTTATCATTTGCCAATATTCAACTTCAGCTTTTAAACAAACAGAAAAAATGAAAAATTAGTAGCTTTTCAGTGAATCAGTTATTAGTGTTTAAGACTATGTATTCTTATCTCTTTTTTAAAAAGTTTAATATTTAGAGAGTTAATAGTTTAGAGAAGAATATAGATATTGAAGGTAATGGTTTATAGAATTATTAGTTTAGAGAGTTTATAGTCTAGAAAGTTGATAGTTAAGAAAAGTAATAGTCTTAATGGTTTAAAGAGTGCATAGCTTAGTAGTGTAGAGAGTTAATAGTTTAGAGAATAAAATAGTTAAAGGAGGTAATAATTAAGAGAGTTATTGGCTTAGAGAGTGAATAGTCTAGATATTTAATAGTCTAGTTAGTTAAAAGTTTCTAGAGAGTTGTTTGATAGTTTAGTAGTGTGAATAATTAATAACTTAGAAAATATATAGTTTAAAGCGGTAATAGCTTTAAGAGTTAATAGTCTTGACAGTTTAGTATTGTTTAGAGAGCTAATATTTCAGAGAATTCATAGCTTACAGAGATAAAATTTAAGATAGTTAGTAGTAGAGAGTTAATAGTCTAAATAGTTTACTTTTGTTATGAGAGCTAATATTTTAGAGTACATAGTTTAGAGAGCTAAAAGATTATCGAGTTATTTGTCTAGATTATTGATAGTTTAAAGAGTTAAAAGTTGAAAGAGTTAATAGACTAGATAATTAAAAATTGAGAGAGTTAATAGTAAAACTTTAAGCGATTTAAAAGGTAATTAGTTGCAAAAATTAACACACTTTTTTCAGAGTAGTTTTACAAATATATTAAAAGGTAAAAAGTACTATTTGTGTTCGGTACATCAAATTTTGTATAAAATTTGGTCAGGTTAAAGTAGGAAAATGGTTGTGCAGCGTTATTATTTGATTGCAATAATGTTATATCACACATTGACAATTTCAAAAATATTGTTGTTTATTTGATTATTCGTTAGAAATCCAATAAAAAACCAGGGGATTTTACATTATTCAATTGAAGCAACCTTTGATTTCCACACTACAAAAAAAAATGAATATTCATAAAGGTTAATAAATTAATGTAAAGTATCTTTTTTACAAGAAACATGTTTTTTTTTTAAAAGTACCTTAATATCAAGAAAGGCAAGTACTTACAAGCAAGAGCGAACTACATCAGACACATTCTTTTTGCGAGCTCTAGTTACGACCAACTATAATTTGCCATAAAAGAACAGCTTCTTTGTTTTTAAAAACTTGCCTTAAATAACTTTATCTTATTCTAAGAATTTGTTCTCGGAGAACGAAGTTTTCTTTTGTCAAAGATTCTTGGTTTAGGGACTTTGTAAAACAGTTTTTAAGCACATTGTTTTCCAGTTACTTAAGACGAGATTAAAATACAATAGGGTGCTCCAGTAGCCAAAACCAAATCGGATCAACATGTCACTTGCTAATTAAAATAAGATCTTTTTTCTCTCGTTAGAACTAAGGCAATTTCTATGAAAAATCTAGAATCATTAAATCAGGTTTTTAGGAATACATACTGCACTAAAAAGGTATTGCTATTTAATTAATTTTTAATCAACTTTTAATTAATTATATAAAACAGGTAAATAGTAAAAGTTAAAATAGTAATAGTATTTTTTTAAAGAAAGACAAACATTCCGCAGTTACTAATAACCTATTCAAGGCAATATTTGCAAAACTCTTACTACCATCTTAATGAACGGAAAAAAATGCTTGTGCAATGATGGAGGACTTAGCCAGCAGAGGAATTGAACCCACGACGCACGCCCGGATGGGTATCCAACGCGTTTTTTAATCAGCCACCGACCGGGCAATGTACGTTACGCTCTCTGATTATTTTTTTAACAGAAATCTCTTTAAAAAAAACAGATAACCTGCTCGCTTAAAAACCATGTTAAGCTCTGGCCTCATTAATTTTGAACATTTTTTTTTTGCCTCGAATATTTATGTCGATGCAATGTTATTTGATTGTCATTCCAGGAATAAGATACGGAGCTTTCAAATATTTCCTCACCTTTAAAAACAAGTAAGACACGTATTAAGCATTAATTTTTTTTATCGATTCAATTAACGATCGATCGCCATATCTTCTTACCTGTTAATTTAAAAAACCTTGTAAAAATACCGGTAACGTTGCGAAACTTTTTCAATCACAAAGCGATCACGTATCATAACCTGATTTAGTCCTGGGTAGAAGGTGGTAGGAAGTAACCCGCGCTCTCATTGATATCCAACTTAACCCCGGATTAGCGCTGATCCCCTGCTGAGGGTGCTTTCTTAAGGATATTATTATTTTGCTGAAAGTTTTGTGGCCGCAGCTTACTACAGCAGAATGATGAAATAGGAAAAACTCTATGTTATTAAATACCATTATTCTGAAAGTCCAGTTGTTTGGTTATCGTTTTGCATCTAAGAAAAATAGCGATGAAACTCAAGATATTTTTTGTGACGCTGTTTGGGCTTAAGATACTTAAGGTCGCTTTTACGACCCGTCTTTATCTTCAACAGCTCGGCTGTGGAAAGATTATCGGCCTCTGTGTTTTCTCCCACCTTCAACATGGGCCTCTTCAAGGTCCAGGTTTACTCCTTCCTTTCCCCAAAAAGACGTTCTACATACTATTTTAAAAGATGACAAACACCCTGAGGGAAATTATTTCTCTCAAGGCCTCCTGTGAGGAGTCAATGTAAAAAAAGTACTGCAAATCGAAATCCGAAAATTTCAATGAAACGGTATCTACTTGTATTGGTCAGGTACTTAAATTATCTATAGCTCAAAGTGAAATTCGAACGTACAATCTGAAGGGAGTGAAAAAGTCACCTAATTTGAAATGGCTTTTCAAAGAATTTTTACGACATCATCTAAAGTAATTAGTTTTTGGTAATACTAAGAGAGAAGTATACTCGTATTTATAATATTTCAGTAAAATAAATCACAAAACTCTCGTCCGGGGTGACATTAGAACCCCCATTTGGAACGGAAGTGTTAAGTTTTGAAGCCATGAGAACTGGTGTGTTCTTTCAGCACTTCCTCCACAAGGATTTTTCTGGGGGAATTATTAGTAGATTAGTCTTATATTTTCACTCCTTTAGATCAAAATATAAAATCAATATATTTTTAACACAGGTACCGAACCAACGTGAAAATCTTTAAAATGAGATAGCTTGGCTAAATTGTGGCAGGGGAAGCTTTCCTAAAAACATATAATAGTATTGCAATTAGAATTAATTAAAAAGCATTAATGCTCTTTTTTATATTTCAAAAATATCAATAATCTTTAGTGAAAAGTATGTATCGATTAAAAATGATGGTTTTTAATAAGATCCCAATGGCTGAATTGATTAAAATTTTCTCCCGAATTCAATTCAATTCAATTGTTTATTATTTTTTAAATATTACAAAAAATTAAGGCGTTTTTAAATAAAATGAATAAGTGTATTAAATAGTACACAATAGTCATACATAAAAAGCAATCAAGCATTTCTAATAAATATAAATTAGAATGAATGAAAAGTAAAGACAATAAAAAATAAAAATAAAGCAATTTGGACATGATATTTATCAAAATGATGTAAAAAAACCAAGGAATAATAACGCAAATAGCAGGAATGCTTGTCGTTTGAAAGAAGCTTCATTTATGCAACTTTTATCGACATCCGAAGCAATTCGATTCAACAAAAAGATTGCCCTCCCCACCAGCATGACCATTGGCAATTAAATCCTGCAGGCCGGGAGATAAAACAATCCATGCTGCCGATGGCGAAGATAACCTTCGAGAACATAGAAATGAATGCTCTCCATGATAGCTGAGTTTTCAGACCATCCACGAATCAATCTGAAGAAATGTGTTGCAATGTACACATCCCTTCTGACCTCTAGATGGTGTGTTCCGAGCATACCCGAGAGAAATTCGGTTGGATAGAGCCGGGTAGAGTAGAGGATCCGAGTTCGAGTCTCGGTTGTGACCATTTATTTTCTGGCATTTTTGTTTCATATTCGTGTTGTTGATTATTGATATTATTTAAATATTTAAAAAAAATACCGCAGTCATCATTGGTCTATATCCTCGCAGTCAACTGATCTAAGCGACCTTAGGATGAGGCTGTGATTCTAAAAGTGTATATTGATAAAGTTTGGCAACTTTGGCAGTGAACAACAATGTTCACAGTTCACAGTACACTGTGCAGTGTAACGCCTGTTAAGCGAAATGCTGTGGCAAGGCGCTGTAATACCGGCTTAATTGGGTTTGCTTTGGGTACAACTTTTATTTTAAATGTTTCTATAGTGGAAAACCTGAAACACTTACATAATATTAAGTAAGACGGTCTGTGTGGTTCAGTGGTAAGACGCTCGACTGAATATCCAGAGGTCGCGGGTTCAAATCCAACGTCCGCAAATATATTGTTGTTTAATTAAAATGTTATACAACACATTTAGTTTATATACGATAAAATTAAGTATATTTGCGGCATTTTCCAGAGTGGTAGATATTTTTGATATCGCTCTGGTGAAACACCACCATTTAGAATTGAAACGTTGCTTGAGATGGCTTTAACCGTGTTTGGTGACCAGAGTTGAATATTCACGTATTTTCCAACCTTTCTCTTTCCTATATTCTTCTCCTCTTTACTACCTTTAACCTCACAACATACCCCAATTGAGAGTGTCAAAATCTCACTTGCTCTAGACGGTTGGCACTCCTGTACCGTTTTTACTATAAAAAAGAAACCCTCTTAAGAAAATGTGTTTATAAAAGGATGAAAAATTTTCAACCGACGAGTTCTAGAATTACGAAAATTGCACAGTTTTTTGTTAAAGTTTCCATATCACCAGAACTGTTTTCAGACCGAAACATCATTTCTGTCATTAGGTGTTGATTTTTTTTTTAAATTGTGAAAAAACAAAAGGGAAAAAAGTGAGGTCGAGTTAAAAGAGCGAAAAGGACGAAAAGGATTTTAAATAGGTTACCTTGCTATTCAGATCTTATCACTTAACTTATTGCCATTTTATTCTACGATAATCACTCTGTCTTTCATATATTCATAGATAGAGTGAACTAATGTTAACATTTTTGTTGAAAATTTTTGTTTCAGAAAAAATGTCTTGATATTGCTAAATATCTAACGTCATGCTAATTATGTGAGGTATTAGTTTTGTCCCTCTTTATGTATCTTACTTTCATTTTTATTGTTTATCATTGATTGAGTTTTTGTTATTTTATATTTGATGTATCCTTTGTATTAGTTTTTTTTTTTTTTTTACAATTATTATAGAATTTTTTTTAACTAAGTTTATGTAACTTAAGCCTCAGCACCCAAAATGGCTCTTAACATCACTTTGTAGCATTCTAATACAACCAATACTACAAATGTTTTATATATAAATTCTAGATGGGTAAATGTGTGAGGTTTTCAATGAATACAATTTTTAAACTGTAACCTTTCAAATTCTATGAAAAACATACTAAAATGTCAGAAAAGGGTGCAGTTTTAAAACCAACGAAGGCATTTTTGAACGTTTTACCTAAAATTCCAGTATGCATTTCGAAAATAATTTGAAAGATTACTGCTTAAGAATCAACTAATTACCCGGATAGAATTAACAAACAAATAATTTGTGGTTTTCCTTGTACTAGAAAGCCAAAAGTGTGTATTTTTGAGTGCTGACCCTTAATTGTTCTCACGTAAGTATGAACATCTGCTAAAACCCAAAACTAACTAACTTACTTACCATTACGCCGTTTCTCCCGCAGGGGTAAGCAGAGAGGATGGACCGCTATACAACTCTGCCTTGGCACACATTCACATTCATACATACTCTTCTGTTATTGTGACTCTTCACATGGCCCGATTCGAGTATTTGATCCACTTGATCGTGCCATATCTTCCTCGGGCGTCACCGAGTTCTGTTTCCATTAACTTCCGCATCACATATTCTTTTCGCACTTATTTTTTAGTCCATTCGCTCTACATGCCCAAACCATCTAGCGTCCCTTTCTTGATCCAGTTCTTTACGCTTACATCAACCTTGCATTCTTTCCAGATATTCACCTTTTTAACACGGTCATACGTGGTTTTACCGCGCATACGCCTCAGGGATCTCATTTCCACAGCATTCGGTCTACTTTCACCCTGCCTTTGCCAGTTCCATACCTCACTGCCAAAAAAAAACTCAGTATTAATAAATCACCATATTACACAAACCCATTAAACAGCTGCTAAACCCAAGAAGCCTGATTTATACCAATTTAAAGGGAAACTGATGACTGAACAACTTACATAACTAACTTACTAACCATCACGCCGTTTCCCCGTAGGTTAAAGCAGAGGGAACGGACCGCCATATAACTCTGTCTTGGCACACACTCCTTGCTTCATTCACATTCATACATCGCCTCATACATACTCTTCAGATATTCTGACTCTTCACAAGGCCCGATACAAGTATTTGGTTCACTTGATCGTGCCATTTTATTTTATTTTTATTTCATTTGTTTGGGAGACCAACAGTTTATATACATACCAAGTAAAATATTATATAAGTTTTTAGGTTTTTACTTTTTATTTAAACAATAACTATTATTATTTTAATTAAAAAAACAGTTTTTAGTTAATAGCTCTGCGATGTAATTACTGCGTAAAAATAATAACATCGCAGAGCTTTTAACTAAAAACTGTTTTTTTTTTAATTATAGTAATAACAATTATTGTTTAAATAAAAGTAAAAACCTAAAAAATTAAAATGGAGTTCTACAAAATAAACTTTAAAACCATAAATAAATATATTATATAAGTAGTATTAATATGACCATTTATAGGTTTTCACTTAAGTGTTTGTATATACAGGTGAACTGATACTGTAATTGAATCTAATTTTAAAAATTAAACAAGAAATTAAATGCCATGTCTTCCTCGGGCGTCCTCCACTTCATCTTCCAACCAACAAGCAAAAACCAATTGAACCGACTTCGAGCACACAAGCATGCCCGCAACACACACATATCGGCTTATCTCTTCAGCACATTAAGCCCATCAAATAATATTTCATTTTCACTTCACTGGGCTCGGAGCTTTTGACCTCCGGGCCCACGGCCAACACTCCTACCGCCCCGCCGCGAAGCTCGCCCGTAACGTATTACCTTGCGATACGTACGTCCTCGGCGAAGTGAATGTTATTTAATTTCGGCGTCACGGCGGATAGCATCTTAATGCCTCCGTTCCAGGGCGAAATGCCTCTTACAGTTAGTGCCAATTTTGCGAGCGGTTAAATTCGCATTCAAATTTACGACCACAACAAAGTTGGCAGTCGTATCCGTTAGTTGTGAGCAAGAATACATTCGACCTCTGTGCATGCTTATCTTCGAGGTTGATTACGAGCGACGTACCGAGGTAGGGTTTGTGATCTCGCATTAGGCGTTGGAGGTTCATGGTTTATCCGACTAGAAGGACAAATTAATTCTTAGATTCTTATTGCCCGTAGCCCGTATTCGTAGCATTTGCATGATTAGGGAACTGTACAATTCAAGTCCTTTTTTTATTAAAACATAGATAAACACAATGTTTTTTTATTTATTTTTTTTAATTTAAGTGAAGTTTTTTTTTGTGAATACCGCAAATACACACAAGAATCCCAACTGTCTGGTGCCAGTGATACTATGGCATTCCTAATTGGGGAATGTTGTAATTTTTAAGGTAGTGAGGAGTGAAAGGAGGTTGAAAAAAGAAAGGTTTCGAAGTACCTGGCTTGTCACCAAACACGGCTATAGCCATTCCAAGCAACGTTTTGATTTCTGAATGGCAGTCTTTCACCAGGGCGATACTATTATCTATAACTCCGGAACGTGCCGCTAATATACTAAATATTAATTTTATTGATAAAGTGTGTTTTGATACATATTAGTTAAATAAAAATAATTTTTGCCCCGGGTTTGAACCCGTGACTTCTGGATTCGAAGTCAAGCGTCTCACCACTCGACCAATAAGAGTCCCAAGTACCCGAAATCATTAGGACTCTGGCGTCTCCAAATAGGGCATGTTGTGAAGCTGAAGCCGCGGGGAGAGAAAGAAGAAGAGGAAGAGAAATCTGGTGGTGTACCTGGATTTAAATCTGGTCATTAAACACGGCTAAAGCCATTTTAAGCAATGTTTAGATTCTAATTGGCGGCCTTTCACTAGGGCGATACTTATAGTATATTTCACATGTTTATTTTTTAATGTATTTTCATGATTAAAATGAAATATCTAAGATCATATAATAATAATAATCATATTATTTTGCCCACACTATGATTCAGACCTAAAACCTTCAGATTCGTAGCAGAGGATCCTAACCGCTCAGCAAAGGAGCTCGTCGCCAAGTATAATATGTTTGTATAAAGTAGCAAAAGCTTCAAATTGTGATCTCTGACTTCATAAAATATGGCATCCGTGGTCGAGTGGTAAGACGCTCGTCTACAAACCCAGGGTACGCAATAAATTGCATTTTAATTAAGTAGTCATAACGCATTTAATTGAAACAAAATTGTATATAATTATATATAATACTATAGCTATTAAGCAATTCAATTCTATACCCAGCGTCATTAGAAACATACAACCCAAAAGCTAATTTAAAAGCAATATCATTGCTCACCTTAAAAAGCAAGTTTGATTTAGTTCTTATTATGGAGATTCTATATCTTCAAATGTATCATTTACTAATATTATTTTTATTTATATTATGTATGTACTATATTTCCGATATTGACACGTTTTTATGTAGCTAAAAAACACTTTCCAAATTGCCATCCCAACATAGGCTTATGCCTAGTGGGATGGTCAATTTACCAACCAATAAAAAAATGTATGTTCAAGTAAAATAATAAAAAAATAAATAGTATATTTGCGGCACGTTCCAGAGTGGTATATACTCTAAATATAGCCCTGGTGAAAGATCCCGTGTTTGCCGATCAGATCTGAATTGACAGGTATTTCTTAACCTTCCTCTAACCCACCCCATTACTTTCTCCACTACCTTCAGCTTCACAACATACCCTGGTTGTGGGTGCCATAGTACTAATGGCTCCAGACGGTTTGGAGCTGTTGGGAATCTTGTGCGGTATTTTTTATTATTTTTTTGTTCTAAAACTAAAACCAAAACTTCGAGGCTTATTATTTTTTACGAACAAGGTAATTTCTGTTAAGAGTTATGTAGCTAAAAAAAAAAACAATTAAAGCTGTTCAACAAAATAATATGTCAAAAGGATAATATATTTATGTTTTTTTCGTAAATTATTTTCTCAACGTTTCACTTAACCATGTAGTGTTCTTAATCACGGCTTAGCATCCCAAAAATCAATTAAATTATTTATTTTGTTGGTGGAAATCTTAAATCAATGAAAATTATGAGGCGAAGAATTAAGAAGGATCAAATTCCCTCAAGTAATTGGTTTAATTATATTAATTAATTGGACAGAGATTAAAGAGACATTTTGAGATTACTTGGACATAAACGAAAAAAGAATCTCGCCTACCATTATTCTGACGATATATCCAACTAATTATAATTGATCTTTAGCTCCATCGTGTTAGTGCGGCAAGTGTTAGTTAAACAGACATTAAGAAGGCTTTGTTAATTTGATAACCATCTGAAACTCTTCAAGCTCATAAAAAACACAGATAATTGTTTTCACATTCAAGTTAATTTAAATAATTGACATGATTGGCGAAAACTTAACAAACTTTTTTTGTTGTAAAACTTAACATTAGTAAATGCCAATCAATCAGATTTTTTAGAATAAATCATCTTTCTGACTGTGAATATAAAATTGATAATATTTCCCTTACATCTGTCAAATAAATAAATGACCTCGCCATTACTTTTGATTCTAATTTTTTTTTCTTAAACATCAATATACTAACAAGTAAAAGTTTAAAATTGCTAGGCTTTATTCTTTGAAATGCCAGCGAATTTAGAAATATTTCAACATTGAAAATCCTGTACTCTTCATTGGTTCTTCATTTTTTATCAAGATTTTATTTTTTGTATGAAGATTTTCAGGATTTTTCAGTTTTGGTGGTGCACCGCACGGATTTCTGAAAAATCTTCATACAAAAAGTTGAAATTTCGAAAAAAAAAAAAAAATGTTTTCGGCTACAACAACATCAATGACGACGTTTCTTTTCAATCTTACCACTCCAGCACACTAAAAAGTCACGAGCCGCCACTGATTGAAACCATAAATAATAATTATTTAATGAAAAAAATAAAATTAATAACACTCTCAGACAGGAGGCTTGTTTCCGATTTGACTTTTATTTTTTAAATTTTAATGGTATTATAGACAGCCTTGATTTACTTAGCTTAATTACCATGATGTACATAATAATATCAGGACTGAGTCATTTAGATACTCGCTTGTACCTAGATTGAATACGGTGGGTAATTCTTTCGCTGAAATAGTAAATATATTCAACTGCACTGAATCTAGTTACAAGAAGGCTATAATAGCCTTAGATGAATTAATTAGTCATTATGACAAATAGCCGATCTCACATTCCATTTTTTTCAAATTAATTATGAATAGTGAAATTTTAACCCGCGTATTTACCATCAAAGATTTCGGGGTGGTATTTGAATACTGGAATTAATTAAGGCTCTAAGTACCAAAAAAATAAAAACTGTTTTTTTTTAAAGAATCGTATTTTATTTCCATCATAAAATACGATTCTGTAAAAAAAAAAGTTGTTAATTTTTTTGGCACTTAGAGCCTTAATTAATTCCAGTATTCATTTGATCACAGGCCAACGTTTTCGAGTCATATAGTGCAGCTTACTTCAAATTGTTATGAACTTCTTGGTTTTATAATCAGAAGGTGCAAAGAGTTTGATAACACAAATGTGATAACAGCCCTCTTCAACGGAGTGATCAAAAGCAAGTTGGAGTACGCTAGCACTGTCTGGGCTCCACATCAAACCAAATACGTAAATATGTTGGAACAGATTAAAAAAAAATTCCTCGGGTATGTGTACATGCGTTCGCACGGAACATACCCTATGTTCATGCATCACATGGAACTACTCGAGGAGACAAACTATCAAAGCCTAGAGACTAGGCGCAATGCCGGTCTCATGACAATAGGCTTTAAAATTATACTCTTAATCGACTGTCCATACCTCTTGGCATGCTACTGCTTATTTGTGCCAGAAAAATACTGCCGCAGCAGAAATCATGCAATGTTCAGAATGCCCTATGGTCGGACAGATGTTTTGGCACAGCATAGCATGACAAGAGGTATAATTCTGTTAAATACATCATCTATATATATTGATGTATTTTCAGATAATTTACAGAAGTTCAAAAAACTTATTAATTTAAAAAAATTATAATTAAAAAATGCTTACTTTTTGTTCCATTGTACTGTTATTGGATTTATATCTGTTGAACAATAATAAAAAAAAAAATATTTATATATTTTTTTTTAAATGAATAATGTAGATAAGTTACTGAGACAACATGCCTGGTTGCACTAAACCAAGTCAACGAGACATACTTTCGAAACACGCTTCATATAGCTATCTCTTTCGCACATACATATTTTTTGAATGGCTATCCTTTTCATACGCGGGTGAAACATTTAGTGGTGCAACATTTGTGGTGCTACATTTTTTGTAATATAACTCACTTATGTTTTTGGGTGCTAATCATTTACTCTATGTTAGTTTTATGTCACTATAATTTTTTGTTATTTATTACACTGCTATGTAAAAGCCCATAAGAGCGTATATAATTAAATAAACAAATATATATACATAAAAAAAAAAGATGAACATTAGTAGTAAGAGTGAAATTCTATTTACGCAAATTAACTTATCATTAGCGTTGGTAAAAAGTAAAATGTTTTGTGAATGCTTCACGAATTGCTAGTTCTTTAATATGAACCCTTCACAGTGACCACTTCAATTGAAGTCAAAATGTCGAAAAAGTCAGTCGGTTACTTGCCGAAAAAGCACCTACTAGTCGGTAGTGCTTTTTAATTAGAAACACAGAAACATTTTTTGCATATTTTTGGTATGTGTTTTTTATATTGAATTCCTCACAAGAGTGCTACTAATCGTCTAGAACCAGTAAGACTATGGTATTCTTAATTGGGGTATGTTGTAAGGCTGAAAGTAGTAGGAAGGGGAAAGAGATGGGGTAGAGGAAAGTTGGGAAGTACCTGATTTTTCAGATCTAGTCACCAAACACGGTTTAAGCCGAATTAGGTAATTGTTTTATTTTCAAATTTATGATATATATGAGACCTCGAAAAAGCGCCCTTGTATGTACGGCGTACATACGGGTAACTAAATAGTCATCTAGCAGGGCAACGTTGTGAGGTGGGTATTTTGTGGTATGTTCCAGTATTAGATACTCTAACTATCGCCCTGGTGAAAAACCACCGTTCATATTCGATAAAACCTTTATCTTCTCATTTCCTTTCTCTCCCTTCAACCTCCAGCCTCACAACATATTCGTACCTCGATTGGGTCCATTTTTTTTCATAATCTAGAGCCAGTGACACAATTGGGGTATGTTGTGAGGTTTAGGGTAGAGGGAGGAGAATGAGATGGGGAAGAGGAAGGTTAAGATGTATATGGTTATTCAGATCTGGTTGACAAACATGGCTAAAGCCATTTCAATTAACGTTTTAAGTCTGAATAGTGGTCTTTCACCAGGGCGATATTTATTATTAAAAAATATATATATATATATATATATACTCGCATATCATAATATTGTCATTAATTTCTGCTACTTTTTTTATTGTTGACTGTTTCAGCGTTCTAAATCTATAAAACTGTGGTAGCCACATGAAGACGACTAGTAGATTTGATAGTACCATTATTAAATAAAAATAATTTTGAAAATCATGTGGAGTTCTATGAATTAGACATAAAATAAATAAATAGCTATTAAACTAATTAAAAAACCATCATTCGGTTTTCCGTATGAGGTAGGAAGGGAGGATGAATGGCCAACAATTCATTTCACATACTATTTTCTTCATTCACATTCTTACATCGTCTCATAAGTTTTATTCTGTTATTGTCTCTTGGGGTGCCTTACTCAATTATTTGATTAACTCAATCGTGGCATATCTTTCTTGTGCGTTCCCGAATTTACCATTTACTTCATTTTTTGTCTTCAAATGATATCAGTACAAAAAAAAAATTCAAAAGGAGTGTAAAAAAAAACTCATTCCGAGAAAGACGTAATCATAAAATAAAAAGGAGTAATATTTTTCCGCAGGCAAACATTTTTAAAAGGGAGAACAAAAGAAAGGGGAATAAACGAGTAAATACATTAAAAAGAGACTAATAAGGGTAGAAACTAATTAATCATCATAAATACATTAAGAAAAATATTCACAAACATAAAGGTTTTACTGAAAGGAAAATCACTGATTTATGAAGCTGTTGAGAAAATATCCTTTGCGTGCTTTTGCCAATATTTCTTTGTTTAAAAAATATATTCTTCTTACACTCTTTTCTCCGTTCAACCACTTTGCATGCTCATTTTATTTGTACCTCCTTTTTTTAATCTCATATTCTCGACGTAATAATGGAAAATTAAAAAATTATTTCATACTGTACAAAATAAAAGGCTACCCAGGGCCAGTATAAATATGGCATTCAATTTGTGGAGTATAATGATTCCGATAGAACTAGACTAAGGGATGGGAAATAAAAAGGAAAGAGTAAAGCACGGAAATACCTGGTTATTCAGATCTGCTCACAAAAACAGTTTTAGTTTGCAGCTCACTTAACTCAGGAACGAAGTTTTAATCCACAAAATTAGAAATAACAGTAAAAAGTACTTTTCTTCCAGATCTTTATCTCATCAGAGGTTGGATTTGATATGATCAATCTTCACCCTGCAGGCTGCATCCCAGAACAACTCTGTAGATCTGCACTCGTACTAGTCACGTGAATTTCGAAGCCAAGAAGGCAGCATCTTCCTCTGTTACGTCATCCACATTTTTTCCCTTAGATTATTAAAAGGGTAATAATGTTTTTAGTCGCTTTTTATATAATGACAAAAAGCTTTAATATTATAAACCACTTGATCGACTGTCCATACCTCTTGACATGCTATTGTTTATTCGTGTCTGAAAAATACTGCCGCAGCAAGAATCATGCCATGCTTAGCATACCCTTTGGTCAGACTGATGTTTTGGCATAGCAAAACATGGCAAAATTTACAATTCTATTAAATAAATCATGTAAATTATTGTAAATATTTACCAAAAATTACCTATGTTCAAAACACTTATTATTTTGAAATGTTAAGCAGTAAAAATATATTTTTGTTGTTTTCTGCTGTACTGAAATTGAATTTGACATCTATACAATAATAAAAAAAGAAAAAAAGCTTATAATAATATTTAATTTATACAAATCGAACGATAAATGTGGCTTGGTCTTGATTTAAGTTTCAAAGCACATAACGCCTATGAAAAGGATAGAAATACTAAACAGAATGTGTGTGTACGGATGAGATAGCTATACGAACGTCCCGCATTACTGTTATAATCTCTCTTCCCGACAAACTTACTGAGAGACTAGCCAAGTAGAGTGCGACGTACGGAAACGGTTGTCTTCCACACACCTATGCTTTTTTGCATTCACTATCTCACATTATTTCGGTTGAAGAGTTCCCGTTTTCCCGTGACGTGCTTGTTTGTCGAATGAATGTTTGTGTGATACTAAACATAGTAAATATCAGGTATGTCTCTCGGACTCAGTTTAATACATAAACGCGCGTTGTCTCAATAACGCATAGGTATCTACACCATTTAATTAATCTAAGTCTATTTCACAATTCTTTCTCGTTAGATGGAACTCTTTAAAATTTAATAAATAAGTAAATACAGTATATTTAATAAATTATAAGTAAGTATACTAACACATATAAATCAATCGTTGACATCAAATGAGCTATGTACATTTTGTTTTCCTCATTTCCTTTTTTCGTCTTTTCTCGTTGTAATTTCAATCTCTTCCTTCTTCAACATATTAACTTTATACGTTCTTCTATCTGTTCAATCTCGTCTCGTCTATTAAACGTTATTTTAAAGTGGTCTAGCTATCCCATCGAGTCGAAGACTTGCAGCATCCGAGGCGGGCAAGTGGCAACTGGGTTTATCAGATGTTCTCATTGAAACCTTCTCGAGAGGATTGAAACCAAGTCTGCTTAAAAAGTATTTGAAAATAATAAAAGATGGTTAAAGTTGCTGTGGATTACTCTCAATGAATTAAATATTTGAGATAAACTGAAACCAACCTTGCAGTTTTGTATTTAACCTCCTTTGTATAAATCCACTTAACTCACTATAAACTCAACCTATCAATAAAAAAAAATCTGTAACCACTAGACTAAACTAACGATTGCACAAACACGAAAGTTGCTTGAAGTGGCTTAAACCGTGTTTGTTGACTAGATTCGAATAGTCAGTTACTTACAAACCTTCCTCTTACTCATCTCCTTCCCTTTCCTATTACTTTTAACCTCACAACATACCCCAATCGGAGTTGACATAGTCTCACTAGCTCCAGACGGTTGGGAGCAGTTGGGACTCTTGTACGGTATTGATTATGAACAACAACAAAAAAGCATGAAGAATTATTTGTTCAATACTTTCAAATAGTTTTTTTTCAACTTTTTTTTCATAGTCCATATTATTATATTATATTATTCCAAAAAGCTTTTGATAAAGTTAACCACTCCATCTTACTAAATAAGCTTGATCAAATAGGAATACATGGAGATCTTTTTCGCTGGGTGAAATCATATTTGTATAACAGAACACAACTAGTACTCATTAATGGATACAAATCATCCCATATAGTTGTAACTTCTGGTGTACCACAGGGATCGAATCTTGGCCCCCTGCTTTTTCTCATATTCATAAATGACCTTGGTTCAAAATTACACTGTGATTATGCCTTTTTTGCTGATGACCTTAAAATTTTTCGTAAAATTAAGTCGATCTCTGATCATCAATTGCTTCAGAATGACCTCAACACACTCAATAACTGGTGTATTGACAATGATATGCACTTAAATGTTGATAAATGTTACACTTTAAACTTCACTCGAAATAGAATTACAAAGAACTTTTCCTACGTTATTAATAATACTATCCTTAATAAAGTTTCTTCGATAAAAGATCTAGGAATCACTCTTGATTCTAAATTCATATTTGATGTTCACATTAACGACATTAAGTGTAAATCATTCAAAATGATGGGATTTATTCACAGAATATGTAAACCATTCAAGGACCCACAATCAATTCTAACACTTTACAACAGCTTGGTTAGAAGTAAATTGGAATATGGTAGCACTATTTGGAATCCTCATTACCACAAGTATGTAAACACTGTTGAATCTGTTCAAAAAAAAAAAAATGCTAAGAATGTTATCTTTCAAATGTGGTCTACATGACCATCTTAGATCATATGATGCACGCCTTGAATACTTTAACATGGATACACTGAAAACTAGAAGGCAATTAACTGAGTTGATATGTCTACATAAAATAATTCACGGTCATCTCGACACTGCAATATGTCTTAGCGCTATTGAAATTAATGTACCCAATGCTCATTGTTTAAGACGCCATAGTACATTCCACCTGAATACATTCAGAAACAATATTGCCTACTTTAGCCCTCTATCGCAAATGTGCCGACTATATAATCTAATAGAGTGTGCTGATGTAGACATTTTTGTTGATGGTCTGTACGGTTTCAGACGGAATGTCATGTTATTGCTTAAAAGGGTGTTAGAGTAATTCCCTAAGTATATTTTGTATGTATCTAGTAGTAATAAGTACAAAAACAACAATTTTTAAAAAATTTAATGTATCTTGTCTATTTGTATTGTATTTATCAATGATTGTACACTAACTGGTTTTTTATAACTGGATTTTTTCACGTAAGTGAAAAAATCTGTTAAAACCCAGTATAAATAAAAAATAAATAAATAAATAAATAAATAAATTATAAACAGCCCGAATTTACCGAACATTATTACCATTCATATATCAACAAGAACAACTCTATCCAAAATTCAATTTATTTGTGACAATAATATCAATACTTAGTCTTTTAGATACTCGCTTGTACCTATATTGCATGTAGTCTATAATTGATAAACAGAGGTGGCTGATGTGCTTAACTGCACGAAATGTTTTTACAAGAAGACTATAATATTTTATATACTCTTCCACCAATATTAATATAATATAATGAAACAAATTATTATAACAAAGTTTTACTGAAATACATACGCAGACTACTCGTTTTTACTTTTCGTTTGAGTAAATAATAAAATTTACTCTTGTATTATTGTACCTGTTCCTTTATATATAAAAGCCAGCTTGGGTGTAGATGATTAAATAAATAAATAATTGTGCCGAAAACTTAGAGCCGTTGGGACTAATGTTATAAGGCAGATTGAAAAAGAGGAATGGAAGTGAGAATGTTTATGGAGTACAGAGAACTGTAATGACCACTGTAATGACCGACAGAATGCTCCATGGGTAAGGCGCATATTTATTCGGGGATGCTGAATAAAATATAATCACTCTCTCTTGAATTATTTTTATTGGAAGAATTTATGTAATTTTATAATTAAACCTTTGAGTGAACATGATTTACTGTTGAATGAATAGTAGTAGAGTGAGTTGTTACAGAATTGCTCTGCTTTTATACCTGTATGGTTAAACTAAAAGTATCAGAGTCCAAACATGTGGTCTATGGAATAATAATACATGTTAAAATAAGTTTTAGAAAGCGATTATAGGATATAATTTTTGAGACAGAAAGACATTAAGGATGCAATTAGGAAACAATAGAAGATTTGTAAGGATGCTTAGTGACATGGGTAAGCTGCAGATGCGCAAAAATGGTCGTCCCATTACAGAACCTGGCTAATGAGATCTGGTAACTTAAGGAGTAATGTTTGAATTACTTTTTTTTGAAAGAGGTTACATCGTAAGAGTCGCAATTACACAGAGCTATATTATTTATTTGACTGATTCATCTTAAATTAAATAATACGATTGTTGTAAATACATTTTTTTCCCATATAAAATTTGCAAATAAATCATACGTAGTAATGCTTGCATTAAAATGCTATAAAGTAACGTTAATCTCGGCACTGTCCCCTAAGCATGATAATTATTATTTCTTATTTAGAAATTGTTAATTCGTGGGAATTCTATTGGGAATTTTAATTTAAAAAAATGGTATATTTAAAATCCTGATTCTTTTTGTTTTATTTGGCAGCATTTGGATTTTTCACATTATTTTCTGTTTTAAAAATCTTCCACGTGAGGGGCTGCAGATTTAAGTGTCTCCCAACCGTAAAAAGGCTTATTACGTAGCGTTTTGGTCTCCAGTTCAGATGATCGTGCCTGTGTCTCCTAGCATTTCCGTTCCATACCAGAGAAGAAATTGGTATAATTTATCCATTGAAACTCCAAAGTAATTCACACACGTCGCTTCCAAAGACCAACCCAATTAACAAGTCTGTTCAGAGGGAAGCAGAACCAACTAAACTTTCCCGAATTCCATACTCTATCCACATCACTGTGCCAGTTTACCTACATACATCCCACACCCTGAACGAAAAATCCCTAGACGTGCGATTTACAACTTTAAAATTCACCAAAATAAAGCAATGAGAACTACACTTAGGTAAAATCGATACCCAAAAGTATCTAAAATGTTAGAGGAACTAAATTGCCTAGACAGCAGATAACTACAACAGATTCTAACATTAAACATATTGATAATTATAAATAAAACACATAAACTTTGTTTAAAACCACTTTAATTTCAATATTTTGTCGACCGGTTTCAGAAGCACCTTTCCATCTTCAGAACAATATTAAAATTAAATTAAAATACAAAACAATGAGATATATACACATGTGTAGGTGTTGAAGTGGGAAGGAGAAAGGGTAATTGAGGGGGTTTTGGGAATAACATGCCTAGGTAAATATGTTTAGGTTGAAGATTGTTTATATTTGTGATGATGATCATTGATATTTGTACATAAAATGAAGAAACAACTTGCTAGAAAAATTTTTTCGGAAAAAAATATCTGCAACGTGGATAATCGCATACATAATACAAGGGCTTGCAAAGAAATCCGACTTCCAAAAAAGGATAAAACAACACACAAAATAGCTGACTTTATAAAGGGATGAAATGTTAAAATGCGCTGCCGGAAACCATCAAAATTATGTCAATCAATAAATTTAAAATAGCCTGTAAGAACCATTTAAAATAATTATTTTTATAAAATATTTACTTACTTACTAAATAACTAACCATTACGCCGTTTCTCCGCAGGGGTAGGCAGAGAGGATGGACTGCCATATAATTCTGTCTTGGCACACACTCCTTGCTTCATTCACATTTATACATCGTCTCATACATCTCTCAATTCTGTTTTTTCTTCACATGACCTGATTCAAGTATTTGATTTTACTTTGTCGTACCATGTCTTTCTCGGGCGTTATCGACTTCTTCTTTTATTCACTGTCGCATCATATATTCTTTTCACACTCCTTTCTTCGTGTATTTGCTCTACATGCCCAAATCATCTAAGCGTCCTTCTCTTGATCCTATTAAAGTATTATATTAGTTTTTATATTGTCATTATGTCAAATAATGTCATTAATGTAATCATTGTCATTATGTCAACAATACCACAGTGACATAGAGAGAGCACGTAAATTTTTCGTTCCTTAAAATAAAATTGTAAACATCGATTTTCGAACTTTTTGTACTGATTCTTTAAACTTAACTTACATCTCAAGTGACTTTAAAAGTAATTAGATGCAGTGCCAGCCAAACAACCGGTAATTCTTTGTTATTATACCAAAAACCACAACATTATTGTCAACAGAGTCGCCACTCACACCCACACCTAAGCGCCCAGCAAACTACTGCTCACTACTACAACATTGAAGTGTGTTAACGGAACGGACATCGCATAGACAATTCTAAAACAGGGTTGTCACCTCGCCTTTATCTGTCACAATTAGAAAAAATAAATTATCCTGTAAAATGAGTGTAACCGAGGCACTATCAAATATTAACAAAGGCCAAGGTTGAAATCAATGCATTACATAATACTATTACGGATCCTGCACTAAAGCTAACTAAAGACCAGATGGCTAAACTACTTACCAAACTCTCCAACCTCTCCGGCACCATGTTTGGACGTTAGTGTGAATGTTGGCATTCTTGAGGGTCAGGTAAAGTCATACGAATACATGATTTCATCCAAACTATTGGAATCGAAGCCACCACAAGACTCTACAACTATATCAACATGTGAAGCTGCAGATGAGCTAGAGGAGAGGAAAAAAGATCTAAAAAATGTTATAATATTCAACTTCCCGGAAAGCTCAGCCAGTACTCATGTTGATACAATGACTGAAGATACGTCGAAAATATCAGCCACACTAGCAGCTCTAAATCCGGCTATAAATCAAGCCACTATTACCGCTTTTCGATTGGGGATCAAGAAAACGGATAAACCCTGACCCCTTAAAGTCATTTTAGACAATTCCACACAAGCTATCGATATTTTAAAAAAAAATAAGAACAACATAACTCAGTACCCAGGCTTAAAAATTTACTCCGATCAAACACCAGCCCAAAGAAACTATCTGGCCAACCTTAGAATAAACCTGGACAAAAGAATTCAAGACGGTGAATCAGGACTAACGATTAAATACATAAATAATAAACCAGTAATTGTTAATACGAATCCAAAAAACTGAAACCCATTTTAGTTTATTACCAAAACATCAGAGGCTGCCGCACCAAACT
The DNA here is from genome assembly GCA_022651775.1 of Drusus annulatus. Taxonomy (NCBI): domain Eukaryota; kingdom Metazoa; phylum Arthropoda; class Insecta; order Trichoptera; family Limnephilidae; genus Drusus; species Drusus annulatus. The sequence continues at coordinate 818,196 of JAGWCC010000231.1, forward strand.
TGATGAACTAAGAAGAGCGCTTCTATTCCACCCGTGTCATATTTATGTCCTTACTGAAACTTGGTTGGACTCGTCTGTTAACACAGAAGAATTAGGCTTCACTTCTCATATCACCTATCGCTACGATATTAGAAAGTGGTGGTGTTTTTCATTTTAAATTTCATTAGACTTAAATGCATCCATAAAAATGTTGAACAGCTGTTCGTTCAAATCAAGACTAACCTAGGAAAAGTAATTATTGGTTGTGTTTTACATTCCACCTGGATCACCTTCAAAAATCTACGAAAACCACACTGAAACGCTTGAAGCTCTCAAACTAAAATATCCTGAAGCCAGACTGCTGCTTATCCCGGGGACTATAACATACCTAATTTGTACCCATAGATGACCTACTTTAGGCTAATGCTCGTGTGAAATCGGTATGTCATCTTTTAAATCTTAAACAAATCAATAATGTCTTTGGTCTAATACAATTGTTGTTATTTTATTTCTTCTGTAAAATATCTAAAAATCCACTTCTGCCTATGATTCTCATTTCTACGAAAAATATAATAGTTGTTCCATTATTCATATAATTTTGCCAAAAAGACTATCACTGATATTAAAAAATGAGATTTCGAAATGATTCCACAACAATAATGTTAACCATAATTTAGATTCCTTATACTCCATCGTTGACGACAGCGTTGAAGGCCTCAACTCAACCACATACTATTGAAATTTCCAAAATGGTTTGGATTTAAAAACGCTTAGACTACATAAAAATTCCAGAAATCAATCTTAACTACAAAAATATTTCACAATTACAGAACTGAATGCAAACTCTCTCCAAAAAATTATCAAACTCACATACATAATACAGAACAGTCTATTCCTTCAGATATCAAACACTTTTTTCAAACACATTAACTCGCTAAGAAAAAAACAAACCATTACCAACATCCATGCAATTAGAAATTAAGATTTGTACAGCTGCTAATTTGAGACTTTTTTTTTTTCACGAAAAAATCCCAAACGATCGTATTACCCTTTATCCAAATCACATTCCTGCTATACATTTTTAACGTTTTGATGTTTCGCGTAAAAAAGTGTTGACATTAAAAAAATGCTGGTCCCGACAAAGTGAATCAATTTTTCTTGTTTGTGTGTCAGTACGCCACCAGTCAATTATTTAGATCACTGTATCTGTTTCCCCTATGGAAAAAAGACCACCATTAAAAAGGCAATATTCAAACGTTGCTAATTTCGAATTGGCTCTCAATAATCCGTATATTTGAAAAACTAATATTAGATAGATCGTAAAATCATTTCACCTAATCAACATGGCTTTATGCCGGGCAGATCAGTTTAACAAATCTTTTCACTATGAACCATATCAAGTGCGCTTAATGATGGAAGCCAAGTAGATTCAATGTATACGGACTTTGTTAAGGCTGACAAGGTTAACCATAAATCATAACAAACTTTGCCTGATAGAAGGTAATTTGGAATGGATAAAAGCTACCTAACTAATAGAATTCTTCGTGGGAAATAACTCTAAACTATCTTATAAATTTATAGCAACAAGTGGTGTACCCCAAGGTTCATTTAGTAGATTACTTTTTTCTGCTCTTTTAAATGACATAATTAATGTATTTGATAACGTGCATGTGCGCTTTTCGCAGATGATCTGAAACTCTTCAAACTCATAAAAACCACAGATGATTGTTCTCACATTCAGGAGTTAACCCAAATAAGTTACATGATTGGTAAACTTAACCAACTTTTTTTTAAATATTATAAATGTCAGTCAATCAGATTTTTAGGATACTCACCCTCTCGACTATGATTATAAAATTGATAATATTTCCCTTACATCTGTCAATGGGAAATTAATGATCTCGGCATTACTTTCGATTCTAAATTAAATTTTCTCTCACATATCAATATAATAACAAGTAAAGGTTTAAAATTGCTAGGCTTTATTCTTTGAAATGCCAATGAATTTAAAAATATTTCTACATTGAAAATCCTGTACTCTTCAAAGTTCGAGCAAAATTCTTTTTTTAAATGTAACAACAATATCAGGACTGAGTCATTTAAATACTCGCTTGTACCTAGATTGCATGCAGTGAGTAATTCTATCGCAGAAATAGTAGATATATTCAACTGCACTGAATCTAGTTACAAGAAGGCTATAATAACATACCTCTTTCTAAAATACTAGTGTTAATTTTTCTTGGGCGTAATCAAATGTTTTTGGGCGCATTGTTATTTTTTATGTCATTGTTATTTTTTATGTCACTGTTATTTTTATTTTATACCTATGTTATGTAAAAGCCCTTGAGGGCGTATATAAATAAATAAATAAATAAATAAATAAATAAATATATAATGAATTATTATTAGATACTTTGTAAACTTTAATGTACAAGTAACTAATATATGAAATGAATTAAACTAAGAACTAAAACTACACCAATTTGAATAAAAACTGATGTTGCCAATTCGCATAGAACCTTTCGAATCCTAGAGCGAAATTTCACCTGATGTTAGTTAGCTAAGCTATTTGATATTATTTTCGAAATAATTTAAACAATTTTGAAAATGCACTTGTTGGTAATGAAAAGCTTTTTTTCCCCTTAGTTTTACATGTGTTTTACAAAATAACGAAATACATTTTACAAAATAACAAAGAAATAATTAGTTTGTATTAGGCGAAAGATTTTATTTTATTTATTATAACCGACCGGTTTTGCTTAGCCTAAGCATCATTAGGGTACAAAGCTAAACCTTATTAGAAGTTAATTCAATCCAGTTTAATTTTGTACCCTGATGATGCTTAGGCTAAGCGAAATCGGTCGATCGTAAAATTAAAATAATTTCTGTGGTCCAATACAAAGTTGCTATTTTATTTTCATTAAATATCTAAAACCACAAAGTGATTGCTTTCTACGAAAATATAATAGTTTTACATTTTATAGAATTAAGCTTTAGCAAGAGATCGACATGATTTAATTTATTTGCATTATACCTCGTTGACGACAGCGTTGAAGGCCTCCGTGGTCGAGTGGTAAGACGCTTGACTACGAATCCAGAGGTCGCGGGTTAATAAAAAGGGTTAATTAATAATGTTAATAACAGGTAATTATGTTGCTGTATATTTATATGCACTAAGAATTAATATTAAGTAGAAATTAAGATTTGTACAGCGCCCTTGAGGTGATTTTTCACAAAAAACGGCGCTATACAAATTATCCAAATATTATTATTATTATTATTATGTGTCGTAAAAAAAATGTTGTAAAATAATATATAGTATATTTGCGGCACGCACCAGAGTGGTAGATACTCGTATCGCCCTGGTTAAAGACCACCATTCAGGATTAAAACGTTGCTTGAATTGGCACTAGCCGTGTTTGTGACCAGATCTGAAATAACCAGGTACTTCCCAACCACCCTCTCCCCCTTATTTTTCCACATTTCTTTCAGCCTCATAACATACCCCGATTGGGGATGCCATAGTCTCACTCCCTCTAGACGGTTGGTAAAAAAATCTTTTCTACTGTTCCAACACCATATTTTAAAATTTAAAATTAAAAAAAAACATTCGCCTCCGTTAAGCACCGATTCACGGCCCGTCTCACCATTTGATCAAATTATGATAAGGTGTCAAGCATTTGATTCACTTGACAGTGTCATATCTTTCTCGGGCATCCCTGACTTCTTCTTCTATTCACTTTCGCGTCATATTACACTTATTTCTTCGTTAATTCGCTCTACATGCCCAAACCATCATACGTCCCTTTCTTAATCCTATTCAATATACTTAGAACAGCGTTGCATCATTTCCAGTTATCCATATTTTAACAAGGTCAGCACGGTTTTACCGCATTTACCAACGAATAAATAAAATTAAGAAACTTCTACCTATTTATAATTTTTAATGGATTTTTATAAGATAAACACAAAAATGAAATGTATTATTTGGGAAATCAATGCAGAATTTGTGCAAATGATTAATTAAATAAGTTTCACAACGCTTAGTTGAACAGATCCTGTTGAGTGCAAATAGTTTGCTAACTAACCTTCACAATCAAAGCGATTCTCGAAGTTGAATCCTGTTAACTAAGAAGGCCTCAGCTGCATCTTCATTAGAGACCATTCATTACTACTGCAGGAATTTCTCAACTTCTTCAAACTACCAGAAAATATGAAGGGCTTGTTGAGATAGATTAATGACTCTCCCGAGTCTTTTAAAAATGATTAATTGTATAATTGACTCACCTTCTTTGTTGTTACTCATCTCGTCAAACATTCCTTGCCGTAAACTCAGAAACAATGAATTGTTGTTCCTCAATCATAATTCTACTAATTATGGGTATCATTTTCCACTGTCCAGAATGTCGAGGCTAGTTAACTCAAGCCATGGTCTTGAAATTTTTGGTAGTAGCTTAAATGATTTTTGTCATTCTTTATGACTCAACCAAAACTTTGACTTATTATTCTTTCTTTTATTTTGTACTATTTTTGTGATTAATTTATTTAATATTATACTCGTATATGTGCTGTTTTTTTCGGTCGCTCTTTTTTTCCCAATTCGCGTTTTGTATTTTGTTTGCAATCGTACTAGTCGGTAGGGATTTAAAAACAAAAAGAACTGGAACTGGTTGTTCGCCAAAAAGCATGTGCTAGTCGGTAGAGCAAAGTGAAAAGCACTGTAACCGGTTCCTCGCCACAAAAATCGCGTACTAGTCGGTAGACATTTCAAAACGAAAGGAACTGGAACTGGTTTCTTCATTTTGAAATTTCAATGCCTTCGCAACGGTACTGCTTTAAATTGAAGAACTTCTTTCAATGAAATGAAGTTGATCAAATGAATGAAGGCTAAAATGAACTACCAAATTCAATTGAAGTGTCGGTTCAGTGAAATGAAGTTATCGAAATGAAGTTAATGAAATGAATGAAGGCTAAAATGAACTACCACCTTCAATTGAAATATTTGTTCAATGAAATGAAGTTATTAAAATGAATGAACGCCATAATGAACTACCGACTTCAATTGAAGTATTTGTTCAATAAACAATGAATGAAGTACGAACTGTTGCCAAAAGAAGTAGTTCTTTGAAGCAGTTATTTCAAAGCGGTCACAACGCTAGTATTAACTGTAAAAAAAGATTACTTTCTGAAACCTAAATTAACAGAAATAAAATTTGCCACGGACTGAATTTAAACTTTTATTGATAAAAAAGGTGAAACAAGTGAGTATAAAATAATAAATAAAAAGTTAAAACATTAAATAATATAGTTATAATTAAAATGATTTGGGAGAAAGTTTGAAGTTCTATTGATGAAAATTCTATCCACGTTTATACAGCTGTTACCCGTGACAAATTACGGCTCGTAACTTGACTTGTCAAGAAAAAATATGTGTTTCTTTTTCAAATATAGAAAAATGTCTGCTAAAATACATTATATCATATAGGTAGGTACTTTATTAGAAAGATAGAGATTTGAAAAGATTGTTTTCAAAATTAATAATTTCAATTATCAACAGTTTCAATTTTGAAAAGTTCACACTCGCACGTACGTTGTTAATCACATAGGAAATTATTTATAGTTAACTTAATTCAATATTAATTATTTTTCATAGAAAGCAAATCATTTTGTGGTTTGACAAATTTAATGTTAATGAAATAATAACTTGGAATATGACTACGTATTCTGTTCCTTAGTTTTAATTTAAATGTTAATCTTTTGTGTTCTTACTGTTCTCTTATTTTATTTTATATCGTGTTCTTCCCCTGTATGTATGAGTATATTTGACCACACACTATTTATTTTTGGTTGAGTTTAATTTTTTACCCCTAATGATGCTTAGGCTAAGCAAAATCAGTCGGTCATAAAAATAAAAATATTATCTTTGGTCCTATACAAAGTTATTCTTTTATTTTCATTATTTATTGATGCATTAATTTTTATAATAAATTGGACACCAAGATTAAGATCACCAGCTAAGATACATCAAACATGAACGGTTTTTAAAACTTCATTTAAAGTAGTATAAGCAATTATAAATATATAGTTTAATGTTTTATTATAAACTAACTAACTAACCATCACGCCGTTTCTCCGCAGGGGTAGACAAAGAGGATGGACCGTCATATAACTCTGTCTTGGAACACACTTCTTGCTTCAGTAATATTCATACATCGTCTCATACATACCCTTATGTTATTCCGACTCTTCACATGACCCGATTCAAGTAATTGATTTACTTGATCGTGCCATGTCTTCCTCAGGCCTCCTCGTATAGTACAATGTTAATTGACCTTTTTATTAAAACATTTTTGTACTCGTAAACAGTGAATTATGTTATAATATAGAACGGTTATGGTACAGTATAAAAGAGATGGTAGATATCACAATTGGGTATACCTGCTGTTCCAGTTACCGGTTACTGACGTGGAACCGGTTATTTATCCAGTTCTTTTTGGAACCGGTACTTGGTGCCAAAAAAGTTCGGCGAAGGAGATTTTTTCTGGTGTTTTGTCGAAAAGTACTAGCAAATCGACAAAAGTTCCTTAAGTTAACTTGTTGGTAGAGATATGAAAATGAAAAGAACTGGAACTAATTCCTCGCCAAAACAAATATTTTACAGGGGGGGTTGCTGGCAAAATTCTGAGAACGAGAAAAACTGAAACTGTAACCGATTCCTTGCACAAAAACCACGAAAAGAACGGATAAAGGATATCGATATTTTTATTTGCCAAAATTTGGAACCGGTTCCTCGGAGAAATAATATCAACGGTTCCAATGACCGGCTAGAAACCGGTTCCTTTTAACCAAGACAGGAATATCGAACATCTCTATAATATAATGTGTTTTATTTTTACAATTTATACTTTTTTATCTTTTAATTTTAAAATTATGACTTATCTCAAAACAGGAATTCTTAGCAAGATAGGTACAGCACAATCACCTTTATTGTATAACGAAGAAAATAATAATTTAAAAAATGCATAAAATATTTATTACCTTTCATTGTTTAAACAAAGCATGTAGGTAATAAAAAATGTAAAGATAACAGTTGGGTAAATAGGAAAAGTCCAATAAATAAGGTATCTAATTGTGAAGACACCAATTACTCTCTTGGATTGTTTAATTTTGCATAATGCATTATTTTTCCCGAGAAGGAGCGAATTTTTTATTCCCGAATCCTTTTTCACTGAATTCGCCGTGATTAATCTTCCCTCAGCCTTCTCCGCTGAGCCAGGAAGGGAAAAAAAACTCTCGAGATTCATTGTTGCCATAATTCTTCCCATGTTTATCCCTACTTAATTTGTTTAAGTTTGCAAACTGCTAAGAGCGAAAAAGTAAAAGAAAAGAATACGAGAGATCATTAAAAGTGAAGATATCGTAGGTAGTTACTTTTGCGTCGGGATAAAGCAGTCGAGATTGAACCTTTGGGCAGATAAAATATTTGTTCCTCAGCGGAAAACAAGCGTTGAATGATTCAGTACTGTTTTTTTACAGTTGAGCATGTTTTTTTTTAAATATTTATTTGGAGAAAACACAGATACAGACAGTAAATTAATAATAAATATTTAAATACAAACACTAGAGAATTAACCTGTATCATATCACAAACATTTCTCACTGATTAACATATTGTAGCTGATAAATGAATCTCTCCAGAATATTTGTATGCAAATTAAAAATTAAATAAAAGTAAATCAATTAATCAAGGGTTACAGGAGAAAAAAATAATGCAGTGTCTAAGAAAAAATAAAATAAAATTAGAATTAAAATTTTAAAAAAAAAGTACAGACAATATAAACACTGAGTTGTTTTTTTTTTGTAAACACAGTTTTCAATTTTCTACTAAAAGTACCGCTTTTATCAAAGAATATGTCAAGATTCATTGATGTTTGATGTTGATTATATAAGTCACACATTCTTCTATCCCTGACACCAGCTGTACCCGACGTAATCAGGTACACAAATAAACTGTAATAGGGGGGGCGGTCCCGATCTGCGAAGTGTTCCAAGGGGTCGTCTCGTTGTAAGGGAGCCGACTAGGGTTGACTTGTAGGGGCTGGTTCTGCTCTCAAGTGAAGATGCTGCGGTCTGGTCCGGAGAGAAAGTTGTAGTCAGGCGGTCCAGGGGGGCAAGCGATGGTCAGAAGAAAAGGCAGGAGTCAAGTTGTAGGCGATGTCAAGCGGAGAGAAGTCAAGGTAGATGATGCTGGCGGAGGATGCTGGTGATCTGCCTTCCTCTGGTTTTTGCGCAATTAATATTGCGCTCCAGGGCGCGACCACGGATTCGGGAGATTTGTATGGGGGAATTTTGTTTCCCCCTTTCTCTCTCTTTCCGGGTCGCTGGCAATTTTGTGGGATAGATTTAATTAATCTATCCCCTTCTCCTAAGCATCACCTTTAACCTTAACTTCTCCATACTCTTCCATCATTTTTATTAAGTTTAGAAAAATCATTTTAAAATACAAGTACAAAAAAGGTGCCCGTTTTTTGGGCTAAAAATCTTAATTACTAACTTAATCTAATAATTACATACTTAAATTAACATTGTTTTTGTAGCTGGGAGTCAGGTCATCATGACGGTATAATTTATTGGGTCGTGTGATAGACCTGGCTCCCGTAATAAGGTCAGATAGATTGATTTGTCTCGCCTGGGTCGGCCCGAGACTTGCAGAGTGGCCGCTCTAGACCACTCGCGCTTACGTTATTCGCTGCCTGGGTCTAGAGGATTTAGCCTCACGGCCGACTTTTTGTCTCATTTAGGGCCGAGCAAGCTGGGAGAAACATACATAAAATTATGAATTTACAATTTGTATGGAGAAATCTTAGATCTAACTTAATTCCTACATTAACGCCGCTGTCGGGGCATTTACGTCCGACACACCAGCATTTGTGTGTGCCCGATATTTGACCAGGGCGATACTATATATATATATATATAGTATCGCCCTGGTCAAATACCACCATTCGAAATCAAAATGCTGCTGGAAATGGCTTTAGCCGTGTTTGGTGTCCAGATTTTAATAGCCAGGTACTTCCCAACCCTTCTCTGCTGCATCTCCTTTCACTTTAGCCTAAAACCATACTTTATTTTATGATGCCATAGTCCCACTGGCTCCAGGCTCTTGTGTTAATTTATAATATATTTAAAAATATATGAATGGAATTCTATTTTTTTTCTATGTCATCATCTTGCCAATGTATCAAACATTGTTTATAACCGGTGAGACTAGCAACTCAGTGTATTAAAGCAATTTCAAAAAAGTATTTTGATCATAAGTGCATAATATACGTCACACTTTCCACAGCTGTATAATTTTCAAAGTCCTTTAGTAAAAATATTTCTTATATTCTTTCATTACTTACGCATTATTGGTCAAGTGGTATGACGCTCGACTACGAATCCGAAGGTCGCAGGTTCAAGCCCGGGGTACCCAAATTCATTTTATCTAATTAATATGTTTTATAACACATTAACTTTACATAAAATGATAAATAGTGTATTTGCGGCACGTTACAGAGTAGAAAATACTCTTAGTATCGCCCTGGTAAAATACTACCATTCAGAATCAAAACGTTTCTTGAAATAGCTTAAGCCGCGTTTTGTGACCGGATCTGAATAGCCAGGTACTTTTCAACCCTTCTCTTCCACATTGCCTTCCCTTCCCCACTACCTTTAGCCTCACAACATATCTCAATTATGGATACCTTAGTCTCACTGACTCTATGGTAGACTGTTGGGAGCAGTTGGGACTCTTGTGCGGTATTCACTTTAAAAGTTAATAATTTTAAAAAATACGGCGGGAATTGAACCCGCACAACCTGCAAAGTGTAGCGGTGACGATTGTTCTATTAAATTCTTATTTCAATGCGCCTTATCATATTAGAGGTTGGACATAATCAGGCAATATTCACGATACAGCCTGGACCGACTGACCTTCGACCGGTTAGTAGGTGAGTGGACAGACGCGTCGGATTCCCACCCGAGCGTCGTCGGTTAAATTCCTCTACTAGCTAAGTCCTCCGTCATTGCACATGCAACACCTTCCGCTTATTATGATGGTAGTAGGAGTTATTTTTTAATATTGTCATGTTTCCGTAACCCGGGATTTTTTAAGATTTTTTTTTTGGTTTTTAATATCTATCGCATTCTAATTAAATAAAACCAAATAACCATATAAATGCATGGTTAAGACAGTATTTTCAAAATAATTATTCAATGGAGCGGGTTTGGATTTAAACACAATTATTCAGTTGATACATTTTATTTTTATTTTGAAAAATATACACATCACGCATTTACGTGAATTATTGACTAATATTTCTTCTGATTTTATGAATACCTTACAATAATTTACTATGATATCCAAAAGTAGAATTATCAAAAATGAAATAGGTGTATTTTATTTAAAAACAATATTAATTTCTATATATGAACCTACCCTACGTCATACTTTATAAATAAATAAAATAAATACTTCAATAACAAATTGTTTATTCTTTAATGAATTTATTTTTTTCACAGGCAGAAAACACTTTATGGTTAGACATGGTAATTCAAAATAAAAATAAATTCTACACACTTGATTACATATGTTATCTAATGAACTGAAAAAAAAAACCTGTATAAGACCACCGATTTTTAGGGTACATAATTTAACTTAACAAAAATGACAAAATGTGCGTTTTTATATGAATACATTGTATGTTTTTTTTATGTTTAATTGTGTACCCTGATGATACTTAGGTTAAGCAAGACCAGTCGGTCATAAAAAATAAAATGAAGCTGAGGTCTTGTACAAAGTTCTTTTTTAATTAATTAAATGTGTCAAACCACAAAGTACCTAATTGCTTTATACGAAAAAAATAAATTATAAATAAATAAATTAATTAAAATAATGGATAATTAAACTTTTATCGTTAGCTAGTTTCGGTTCAGTCTTAACCTTCTTTTATTTATTCAGCATATATTCATACATCCCTAAGAAAGAATCCGGCGAAACCGAAACTGGTTGACGATAATAATATTGACAATTTTTGGATAATTTGTATAGCGCCGTTTTTGAGAAAAATCACCTCAAGGGCGCTAATAATATTATATTCAACGATGTGGCGTTTTGCGAAACACACTTCCTCATTTAATCCGTCATTTTAATTATTGAAATGACAAAATAAATTGTTTATCGAAAAATCCAAAAACAACGTTGTGAAAATCAATTTTAATTCCAAACTTCCAATGGAATGAAATTAGTACCTGATTAAAGTGTTTTAAAAGCTATGTCTAATTTTGCTGATAATACTGGCCTTAATAAGGTTTAAACGTTTAATAATTTGTTAAATTTATTAAAGTGGAGTCCTTAATTTGTATTGAAAATGTATTTTACATTCTGCAATTGTTTACCATGCGAAATTATCAATTGGCGAAATATAATTGATTAGATTATAAAAGAAATTTCATGATGGAAATAATAATTCTGAACCCTTTGTAACACAAAGGGTTGGGATAAACGAAGCCTTCGTCCATATATCAAGTTCCTAATAATAGCCTCCACTTTATACCGGTATTACAAATGGTTAGGCCGGCATCATCTGCTTTAACGTAAAAAAATATAACTAACATAACGATCATATTTTTTATGGCTGCTCGATTTTGAATTTACGTTGGAACGAAGCGTTAGAATTGCAACTGATTTTTTCGTTAAATTTATTATCGTATATTGGTAGTAATTCTTACTTTAGTGGTTTAATTATTTATTTTTGAAAAAATAAATAATCAGATTGAAGGTTTTTAACTGGTTATAAAAACTGTATTTATCATGAACAGTAAACATGATTATTTTTTAAAAAACAAATGTTTAGGAGAAAAAATAATGCGATGGTACTGATTATAAAAATAAGAAACAAATTAAATATGTGGCAAGTAAATCATTTCATGAAAAAGTCTATTTTTTAAATATTAGTAATAGTAAACAGAAGTTTTTTTTTTTGAGATATATTTTTCAATTTTTGAATCATAAATATTATAATTTTTGTTAGCTTACATAAAATGACACACATTCAAAATATTCATAAACGCATCCAATCATAGGAACTTTACATTAGTTGATTCTATAAAGTAATAGACTATAAGATTTGAATATATTTACTTTATAAATCTTCCTTTTTCATAAAAAAACTAACGAACCTTTAACATTCCTCATAAATTTCACATTATTTTTCAAACAATCACTTAATATTTTTCTATCGTAATATTTATCACTTGACCGATAGTTTATTTTATAAACTTAAAACTAGACGTAATTTTGATGGTCTTTTATTTACAAAAAAAACTTTATTTCACAACTTTTGTTTTCACTTTGAATGTAGTCACATGAATTTGAAAGGACTCATTTAATACCTTTTTTATTTAGAAAACGTAGTAGAACTATGTATGTTATTATAAGGACACGAAAATGAGTATCACTGTGATATAAGATATGGCAATAACAAGATATACGCTCCACTTATAAGTCTGCGAATCTGAAACTCAAGTTACCCCTAGTTCACTGTTAATGGAAAAATATCAATTTGCAATTCAGGATCGCTGCAATAACTAGGGAGGCAACGAGTACTGGGCCGGAAGTGACCATTTTCCGAGGAGACTGGACGCTGTTGGCTTCCGATGGTGATTTCTTGACTTCCTGCCGATCCTTTGTAGCTAGGGGACACTGGACAATCAGGCCGGCATCGCCTCCAACTCTGGTTTGATTCTCGAAAGGAGGGCAGGCCGCATCTGTTGAATAAGAAATTGGAAATTGTTATTTGTTACAAAAAATGACTATGGCCGTTGGGTGAAAGTGTTTTTGAATACACTCAACACGAAACGACGTGGATAATTAATTTAAATAACTGAGTGTATGGATTTACAAGTAGATACTTATTTATTGTGTCACTCTAGATTATTCGAACAAAACAGAAAGACGCGACGAAAGATTCAATAAATTTTATTTTCTGAATCTTAACTTATTTGAGAAAGTACCTTTTAATTAAGTACTCATTTGTTTGCACTAGTGAGTTTATTTTTATTTTTTAGAGTGAATACCATAAAAGAGTCCCAACCGCCTGGAGCCAGTGGGACTATGGCTTCTCCAATTGGAGTATGTTGTGAGATTGAAGGTGATGTAAGGGGAAGAATATGAGAAAAAATAAGTTGGAAAGTACCTGGTTATACAGATCTGGCTATCACTAAACACGGCTAATACCATTTCAAGCAAAGTTTCCGATTCTGAATGGTCGTCTTTCATCAGGTCAGAGAGGAAAACAATATATTTTTAGGAAAAACATGGTAAATCTTATCTATGGTATATATATATATATATAATGTTAAATCTTATCTATGGTATAATGGTATATATATATATATATCAATATATTTATATCTTTTCACACTTTATTTGTAACTTGCATTTTATCTACATGTCCAAACCATCGAATGTTACATTACATTAATTTTTTTGTAATTGATATTATCTCGTAACCATGTATAGTTTTTTTTTCAACACTTTATCTTTGTGAACGATTTTATTAAATTTCAACTGAGTAATTTCTTTGTTTTTTTTCACTTTTTATGTTTCAATTTGTAAATTTGTAGTTTTTTTTTGTCACTTGCCCTGAGATTTTACGAACTGATAAAGAAAATAGTTAGAATCAAAATTAAACAAAATTTCACATCCCCTCGTAGTTGGTTTGTCATCGAATATCAAAAAACTTATCATCAAAAGGATCACATTAACAAAGCTCTAAATTTAATGACTTTTGGTATACACCAGACTTCAACGGAACAATGCTCATTCTATCATGACAAGTATGTAATGTGCATTTTTTACGAGGGCGAACTTAAAAAATATATTATTAAACATTACCTCGTGCAATTTGTCAAGTATCATAAAAAGGCATAATTTATTTATTTAACAGAGATCTAAAAAATAAACAGTTCTTTACCAAATACATTAAGAGATGAACGATATAAAATTATTGTAGATACATGTATGGTGATTTAATTATTAGATGTGATGAGCCATTTTATAGTTTTTTACAATGCTTTTGAGGCACTATATCACTAATTTGGTGCTTTAGAATTGACCAAATATTATTAATATAAATGTATTGAAACGAGTCACATTTAAAGTTTATATTTTTTCTTGTCAAACTGATAAAAATGTACTTAATAAAAAAATTGGAATACATATTTTATTATGTAACTTGCACGAATTATATCGGTTACGGTTCATATATGATGATATGGTGAGAGGAGTACGAATGGTTTACGAATCAAATAAATGACCTCCGTGACAGAAACGTAATTTCCTTATCTCAGGTTTTAAAGGTCATGGTGCCAAAATAATTTTAAAAAGTATGGATGTGGTAGAATATTTTTTCTCCCGATTTTTTTTTTTTCCATTTACTAGCAAGTACATGTCCAAACCAATTCTGTCCTTTTCTTGATCCCATGTACTACGCTTACATCAGGCTCGCAGTTTTTCCGGATATCCATATTTTTAATACAATTGATTCCTGTGTCGGAAATTGAACCAGATACATCCTTTCCCGACAAACATGGCTTAAAGGCTGCGTTGAGCTGGACATACTGAAAAAAATGCCATGTGACAGGAGACCAAAAATAATAAAACCAAGTGGGTTCCCCATTGGAAGCTACCCAGAGGTAGATCAAAGAAGAGGCTGCTTTGAAGTGGACGGGAAGAACTGAGGAGTGGAAACGAATGGCGAGAGAGCCCAGCCAGAACAAAGCATTTATGGAGGGAGCTAACTCCTCCCTGAGGTGACGATCAGATAATGTTGATTGCGGCTGTTGGATCCGAAGCTGTGTTAAAGCACCAAATGTGTTTTCAGCTTCAGATGAATTTGGAAAATATTGGACTGTGAAACGATAAAGCTATACTACTTGATGGAAGTGTCTTATTATGGATGTGGAGAGATTCTGGAGTGAAGCAAGTAAGAAAACCAATTCACTCACCGATGAAGTTGATATTTAAAGTGTTTGATTCTTCTTACACAACAAATTGGAACACTTAACTTAATTTTACTTGAAGAACAACAACTTAACGACAGCCAAGCGAGACACCAACGAACGAACACGTTTTTTTACATAACTATTCGGTTTCTTGATAGTCACTTGTTTTTAAACTTGATTTTGTTGAATACGGAAATCAGAATAACGTGAAATGGTAGGATAAGGTAGGAACTGGATGAAAAACAAGAAAGTAAGAACCTAACAAATCATCTCTTTGAAATCCAACGGCAGCAAAGAAAATGATAAAAACTAACTAACTAACCATCACGCCGTTTCCCCACAGGGGTAGGTAGAGAGGACGGACCGCCATATAACTCTATCTTGGCACACACTCATTGCTTCATTTACATTCATACATCGTCTCATACTTACTCTTCTGTTATTCTGACTCTTCACATGACCCGATTCAAGTATTTGATTTACTTGATCATGCCATGTCTTTCTCGGGCGTCCTCGACTTCTTCTTCCATTCACTTTCGCATCATATATTGTTTTCACACTCCTTTCTTGTTTAAAGAAAATGATTATTTATAAATAAGAATTCCTCACCATCATGAACATGCACCGTGACGTTAGAAGATCGCGCGTTGGACGGCATGCACGCGTAGGCCCCGGCGTTGGGCGCCGCGGCGGCCGGAAGCACAAGCTCGCTGGCGTAGCCGGATCCAGCCGCCGGGACGCCGACGGGCGTCGAAACGCGCACCCCCGTGTCGTAGTTGATCATCCTGTCGCCATGGTACCTGTAAAAAAACATACTTGTAATTATTTGTGTGAAATATTTCAAGCGTTTACTGAAAAATATAAATAGCTAAGGCACATCATCACCAGCAAGCTAATGGATGACGACGACATCGACAGGCAAAAGCGATCGCTCAGTGTGAAATCAAACATGCTCAGTAGAAAATTTTGGCTCTGTAGTCCACCAGTGAAAAGGACACTCTTCCTGGCGCTCTGTACTACCCTATGTACGTGCGAGCTCTGAACCAATTTTAAGAAGAGTAGCATGGAAAGGCTTCGGGTCGAGTACAACAACGCCTACCGGCATGATGCTCAGTCTTCCCAGGTACTGCAGAGCTTTCGGTATGTTCATAAGGGGCGAGTTTCCAGATTTGAACTTATAAGAACCAGGATAGTGGGAATAAGGGAAAGGATCAACAACTCTTAAAATTACTTCATCATGGAATCCCGTCAGATCCCAAATTCTAGCATTGAAGCTCTTTGGAGTAAGTAATTGGTCCCATCAACCTTAACGCTGCCAGTGTGGACTCCCTTTTTGATGGTCTTTTGCAGACATGAGAACTTATATCCTCCATTAATAATTTTAATATTTTTCTTTTGATTTTTTTTTCTTTATTTGTGTGTATTATTGTGTGAATATTACAATTTTTACTTTATTATTATCAATTACGAAATATATTGACAGTATTTTTTTATTATTGTTATTACAATTGAAATTGCAAACAAAAAAAAAACAAATCAAAACGCCATTTTTAAAGCACTTCCGATTCCGTCTCTATTCACATCTTAGAATCTTCTGATACAAATTTATCAGTTATACTGACTCTTGACATGAGATTTCTTGTATTTGAATTGTTTAAGAAAATACATCTAAAAGAATTCAAATACAAAAAAAAGTTGTAGTCAAAATATTCTGAATATTTTACAACATAGTGTTTTTTTTTATTTCAAATCATTCCGAATGTAACCTATAGAAAAAAAGCTTTGAAAGCCAAATTTTCTGTATATTCAGTAATTCAAAAAACGGACCCAAAGAATATTTCCTTTTAAGATATAATATCAATATAAATCAAAATAACTTCTTAGAAATATGAGGGTGGCGGGAGAGGGAAAAAAATAATAAATTTCTGATAGCAAAGTGAAACATTTGCCGTATACAATAATTTTTTTGACAAGTTATTGTGTTAACCTTTATGATCTCAGGGTGATTAGTTTAAAATACCAAATATTTTTTTATGATTGATGAGACCAATAAAAAGTTTGTTTATCATACGCATTGCATCAGGAGAGCCTCGAAATTTCGTTTAATCTGGAACCTATTAATATAGAAAGCTTCCGAAAAGTTACAGACAATCTACAATGTTTGGTAGTGTTTTAAATAAGAGCAGCAGCGTACTTGGTGGCGGCACAAAATATAAATTCTTTGTTGAATAACCCAAACAAACAAATAGCCGTTAATTATTACAAACAGGGGTTACCTTCCTAAATAAATGTCACAAAGGTTAACAGTTCTTGAGTACCTATTTAGATACGTAAGGATAGAGGTTAGAGGTCTGATATGGGAGTGTCTAACACTGCTTGTGAATTAGCATTATGGTTATAAAATTGTTATTCAATCACTGTTCAAACATAATTAATTGTTTTTCCAGTTCCAATGTTACCAAAGCAGTAGGCGTTAGAAATATGCATTTATTATTCTTTTCAATGTTGTTCGTAGTTTCTTAACGCAAGTATTCATTGTGTTCTGTTTAATAAAAAATCATTTATTTCAATTTTGAAATTATTCATCTAGCTAGTGATATGACATGATTTATTCACTGTGGTAATTATGTTGATTGTTATGAAAATACATAATTGTAATGATTAAATAAAAACAAATTTTTAACTTTATTCCACTTTTTTATTTTTTGACTGGACCGGTTTCAGCTTATAACGGCCATCTTCAGACTAGTACAGGTTGTTCTTATTCTATGGCTTATTTACTATTTTTGGGATGTCAGGGGTAGTAAACCATGATTTTATTTTAATTATATTTATCAGTATTGCTGCATGATTTTACTAGTTACAAGTTACTTTCAGTTAACTATTTTATATATCTATGAATTTTTATTTAAGATGGCCGTTATAAGCTGAAATCGGTCCAGTCAAAAAATATAAAAAGTGGAATAAAGTTAAAAAATTGTTTTTATTTAATCATTCAAATGGAATTCCACCATGAATTAACAGTTACAAAATAAGACATAATTGTAATTTTCTGTAAGCTCATAAAATGTTTCATTATGACGTAATCACCTTCTCAGTTGACGTTTCGCCTCTGTCAATTCAAATTAACTATATCTTTCTCTCTGTTGCTTTGTTATTATTTTATTTTTTTTCTCACTGTTCTCTTATTTTATTTCGTATTATAATATTTTATATTTTTACGTTGATAAAATTTAGTTGTTATTATTTTGTTTTCTTACTGTTCTCTTGTTTTATTTTTAATTTTTGAATTGAAATACTTTTTTATATTTTTTATTTAGCATCTATATAAATGAGAAAATATGCAAATACAAAATATGATGTATGTATGAAAATGTTAACAGAGATAGCAGTAAAGATAAATAAGGTACATTAATTATTACAATTGTAACACTCTTTGTTACTATCGTTTTTTTTTTTCTCTTTATCTTTATACTTCATATTTTTACATTATTATTTTGTAAATGTTACTCACTGTTTTATTATTTTAATTTATATTGTGTTCTCCCTCTGTATGTATATATAACCGTAAACGTTTTATTTTTTTTGTTTTAATTTTGTACCCTATTGATGCTAAGGCTAAACAAAACCGGTCGGTCATAATTTTTTAATGAAATGTGTGGTCTTATACAAAGTTATTTTTTCTTTTCATAAAATACATTATTTAACTCACTTCTGTTCCAACATTAAGTCAGTTTCAATAACTTCTTGGTTTTTATTTAAATTTTTCATGAATCTAATTATTTTATTGTATGCTAACTATGCTATGTTATTTATAAAACATTATAAAGCGATGACCAGCTTTAATATTGTTATCAACATTGACTTTGGTTAATTTCTTTTGCATTGAATTGTAGTTTAATATGAATTATGTATTTATGCTTAATAAAATCATTTTCATTACGTAATTTTGGAAAAGATTCAAAAATCTTGTAAAAATATTATGTACGTAACACCAGAAGGCAAAATGAAAAAACTATCAGGTATAATTAATATTAAAATGTTATTCGAAGTACAAATATATTTTTCGCAGAAAATATTTACGTTCAGAAGATATTACATTACAAGTAGTAACCCATGTAGATCATGGGATATAACTTGACTTTATATAACCCGTTTTAAATATAGTTTTTGTTTTGTTAAAAAAGAAGGGGAAGATGATGGGGAAGAGGAAGATCAAGAAGTACTCAGCTATTCAGATCTGGTAAAAAAACACGGTCAAAGCAGTTTTTGTTATTTTTTTTGATAAATATTGCACAAAAATTCCAACTGCTCTATGAACTGACTGAAAAAAACTGACTGTGGCAATCCAAATTGTGATATGTTGTGAGCTTGAAGTAACAATATACGGAGGGAGAGCAAATTAATTTTACCCAACCTACAGAAACTTGCGATTAATCACTTTCTCCGGGTTTTTACGTCGTACACCATGAGAGAGAAAGATACAACAAATTTCATAGACCGCTTCTGTATACTGTAAGGATGATCTTAAGGTCCTAGTTCACCGCGCGACTCCGCCCACATTTTTCATCGTGCCACTAAACTTGACACAACTAAACGGTTTTTTAGGTTATGTGCTATATTTTTGTTGATAAAAATACTGTGAAAAAGTGGCTAAACGAATAAACAAAAACATTATGTCGATATGTGATATGAATGGATGTATAAATGCCGTAGCCTTAATCTTAGCCATGCCCAGGTGCGCCGAGTCAGTTTAAAATCATTAAAAAAGTCAAAAACTGACTTCACTGCCTTGGATAGATTTTAATAATTTTAACTCTATGATTGTGAGGCTAAAGATAGTGAGGGAGGGGAAGGAGACGGGTAAGAGGAAGGTTGGAAACCTTTCGATTCTGAATGGTGGTATTTCAGCCGAAGAAATACTGAGAGTATCGCCCACTCTGGAATGTGCTGAAAATGAATTACATACGTATATATTTTTTCAAATTGCGCACTTCAAGATTTGAAGTCGTGACCTCTGGCTTAACAGTCAAGCGTCTCCACTCGACCACGGAGGCCGTCCGAGGGTTTGAAATTCAAACGTAGCCGAGTAGAAACTATGTACTGGCATTATCATAAATCAGCAGTATTATCCCATGTATAGAGCACAATATCCGCCCAAATAATGGCATTCAAAATAGGGGCAGTCTGGGGCAGTAAGAAAAGCAAAAGGCCAGCACAATGAACTGACCCGTGAAGGATAAAGGACGTTTACGGAGGATGTGGGGTATTCTGCTACGATGACTTTTAAAATGATAATAAAAAAATGAAGGAATAAATCGTCGCTGGAAAGGTAAAGAGGCTTAACCAACACTTTGATAAAAAAAATGAGTTAAACGTGCAGTTTTGATCAAGTTTATTTTCTGCATCGAAAGCTCTGACTCTCGCTTGATTCTGAAGACTTGTGTGGCCTTTCAGCCATTTAATATTTATTTACTATTTGAGAAGGCTTGAGTCAAGTGACACAGGTTAAGGACTTTTTTTAGCTTTTTCTCAATTTAGTTAAACGCAATGAGAGTATTGAGTTCTCTGAGTAACCTTTTTTTTCAAAATGAACCGTTTTTTTTAAACTTTTGAATTTTAATGTAAAATAAACAAAAAAATATGGTGCTCCGGTGTAAGCTTCCAAAATGACGCTTCTGCCCTTTGCTTTTCCAACGACTTTTTTCCAAGAATAAAAAGCTCATAAAATGGAGTATGGTCTGCTTTCAAGCTGATTTTAGGGTCAAATTTAAAAAAAAGCTTTTACTTTTGCAGGGTTTAAAATTTAACATTAGGCATAAGTTAAAAATTTCTGTTTAAATACTTACGACGAATTTGTCACGTGTTACGTAGTAACCTTGAGTCCTTAACACCCAAGAAGACGTGTTTTGAGTTTGGAATGACATTCAAAGATTCACCACTTTATAATAGGAAATAACAAAAGTAATCAATTAATCGCGTGGGAATATGTTGCTAACGTCACGCTTCTGCGCTCGGGTTTCTTAACCTGAGTTCTGAATATCTGTATTCAGGGGTGCCAATTCGGCAGCCTGAGTATTTCGCACGGCCTTATGCGCATCGTATCACAGTTACCATCCGACGGGCCTACTGGCCAGACGTCTCCAGCTGATCGACATTTCATCACTCCAAAGTGGTTCCGTATTGCATAACATTTTATATCGTGTTGTCATTCCTTTTGAGCCGTATTGATTTGATAACTATTCAGTTGAACGTAACACTTACTTTTCCGGACGGCTCCAGCCGAACTATATCTCCTCAATCCGCATTTTGGTTCCGTATTGCATAACATATTTTGTATCATATTGTCATTCCTTTTGAACCGTTTTAGCTTACTAATTATTCAGTTTAACGTGATACTTACCTTATTGCATAATATTTTGTTTCATATCGTCATTCTTTTTGAACCGTATTGTTTTGCTAACTTTTTAGTTTAACGTGATAATTCTTTTCCGACGGCCCTACTGTTCAGGCGCTACATTTCATTACGCCACCGCGTACTGTATTACATAATATTTTGTTTCATATTGTCATCCCTTTTGAACCGTATTAGCTTACTAATTATTCAATTTAACGTGATAATTATTTTATTACGACCTTACTGTTCGGGTGCTACATTTTTCATTACGCCACAGCGTTCCGTATTGCATAATATTTTATTTAGTATCGTCATTCTTATTAAATCACATCGTTTTTGGATTAGTGAAATAAATTCATAAACATGATATTACCACGAGGTCGCCTCTAGGCCTTCTTTGCCGCGTCATCACACGTGCGGGCACATATCACGTCCTTGTATCGTCCATGGTTACATACACGGGATATCACGATTCGTTAGGATCTAACATAGCCTCTGTGAGCCAGCTTAGTGTGCATCTACTTGATCATGCCAGTTCGGCCGGGCTAGGCACATCGTGCCACATACGTAGCCTCTGTGAGCCAGCTTGGTGTGCATCTACTTGATCATGCCAGTTCGGCCGGGCCAGGCACATCGTGCCACACACGTAGCCTCTGGGAGCCAGCTTGGTGTGCATCTTCTTGATCATGCCAGTTCGGCCGGGCCAGGCACATCGTGCCATGTATTTCTTGCTCGTGGCTACGAGCTCAAGAAACATTACTCGTGGCGACGAGGAACGCGGGCAGTTTGGCCAACTGACCCGTGGGGACTATCAGTATCCCTGACCCGTGGGGACTATCAGTATCCCTGACCCGTGGGGACTATCAGTATCCCCGACCCGTGGGGACTATCAGTATCCCCGACCCGGGGACTTTCAATATCCCGGAAGCCGAGTATACTCGGCTCGTACTATACTATTTACACACACACCCATACATAGTAGATACTCATAATACATTTTTCTTTGTACTTATATTAATAAATTGGGTTTTTATGCCGAAAGGCTTTTTCCCAGAATATAATGTTTTTATTTCCTAAACTTGACCTAGTAACATTACCTTATTATACCAGCAATAACCTTTTTATCTTTTAGCTTCAGAATACACAAAATTGGGAGAGCGACTTTACCCCTTGAGTCTAACTCTCTTTTGTACGACATAACACGTCGTACGCATACTACTCAACATCACGCTTCTAAATAGGTATTTGGAATCGATTGCCAATCGAAAAATTGTTAAATATAAAAGTATTATTTTCCCTTTCCTAAAATTTAACGATAAACAAACGGATGAACAGAAATTTGTATTAAAACAGAATTTACTAATTGTGACGGCCTCTATGGTCGAGCGGTTAAGATCCTCGGCTACGAATCTTGAGATTACGGGTTCAAACCCCGGCGTAATTAAAATTTTCAACGTTAATTTATTTATTTATTAATTATCGTGTTAAAAATGTGGATACACGGAAAGAATGCAAGGCCGATGTAAGCGCAATGAATAGGATCAAGAAAGAGACGCTTTGATGGTTTGGGTATGCAGAGCGAATGCACGAAGAAAGAATTGTGGAAAGAATATGTCATGCGAAAGTGAATGGAAGAAGTAGTCGGGAATGCCCGAAGAAGACATGGCACGATCAAGTGAATCAAATATTTGAACCGAGCCATGTGAAAAGTCAGAATAACAGAAGAAGATGTTTACGACGATTGATAAATGGAATGAAGCAAGGAGTGTGTGCCAAAAAGACAGAGTTTAATGGCGGTCCATCTTCTCTGCCTACTTTTGCGGGGAAATGGCGTGATGGTTAGGTTAGTTTAGTTAAATTTATTTTGTGTTATTTCAAAAATTCTTTCAAAATTATCCCAATTCAGAAAACTTTGTTTTTAATTGTAAACATCATTGGTGATCAGATCTGAATAAGCAAATATTTTCCAATCATTTTCTTCCCTATTTCATTAACCTCCACAATTGACAAATGTGAATATTTTTCCTTTTGATGCTTTGATGGGTTCTAGCGAAATATCAAAACACGATGCCTTAATGCAAAGTAAGTTTCCCATTAGTTTTAATATATTTTATGGCCTCATTTTTTTTAAATATCACCAAGAGGGCGCCTTCGAAAGCTGAAAATAACAACAAAAGCCTCAGCTAAATTATCATAGAAGAAAACTTAGTAAACTACTCCCACAAATTTAACGATGGACTCTAAAAGAACGGACAACATTGGTATTAACATATTTAACAAATGTCGCGAAATAATGAAAAAGATTCGGATTTGCTTGTCAAGAATGAATAAGTACTAAATCTTTTTTTTTTAAAGTGAATACTCTCCCAATCGTCTAGAGCCAGCGGAACTATGGCATCCCCAATTGGGGTATGTTGTGAGGCTGAAGGTAGTGGAGAGGGAAAGAAGATGGCAAAAAGGAAGATTGGGACGTACATCTGAACTAGAGAGACAAATTGAATGTTCTAAAAGTATAATGTAATTTTGTCAATAAATTTGAATTTTTTTTCCAAATATCATTTAATGGGTTTGGTTAAAACACTAAAAAATATTCAAAAAAACACTTAAAATATAATATATTAAAAATCGAACTAATGGGACAGATGACAATAGTTTAACGACGACTTTTTTAATAGACACCTCATGATAGCACCCCTATCTGCATGGTGTACAGACATGGGAACTACATCACCACTGATATAGATGTATCTTGAATAAACTTTTTAAACAAGATGTATATAATTATGATGTATGTATTTAAAAAAAAAATATATATATATGAATACCGCACAAGAGTCTCTACTGCTCTGAACCGTCTAGATCCAGTGAGACAATGGCATCCCAAAATAGAGTATGTTGTGAGGCTGAAGATAATAGGGAGGGGAAGGAGATAAGGAAGAGGAAGGTCGGAAAGAACCTGGCTATTCAGATCTGGTCACCAAACACGGCTACTAAAGCCATTTCAAGCAAAGTTTCGATTCTGAATGATGGTCTTTCACCAGGGCGATATTTAGAGTATCTACCACTCTGGAACGTGCCGCAAATATAATTTTTTATTATTTTTATTTGAATTAAATGCGTGATGACACATATAAATTAAATAAAAGTTATTGGCGCACGCCGGGTTTGAACCCGCGACCTTTGGATTCGTAGACGAGCGTCTTACCACTCGACCATGGAGGCCGTCAGTATATAATTATAATCAAAAATAAAAATTTAGGTGTTCGGGTAGAGCTTTGCATACTACATGTTACAAATATGGCGGCCTATACCGGTAGAAATTGTAAAAAATAATATTAACAATTTTCAAAAAAGTATGACATTGACAAAAAAACGCCGGTTTTGTTAAAAAAAAATACGTTTCTCCCAATTTCTTTTTAATGCACATTCTTTTAACAGTAAATATCGCACACAAGTGTCAACTGCACTTAACCGTCTGGAATCAGAAAGACTAAGGCATCTCTGGTCGGCGTATGTTGTAAGGCTGAAGGTGTGGGAGAGGGAAATGAGGTGGGGAAGAGGAAGGCTGGGAAGTACCTGGCCATCGAGATATTTTTGTGAATACCTCACAAGAGTCCTAACTGCTCCCAACCGTTTGGAGCCAGCGAGACTATGGCATCCCCGATTCGAGTATGATAGGAGGTAGAAGGTAGTGGTGAGAAAAAGATTAAGAAGTACCTGGCTATTCAGATCTGGTCATCAAACACGGCTAAAGCCGTTTCAAGCAACGTTTTGATTCAGAATGGTTGTCTTTAGTCAGGGCAATACTTTGAGTATCGACCACTCTGGAACGTACCACAAATATACATTATAATATTTTAAACGAATTAAATGTGACATAATACATAGTCAGAAAAAGAAGATTTATTTGCGCACACAGGGGTTTGAACACGTGACCTCTGGATTCTTAGTTGAACTCTGTAACCACTCGACCACGGAGACCATCTCATAGATTAGGGGTTCCGAATTTATGTCTCGAGTCGAGTCTCGGTCGCGAGCAATTTTTTTTTCTGTTACGGATTTTGAAGTAGATAAAATCGTAAATTTTGAAAAAAAGTCGTTCGGGAACAGATATGAACATAAAGTAACTTTTCTTTAGATATTAATAAAGATTTAGTTATTTTTTTACTTCTCAAAGCAATAAACTAGCATAATACCCCCCAATAAATCCACATTTGGAGTTATCTCTATCATTTGTTCACGTTATTGTGTGGGTGTGCGCTTCCCGCCCTCCCCCTTTACCGATTCCCTTAAAAAATATGATTGAGGTTGTGTCATGTGTCAAGTCACCCCAGATATCATTGTCGTTCCTGTCTCGTGTGTTTTGTGTGCCTAATGAGGTGGGCTGAATAAACCCTTTCGGAAATAATGCGGAGATTTAGAGGAATTATTATTGTGCCCGCGCCTGTCGGGATAACTAATGTGTAATCATTTTGATGAGAAAGAAAACTTATAACAAATATAAATATTAGATGAATCATCAATAAGAGAATTTTTAATATATTTTTTTTATATTAAGTGCAATTTTCGAGTGTCCTGATTTACTTTACACGTTCATTGATAACTAAAATTCGTATAAATTAATGCTACATAAATGACGGATCAATTTAAACTGACGAACGGGTTTCCATGTAGTTTGTGGAACGACTCAAAACCACATGGCTACGTCTGTTATAGTGCAATTCAAATCAGAGAGGAGGCACAACGTGCGTGGCGCGTTATGCGCATACCAGTCACATGGCTGTCAACGCACCACGCATAATTTTTCACATTCCTATTAGAACTAATCGAACAAAGTACCAAATGTTTTCTACCATAAATAGCATCCTGTTTCTTGACTAAGAGTACTGCGAAATAGTTGACTATTTTAATATGTCCCTGAGCTGGGTAAAAGCCTACATATAAAAGCATATTAGTGGTTTGCGTAAATGTTTTTTATTTATTTATTTTATTTCTTAAATTAAGGAATTTAATCTATACGACGAACATTTTTATGTTGATGGCCTGCATGGTCGAGTGGTAAGACGCTCGACTACAAATCCAGAGGTCGCGGGTTCGAACCCCAATATGTGTCATAACACATTTAATTGATATAAATTAAAAATAAAGAATATTTGTGGCACGTTCCAGAGTGGTATACACTCTAAGTATCGCCCTGGTGAAAGACCACCATTCAGAATTGAAACGTTGCTCAAAATGGCTTTGTTTGGTCACCAGATCTAAATAGCCAGGTACTTCCTAACCTTCCCCTTCCTCATCTCCTTCCCTTTCCTACTAACTTCAGCCTCACAACATACCCCTATTGAAGATGCCATAGTCTCACTGGCTCTAGACGATTGGGAGCAGTTGAGACTCTTGTGGGGTATTCACGCTAAAAAAAAATGATTCAATACTAACAGTAAGTTATATATATATATAATTAATATACAATGTCTAATTTGTAGTTTACGATAATTACTTCCCTAACTGAGAAAATTCTCGTACTTAAGGAGAGAGCGACGTACATATTTTTATAACGTTTGTAAATGATCATTGAGCATAAATAAATAAAAATGTGAATTTGATTAAGTATGTTGCCTTTTGAATGCGATGATGCGGTGCTGATTGCTGACAGTATGGAAGATCTTCAGTACATCACGACTTCCGTCTTACACTTTTAGTATTCAAGGTTCCGTTAAATAATTAATTACGTCACATGGTAAACTTTCTGTCGTATTGATTACCCTGATTCACTGAAGACATATACCGATAGAAGTGTGTCGTATGCGTGTCCGCGTGCCAGAAGTAAGCTCAATTCTACCTTTCTTCTGCTAAATGGATAAAACATTTTCAAACATCGAAATTATCTCTTTAGCAGATAAACAATATCATTAGCCTAACTTAAGCTTTGAAGTCATACAAAAATTTGGGACAGAAGTAATAATAAGTCTTACAAATCGTCATTCATCACCCTTCTACGTATCTTCCGTTCAGTGCGCTCTATTCCGATATTATTTTTTTTCATGAGAGCTTTTTCACTTCTTTTTTTTTTAAGTTTGCTATCGTAGTGTTTGAACTGAATCCGCGACGCCTAGGTGGGAACGAGACGCATTTCTCCACTTGACTACTAACCAGTTTCTGTTATTATTCAAAGTATCTCCTAACCTCATTTTAAATCACGTATTTAATAATTCTTGTCTAAATACAGGAAGTCCTTCCAGAGGGGCAGGTAAAGCAAAAATTATAGTAAAAACTATTGCATTTATGTTACGCAGATAAATCATTGATTCAAGGTGTGTTTTGTTCCAGGAAATGCTAATTTTGTGGCATTTTCATATTTAACACAATATTTTACCTAACAGTACCTTACCAATACAAGTAACTAAACATTTAAATAAAGCTAAGAACAAAGCAATTCAGCTATACAAAGAGATCGATTAATACTGAATGACTTGCTCTATTTGAAATAGCCGTATTTTCACGAGTGATTGGGCAGGAACTTTTTTTTACATTTTGAAAATTAATAAAAGTTGGATAAATATTTTACGGCTTTTCAAAGAAATAATAGATGATTAAAATTCACGAAAGCGACCAGTTAAGGCTTTTTTTTAAAGTGAATATGTTTGTCTTTTGTTAGTGTTTGTTAATGTTATAATTTGCAAATGTCAATAATCTTCGATTTGTGATGATGTCAAATGTGACGGTCGGTCAAACGACCGCCATCAATTCACCAGTAGTGATAGTCAATAATTCATGTTCCAAACACTTTGTCCCATTGACTTTGCGGCTACTGGAATGGTAAATACCCTGAAAATACCAGTTTCCTCACCGAAAAAAATATTACCCCTCCCTCCGGAGGGGAGAAGATACCCGTTTCTTTTTCTCAAAATTTCACTATCTACTTCCCCCATAATATTGAACTAACCAACTCACTACTTATTGCTAATCCTTGCTTCATTCAAGTTCATACATACTCTTCTGCTATTCTGACTCTTCACATGGCCCGACTCAAGGATTCGATTCACTTCATCGTGCCATGTCTTTCTCGGGCATCCCTGATTTCTTATTCCATTTACTTTCACGTCAAATATTTTTTTCACACACCTTTCTTCGTGTATTTGCTCTACATGTCTTAACCTTCTAAGCGTCCCTTTCTTGATCCTATTCATTACGCTTACATCAGTTTTCCCGAATCCGTAAATATACCAATGCTAATCTGTTTATGGAACCGGTTTCAGTAGTTACTGGATAAAGAGACGGTTCCATGTAGGTCTCCGGTAACTGAAACCGCATTATTACCCCATCCCAGATATCAACTGTTTCTACATCAAATTAATACCTCGTCTGATATTAGAATTTTGATAATTCCAAATTAAATTTTGCAGCATCTCTCAGTCAACAGATGAGGCATACCGAACTTCTGCACGAAACATATTTAAAATGCAGAGAACATTAATTAATTCTCACATGAACGTAGCGCTTTTTTAAATTTTAGAAACTGTACGTGAAGGCAAAACGTGAAATACGTCAGCTTGAATAAACTTACCAGAACAGGAAGGCGGGAGGCTCTGTGGCATCCCTCAGGCGGCAGATGAGTCTCAATTCAGAGCCGCTTCTCACATGGATATCCGGTGCGCCTTCCACTTCCGCATATGCATCTATGGAAGGAGAAAAATCAGATTTTATCACATAATTACATGTTTTTATTACAGATGTTTACATTTCTTAATATTTCATAAATACGATTATTTTTTATAGTGAATACTGCACAAGAGTCTCAACTGCTCCCAACCGTCTGAAGCCAGTGAGACTTTAGCATCCCTAATCGGGATGCGTTGTGAGGCTGAAGGTATTGGAGAGGGGAAGCAGATGGAGCAGATGAAGGTTGAAAGTATCTAACTATTCACATCTGGTCACCAAACACGGCTAAAGCCATTTCAAGCAACGTTTCGATTTTGGATGGTGGTCTTTATCAGGGTGACACTGAGAGTATCTACCGCTTTGGGAACGTGCCGCAAATATACTTCATATTAAATTAAATGTGTTATGACACAAATTTACTTTATTAAATGTAATTGCGCGTGCGGAGTTTTGAACTGGTGATCTATGGGTTCATGGTCGAGCGTCTCACCACTCGACCACTGAGGCCGTCAAATATATTGAAAAGTTGGAAACAATAATGCTTTTTTTTTCAATACCTACTAAGGTTATTTTATGTACTTTTACTTTTATCTAGATATTTAGAATGCACTTTTATTTCTTACTGTATATACTTTTAAGATCTGTTTTATTGTTACCTGTCTCAAAACAGACATCGCTTAGTTAGACGATTTAAGTACATGTATTTGTAACAACCGATTTAATTCTAAGATTAAATCGGATTGCCGGAAGTGAAAATGGAATAAAAATGAAATGTATTAAGTGGAGTAGGTAGTTTGTTTTTATTTATATCAATTAGTTGTATTTGCGTGCTGGATGATTCATTATTATTTATTAAATTTACAAAGCACAAAAAAGACGAGGTGTCTTTAGATAGATGGGAAGTAACATTGGCAGGTGATTGAATGAAAGTACAATTAATGACTTCTGAAATACGAAATTCTGTTCAATACAACGAGATAATAAAACATAAATAAAAAGATCACACTTCTTGAAATTTTCTATTCAGTGGTAAAAAAAGCTCCTAAAGGTATGGGGATGCTAACCATCTTTGACCTTTATGGGACTTTGAAGTTGAAAAGGATAAACCTGTCTGTGACCTCCCGTACGAACACATATCGTTTCGAAAGTACCTTTATAAGCAGGGACTTTAATTCGTTTTAATGTCGCTCAAAATTTTGTTTAAGTTGATTATTTTCATCGAGTGCAAATATTTTTAATGTAAGCTGTCTAGCGGATTAGGGTAACAAAGCGTCGGGCTTAAACATTTGCTAGATAAGTCTTCCATCATTACGCAAGCAAAACGGATTATTAAATTAAGTCATCCCACTATTGCCAACTACTGTAAAACACCCACGAAGACGTGCATAGTTCAAATTTTTATTTATCTTTATCTCTAGGTCTATAAAATCTTATTTTTATATTTTCCTTTGACTGGATTATAAAACATTGAAAACATTGTATATGCTACCTAGCTTCTATATACGTTAGCAATATTATTAAATTTTACCTCCATATAATTACTCTGTTCCTATATTCATTTTATTTCATCGTTTCTCTCTCCATTTATTATTATTAAATACGTGTATTGTATATAACTTACATAATTTCTTATTTAAATCGTCTGTTAATATCAAAAAAAATTTATAACTGTATTATTTCACCATATTATATAATTTATGTACCTAACGTCTTTCTCGACACAGAAATTTTTAGTGAGATAAACATGGAACAATCCCTTATATTTTATATTTTAACAAGAAAAATAATAATAAAATAAAAACATTAAATAAAATTATTGCCCACTACGAGATGAATCTTCACAAAACTGTGCTACATAAATTCACTGTTAATATTTTGAAAACAGTACCAAAGATAATGTGAAAAAAACATGAATTTTTTCTGCACCAAAAAGTTAAAAAACATGATTGTTTTCTGCACCAAAAAGTTAAAAAATATTCATAGATTCATCAGCAGATAAACAATAATAATCCGTGGACGATCTGTTAACATCCTGCAATCAGTAAACAGAGGTAACGAGTTCAGAACCCGGCGTTTCCAAATAAATTAAAATGTTTTTATAGTTAATTTATTTTTTGTTAGAGACACTCTTAAAAGACAGTAAATTAAACGTGAAATGTTGTTTTATATGGTCTGTCCGTGCCCAGATCTTAATATTTCTTATTTTACGTTTCCTTTATTCCTTTTTTACAGTAATTTCGTAAAAAGAGTCCTAACTTCTGCCCTCTGTCTAGAACCAGTGAGACTATTGCATCTCCAATTAGTGTATGTTATGAGGCTAAATGTAGTGAAGAGGTGATAGAGATGTAGAAATAGAAGGTTAGCAAATACATGGCTGTTAAAATCTGATCACCAAACACGGCTAGATCCATTTCAAGCAACTTTCGATTCTGAATGGTGGTCACAAATCAATTAAACAAAATATATTTGCGCACGCCGGGTTTGTGCCTACGACCTCTGGATTCGTAGTTGAGCGTCTTACCACTTAACCACGGAGGCCGTCTTTCTTCCCCTGCCCACTTATTTCAGCCCATTTAATGATTAGGGATGCTATAGTCCCACTATCTCCGAGACAGTTGGAACTCTTGTGTGAAGTATTCACAAAAAAACGTATAAATATAAATAATAAGGGTAGATATGCCTACCCTTCCTTATATTCCGTGAAAAGTTGACCCAGCTTAATGTAGAAGGAGAGTTTTTTTAAATCGGTTGCATTTAAAATAGACTGGAAATAACATTTTTTATGACTCCTAAGAGAGCGGTAATATATCGATTTTCTCAATTTCTTATCATGCCTGTGGGATTATAGAGATTCGAATATAATGGATTTTAGGTGGAGCAAAAGGTGATGAATGGGTAGAAGAAGGTCAAGAAAAAGTTTGGAAGTACCTGGATATTCATATCTAATCATTAATATAGCTAAAATCTGTTCATGTAACCTTTTCGATAGGTCATCTATGACCAAAGCGAAGGACAAGCGAATGGCAAGTATTATGTTCCAAGTATGCAAATCATTAAAAAACCACTATTTTAAAACCGCCAAAAATAACCATGCTTTTAAGAGTGAAACCAATTTTTTCATGTATTTTTGTTGAAAGCAATCACTTTGTGGTTTGACGTTTTTAAAGAATTGAAAAAAAAATAACTTTGTATCAGACAGTCGATATTATTTTAATTTTTATGGCCAAACTTTGTATTTTTTGCTTATTTTTTTGTGTCTTGATGGTGCTTTAGGCTTAGTGAAACCGATTGGTCATAAAAAATAAAACAATATCCGTGATCTTAAACATTTTTTTTTTCATTTCCTTAAAAAATTTAATTGTTCAATTATCAAATTTAATAACTTTGTTATTTAGCTTTTCTATTTAAAGTTTTTATTTTTATTTTAGGTGACAACAGCTGTTTTGGCGTTTAAACCCACTATCAAACTGTGGCTAGCCCACATTAAAACGACTTAAATGTGATTAAATTAAATTAATAAAAAAATGGAGAAAAAAAATTATCAATCATCGTATGCTTTTACAGAAACGGGAAAAAAGGTTATTCAACAATAAAAAAGATACTGCAGATAACTTAAGCTATTCATGTTTTTATAAGTTTCGATGTAAAGATTGCCCAGCATTCTATGTAGGTAAAACTGCAAGAAATGTTAATACAAGGGTGACTGAATATCTGAAGTACCTGAAAGGAGTGGGTTACTCAGAATTCGCTTTGCTTCTAACTGATACATATCACTATTTCAATTAATCTTTTGAAATAGATGTTCTCTATAGAAATAGGATAGGGTAAGCCCAAATAATTTGGAAGTCCTTGAAATAAAATTAAAAAATTACTAAAAATAAAAGAACATAACTTAGTTATAGGCAATTAGATTTATCCTGTAGTCTGATTTTAAATTTATTCCCCTTTAACTTCCCTACCCCTTCCTCATACCTCCCTTCCCGTACTTAATCCCCACCTAAGTTGATGTGCTCATTTTATGTTTTCCTCAAGCATTTATAATTGTGTTTTATGTTAATACATATTTATTAAACCCTGAAGAAAGTTCAGGTAGAGCCGAAACCGGTTGGTCTAGGTATTCAATAAAGTGGTGTTAAAAAAGAAGATATTTCAAATTAAACAAAAAATATGATTGACACTTTAAGTAAGGTACTAAAAAAAACCCAAAAAACTACCATTTTTCAGTAACAAAATGAAAAAAGTGTGTAAAAAATATAGCACACAGAAAAATACTTAATGAAAACGGCTAAATTTTCTCGTAATTTTCGAGCGGAAACACTTTTGAAATTTTCCGCTTTTATGTTATTTCAATTTAACCTGATATTGTATAAACAGATTCTGGCCTTTTTATTTACTAAATAAACAAATAATCGTTTATATTAACGTCAATATTTGGCAAAATCATTTTTTGTAGTAAATTCAAATAAGAGGACACAATAACAACCGAGAAATAAGTCGGTGAGAGACTTTCCCTAGAGAAATCGAGAGGTGATTTCAAAATATCTCAATTCCACTCCATTCGTTCGTGTAATATCGTTAAGGCTCTAAAAAAGATAGGAAAATGCAACAACCCTTTATTTACAAGTAGGTGAAGTAAAAATGTTAAAAAAACATGACGTGTTCGTGAAAATAAATTAAGAATAAACGCTGACGATAAACGTAGATCGGACGTCACCATTCGCTGACTCTCGAGCGGTGACAGAGCCAAAAACGGTCTAAGGCAAAAGGGCGGTATTATAAAATGATTTTTTGCCGCAAGGCGTAGTATTCGACGGCCTCCATGGTCGAGTGGTAAGACGCTCGACTACGAATCAAAAAGTCACGGGTTCAAACCCTGCGTGCGCTAAAAACTTTTTAAAATTTAAATGTGTCATAACACATTTTATTTATATAAAATAATTGAAATTATATTTACTGCACGTTCCAGAGTGGTAGATAATTTAAGTGTCGCCCTGGTGAAAGACACCTATTCAGAATCAGAAACGTTGCTTGAAATGGCTCTTAGCAGTGTTTGGTGATCAGATATTAACAGCCTGCTACTTCCTAACCTTCCTCTTTCCCATCTCCTTCCCCACCCCATTAATTTTGGCCTCACAACATACCCCAATTGGAGACGCCATAGTCTCACAGGTTCTAAAAGGTTAGGAGCAGTTGGGACTTTTCTGCAGTACTTACTATAAAATAATATGTATTTGAAAAAATTAAAAGCAAAGGGGTTGAATTTTCTTCAGCAGGCATAGAAAAACGTTATGCCTGAAGTGTTTTAATTTTAATTATTTATTTTTAATATATCATTACGATCTATTTTTTTGTCGGAGGAAAATCTCGGGAAGTAACTAATTCATTGCACAACGACAAAAAGGTCCTTACCTCTGAAATTGTTGCTGAAAAAAGATTTGGACATTTTGTAAATTGTTAAACGGTAAGAATATGAATAGTAAAGGTCAGATTTGATTTTTCTAATATGAATTAAAAATACTTACATCCAGAGTGTATCCTTGGAAACCGTTTGATATTTGTATTACAGATTTTTCAGAATTAATTCAAATGTGAATCTTAAGAAAGTCCCCAGTTCTTGGATGCTGTGGACCCCTTAAAATGGCTATGACGTATGACCCATAAACGTTAATAAGGCCCGGAAACCTTTGGTAATTTCTAGGAAACAAAATGAATTGAAACCACAATTTAGAAAATTCGACATACTTTTTTATTTCTTAAATAAATACAACGATTCCTGAAATATGACATTTTAGCTTTTTTATTTATGACACATTTTTTTCCCCAACAATAACTACTTACACGTCTCATGCATAAAAGAACAGCAATCAATTATATTCATATCTGTGAAACTCATCATGTTTTTTTTATCTGTTTTTGCTTTACACTTAAACATTAACTTTAACAAGAGTCAACTTTAACGACTGTATATGAATGTGACTGAAACTGTGTCCAAAACAACGTCATGTAGCGGACTACCATATCTGCCTACCCTTGCGGAGAAACGGCGTTATGTTTAGTTCATTAAAAAAATAACTTTTTGTAAGACCACGGCTATTATTTCAATTTTTATGACCGACCAGTTTCGATTAGCCTAAGTATCATCAGGGTACAAATTTAAACCAAACAAAAAACACAAAGTTTTCGGTTAAACCCCTACGAGTTTATACATACAGGGAAAAAACATTTCCTTGCTTAGGGTTTTTTATCCAGTTTAGACCTTTTCCCTAAGCAGTCAATTAAATACAACCATCAGATGGTGATAGTTATAAGGCCTTATGAGCCGTAGTACTAGTTAGGTAGACATAATGAGGGGTATTTGTATAAGCCTCAGCTAGTTAACAGAGGATTACGAAATAATTCATAAAATCAAAAAAAAAAGGGAAAAAACAATATATAATAAAATAACAAAACTATGAGAGAACAATAGAAAAACATTTAAATTATAACAGTAGGAGTGAAAGAGACAGATAATATTTAATTGAAAGAGGTTAAACGTCATCTGAGAAGGCGATTAAAGAATGATGAAAAAATTGAATGAGTTTACAAGAAATATACCAAATATTGGACTACTAAAATAATATCCGTGGTCTTACACAAAGTCATTTTTTAATTTATTTAAAATGTCAAACTACAAAGTGATTGCTTTCTACGAAAACATGTTGGTTATTTAGTTCATTTAAGCCTGGAGACAACATTATCAACAGAAAAATGGAGTAGGTCGAAGAATGCAACTAAGAATATCTCTCTGAACGAGCAGACGACATATAAAAGTTGTACCAAACCACATATCTTTCTAATACTATGTTTTTTTTTCAAATCACTGTAATGATTGGCAAAAAGTACATTTGAATGCATGAATTTAAGAAAGATTATCAGATTCTGACGGTTAGACCATTGAATCAAATATTTGGACCGTAAGTTACACCGTAAATTAAAACATTACCACAATAACAGATAGGTTTTTTAAATTCAAAATACTGCGAATTTCTATAGTAGAGAAAAGTAAGTTTTTGTCACGCAATAAAAGTTGATAGTTCCTAATGGATTTTAATGTTGCCCGAATGAATTCTCGCATGTTGCGATCTCCCAGACAAACCCAGTAATAAATTAGAGGTCATCAGGTCATCAGTGCACTAGGTTAAAAAATCAATAAAATTCAAAATACGTAAGATGCATTACTTTGGACTGAGATTGAGGTACAAAAACTATATATTTTAAATTTTATTGAACCCTAATTTTGGAGAAAGATTTTTTATTTATTTTTATATTGAATACCGTACAAAAGTTCAAACTGCT
Organism: Drusus annulatus; assembly: GCA_022651775.1. Taxonomy (NCBI): domain Eukaryota; kingdom Metazoa; phylum Arthropoda; class Insecta; order Trichoptera; family Limnephilidae; genus Drusus; species Drusus annulatus. The sequence goes on from JAGWCC010000231.1 coordinate 854,614, forward strand.
ATCAATCATCTAGAGCCAGTGGGGCTATATGATCCCCAGTTGGGGTAAGTTTTGAGATTGAAGGTAGATAAGAGGGATAGGAGATCGGAAAGAGGAAGGTTGAGAAGTACCTGACTATTCAAAACTAGACATCAAACAACCCATTTCAAGCAAAGTTTCGATCTTAAATGGTGGTCTTTCACCAGGGTGATACATAATATCAATTTAAATATACATCTCATAATTGCCATCAAAATTATACAAAGTAACAAATGTTGTACATAATGCCACCGATTTTTTTTTTTACATGCATTTGTAAAACTTTATTTGTCAACATAACTATGAATTTTTAACAGTTGTGTTAAATTTATGATACATCACTATTTTTTTGGTTATTTGATTTTAACGAAATTAGTCACAAAATAGTGAAATAAGTCGTTAACATGTGGCCTAACCACATTTTGATAATGATCTTGAATGCCGAAATAGCTATCACTGAAAAACAAATAAAACCTAAACTAGCAGAACTTAACTCACTAACTAACTAACTTATTAACCATCACGCCGTTTCTCCCGCAGGGGTAGGCAGAGAGGACGGACCGCCATACAACTCTGTCTTGGCACACACTTCTTGCTTCATTTACATTCATACATCGTCACATACATACTCTTCTGTTATTCTGACTCTTCACATGACCCGATTCAAGTATTTGATTTACTCGATCGTGCCATGTCTTTCTCGGGCGTCCTCGACTTCTTCTTCCATTCACTTTCGCATCATATATTCTTTTCACACTCCTTTCTTCGTTCATTCGCTCTACATGCCCAAACCATCTAAGGGTTCCTTTCTCGATCGTATCCATTACGATCATATCAGCCTTGCATTCTTTCCGGATATCCACATCTAGCAGAACTTAATAATATTAATATTAAATTTGATAAAATTACGATAACACCTTTGATTTGTTTGACTGTTTATGTTAATCTCGTAGCGAATTACGTAGTGTGCAGGCAATATTATATCTTTGAGAGCTTATCCCAAACTTTGTAGCGTGCGAATGCCTTGATTATAAATGGGTGTGCTGTAGTGCGTGTTGAGTTCACAATTATTTGTGTAGTGTTGGTGATTTTACATATAGGACCGATTGTGAATATTCTTGATACGAGTGTGCCACAGAAGACTAAAAATATTTTTGAAAGCTCTGTTTTAGACTTTGTGGTCAGTGATTGGTTTTTAGATGAAAACTCCGTGATAGATTTGAGAATACCACGGCATAGCAACGTTACCCATTGTTATCTCATAAGAAAACCTGTCAGATTAGAAGGTAAGCCTCGTGGCTGAATAAGCCTTGATATTGATATGGCCATTAAGAAACATCCCTTTTCTGAGATGTTATAATAATAATGTATGTTAAAGGGAAACGATTTTGTTTTTTTTTTTAATCAGAGCTCTGATAGATAATATGATCCAAATACAATTTATGAGAACAGAGTTGTGTTTTATATTCCAGCTTATTTCCTTTATATTTATCATTTTTTTCCTGTACGCGTATTTTTTTGTTATTTAATTTATTCAATATCAGATTAAAATGAATAAATAAATAATTATTATTTTAAATTAAACAAACCTTGGGCATGTAGAGTGAATGAACGAAGAAAATAGTGTGAAAAGAATATATGGTGCGAAAGTGAATGGAAGAAGAAGTCGAGGACGCCCGAGAAAGACATGGCACGATCAAGTAAATCAAATACTTGAATCGGGTCATGTGAAGAGTCAGAATAACAGAAGAGTATGTATGAGACGATGTATGAATGCAAATGAAGCAAGGAGTGTGTGCCAAGACAGAGTTATATGGCGGTCCGTCCTCTCTGCCTACCCCTGCGGGGAAACGGCGTGATGGTTTGTTAGTTAAATTAAACAATTATTTTTTTTACTTTTATTTTAGTCTCTTGTACATAACAGTTTGCAAAGTGACTTATAATAATTCATATACTTTTTCACTTAATGATAGTTTACTATATACTAGTTGATATTACTAATGTATTTTATATGGTTCTTACAGGCTTTTTAAAATTTATTTATTGGCAAAATTTTGATGGTTTCCGGCAGAGCATTATAACATTTCATCCCTTTATAAAGTAAGCTGTTTTGTGCGTTGGTTTTATTCTTTTTTTTGTAGTCTGATTTCTTTGCGTGTCCTTGTATTGTGTCTCTGAATATCTACAATATATATAGGGGTGCAAAAAAATCTGCAGTTGATGATCTAGAAAACAATACTCGTAATTATAGATGTTTTGCTATGATTAACCCGATAGAATAAAGTTAACATGACGGGATAGTTTGTAATTCATTATACTAGACAAAAGAAAATAGCTGCAGAAGAACCCATGCGAAGATGAGAGTGGTTTGAGTATCATGTATTTTGCCACTATTGCCAGCATGGTACATGCGCTGATATTCACTTTTGCACATTACCATGCGCGCGGATCATTGCGTTGTTAAACACACAGAAGGTATTAAGATAACAATTTCGTTGGAAAACGTTAGTTATGCAGGAAGCGTCCAAGCCACAATTTTCCGAAATCGAGTTTTACATGTTTTCGTTAAAGATAAATACGAGATTTTTATCTGCTGAAAACATCCAACCTCCAAATGAAATAGATTTTTGGGAATTCAATTTTTAACTAACCCACATTGTACTCGCAGAAATTTGACTTTAATTAAAGTTTAAAACATCTAAATGTAGGATAACTTAGGGAATACATTTTGAAAAAATTGACAGATTTTAAATAACCTATTTGCTATAACTCTCGTAAAGAAAAAACATTGATATTCACTTTGGTAAATGCTGATTACGCAAATTAATGCTTTTGTATTGTCACATTTTCAAACTCTTTTTCCTCGGTTTCATATTTTTGGGGTTGGATGCTTTCTGCATAACTATGTCCTAATGATAAGACCAATAAGACAATTGACCGAATGGTGGCTGAGTGGACAAACGCGTCGGATTCCCACCCGGGCGTCGTGCGTTCAATTCCTCTGCTGGCTAAGCCCCTCATCATCACACAAGCAACATCTTCCGCTTCTTATGATGGCAGTAGGAGTTTTTCAAATATTGTCAGGTTATTCGTAATCCGGGAATGTTTGTCTTTAAAAAAAAATAGGAAGAAACTGCTCAAGGCCGACGAATAAAAATATTAACTTCCCCACAGTTGAGTTGAGGGACAGTTATTTCTGTCTCAAAAGGTTGTAATTAAAAAAAAAGTTATCTTTTTACTCTGAAAAATCCCCATAATGTGACAAAAAAATGTACTCAGCATTTTTATAAAATTCACTGAATATTAGCTGTTGTATTTTTTTTACGTCGGTCCTCCGAGAATAGTTAAATATAAACTTTGATATTACGCTAGAATATTTAGATTGGAGAAAGGTACTGCTCGTGATACAATGATTTGAAAAGTTTCACAATTTATAACAATAAATCCAAAACTCCATGAAATATCACGAGAGTACGAAACAATAAATTTTCTCTGAGCTAATATTTTGAGAAATTATAATGTATTATCGCGGTCGGTTTGTTATGAAACTTAACCATATACATGGAGATCGAAAAATAACTATTTTAAATTAAAAACGTTTTTTTGAATCTGAGTCTTATAGATTTGCTTATTTTAACTACGTAATACTGTTTTCAGTTAAATTAAGTTTTAAGCAATGATTCGTTTGCGATTCCAATTATCTTCATTAGAAAAGGGACACTTATATAGTCTTCAAGATGAACAGAGAAAACACTGTCGGAAGAATGTAAAACGTCCAAGTGAATGAATAAATTAGCCGGAGAAGACATAGCACGATTAAACATCTCTAATTTTAGATATTTTTTATGTCAGAGGACTGGAGTGATCATTATTTATCGCCAATATTTTCTAAGAGGCAAAAATCTTTATTTCAAAATCTTTCGCAACAAAAAACAATATATATGCGTGTATATCAAAAACAGGGTTTTTTTTTAATATACTACCGGAAAAAATATATAATTAATTTACGATGATTTCAACAAATTTAAAATTAAGAGTAGTATTAAAAAAAAACTCAGAACTTACACTGAAAATAGTAAAAAATAAGTAATACAAAGTATTATTATATAAATGATTCCTTACTAACTAAATAAACAACACAAATACACCTTTTTTAAGGGTACGTCTTTCGAATTAAAATTTAGTAAAAGTTTCATCCGCTCAACATGCCCAAACCATCTAAGCTTTCTTAGTCCTTTTCATTAGGCTTACATCAACCTTGCCTTCCACATTTTTAGCACGGTTATACATGGTTTTACGCATATACGCCTCAAGGATCTCATTTCCATAGCATTTGGTCTAATTTAATCCTTTCTGTGCCATTTTCATGGTTGACTGCCATACATTAGGGTTAGTATAAGCGCTCCATTGTTGATTCCTAGCTTTACTTCTTTGGAAATTTAAAAAATATAAATTTAAACACAACTCAAGCCATGGTTTTGAAATTTCTTGTACCAGTCTAAATGATTTTTGTCATTCTTTACAGTAAAAATATTCGAAGAATACAATTTATTATGTCTACCATCACTGACTCAACCAAAACCTTGTTCAGACTTTAACTTGAATGTTCTAGCAAATGTTTATTTTTGTCCTATTTTTGTCGTGGTTTCATTAAAATATTATGTGTGTGCTCTTCTTTCTCTGTTGCTCTTTTTCTTATTTTGTGTTGTGATTTTTTTGTAATTGGCAAAAAGTCCGTTGGTAGCCAGTCTGTTAGTAGCTGAGTGGCCAAATGCGTCGGATTTGCATCGTGGGTTTCATTGTCATGGGTTTGATTCCTCTGCTAGCTAAGTCCTCAATCATTGCACAAGCAACATCTTCCGCTTATTATGATGGCAGTAAGAGTTTTTCAAATATTTTCAGGTTATTCGTTAGCTGAGGATGTTTGTCTTTTATTTATTTTATAAAAATAAATAACACTTGACGATACCTACACATTTTGTTAGTTTGAATAAATAAAATATCTTTAAAAAAATAAAACATTTTTTTTAAATTTCACACAAACAATTTATACACACCCTGTACTCGTGTTCCACGTTTCTGCCTATAAAACCCCTAGAGAAATCTGATTCTTGCTGGCCTGAGCTACGAGCAAGCCACGTGGAAACCGTAGAGTCAGCGGATCCTTATCTCTCCCCGATTCATGGCTATCTACGGTCAAACTAAAATAATATTATTATTATATTAATATCACGATTGAGGTCCCTTATCTCCGGACCCTAATTTTCTTCGTTTGGGGTATTCAAATGATAATATTTAGATTATCATTTGGTTGGATTTTAAATATACGTAGTTTTTGCTATGGGCCTTCTCCGTACAGTAAACGTCAAAGCGTTTTACTCTTTGTCTGGAATTTGTGAGGGCTTCAATTAATTAAAAAATATTGATGTTTATTTTATCTTTAAAATACTCATCATTTTATCATTAGTTTTTTTTTTAAATTATTTTTTCAGTGAATACCGCACAAGAGTCTCAACTACTCCCAACCGTTTAGAGCCAGTAAGACTATGATATCCCCATTTTGGGGTATGTTTTGAGACTGAAGATAGTGGAGAGCAGAAGGAGATGGGGAAGAGGAAAGTTGGGAATTACCTGGCCAAAGCCGATTTCAATCAAGCAACGTCTTAATTCTGAATATCGGTCTTTCATCAGGGCGATACATAGAGTATCTACAACTCTGAAACGTGCCGCATATATGCCTTATATAATTGTTTATAAATTAGATGATGGTCGAATAACCTAGTGCCCGTTCTTATTGAAGGTTGACTATTTCATCGGGGAAATAAACGGCCTCCAAAATGTAGCCAAGAATAGCACTCATAAGCGTATTTTAAGTTTTAAAGCTCGTGGCTTTTTGTGGAGCGTCGTCTTCTTCTATCGCGTATTTGATCATTCTCTACCTGAATTATCAGCTAACTTTATTTTGTATTTATCGCACTTCAAGACGTGATAACATTAATTCCAAAGATGAGAGGTTAGTATAAACTTTCCCATAGACGACCATCTTTATAAATAAATAAATAGTCCATTTTAAAATAAATTCCGTTCATAATTCGATTATCTTTTTTAAAATGTTCTTTATATCTGGAGATGTAAACGACATCGTAAATTTTAAATCATTGGTTGCATCAAAAACTGTCTTATTTATATAGCGAAAATCTGTTGTCGACTCTCACAAAACTATCAAACGCTGAACTAGTGTGTTATGGAATTTAAGGAGGTTTTTTTCTATCTGAAGTTTCTAGGTTACCGCAATTACTTTCACATTGAGCTACGGAGCTTTAAGAAATTCATTCGCCTCTCGAAAAACAAGTTAAATTATTCCATAAGAAAAATGTCGAAAAACACGTTAAATTATTCGATAAAAAGATCCGTGAGACGTATGTACGGTAAAACCATGTATGACCGGGTTAAAAATGTGGGTATCCGGAAAGAATGAAAGGCTGTTATAAGCGTAATGAACTGGATCAAGAAAGGGACGCTTAGATGTTTGGGAATGTAGAGCGAATAAGCGAAAAAAGGAGTGTGAAAAGAATATATGATGTGAAAGTGAATGGAAGAATAAGTCAGGGACGCCCGAGGAAGACATGGCATGATCAAGTGATTCAAATTGTAAAATTCTGCTGGCTAATTCTTCGATCATTACACAAGCAACAACTTTCGCTTCTTATGATGGCAGTAGGAGTTTTTCAAATATTATCAGGTTATTCGTAACCCGGGAATGTTTGTCTTTCTTAAAAAAAAAATGAAATACTGGAATCGCGCTATGTGAATAGTCAAAATAACAGAAGAGTATGTATGAGACGATATATTAATATGAATGAAACTAGGAGTGTGTGCCAAAAAAGAGTTGTATGGCGGTTCCTCCTCTCTGCCTACTCCTGCGGAGAAACGGTGCGATGTTAGTTAGTTAGTTAGTTAGATAAGAAACTATCGCGAAAACAGATTATGAAATTACTGTCGGGCGAAACCGGGCAGTTATGCACGAGTATAAATGTTTTAAAGTTTTGACAACGATACAACAGTTGAGAATCAATAACCTTTCGTTAAGAAAACCACGACGGGGGATTTTATTTCGAAATTCACGGTCTTTCCCGGAATTGTTATAATAACAAAAGGGTGTACGTTTTGAATTCCATTGACTATTCGTGAATTGGTACAAAGGGGTCTATAAAATGAAATAATGATGACTGATTCGATTTACTTGGTCGGGCCACCGTTTTACGGAATCAATTTTTCATCATTTGACAGTGTTCGCCTTTTGACCTCCGCAATATTCGAAGGGGTGGTTCGAGGTCACTTTATTTGGTTTTCGTATACAACAATCAATATTGGAAATTTAGTGAAATATTGAACACAAAATTTTATAGTATTAAGTTTTATTTCAATATTTGTTTTACCCTTTTGTAAAACAATGAATTTTGCTCAACGGCAGAGTGGTAAGATTCGCTTTGGTTTTTGATAAAAGGGTTATGAGGTCAAAACATGGTAATGTACAGTGGAACAAAGGTTTCCTGAATCCTGGAATTATGAGGCTGATGGAGAGGGGAATGAGGAAGGTTGAGAGGAACCAGACTCTAATATATGATCGTATAGCAAAGAGACAGCGATCTAAACAACGGTTCGATTATAAATTATCTTACTAAGGTAATAAAAGGTTAAAGTCAGTTTTGAAAATCCTTAGAAAATACCATGTTATCAGACTTTGTATCAAAATCGTTTATGTTAAATCGACATTTCTATAAGCATTTTCTTGGTAAATGCTGAATTTATTCAAAAAAATTTTTTTTTCATTTTTATATTATTTAAATTCAATTTTTTATAAGAATTTCAAGGTAACTCGGCATCGCCAAAATAAGTCATTAAACAGTAAAAAAAACATACGCATGCGTTGTTTTCATATGGCCTGACCACAGTTTTTGAATGCCGAAAACGCCGAAACAGCTGTCACACTAAAATAAAAACTGCAAAGTAGTAGAACTCAATAATTTCATTATTAAATTAAAATAATACTAAAATTAAAATAATCACTAAAGTTTTATTACATCGAAACAGAGCGGTGGATGCAGTCCGTTGTCTGCCAAATAAATAAAGCAAAATATGAGTTAAACGAAATAATGAAAAAAAAATAACGTAAAATAATAATAATAATAGTACAAGAGCATATGTTATTACATAAATAATGATGGAAAAAAAAATTAACGGCGGTTCAAAGGTAAGTAATGAAGTTCAACAAATTCAATACAAAAAACTGATTGAAATTAAAAAATAAAAAAAACATTTTTTAAACCTCCTTTGTGTAAATTAAATTTAAGGTCACTGTTTTCAATGAAAACAGATTTTGATATAACTAGCAAATTATGTTTATACATATACGAGTACTAGACGAAAAATAAACAATACGTATTACTCTACCGAAAGGTCACTATTTTCCATTATAATATTCCTTGAATTAAATTCATCTTTTTTTCTCGTTTTCCCAAGGTGCCATAGACAGAAATGTTTAACGAAAAATACAGCCAGAGTACAAAAAAATGACCCGAAGAAATATTTATAAGAGGATGATCGAGTGGTTAAGATCTTCGACTACAAATACAGAGGTTGCGGGTTCGAATATCGGTGATCGCAAATAAATTTTATTTAATTAAATTATGTTTTTTCTCAATTGATTAATTTGAAAAAAAATAGTAGTGTATTTGCAGCACGTTCCAGAGTGGAAGATGATCTCTGTATAATTCTGGTGAATGACCACCATTCAGAATTAAAAAAAGAGTGATTAAAAATGGATTAAGCCGTATTTGGTGACCAGATCTGAATAACCAGGTACTTCCTAACCTTCCCCTTCCCCATCTCCTTCCTTTCCTTACTGAATTCAGCCTCACAACATACCCTTCTGATAGGATGCCTTAGTAACACTGGCTCAAAAAAAAAATTGAAAAAAGAATTTTTTGAAGTGAATAACGTAAAAGATTTCCCAACCGCTTAGACCCAGCGATACTACGGCATCCCCAATCGGGGTATGTTGTGAGGCTAAAGGTAGTGGGGAGGAGAATAAGATGGAAAAGAGGAAGGTTGGGAAGTTAAGCACACGGATCACGGATACGCACACAATGCGTTTATATCGGTGTACCGCTTTATAAATAACAATGGCCAACAAAAATAATATTGAAATGTGAATATTTTAAATCTTCATTGACACACATGTGTTAACTTTTTTTGTGTTGGAAAGGTTGTTGATTAGTGTTACAAATGTCAGCCATTCTTGCACCACATGAAAACTGAAACAATATTTTTGCCCAAAAAAATCTCCGCCGAAGCCTTCGAAAATTCGCAAACGTAATGAATTAAAAAATTAGCAACATGGAAATAATGAATGGAGATTCTAACAAAGCTCAAATGAATGACAGAGGACCGTTTATCAAATGGATGATTAAAACGGGCTCAGAATACAGAGTAGATTCAATCGGAATTGAAAGCTCTCAATTTTCGATTTTTAATAATTTTACTGATTATTTCTTAAAAAATCAAACGACTTGTTGTTCTACAAAATAAATCTAGCTAACAGACTTTGAAAAAAACCTATCAAAGCCTTGCATGGATATGTTTGTTTTACAATGAAATCAATACCTGGTTGGGTTTAAAAAAAAAGTAAGCCCAGGTAATTCAATGCTCTCATCAAGTTACTCGAAGCAACGAAAAACTTTAAAAGTTCTAAAACTTGGGTCGCTTGGGTCAAGTATCAGAGCAATAACATAAAGGAGGGAGCGCTTCTGTACTATCTGTAGTCAATATTGATGATTTTTGCCTGACTCGGCTAGACCTGGGCGTGGCTAAAACTAGAGCAAGGGTATTTATACATTAATTCATAGCCCGTGTCGATATAATGTTTTTATTTATTCGTATCACCACTTTTTCACAGTATTGTTATGAACAAAAATATAGCATTTAACCTTAAAAACCGTTCGAGTTATGTTCAGTTAAGTCGCATATCAAAACGTGTGGGCGGAGTCTCCGGAGACGCGGGAGACGGAGAACATTTTTACATACCTAAAAGCGGTGTGATATTTTGCGAAATTTTTGTTGTCTTTTTGTCTCTCACGGTGTACGATGTAAAAACCCGGAGAAAGTGATTTATCCCAATTTTGTATAGGTTGGGTAAAACTCATTAGCTCTCTTTCCATATATTGTTACTCCAAAAGTCAAGTTTTCTCCCAAATGGAAAATATATTTTAGATGGCTGAAGGGCCACAAGTCTTCAGAATCAAACGAGAGTCAAATCATTAAATGCAGAAAAAATAACTGATCAATACTGCATGTTCAAATCATTTTTGACCAAAGTGTCACTTAAGCTTTTTGCCTTTCCAGCGGCGATATCTTTACAGGCCGCCAGAAAATGAATACCATAAAACATAGTTATTTTTCAAGTTTATAATATGTATTATTTATGTAGTTAGTTCATAGTGAAAGGGGTCTTAGTTAATTTTGGCACATAGTTTTTTTCAGTTGCTGTAATATTATTTGTTTTACAGTAACATAACATTTATTTAAAAATACTATCATTTTTCCTTCACTTTTCACACCTAAAAATCTATATACATCGTCGCAGGAAAGTCGAAATGGTTGAGCACTATTTTGGGAAGCTTTCACCAGAGCACTTAAAAGTTTTTTTGTTTGTTTTGACAATAAAGTTCACAAGTCTTCAATACCTGGTTGGATTTTGAAAAAAAGTTAACCCAGGTAACTTAATGCTCTCACTGAGTTATTTGAAGCGACAAGAATCTAAAAAAGTCCCAAACTCTTGCGTCGCTTGAGTTAAGCCTTTTCTCAAATTTTAAATATTTCACAAAAGTCTTCAGAATCAAACAAGATTCAAAGCATTCGATGCAGAAAAAAATAACTGATCAATACTGCGTGTATGACTCGTATTTGACTAAAATGTCACTTATGCCCTTTTACATTTCCAGCGACGATATGAAATTTTCTATTTGTGAAACATGAACAAAATATTTACATAAAAGCATCAAACTTAATATATCATATAGAATTGGCGAACCTCTAATAAATGTGTTTACTTGTGCTCAACAAAGCGTATGAATTATTTGGTTTCAAACAACAATGTTTATTTATCTAACTGAAACTCGGTGTGTGCAACAACACGATGGCCGAACAAACGGAAAATGTTGAGAAGATTTTACTTGGCTCAATTTTTTAAATTATATTTAAATTTTAAATTATAAAGAAACAGAAGAATCATTAGCTATGTCTTTTTGTAATAAGATTATAAATGAATTTATGGAATTTGAAAAAATGTCAATTTTGTGATGTTTACTTATCTCATTGTTCAATCTTGACGTTCTTGATCTTCAACTATATTATTTCATGTTATTCAGGTGTATACATAGCCTGTTCAAAAGAAAAGGTGAATTCTCAATTTTCGCGGGCTGTGTACATTCAACTATCGATTTTTTTTTGTTATGTTGGTTCACATATGTTTATCATATGTTAGCATTATCAACCAGATTATTCACAATTTTTGAAACAATGTTAGTCACGTTTTTGTGTATTCTTTGATTTTTTACTTTTGAAAAAAATGGATCAAAGAATATGTGTCAAATTTTGCGTCAAAAACAAACCACAAATCCAAAATGGCTGATAATGCTAACATATGATGAATATATGTGTACCAAGGTAACAAAAAAAAATCGTTGTGCTACCTTTTTCACCAAGGTAGTATCAACTAGATTATTCACAATTTTGAAAAAGAAAGTAAAATCAATTAATACTGTTTTGTTTTGTAGGATTTCCCAGGTATCTCACAATATATTCTCAGTCCTCTATATAACGGGCAGTTTTGTGACTGTTGTTTTCACATATGTGGTAATCTTACTCCATTTACGTTTTTAGTTTCAAAATTATATATTTATTATTTTTTTAAATTCGATTTTAAATGTTAAATAAAAAAATTAACACACTGTGTTGCAGTTGTTGGAAACCAGTTAAACTTTTGTCTCATTTAATTTATTTGTGTATATTTCACTGTCCTTAGAATGCTTCTCGAAGGTTTTTTAAATAACTTTTAGCTAGTTCAGATCTCCTTCATTGTCAGAATATAATGTCGTAAAGCAGAAGTCTAAATATGAAATACTTGTTAAATCTCTGAACATATTGACTGAGATTATTTTGATTTATTTTCAATACTCAAGTTGACCGTTGTTGGCTCTGCATTATTAGAAACCTTGTTCGAAATAATTAAAAAACTCGCCAATGATTAGACTCACAGTATTTTAATCCATCTTCAAAAGTTTTGGGCAAGTAAACAGTGGTTAAACCTACATAAACAAAACTCAGCTCATAAACCTTGAGAAAGAAATAGATGATTATAATATCTATATTTAGCGATCCTTGTTTAAATGCCTTGAGCGGGTCGACAATAATTGAACCCGAAACTTATTGCTCTCTGTTCTAAAACCTTACGCCACACCTTAAAGACTGAATCATCAAGAACCTCCGTCATATTCCTGGCTCTCTTAGGGTATTATTTCGATTAAAATAAGGTCCAATTTAATGGAAACACAGCGCAAGAATAACATTACTTCACTACTACGACAAGCTTGCCTTACAGTGGGTGTTTTGTTTAATAACATAATATTATTCGAAGGCACGGGAAAACAGCCTGGATAAACACAACCAGCTTACCTCAGATCTACCGTACACGTACACGTACGCTTTACACTGTACGGTGTGGATAGTAATAATACGTTTTAAAAAACAATATGGTTATATTTAGCTTGTACATATTATGATAAATAACAACTTTTGAAAATATTTTAACAAAATAAAACGTTGCATTATATGGTATAGTACAAATCATAATAGTTGTACTCTATGAGTTCTCAAAACCTTAAGACCAGTAGGTAGTCTAGATAAAAATAACTACGAAATTAACAAAGAAAAACTCAAAATACGCTTTAAATAGAATCGCCCTGGTGAAAGACCACCATTCAGAATCGAAACTTTGCTTGAAATGGCTGTAACCGTGTTTGGTGACCAGATCTGAATAGCCAGGTACTTCCCAACCTTCATCTACCCGATCTCCTTCCCCTCCCCACTACCTTCAGCCTCACAACATACCCTTTTTGGGAATGCCATAGTCTCACTGACTCTAGACGGTTGGGAGCAGTTGATACTCTTGTGGCGGTATTCTTGTAAAAAATAAAAATAAAAAGTGTGTGTATACATATCGACTGTTTTGGTCAAATCGTTATTCAACAATTTCTTAACCTTAGTGATAACATAACGGCTGTTATGTTTTACACCTGATCATAATTTTTTTAAATGCTAAAACGGCCTGACTATTAGTGGTCAACGAGGGTCATTATATGAAGTGGTTATAGTTTAAAAAAAACATATTGGGGGTTATCATCAATTTGCAACAGTGTTGAATGTGATGGTGGTTCAAATCACTAAGCCTAAGTTTGTTTCGAAAGAATGTGGAACAATGCTTTTGACCTAGAAACAGTCGATATTATAATTTTACATCTCTTCATAATTAAAATTAGTGTAAAAGTATATGTACGCTCAAATGAAATTATGTAATTCATGCTGGTACTCCCTCTCAAAGCATGATAATTTTATTAATTAGGGAGGTACTTACTTTCTTCAATTTATAAATTATAATGATTGTTTGAAAATTTAACATTGTATTTGCATACTGTTAGGATTGAGTAAAATGTAAAGTGTGTAAAATTAATAATTAATGACTAAGACAGATACATATGTAAGCTTTTAATTATGTGGTTAGGAGTTTGATTCGTGCTTAAATTTAAAAAAAATATGTACCGCTCAAGATTCGCTAACTGCCCGTAGTCAGATGAACCACTGTATTCGCATTTGGGAAATAATGTGAGAATGTGGGAAGAGAAAGGAGATCCGAAAGAGGATGGTTGAGAAGTAACTTGATATTCAGACCTAGCTCAAGCCATTTTGAGCCTCTTAACATTTCTGAAAGGTGGATTCAGAGTAATAATTAATACTGAAAACCATCAACACCGGAACGCGGTACAAAGAACAGTATGTTTAGAATATGATGTAACTTTGTGAATTGATTGTAAAATATGTTTTCCACGCAGGTATTCGAACCCATAACTTCTGGTGCTGCAGTCAACAAGCATACTGCTCTATTGTAGAGGTTCTGATAAATTAATATATATCAAATTCAACTGTCAATTACATGTAAGGGCTCTACTAGGCGCAGGTTTCTTTGTAATATTTTACAAATATAAACCTTAAAAACGCATTTTACCGTAATAGATTTTTGAGATATTATACCGTGTTAAGCTTCCTTCTTCTTTGACCGACGTTTAAGATGGTTTTGCAGTATTCACCATCAGGGAAGATGTGACACAACAACTGCATAACAATCCAACACAGCCCGGCATAAGTGGTGAGGTTTTTAAATCACACCTTCTCAAAAAAACGTGTATTAGTAGCTAACTAACTAACTAACCATCACACCGTTTCCCCGCAGGGGTAAGCAGATAGGACGGACCGCCATATTACTCTGTCTTGGCACACAATCCTTGCTTCATTTACATTCATACATCGTCTCATACATACTCTTCTGTTATTCTGACTCTTCACATGACCCGATTCAAGTATCTGATTAACTTGATCGTGCCATGTCTTTCTCGGGCGTCTTCGACTTTTTCTTCCATTCACTTGCGCATCATGTATTCTTTTTACACTTCTTTCTTCGTTCATTCGTTCTTAGTAGCTACCGTTAGGAATATTGATTTTGCCTTTTGAGAACATAAATCAAACATACTTTGAAAAACACTTACATAAATAATAATAATAATAAAGTAGGCTGTTTTCGTAAAAACATCTATCACCATATTTAAAGACTAACAAAACATTAATTTATTTAATCCTCAACAACTGTGTTGACAGTCATTTACTCTAAGAGAACATTCGTTTCCTTTACAAAAAGTAAGCTAAACTATATTTTACACCTCCAACATTCGAGAACCAACGACACGCAACATTCATTTATCCTAAGAACATTCTTAAATCACGTGGATATTTTTTCAGATGCTGATGCTTACTACTTTATTTAAGTGTTTTTTTTTATTTTTTATAAAATAAATTTAACAAAGCTCAACGAAAAAGTTAACTATGCACTCTCTACCCTTACTTTTTACTATAATACGAAGCCTGATTGAGATTAATCGGAATTCACAATTTTAAAACCTTTTATAGTGTGTTTTTATTTAGTTATTTTTGGCCAGACCAGTTTCACCTTGCAACGAGCATCTTCAGACTGGTAAAATTTAAAGTTTTAATTTTTTTTATTAAAAAAATCGTTACCCCTACGTGTCCTTTCTATAAGTTGGTTAAACTCTTTTTTCGTAATATTGATGTGTTTAAAGATTGTCACAATTGACATTGTTACAATTCAACGATTAGTGATTAGTTATTTTTTGTACATTTAAATAGTTCTCGTTAATGCTTCCGTTTCAAAGGGAGGTTCCAATGTCACCCCGAACGAGAGTTTTTTGCGATTTCTTAGATAAATATTACCGAAACATTTTTGAATATACTCAACTAACTAACTACCTAACCATCTCGCCGATTCTCTGCAGGGGAAGGCAGAGAGAACAGGCCGTCATACAACTCTGTCTTGGCACACACTCCTAGTATCATTCCCATCTATATGTCGTCTCATACATACTCTTTTGTTATTCTCTACTCTTCACATAACCCGATTTAAATATTTGATTTATTTGATCGTACCATGTTTTCCTTAGGGGGTCTCCCGACTTATTTTTCCATTCACTTTCACATCATATAATATTTTCACACTCCTTTCTACGTTTATTCTATTCCTTAATATACTTCTTCTAAGTATTACAAAAAACATGATACAAAGATTATGTCACGAAAACGATTCAATAAGTCACCCGCTTCAAATCGTACGTTTGAATTTTACTTTCGGGTACGAAAAGATTAAAAACACGGAAGGATTATTTCTAGGCCCGTTTCAAATTTTGCACAAATTGAGATCAGCAGAAAAGCATAATGGTCATGCTGTTATGCCTGTCAGCTGATCACAATTTGTTCAAAAGCTCGAACGGGCCAAGATTCAATGTTTAACGAGGAACATAATTAATTTACTTAATCTCTGATCTCCAGGTGGTCCAAAACTGATCTCTCAGAAATGACTTTGGTCTTCAATGGGACACTAATGTCAGGGACATTTATTCAAATACCGGCATCCTTCCAATCAAGACTCTCCCCAAATATGAAATTACAAGCACCATTCTACAAATTACTTAGCAAACAACACGCACTAACATTAAACCCTTTTACAATCAAGACATCCACCAATATAACAATAAAATTCATATTCCACTTACACACACCACAAAATATGAAATAAAATCTTTAGAATACATTGCCTATTTATTATATAACTCGCTTTCAGATAAATATAAAAATAGTCAACTCAATAAAAAAGTCTAAAATAATGCTTTAATAGAATATTTTTTTAATTCGTTTAAAGATGAAAATACCTAATTTTAAAATCAGTTCTCTTTTCCCAGTAGCGTAAAAAACATCACTTCAGGGTTTTATTTTTTCTCCTTTGTTTTTTTTTGTAATTTTGTACCTGATATTTATACCAAGTATCTAACTTTTTTTTTACACTGTATTTCTTATTATGTAATATTGAATTATATTGTTGGATTTATGTTAGTTTGATCTCTGTATTCTGTTGTAACTCGTGTATTTATATAATTTCTATTGTCCCAGAGTGAGTTTTTATAACTCATCGAGATTGCTATTTATGTTAGCAAGATACAAATAATAAAAAAAAATAAAATGAAACAAAATAAAAATGGGATTAATCGTTCAAATGTGGCAAAGTTTGAAACCCCTCAACCTAAGGGTTGATTAAAATACTTTCACAAAGAATTACCAACTGTTTTATGGAGTGTAAGACTTAAAACAATTCTCACCACAAAACAAACAAAGATAATAATTATGCATCCCACAATGTATTCCTTCTACTAAATCAAAAGGATGTTTTCTGGGACACTGGCGCGTGGAAGGACTGTCGTAGGTGTACAAACATAATGTATGAGGGTCGTAAAAGGCTTACAGGCGATCCTTTTGCAGTTGTACGTAATCATAAATTAACATACTTAGGCAGAACCTTCTAAGGACAAACCCTGATTGTGAATTCTTGTCGCAAAAGGTCGAAGGACAAATTTTTCAGCATTATTATTATTTTAAAAGGTCGAGAAAGGAGAGCTCCGACCTTCCGACAGCCGGTAGGAATATTTTCATATTTCGGACAGCAAGAATATTGATTTCATGAAAAAGTTTTAATGTGATTTTACGCTTGACCTGTTTTTGATGAATAGTTTTATGAAAGAGATAAGTTCCAGGTATTGTGGTTTTTAGAAATTTTTCATCGTTAATATTATCACCCTACTTGGCGCCTTAGGACTATCACCTTTTCACTAAACTTAAGGAGTTTTTGGGTGAGAAACGTTTGTCCAACGATCAGAAGGTCGAGGAAGTGGCTGATAGAGCTGGCGGCGGAGGTCTACGACACTGGGATATAAAAGCTGGTGCCCCGACTACAGAAATGTCTCCATCTCTACAGCGATTGCGTTGTAAAATAGTTAAATGTATTTGTAAATGATTTTGTGAATTTCAATTAGATACAAGCCTTTTTCGATACCACATAATTGTTGTTACTTTACTTTCTGGATGAACCTCATACCTTCATTTCATTTTTGAGAATAAATCAGTCTACGATACTTCGATTCATTAAAATTTACTGAAAAGATGTGTGTTGCAGGCATGTCTGGTTTGCCCGAAATGTGTTCATTTTTCCCTAGCTTCGAGCAATATTTATCAAACTTCAACAAATATTAGAATCAATGAACATCTCAGATGTTTAAAAATCCACGTTTTTTTCTGAATAATATCTTTAATAAAAGCACCGGCTTGGAGAAACAATGTATTCAGAGAGAGCTAATTATTTTTACCCAACCGATACAAACTTGCGATAAATCACTTTCTACGAGTTTTTACGTCGTACACCATGAGAGAGAAAGAGACAACAAATTTAATAGACCGCTTCTACGTACTGTCATAATGATTTTGGGCTCCTGGATCACCGCGGGACTCCACCCACACTTTTTATTATGCCACTAAACTCGACACAACTAAACGGTTTTTTAGGTTAGATGCTATATTTTTGTTAATTTCCATACGGTGAAAAAGTGGTTATACGAATAAACAAAAACATTATGTCGATATGTGATATGAATGAATGTATAAATACCCTAGCCTTGGTCTAAGCCACGCGCAGGTCCGCTGAGTCAGGTAAAAATCATCAAAAACTGACCACACTGTCTTGGGTTGATACCACTCTGTATAATCTTAGAGCAACGGTGTTCATATTTTTGACAAAAATGATCATGTCAACAGATTAAATAATTTTGAAACACTAGAAACAAAGAAAGCAATTAAAATTTATAGTTATTTTCTTAATAATCAGGTAAATTCGTCCAGTAGCCCAATATTAGGTATATTTCCTGGAAATTAATATAATTTATTTTTATTCTTTAATCACGTTCTGAGTTGACGTTTGCCCCTTTCAATTCATATTATTTGTCTCTTTCTCTTTGTTCCTTTGTTATAATTAAAATATTTTTTATTGTTTTATCATTGTTCTGTTATTTTATTCTCCTTCTGTAGAACCTAAGACTTGCATTTTTGTCTGGTTTAATTTTGTACCTCGATGATGCATAGGCTAAGCAAAACCTGTCGGTCATAAAAATAAAATCTTATCCGTGTTCTTATACAAAGTTATTTTTTTCACATCTTAAAATAAATGATGGCTTTACATAATAATTATATTGAACAGACAACCGATAAGTTAGGTTTCATTTCGTCGAAGTTTTACTTTACCAAATTTTGAGAAATGTTAAATGATCTCGCATCTTCTACTCGTAAGCTATTACTTAAGAAAAGTGTTGAATAAAGAGGTAAAAGAACGGTGACAAGCAATCGAATTAATTAAAACGTGTTGCAAAATCCGTTTTATTCCCTCCCCAACCTTGGTGATTGGATTTAAATAAAAGATTGTTATGAGTACACAAAGCAAAGTGTACAAAATTTCACTTTAAATACTTGTATATAAACAAAAAAACTTTACGGTAGCAAAAGTTAACCGGGTAGAAAAGATTATCTCCACATTTATGCAACTCTAACTGCATTGGAAATAATATCCCCCAGCACTGTTCAAAATGTCAACAACACTATCTAACTTATTAACTAACCATCACGCCGCTTTCCAGGAGGGATAGGCAGAGAGAACGGACCGCCATACAACTCTGTCTCGGCACACACTCCTTGCTTCATTCACATTCGTACATCTTCTCATACATACTCTTCTGTTATTCTGACTCTTCACATCACCCGACTCAAGTATTTGATTTACTCGATCGTCGCTTGTCTTCCTCGGGCGTCCTCGAATTCTTCTTCCATTCATTCCATATCATATATTCTTTTTACACTTGTTTATTCGTTCATTCGCTCTACATGCTGGAACTAACTAAGCGTCCCTTTCTTGATCCTATTCATTACGCTTACATCAGCCTTGCATTCCGGATATCCACAGATTTAACACAATCATATATGGTTTTACCGACTCATTTTCACAGCAATCAGTCTACTTTCATCCTTCCTCTGCCAGTTTCATGCCTCACTGCTATATATCAGGGTCGGTACAAGCACTCCATTGTCTACTGCTAGATTCGCTTCTTCGGTCAATTTCTTTTTTTTATAGTGAATACCGCACAAGTGTCATGACTGCTCCCAACCGTCTAGAGCCAGTGAGACTATGGCATCTCCAATTGGGGTATGTTGTGAGGCTGAAGGTAGTGGAAAGGCGATGGAGATAGGGAAAAGGAAGATTAAGAAGTACCTGGCTATTCAGATCTAGTCACCAAATACGGCTAAAACCATTTTAACCAACGTTTCAATTCTGAATGGTGGTCTTTCACCAGGGCGATACTTAAAGTATATATAACTCTGGAAAGTGCCGCAAATATGCTTTGTATTATTTTAAATGAATTAAATGTGTTATGATACATATTAATTTAATAAAAGCGCACGCCGGGCTTGAACCCGCGACCTTTGGATTCGTAGTCGAGCGTCTTACTTCTCGACCTCGGAGGCCGTCAAATGTTTATGAAGTTTCCTGCATTCACCCTTCTTTCAGTATCCATCTTATACAATACGATAGGTGTAGACAAAACCGAACAGGAAGAAACAATAATAAGAAAAGAGAAAAAATGTATTTGGCTTACCATGCACTCTTAGTTCCAGCAGGATAGAGGCGGGCGGATGCGTGGCAAGTTGGCACTCGTAAATGCCACGGTCGGCGCGCTGCACGCGGCGCACGACCAGCGGCCACGCGGACGGCACGTGGCGCGCGTGCTGCACGACGAAGCGCGCGTCGTGCGAGTACGTGCTGCCCCCCACGGTCAGCAGGTGGTAGTCGCGCTTGCGAATCCATGACACCTGGAAATAAATAAATACGTTAAAAAAAGTATTCTGAAGGAGGCTGAAGATTATTTATTAATTTATATTATTTTGCAACTATTTTACACCAACACATTGCAAAAAGCCTTAGAGTATACAAGAGGTAGCCCAAGCCAAGGCAGTGAAGTCAGTTTTGGACTTGTTTTTGATGATTTTAACATGACTCGGCGCAAATGGGCGTGGCTAAGACTTAGGCTACGGTATTTATACCTCCATTCATATCACATATCGACATAATGTTTTTGGGTATTCGTATAGCCACTTTTTCACAGTATTTAAATCAACAAAAATATAGCATCTAACCTAAATAACCGTTTAGTTGTGTCAAGTTTAGTGGCAAAATAAAAAATGTGGGCGGAGTCCCGCCGTTAACCAGCGTAAATAGCCAGCTTAAGATCATTACGACAGTTTATAGAAGCAATCCAAGAAATTTGTTGTCTCTTTCTCTCTCATGGTGTACGATGTAAAAACTCGGAAAAAGTGATTTATTACAATTTCGGATGGGTTGGGTAAAACAAATTAGCTATCCCTCCAAATATTGTTACTTCAAGCAAAAACCTCAGAGCAAGAATATGCTCGTATATAAAGTAGAAAGCTACATATTTTTACCCAACATTTAGAAATTTACGATAAATCGCTTTCTTTGGGTTTTTATGTCATAAACCGTGAGAGAAAGAGTCAGTTTTGGTTTTATTTATTTTATATTAGTGACTTTGTACATTCAAGCTTACAAGTATCTAGTTATTTCTTCGTTTTTTTTGCTTAGTGATATTTTAACTTACATACTACTTATTGTTTTGATTTTGATGTATTTTAAATAGTTTTTACATGCTATCTTGAATATATTGATTAACATAATTTGAATGGTTTCCGGCAGCGCATTATAAGATTTCATCCCTTTATATGGTAAGCTATTTTGTGTGTTGGCTTTATTCTTTTCTGGTAGTCTTATTTATTTGCACGTCCTTGTATTATATTTATGAATCTCCACATTGTGGATAATTTTGTCAGAACAATATTCTTGTAATAAGTTGTATGTATAAAAATCAATACGTTTAACCTATATGTGACTGAAAGGGTACCCGCTTCGGTTTTCAAAATTGATTTTTTTAATGTTCCAGTAAGTCTAACTGGCTGAAACTTCCTGAGTTTTCCACAATAGTGAACATGAACAATTGAACATAACCGTTGCATATGTGGAGGGTGGTATGTTAGCGGAAAACGAAAAGGTATAATTTACAACTTTTGATGACTGAAAGAGTCCCGTACGTTTTCTATATATCTTTTTAAAGCTTGTCCTTATGCGAAAGTGAATGGAAAAAGAAGTCGAGGACGCTCGAGAAAGACATGGCACGATCAAGTAAATCAAATACTTGAATCGGGTCATGTGAAGAGTCAGAATAACAGAAGAGTATGTATGAGACGATGTATGAATGTAAATGAAGCAAGGAGTGTGTGCCAAGACAGAGTTATATGGCGGTCTGTCCTCTCTGCCGACCCCTGCGGGAGAAACGGCCTGATGGTTAGTTAGTTAGTTTTAATTTTTTATCTTTTTTAAATGATAAATACGATGTTATGTTGTGTTTAAAGTATATCACTTGTGTCGTTAATACTATTTTAAATAACCTTTTTAATTTACAACCACAAGAAAAAAATATGGTACTGGATGAAATTCCTATCCACTTTCCCAAGTATTGAACTGAGTCAAAATGTATTACGTCATAAAAGTGGTCCACAAAACTTCAGCAAATGATATACTGTAAATGAAACTTTCATATCAATTTGAAAAAGGTGTAATTTTCTTCGATCACATAAGGGTTAAATATAATAGACAAGTTCTCACACAATATAGCACGTCTTTTAGGTATGTAAGCATGTGTTCCGTCTCCCCCATCTCCGGTGACTCCACCCACTGTGTTTTCTTATGTGACATATCAGGACCATAGGTCTCTTATGTCGACATGTGCTATGAATGGATGTATAAATACCCTAGCCACGCCTGAGTCATGAAAAAATCATTAATCCTGACTACACTAGCGCTCCCTCCTGGTTTATTATTGCTCAGAGGCAAAAACGATAAAAACACACACAAAATATTTATCATAATTATTCAAAAATAATGGTAAAAAAAGCAAAAAAAAGTTTAAAAAAAAAAGTTATTTTTAGTAAGTACATAATATAGTTAATCGGAAAAGCTAGTTCGTGCTTAAACTTATTGTGGGTCATATATATTTAAATACATATATTAGTACACAGTGTGTTTAGAACCCGTTACCTCTGTATCTCAGCCCCAGGATTTCGTCAATATTATGCCGAGCAGCTATCATATAACAGCTGTCGTATATATTTTGTAAAGAAAAACAAACATTCCCGGGTTACGAATAACCTGAAAATATTTAAACGAAAACACTCCTACTGCCATCACAATAAGCGGAAGATGTTGCTTGTGCAATGATGGAGGACTTAGCTAGCAGAGGAATCAAATCCACATTGCCTGGGTGTTCCGACGCGTTTTTTCACTCAGCTACTAATCTTTTATTCACTCCAACTGGGTAAATCGAGTTTTCTATGTGTCATTTTATTCTGTGTAAGGCGACATTTGTGATTTTTCACGACACCTGCGTAATGAAAAATGATCGAATTTTTGTTATTCATTATTATTACTTTTTACTCATACGAAGACCGCCGTCTCCTGTGTGTGGTAACCGTCACATTGTTATTTTTTGTCTTTGAAAAAGATAAAAAATAACGATTCGTAAAATTAATCGTCTTATCTGTGTGTTTAACATCGCACGTACTTACATGATATGTGTGTGCAGGTATAGGTCACGCCAAACAACACCAACCTATGATTTTATATATCAGTGCATACATATACTACTTATCGTTATTAGCAGGAAAGGGACAGAAAGTATGCTCTTTTGTGAAACTTAAATATACTACAAGTCTTAGTTTGTTGTGAGTGTTTTCTTTTCATTATATTAAAAATGAATTGTTTTCAAATTTTATTGGAATTATATTTTTTGAAGTCGAATAATAATTTTGAACGTGGTTTATGCAAACGATGTTTTATTTTGTACTGTGTTCCAGTTTAAACAAAATATACTAACCAATTGACTCCTTGGCCCTTTTTTAGCAGAGGAAGGGAGAAGGTTGGTGAGTAATAGTTTTTTCTCGGCACACATTCCTTGTTTCTAACATAACAATAAATCAATTTCTGCTAACTTTTTTAGTTATGCCTACTCTAAACATTACTAAATTTATATATTTGATTAACTTGATTGTTTCACGTCTCTGTAGAATTTTCCCAAATTATTTTTTCATCCACTTATGCTTCATATATTTTCCTGACATTCCTTTCTAGGTCTATCTGATATACTTATAATAAATAATATGAATAAAAAACCCTCATCGTAGAATTATTCGAGATTAAATGTGCTTGTTTAAAATTAGTAATTCAATATTTTACACCCCTAAATTGTTATAGTAATTGCATTTCATTGTCCTGGCAGGACAGTTACAAGACAGTACCTACCATATTATTGTGACAATTCTTCTTCAACCTCACAATATTATACTCCTATGCGACGAATTCAACATCTGGGAAACAAATACTGCCATGTTATTGATATATTACGTTCGTCAATATCACAATATAAGCACCCCTTGGTACAGATTTTTACATCTAGTAGAGCTGATTTATTCGATGAAATTATTTAAGTTTGGATATACCTGCTATTGAATACTTTTTTTTTCTTGTGCAATAATTTTGCACTATTTAGTATGTATATATATTTTTTAAATGTAAACATTTGTGTAAATGCCTTTAACGGATGTAAATAAATATGTCGAAACTGAATAAAATATTTTCGTTAGTATTTATTCTCATGTATACATCAGCCTTACATGTTTTTCGAATGTTCATATTCGTAAATTGGTCGTGCAAATAATTTATACAAACATCTCTGAAATCTGATTTAGACATTGTTCAACCTTCTTCTGCCAGATCTATGCTTCACTACCAAACAACAGGATAAGTATCATAATTCTATTGTAGTCTGGTAACCTCCCTTATATTGACAACTTTTTATTTAAAGGTAGCATTTCACATTGACCTCGTTCAGTAAAGGTAACGTGGGTCGGTGAACTAATTTCACATAAAAAGGTGAATTCACATAAAGCCTTCGTATCTGAAAGCCTTTAAAATTACATGATACTCTATTTTTTATTACAAATAAAAATATCGCAAAAATTGCGCATTTTATTCAACGTAGGAAAATATTAAATATACTGCTTTTTCATTTCTTCTTTTAACATGTTTTAACGCATGGTGAAGAGCATAATCGAGAACCATTAAAAAATATAATATTCTTCACTTGATTGAATCATTTTGATTAGAAACATAATTGATTTAATCATTTCAATGATTGTTGTAATCGATTTTATTAAAACTTTGAAAGGCGGTGATAAGCTTTTGACAAATTTAACGTTCTAACCAGTTTGTTATTACATAGTACCTTTTGTTTTAACTTTATTTTAAATGCTCGGCTTAAAAGTCAGCACAAAAACGCCCAATACGTTTCTGTATGCGACATAACTCAACGGTTTTTGAGGTGATATCCTATATATTTGTTGATAACAATACTGTGAAAGAGTGATTCTACAAATAAACTTAAAAACATGTCGATATATGCTATAAATGGATGTTAAAATGCGTATCTGGTGAAAACATTAGCCACCCAAGAATAAGGAAAAAACAACAATCCTGGCTACACTGTTTCGCAAAGCTATCCCTCGGTATATTATTACTCCGAGAATTCAGCAAATAAAATACTATTGTGTAATCACTCAGCTGTTTGCAACCTCCATCATAAAATGAAAACCGCCAGCTTTAATCCGTCACATTTTTTCTAATTCTCGTTTTCAAAAACAGCAGTTCACGAAATATTATTTTGTAAGGGGTAATAATGTCAAAAGCATTCCCGAAAAAAATACCTGACACAAAAAATGATGCTGGTGCCTTTTTAGAGCGATTTATGGCAGCTAGGCGGACTGTAAAAAACTTAAAATGGCGCCTGGACAAAAGAAAAATCCTAGCTTAATTTGAAATGATTTTCCGAAAAAGCTTATTTTTTAGGAAAAAGGAAAAACATTATTTCTGCGTGGGATAATTAGGGTGGTGAGATAATGAACTTCCCGGAAAAGAACTGTAATTTAAAATACATAAGACAAAACTCCACAGAATTCAGAGATAAATTTGAAACTCTTCTTATAAGGAATATTTTTATTTGTAAACAATATAATATAAAGCCCTATTTCTCAAAAGCAGACTCTAATTCTACTTTAAAAATTATTTGCTTTGTGCAAGTTCTAGTGATTTTTTGATGATGGATAAATAAACCGGTAAATAAGAATTGTTTAATGGTTTTAAATGGTTATTTTTGGTTGATGTGTTTCCAGTTTTCGTCACATTTGACATGCATTTATAAACTTATGGACTATTGTCCAATTACAAAAAAAAAAATAAAAACAAGAAATGAGAAAAAAATAACAGCAGAGAAGAAACAGTTAATAAATAATATTATAATGAAGCAATAACAAAAATAGGAAAAAATAGACATTAGAAGAAACGTTCAAGTCAAAGCCAAAGTCAAGCTAAAGTTTTTGTAGATTCGTAAAGAATGCCAAACAATATTATTTATACTGGTACCAAAAATTTCAAGAACATGGCTTGAGTTGACAAGTCTCGACATTCTGAACAGTGGACAATGATGCCCTTAATTAGTAGAGTGATGATTGAGGAACAGCAATTCATGATGAGTCAATAATACAGACATCGTTACAAGTCAACGATTAGTGCTGTTTTTTTTTTTTAACTTTAAATTGTTCCAGTCAAACGCCAATTCTAGGCCCGTTTCAGCTTTTTGAAAAAATAGTGATCAGCCAACAATAATACCATTATACTTTCCAGATGATAACGAAATGGCGTCAATCATGGAAATATGACGAGGTCGAATGTGATAAAAGTTGACCACACCAACCTTTTAAATGTTTTTTTTATATGAATGGCGCACGCCGGGCCGCACATTCGTAGTCGAGGGTTCACCGCTCTCAACCTTCTTTAAAGAGCCAGTGAGCATCCTTAAAGATAACATTTGGCAAAGAGGGATTTTTGTAAAATTGTAAAATTATTGTAAAGAAACGAAAAAACGGAGGCAAGTCAAAATAATATTATGTTTACGAATGGCAGTAAGGATAGACAAGGTTATACAGTCTGTAGAAATAAAATGCCTCGTGAGCAAATTGTTTTCAACGATTCGCCGAACCTTGATCAGTTTTTATGCAGTCGTAAGTACCCACGTAAATGTTGTTTCTGTTAGCTTTTGTTTTTTTAATTATAAAGTTTTTTATTTAAAATATGTTATTTTGACAAGGTTAACAAAATAAAAATATGTTTAAAGGTCTTAATAATATCAGTTGTCTTTGATGTATTTGTGACAAAGGAAATTTGGACATTCTTTCATATTCTTGATCGGTGCACTGGTTGCAGTCTATTCTGTGTTTTTTTTAAATTTTTTATAGTGAATACCGCACAAGAGTCCCAACTGCTCCCAACCGTCTAGAGCCAGTGAGACTATGGCATCTCCAAATAGGGTATGTTGTGAGGCTGAAGGTAGTGGGGAGGAGAATGATATGGGGAAGTGGAAGGCTTGGAAGTACCTGGCCATGCAGATCTGGTCACCAAATACGGCTAAAGCCATTTCAAGTGACGTTTCGATTTTAAATGGTGGTCTTATACCGGGGCGATACTTTGAGTATCTACCACTCTTGAACGTGCCAAAATATACTGTTTATAATTGTAGACGAATTAAATGTGAAATAACACATGTTAATTAAAAAAAGAAAAGTTATTTGCGCACGCCGGGTTTGAACCTGTGACCTCTGGATTCGTAGTCGAGCGTCTTACCACTCGACCATGGAGGTCGTCAATGTGTGAGTTTCTTTGTGAGGCCATCCATCAACAAAACGACAAACGCAACATTTTCGAGACAAACGATTCATTCGAGACATTAATGCATTAGAAATGTATTACTTACATAGATCAAAAATGAAACAATCGTTAGCCGTAAGGCTTCTAATAAAAGCAATCCTAATAATGATGTATTACTGAAATGTCAGTATAAGGTACAGTTTTGAAACCAGAAAAGCATTTTTAAACGTTTTACTTTAAATTCTATTATGCTTTTCATAAAGAATTTAAAAGTTTACTGTTTAAAAATCGTATTCACAGGAAACCTCACACTTTATTCTAACTACCCGTAAAAAATTAACAGGTGAATCATTTGTAGTATTGTTTGTACTAGAAAGTCAAAGAGTGTCTATTTTTGGGTGCTGACACTTAATACCCTGAGATATTCGGTAAAAAAAATTGGAACACTCGGGCATCAGTTGAAGTCGTAGCACGAGGACGAATCGTGTATTTTCAAACTGTGTAACATACGGACACATGGGTTGCATCATATTATATTTACAGGGAGCTTGAATTCAAGTGGTACACAAAGCTTTCTAGGAGGTATGGTAGAAACGTGATATGCATTGCTTAGGTTAGCCTAGTTTCAATTGATTTTCCATCAGCCTTTTGGAGTAAGATGTGACCGTAGTAGTAAAAATCCTAAAACGTAAGCCGTAGTACCGTGGTTGTTTATTATATATTTTTTACGTTATTTGAAGGAAAAAACGTACCAGCAATTAACTCACTTTCTCTCACCGGTCAGTAGCTGAGTGGATAAATGCGTCGGATTCCCACCCAGGCCCAATTGACTAAGTCCTACATCATTACACAAACACTATTTTCCGCTTATTATGATGGTGGTAGGGGTTTTTTTCAAATATTCTCAGGTTGTTTGTCACCCGGAAATCTTTGGCTTTGTTTAGAAAAATAAATAACAATTAGTAAAAAAATACACACAGTCCTATTGGTTTCGGACCGTTGAGACTTTTGCGGTATCCACAAAAAAAATGCGTCAAGACGAATACATTGCTTCAGAAATGCGAATACATGAAATAAAGAATGACATGCGTAACTTTAGTATGGTGACGTAAGAATAAGACTCACCGCATACTTAAAAATAAAAACAAATCGTCACATTAAAATATTCATAAAATAATGTGCTCGGGGTGAAAAACCTTTTTAATTATTTTTTTTATAGTAAACACCGCATTAAAATCCCATCTCTTCCCAATCGTCTAGAGCCAGTATAGCATCCCCAATGAGAGTATGTTGTGAGGCTGAAGGTATTGTGGAGGGAGGAAATATATGTGGAAGAGGAAGGATTGTAAGTACCCGGCTATTCAGATCTGGTCACCAAACTCGACTAAAGCCATTTCAAGCAACGTTTTGATTCTGAATAGTGATCTTTCACCAGGGCGATACTTAGAGTATCTATCACTCTGGAACGTGCCGCAAGTAAAATTAACATTTTTTTTAATATGAATTAAATGTGTTGTGACACATATTAATTACATGAAAGTTATTAAAGCACGCCGGGCTTGAACCCGCGATCTTTTTTTTAGTTTGTCATTAGGTTAGGTTAGGTTAGGTTTTGTTAGGATAGGTTAGGTATGGTTAGGTTAGGTTGGGTTAAGTTTGGTTAGGTTAGGTTAGGTCAGGTAATTTTCTGAGTTTTCGTGGTTTGAACGCAAATCACCGTCTATAAACACTGCTAAAATATAATTAAAAACATAGACCACACGTTATATTTCATTCGCAAAAGCTCGCTTTAACATAAATGCTTTTACAACTTTCGCCTCAAGGTTCCCGTTCAGTTTAGACCCGTGAGCTGACCACGTGATTGACCCGCACGTTTAACGCACAAACATATTGAGTAATTATGCCTCGAGGATCTAATATATTATATAATACACGGGCATTTCTATCTGGAAAGCGAAAGTTTCGAGTCCTAAAAACTTCTCCACTTTACCCCGAGCCGAACCTTGTTATTAACTGCCCTTTTTCCAGTTCTGGATCGGGGTAATTAATCTAGCCAGTTAGCCCAGGGCTGGCGGCGGAGGTTGTTGGGCGCTTTTTGCCCTAACCTTAGTGTGAAGTGGGCGCAGACCTGTCAAACTTCTAGATTGGAAAAGATTAAAAATAAATAAAAAACCATATTTATAAATAGAACACATACACTTTGTTTTTTATATGGCAAGCCACAGAGTTAATGCTTTTTACGAATATATAAAAAACCATATCGTCGCCGGAAAGATAAAAGGGCTACACCGCTATTTTGGGAAGCTTTCACTAGACACTAAAGTTTTTTTTGGTCAACAATAAAATTTACAATTCTTCAGTACCTATTTTTTTATTAATTTGTTTATACTTTAACGACTATTGTCCAATTGCAAAAAAAAAAAAAGACTACAAAAAAGCAATAAAAAGAGGATCAGAGAAAGAACAACACAAATATTATGAAGCAATTACAAATATATACATTTAAAAGAACATTCAAGTCAAAGCTGAGCAAGGTTTTGGCAGGGTCGTAAAGAATGACAAAAACATTTAGACTGGTACCAAAATTTTCAAGACCATCGCAAGAGTTGACAAGTCTCGACGTTCTGGACAGTGAAGAATAATACCTATAATTAGTAGAGTAATGATTGAGGAATAGAAATTCATTGTTTCTAAATCTACGGTAAGGAATGTTGAACTGGATGATTTTCAACCAAGAAGGTGAGTCAATAAAACAATTAATAATTATTTAGAAAATGAAAATCAAATCAAAGTCTTTCCAACACTTTTCTAACGAAAAAAAATTGTAATATTTGTTTAATTTCATCTAATGGATAATCACCTTTTTCTCGCCCTAATTTCTATGCAATTCCGCGTAAGAAGCGATGTTGTAAACATTAAAAATTGGACTTAGGTAACTCAATTCTCAAATTGAATTACGTAAAGCGACAAAAACCTACAAAAGTCCCAAATGGGAAAAAAAGAAAGCATTTATGTTAAAGCGAGCTTTTGCGAATCAAATATATTGTGTGTCTATGTTTTTAATTATATTTTTAGCAGTGTTTATGTATGATTTTTTGCGTTTGATATATATATATATATATATATGGTATATATATATATATATATATATATATATATATATATATATATATATATATATATATATATATATATATATATATATATATTTATATATATATCAAACGCAAATCTATAAAAAATATATATATTTATATATATATCAAACGCAAATCTATACAAAAAATAGGTATATAATTTTTTTTTTTTTTATTAACAAAAAGAATCAAGGACTATGTGCCAAGACAAATTTGTGTGGCAGTATACTCTTCTACCCACCCCTTGTGATATTTAACTACTTAGTTAAATAATTATTTTGAAGTGTAAAAATACTTAAAACGCAGATTTTTTTTTTTTTTAAACCATTATTTTATCACTAAATGATATTTTTATTAATTATTAATTTTTCAAAATATTATTTAGTAATAAAAAAAATGGTTTAAAAAAAAAAATAAAGTTAAGATTAAATTTGTGTGGCAGTATAATCTTCTACCCACCTTATTGTTATTTAACTACTTATTTAGTTAAATAATTATATAAACATTATTTAGTAATAAAAAAATGGTTTAAAAAAAAAAAATCTGCGTTGTAAGTATTTTTACACTTCAAAATAATTATTTAACTAAATAAGTAGTTAAATATCACAAGGGTGGGTAGAAGGATATACTGCCACACAAATTTGTCTTGGCACATACTCCTTGATTGATATTCATACCATTTCAATAAGTTTTCTTGCGGAACAATATCGGCACTGAGCGGAACCGGACGTTGGAGTGAATCAGCCATTAGCCAGGAACAACTTAGGAATCCGACGCGTTTATCCACTCAGCTACCGACTGGTATATGAGTACCTAATATTGGACTACTGGACAAATTTAACTGATTATTAAGAATTGGACTATTATTTTTACGGCTTTCCAAAATATTTTTAGTAACCATGCCTCCGAGTGCACAGATTTGTTAGTACATTTGCAATAAGAATTTATCAATCTCACTATATGTGTACAAATTTGTCGGTTTTGTGCATCTTTTTTTCGTACGGTGCAGTAGAGATGTGGAAAATCAAAATGGAATGCAGATGTGGAAGCTGATTAAGAGAACAGTGGTTGTGCAATAAAAAAATCAAATTAAACAAGTATTTTTATAAAAGTTCTTCATATTTAACAAAAAAAAATAGGTTTAGTTTCATTTATTTTATATTCGTTACTTTGTACATTCAAGTTTACAAGTAGCTAATTATTTCATTTTCTTTTTAACTTTATGATTTTTAACTTATCTGCTACTTATTATTTTGATCTATATGCATTTAAAATAAGTTTTACAAGATATTTAGAATTTATTGATAGGCATAATTTTAATGGTTTCCGGCAGCGCATTATAAGATTTTATCCCTTTATATGGTAAGGTATTTTGTGTGTTGGCTTTATTCTTTTCTGGTGGTCTTATTTATTTGCATACCCTTTTATTATATTTGTGAACATCAACATTGTTTTAAATAATTTTGTCAGCAAAATATTTTGGTTACAAGTTTTTCTTCATTTATTATTTATTTTGCATAAACACCAATGTGTTTAATGTTAGCATCTATTGCACTGTTAGCCAATTTAGTTCCTCTGACATTTTAGTTACTTTTGGGTATCTGTTTGGCCTAAGCATAATTCTCATTGCTCTATTTTGGAGAATTTGAAACATGTTTTATTCTCTGTCGTCACACAAGAAAAGAATCGTTGAACAGTAATACAAATGTGGAGGATTAATGGAGTTGTATATTTTAATTGCGGTTTTTCTGAAAATTTTCGACAAATTCTTCCCAAAAAAGAGATCTTGATTCCAATTCTTTGGCTCCAGCGCAATCAGAAATAACAAAGATTACCACGTCATTAAATTGTAAAATAGGTTTGCTTCCAGCCTTTGAGCATCACTATTCTATGGCTCCATCAACAATAATAAAATATTAAAGAAAGTTTTCGGTCTTTGTGCGAAGTTTTTTTTCGTCCTGTCCGCAATAATGTTTATAATTAACATTATACTTCAATCCTGTTGATGAAGTGCTTTTGGCGGTGGAGAGTTTATTATTATTTTCGGTGAAGTAACTTACTTCACGCTAAGGCGTGGAATTAAAAGATTGAAAAATATATAAATTTCTGAAATTTTCTTCTGAAAAGCTTTCTCTTTGTCCTTTGGATATTCAACCGAGGTTCGATTTTCTGTGCTTTGAACAATTAGTCCATTATTGAAATGTTTTCTCAAGAAATAAATCGTTTCACCCGCATATTAGATAAGTGCCCTTGAGGCAATTTTTCACAAAAACGGTGGAAATATAATTTTCCTTATTTTATTACATATTAGATTGTTGCCTATTTTACGGAAGTATATTTATGAAAAGCGGAAAGCAGATTAAGATACTGATAGAAAGGTGAATGCAGGAAACTCCATTAATGGACGACTGAACGATGTTGGCGCAAATAAAAAAAAATGACCAAAGCGAAGCTAGCAGTCCACAATCGAGTGCTTATACCAACTCCGATGTATCACAGAGAGGCATGGAACTGGCAGATAAAATAATAAGAATAAATGTTGTGAAAATGAGATCCCTGAAGCATTTTGGGGTAAGACCATGTGTGACCGTGTTAAAAATTTGGAAATCCGAGAAGAATGCAAGGCTGCTGGAAGCGAAAAAAAAATTTGATCAAGAAAAGGACGCTTAGATGGTTTAGGCAAGTAGAGCAAATGAGCAAAGAAAAGAGTTAGAAAAAAATGTATGATGCAAAAGTGAATGGAAGAAAAAGTCAGAGACGCCCGAGGAAGACATCAAATACTTGAGTCGGGCCGTCGAGTGAAGAGTCAGAATAAAATAAGAGTATGTATGAGACGATGTATGATTGTGAATGAAGCAAGGAGTGTGTGCCAAGACAGAGTTATATGGTAGTTTGTTCTCTCCACCTAAATCGTCGGGGAAACGATGTGATGATTAGTGAGTTATCCCATTTAATTTTAACTAAACACTTTTTTTAAATAGAGTACATAGCAAATAATGTTCTCCACGCCAGGACTTACTAAAATACCTTTTAAAGATGAATTTGTTGTACTGCAACAAAGCGGCAAAACTCATAACGCTCTAGAGTGGCTAATTCCTTCCAGGATCCATCTGGCCCGAGACGGTACATGATAGAAACTTATTTGGCAATTTATGTATTTTCTTTGTTTATGTGGTTACCGCGCAAGAGTCTCTACTGTCTGGAGCCAGTGGGGTTATGGCATCTCTAAGTAGGATATTTTGTGAAGCTGAAAATAGTATGGAAGATGAGAAGATAAAGAAGATTGATATTCACATTTGATCACCAAACAAGGCTAAAACCATTCCAAGCAACGCAACTGTTTAATTCTGAATGGCATTCTATCACCAGGACAAGGGCTCAAGTGTCTACCAATATTAACTTACCGCTTTAGCTATGTTTTGTAACTAGATTAACTTAATCTCCTTACAACATTTCGCATTTGATTGGGGGTGACGACGTATTGACTACGAATCGAAAGGTCGCGGGTTCAAACCTGGCGTAGATAAATACCTTGTATTTGATTAATATTCGTCCTAACACATTTTACTGATATAAAATAATATAAAGTATACTTATGGTATCGATACCAAGAGATATGGTATAGTATTTCTCTTGGTAACCGTTCAGAATCGAAACATTGCTTGAAATGGCTTTAGCCGTGTTTGGTGACAGATTTGAATAGCCAGGTACTTCTCAACCTTCCTCTTCCCGATCTCCTTCCCCCCCACTACCTGCAGCCTCATAAAATTCCTAATTTGGGGATGTCATAGTCTCACTGGCTCTAGACGGTTGGAAGCAGTTGAGACTCTTGTGCGGTATTCATATAAAAAAAAGCGCTTTAGAGGTGATATTTCATAAAAATGTTGAAAATTTAATAAATTTTACTTTTTGAAACTCACAATTTAAAAATATTAACAGAATTCTCACGTAATACAAGTTTTTAATAATGTAAATTCCTTAAACGTGGAAAATCAATTGCGTTTCGTTGATAACATTTTTGTTTTAAAGTGGCCTTTGTTGACTTTGAACTTTTGAAGAATTTTGAAAGCGTCTTATTTATCTGTCGTTTTTTCCTCCCCAATTTGCCGGTTTACTTTTAAAACTCGAGTGAAAGCCAAATAACAACTGATTATATCTTGCACTCAGGGGGAGTAATTTGTGTCTTTGTGTTGCAAGGGAGATAATACAAACAAATTTGAACATAAAGGCTGTATTGTCAAGGCGGAATTGGGTTGTTTTATAAAAAATGTATTCCTCAAATGACCGTTTTGTCTTTTTTTCTATTCAGGGTCATTTTATTGTGATGGAAAACAATTTCAAAGATTGAAAAAAAAAAACAAAACATTTGTACAAAAATAAAGATTTTCTCCGAAATGCCCACCAACATTATTTATTAAAATATTTTAGTTGATAACTCTCACATGTAACTAACAATTACGCCGTTTCCCCGAAAGGGTAGGCAGAGAGGATGGACCGCTATGCAACTCATAGTCATACATACTGTTCTTTTATTCTGACTCTTCACATGACCCGATTCAAGTATTTGATTAACTTGATCGCGCCATGTCTTCCTCGGGCGTCATCGGCTTCTTCTTCCATTCACATATATGTATTTACATATTTAAATGTATACAATTATATTCTTTTTCTTTTTTCGTTCATTCGCTCTACATGCCCAAATCGTCTAAGCGTCCCTATCTTGATCCTATTCATTACGCTTACATCACCAACCATACAAAATCTAAACGTTACTTACAATGTTATTTCTAATTTTGAAACTGTTAATTCGTGGTGGAATTCCATTTTAATGATTTAATAAAACAAATTTATAACTTTATTCCACTTTTATTTTATGACTGGACCGGTTTCGGCCTATGACGGCCATCTTCAGACTAGTCATAGGCTGAAACCGGTCCAGTCATAAAATAAAAGTGGAATAAAGTTATAAATTTGTTTTATTAAATCATTACTTACAATGGTTTAAGCCATGTGTGGTGACCAGATCTGAGTAGCTAGGTACTCTGAAACCTTCATCTCCCCATCTCTTTCCCCTCCCACCTTCAACCACACAGCATACTCTAATTAGGGATGTCATAGTCTCACTGCCCCCAGGCTGTTGGAAGCATTTGGAACTTTTGTGCGGTATTCACATTTAAAAAGCTTTGAAAAACACCAAAGATCCATGAAATCAAAAGACCGGTTAATAGCTGAGTGGACAAACGCGTCAGATTCCCACCCGGGCTTCGTGGGTTCAATTTCTCTGCTGGCTAAGTCCTCCATCATTTCACAAGCAACATTTTCTGCTTATCATGACGATAGTAGGAGTTTTTCAAACATTGTCAGGTTTTACGTAACCCAAGAATGTTTGTCTTTCTTTATGAAAAAAATAATTATAATCAGAGAATTTTAGAACGTATATTTTTACTTAAGTTAATTTTTAAACGACCCGGTATTATTTCATCAGTGTTCTGGATAGTACTATAAAATTTACGTATGTCTCATAAAAATTCTTGCTCAGAAGATAAAATATTAAGGAACCGATCACCTTGGTCTGATAAACAAGCAAATCACCAATTTATATTAAAACACTTTTTATCATTATTTTAACGGCGACTAGTTCATACGTTCAACGTTAAACAAATTTGTTTATAATAATACTAGCTAGTACCCGGCATGCTTTGCAGTACCACAATTGCCAAATTGGCTTGTTTATCATTCCACCCCGAAAAATAAATCCAAAAAGGCTTTGAAACGGAACCAGGCTTTTATCACAAAAGATAATTTAAAAATATCATCGATGCTACAATTTCAAACATAAAATTTTAAAAAAGAAGATACACGTTTGCCACGCATTCCAATGATTACAAAAAATATGCCATCAAATTCCAACATCGTCATTTTCCACTGCGAATCGGATTTTAAAAGAAAATAAAAAAACACACACAAACAATTGCTAAAATTATTTCATTATTTCCTCCCTTTGCTCGTCTCCCTCAGAAGAGCGGGCTTGAGATGTTCTAACTCGATCGGTTTAATTATTTTTTCCCTGCACTCCACTGCTGATATCTTTATCTCTCTTGCCTAACTTGTATATAGACCAATGGCTTAAAACATTAATTTAAATAAATATTTCATTCAAAGAAGCAATTTTGAAAAACCACTTAATAAGGGAGCTATTTTTTTTATTTTCATTTTAAAAAATTCCTACTCAAACAAACTTTATTTAATTAATTGTAAAAATTAATAATTATTAACAAAAACAAAAAAAAACTCAAGTACGTACCTAGTTATGTTTTTCATTTTGAAAATATTCTACCCAAACAAACCTTATTCTGTGGGATATGTAATATGTCAGAGAGCGGTATATGAATGGCTAACCTCAATACAACATGGCGGGCTCAATACTTTTCATACTAATTTTAAAAAATTAAAGCAGAGTTTCATATTTTGGATTTAATTCAAACTACTCTCTAAACCTCCCCGTCACTTAAAAAAGAATATGAGTTATTTTAAGCGAAACCGGTTAGTATTTTTTGAAAAAATTGAAAACAGACAGACAAATTTTTTTTTTGATTTATATAGAGATTAAATTAGCTTTGAAAACAAATGAAACTACTAAACAGATTCAAAATGAGTATTTAAAATAAAGTGGAATATTGTTTTTTTAAATGATTTTTTTTTAACAGTATCTAAAGTTTTTAAATTGAATGTTCTTTGTCATCCTTATAGACAGGTGTAATCATTTTATGTTATCTCACAGTCGACCTTTCGACGTCATTGCCAAAACGAAACACAGTAAATGCTTTGTGTTCATAGATTTTTTTAAGTTTACATCTGTATTTGTATTTCATTTAAACATCAACCCCAGCTCACAAGGTTTATTCCGTAGCAGTTGAAAAAAATATATTATATTTTACAATACTCCTGAGAATATCTATACATACAGTTTTAAAGGTATTTAAAATTTGACTTAAAATATCAGAACACGCGTATAGGTCTCTCATCTAGAGGTGAGGCAAGCACAGTACTCACACAGATGCATAATTTACATACATTTTGTTTTAAGCTTCAATAAATATTAAACAATTAATAACGATTTCACACTTTAGAGATCAAAATCAAAGAAAGCGTCTTGAAGTTTAAATAATATTTAAAAAAACAAAAAAATTACAATAATAATAATTGGATTTTTCAGTACATACATTTTTGAAAAAAATAAAAAGAAAAATATTACAAAAAATTTTTTTTTATGCACATTAAGTGAAAAGAAAAAAACCTAGTATTAAAGATAAAGAAAAGAAATAACAAATTAAGAAAAAAACAATGTAGACATAACAAAAAATCCCACATAGGCAAAGCCAGTGCGTGGGTATACTTGTCATCAGACAAATCGTGAAAAAACCACCTACCGCGGAATGCACATAACTTATTTCCATTTATTTATATAAATATATTTATACGAGTATATTACTTTTACAAATCAACAGAAGGCTTCTCTATACTAAAAGTCATTTATATAAAAAAAATTACAAGTATTTGTTTTATTTCATTGTTATTAAAATACTGAATATTCTTAAAATATAGTTCTCAATGAAGGACTAAATCCCAAGGGGAATTAATTAAAAGGTATCCAGTAATTCGGTAGTATTCCCCGATTTGGAGCACGAGCATAAATGCTGATTACAGTTGCATTATTTTCAACAGCACCCGGTCGAACTGCATGAATAAGACACGCCGTAAGTGCACTTTTAATATACTAGAAGAATCATTGTAAACACTTGCTGTCTCTTTTCCACTAGTGACAAAAAGTAGGCGTAAACAAGACAAAGGGCTCCATGTTTTTGGCATGTTTTGTTTGTTTCTACTCTTGTTCAGATAGCTTTACCTGTCAGCGGCCTAAAATATAATAAAAAAATATTCAACAATATATTATTTTAGCACTTCGTGGGAATTGAACCTGCATTTTGTCGAATGCGTAGTCCGCTATGGACTATAGGTATTATTCTGGATTTTTTACCTATCGGATTTAATCATGTAATTAATCATGTAAGGTCAATCTTCCTTCACACAGTATTCCCAAAGATAACATAGGTCCTGAAGGAAATGATTTTTCTCAAAGTCTCTGTGTGGAAAATAAATAATGTAAAAAATAGTAAAGAACAATAAAAAGAAAAAATCGTTAGTTAGGAAAATGAACCTGAAACTTCGCAACTTCAAATACACTAACCACAACGCTGCAAGTAAAGGACGTTAATTTTCCGATCACAGCTGCAAAACAGCATCAGTTTGGCAGCGGTTTTTTCTGTCGAGTACATTACTTAGTACAGATATATAACGTGTTATGTGCAGGCGACGATAACAGAAACTAACGAATAAACGAACTATCTAAAATATCATGCACCTATAACCACAGCTTCTACAGTAGCGACACCACCCACCAACTGTGCAGATAAGTTTATACACATTTACATACATGCTATAATTTCTGCACAATTTTCAGGTTTACAAAAGCAGATGTAAAATAAACAGAATCATGTAAATAAAAATAATCGCATGGATAAAGAAAACCTAAGTATGCCCAGCATATGCTTTATCAGCTGGAATTAAATTTAATATAAAGTTTTCTAATCTACTATGTTTACAATCGTTAAAATGATATGAATATTTTTTTATAAACCGACGGCTGCTATTGAAAAAAACATCTCCTTGATTTACACCCGGGGTTTTGGAGAATTCCACAATTTCAAGGGTCCTCTTTTTCATATTTCCACAGATTCAGACTTCTATAAGAAACACGTGAACTTAAAAATAAATCAAAAGTGTGGACGTTCTTAGCTGGGAATGAATGGCCGGAGTCATTAGAGTCGACGGATGAAGCATTTCAGTGTTGCCGACATAAAAAAAACATAAAACGGGCGGCGGTGACAACCCAGCCATAAAAACAATGTTGTGTTCTGAAAGTGATTGGATTAGTCGCGAATTAGTTTTGTATTTAATTCGAAACGACATGCGACAGCCAAAAATAAATTTAAAAAATATCGTTTCGTTGTGGTGCTTTTGCTATTTTATTTTTTGCTTTGTTTGTAATTCTGTCAATTTTGCATCGATTTATAAACCTCCTTGCGATATGATTTATCTAGTTTTTTTATTGTTTACTCATATCAAAGGTATATTCAACCCCATCAAAAACATTACATCAGAAAAACTTTTGAAATTGTATTTAATTAAACAATATTTTTTTAATAAAAACAACATGGCAAAACTGAAAATAAAAAATCTTTATATACGGGAAGTATAGAATTAAAAATGTCAAGGGAGGGAGGAATATTGTTGTTTGGCAATGTGTTTATCATTTAGGGTACGCACCTTGGAATAAACCAAATAAATAGGTCATTTTTTTACAATACATAAACAATAAATTAGCATGGTCATATGATTGTTGATTTAATGAAATTAACAGCGTTGCCACGTAAACAGAACTATTATTTATTATTTTTTGTCAATTTAAATGTTATTCTGTTGTTTTATCATTGTTGTGTTATTTTATTTAATATTTGGTTTTCCCTCTGTATTTTTATATAACCACGAACTTTGTATTTTTTATTTAGTTTTATTTTGTACCAGTACGGTGCTTAGGTTAAGTGAAACCGGTCAGGCGTAAAAATTAAAATAATATCCATGGTTTTATACAAAGTAATTTTTTCATTTCTGTAAAACTGTTTTTTGATAGTTTCTTCAAAAACATATGTATATAATGCTTTTTGGAGTGACAGTGCTGTTGAAAATATTAACTACTTTTGCATTTTCGTTCCATAGCTGTGTATGCATGGTATAAGAGGGGTAATAAACGAACTAGTTATGAAATTATTAAGTTACATAATTTTCTTGTGAATACGCACGTCACTGATATATGACTTGACCAAGTATTATTATTATGCACGTACGGGTGTAAACTTTTCAAAATTTGAACTGATGGATTTTACTTAAAATAATCTTTTCAAATCCAGACAAGCATTAAAGTACATACCTTGGTATAATATATTTTTCAAGATGACAATTTTCATTCTCGATTTGACATATAACTATGAAGTTTTTTTTTTAATTTATACTAGATTTTAACAGATGTTCTCACTTACGTGAAAACAATCCAGTTATAAAAACTCAGTTGGTTTACAATAATTGTTAAAAAAAATATAAAGAATACATCAAATATAAAACTACAAAACCTCAATGAATGATAAATAATACAAACAAAACAAGATACCGAAAGAGAGATAAAACATGTATACAACATATTTATATAATTAGTCCAAACAATGTCACATATTTTTAAGCAAAAGCAAGAATTTTTTTTCTGAAGCTGTACAAATCATCAACAAAATGTCTACATTGGTACACTCTATCCTAATATACAGTCGGTACATTTGAGACAAATAAAGTGATTGAAGTAATTTAATAAAATCTAAATAATACATGGCCTGTTCAAAAGAAAAGGTGAATTTTGAATTTTCGCGGGCTGTGTACATTTGATTATCGATTTTTATGTTATGTTGGTACACGTATGTTAGCATTATCAGCCATTTTGGATCAGTGGTTTGTTTTTGACAACTGGAAAGGTTAGTCACGTTTTTGTGTGTTCTTCGATTTTTTACTTTTGAAAAAAATGGATCAAAGAATAAAATCCATGATTTTTTTCCACAACTCCAGGATGCTCATCGTCATAAATATCTTTTCGGCCTTCTGTAAAGCGCTTGTACCACTTATAAACACTTTTTTGGGACAAAGTAGACTCGCCGAATGCCACAGTCAACACTTTAAGTGCGTTGGAGCACTTTATTCCATTTTTAACGCAAAATTTAATACATGAGGTGATTTTTCACAAAAACGGAGCCATACAAATTATCCGAATAATAATATTAACAAAAAAAAACAGTACAGTTAAATGTACACAGCCCGCGAAAATTCAAAATTCACTTTTTCTTTTGAACAGGCCTCGTATATGTTAAGACCCACTTTGAGCACAAGCTTCTGAACCTCATTGAAAAAGACAGAAAATACTTCAAAATAAAGTCATCAGGTTAGCCCTCAGGAGCCCTATGATGGATGAGCGTTTTCCAATAACATCGTATGTACATAATAATAAAATATACCTTACGTCTTGTAAAATCCAACTTTCCGTGCATCTCCATTAACTAAAAATAGTCTGTACATAAAATATAGTCTCACCCGGTATGACGTACTGAGTATTCTAACAAAATTTAAAAATATAAAAATATACTAAAACCCTAAGAAAACCCTCCGAAAGATCAGCTCCTATACATATTCGGGCAATTTAGTGTGATAAATTATTATTTTCTCTTCATATTAACATAAATTTCTTAAACCAACAACCTATGAAAGGGTTATTCACTATCTTGAAAGCACAGAGTCGTTAATATTGGCCTAGTATTTTGTATAAAAGTAGGCAATGAGGTGACAAAATACTATTTTCTCTATCTTTAACTAACTAACAATCACGCCATTTTTCCGCAGGAGTAGTCAGATAGGATCATACATTTTTGTCTTGACACATACTCTTTCTTCATTAATATGAATACATCGTCTCAAACTTTCTGTTATTTTGCCTCTTGACATGGTATTGTATCATTTATTCCTTGGGCGTCCCAGATTTTTTCAACTATTCTACTGAACTACACATTCTACTATGTCATGAGCAAAACCAAATAATATTTTCACTAACTTAAACACATTGATGTTTATACATTCAATGAAGAATAACTTGTTACCAAAATATTTTTCTGACAAAATTATCTACAATGTGGATATTCACAAAAATAATACAAGGACATGCAAAGAAATCAGATTACCCAAAAGAATAAAGCCAATACACAAAATAGCCAACTATAAAAAGTGATAAAATGTTAAAATGCGTTGCCGGGAAACCACCAAAATTAAGCCAATCAATAAAATCAAAATAATAAGTAGTGTATAAAAGTTAAAGGCATTATAATTAAGTTTTTTTTTTTTTTTTAATTATAAGTTAATTTGTCAACTTCAATGTAAAAGTAACTAATGTAAAGATAAATGAAACTAAAAAAAAACTGAAGTTGTTAACACTTATTTTTTTGTGAATGTTAAAATATCAATTCATTATATTGTTTTTGTTACCCGGTCCTTTTATTCAGTTATCGATGGTAATCAAATGAAAGTTTAATAGAACGCTTTCACGGCAAAGTATGTTTCTAGCGTTCTCTACAAAGGTTAAATTAATTTTGTAAGCATTTTACAGCTTTTGTTATTACGGTTTTACCATATCAAAGTGTAGGCGTATTTGTATCAAAACACCTTGTTATCGTCTATTAGACAGTTACATTTAATATTTCCTGGCTTTTTGCAGGGTTATTAATTTGCTGTTTGTATTTAAAAAAAGATAAAAATATGCAATTTAAGTCCACATAAGTTGACAATTGGACGTTATTATGCAGAAAGCGTCCAACCCACAATTTACCGAAATCGAGTTTTTACATGTTTTCTTAAGGATAATTACAAGATTTATATCTGCTGAAAACATCCATGCTCTACATGCAATAGGTTTTTTGTTATATTTTTTCACGCACATTTGACTTAAATTGAAGTTTAAAAACATTATAAAATGTAGGATAAACATTGATTCATAATAAATTACTTAATTATAAAAATGATCACATAGAACTTAATACTTATGTTAACTTTACAAATGCCGATTACTTATATTAATGCTTTTTTGTCGTCATATTTGTAAACGCTTTTTCTCAGTTTCATCTATTTGGGGTTGGACGCTTTATGCACAAATACGTAATGTTTTTATCATAATTTTCAGACTGGCGCTTCTATTTATTATAATTGATTACAAATAATTTATTTTGTATGTACGTACCTAAATATGTGAAAGTGTATTTTTAACAGAAATTACTTTCTTTTTGAACTAGATGGATTACAACGATTTTGTTTATATGTTAACGATATTATTAGAGTATTCTTGAAATAGCCTTTTTTGTACAATACTACTCATTTTGTCACGTTTTAAAACACGTGATTCCGACAATATGACATTCTAAAGGTAAAGGGTAGCTAAGAGTGTTTTTTTTGAAATATTTTTTTCTTAAGTTATTTCAGTAATTAGACATCACCCTTACGGGTATTTCAGTCAGTTTAAGTATATAATTTAGTTGTTTTTATTGCGGCAACCAGTGAACACTTAGACAAAGGTACCTTTATATGTTTCCCATTTCATCGATTCTACGTTTTGTCTGATTTTTCCAAAATTTCACTACGTGATACCAAAATGGAAAGAGTGTGTTTTTTTTTATCTACGGGCTTGTGCGGGAACCCATTTTGTGCATAAATAGAGGGTTTAAAACACGGAATTACTAAAAACAAAACATGTTACGTACTTGATGATATGGCTTTTGCCATTTTTTTTTAAGCACGTGTATACTATTTTTGTTATCATAACGTCAATGATAAAGCAAAAGGGCTGAAGCACTATTTTGGTAAGTTTACACCAGAGCACTTCAAAGTTTTTTTAGTCCTACAATAAATAAAAGTCTTTAGTATCTGGTTAGATTTAAAAAGGTTAACTAAGGTAACTCAATGCTCTTACCGAGTTACCTGAAGCGACACAAAGCTAAAAAAGTCCCAAATTTGTTTCGTTTGAGTCAATCCTTTCTCCTAAATGGTTGATATATTTTATGAACCACAAAAGTCCTCATAATCAAACGAAAGTCAGAGCTTTCGATGCAGAAAAAAAAACTGGTCGCAACTGCATATTTAACTCATTTTTTACCAAGTGTCGTTTAAGACCTTTTTCCTTTGCAGCGACGATAAGGTACATGAAGAAACGTGTTGTTCTATTCGCGGTTTGGTTGAGATCCTTCATCTTGATCTGAAAAGGGTTTTATAAATAGACTGTTCC
Organism: Drusus annulatus; assembly: GCA_022651775.1. NCBI lineage: Eukaryota > Metazoa > Arthropoda > Insecta > Trichoptera > Limnephilidae > Drusus > Drusus annulatus. The sequence continues at coordinate 899,396 of JAGWCC010000231.1, forward strand.
AAAAATGGACTTACAAACCAATATAGAAACACGTGTCAAGAAACTGTATAATATCTTCATTATATTCCTTTACCTCATGGCGAACAGGCGTAATGGTTACCTTATAAACCTTACAAAGTACTTTGGTATTTCAAACTCCAGAAAACTTATAAGAACAATCTGAAAGGTATGTTGCCTATTGTACGCTGATGATGCGGTGCTGATTTCCGACTGTATGGAAGATCTACAGCTTCTCGGGTCTAGGATGAACAAAGTTTGTATGCAAAATGAGTTGATGATGAACGTAAAAAAGTCTAAAGTCATGGTGTTTGAAAGAGAGAGTAAAAGAACAGCGTGCAATATGGTTTTGAACTATGAATACTTGGAGCAAGTGGATGAGTTTGTGTATTTAGGAAGTATGTTCTAGAGAGACAGAAAGGTTGATATTGAAAAAAGGGTGAATATAGGAAAATCCATGAATGGAGGACCAAACGTTGTTGGCGCAAATAAAAAAAAAGGTCCAAAGAAGCGAAGTTAGCAGTGCACAACAACTTACTTATGCCAATCCTGATGTATGGCAGTGAGGCATGTAACTGATAGACTAAGAATGAAAGTAGACTGCATGCTGTGGAAATGAGATCCCTGAGGTATATGTGCGGAAAATTATGTGTTAAAAATGTGAATGTCCGGATAAAATGCAAGTCTGATTTTAGTGGAACGAATATGATCACGCTTAGATGGTTTGGGCATGTAAAGCAAATAAACAAAAAAAAGAGTGTGAAAAGATATTTGACGCGAAAGTGAATGGAAAAAGAAGTCAGGGACGCCCGAGGAAGACATGGCATGATCAAGTGATCAAATTATTGAATTGGGCCACGTGAAGAGTCAAAATAATAGAAGAATATGTATGAGACGGTGTATGAATGTGAATGAAGCAAGGAGTGTGTGCCGAGACAGATTTGTATGGCGGTCCGTCCTCTCTGCTTACCCTTACGAGAAACAGCGTGATAGTTGGTTAGTAAGCTTAAGAAAAGAAGCAGCCTCCATTGAAATACCGGTAGAACAAGGACAGACTCGACTTCCGACTTTATATCTGCGTTTCAAAAGCTGTAATCCATTATTCAGACAGGGGAATCTATCAGGACAGGTAAAGGTTTGAAGTTAAAACCAAAGTTAGTACGAATTACAAAATAAACTGTCGTTAACTTATGGTAATTGTGAGGTGTCTAACTAAATTGTCAAATATTCAGACTGGTAACCTTGTTAGGGATTATTTTATTCCTGTTCTGTCACCAATAAACGCGACATCCACTTAAACTGAAAGTCGTGTTAAATTATGAAAATAACAGTAAATTCTACCTTACTAACAGCCTTGAAACAAATCTAATTACCATAAAACAGAGGAAGTAATGAAGGTAGAACGTAGTAACATTACTTCTGCTAGAATTGTTAGAGCTTTTGTCTAAAAATCCATCGAAAGTTTTTATTCTTCTACTTCGGCTACAAGATTTCGTACTAAACTTTGTTATTTGTAAGTTCAGAGTTAAAAAACATCCTTCGATACTTGAAAATAAACCCATTAGAAAATCATTATATTTGTTATTGAGTGTTGTAACCTTCCCGTACCCAAAATGACAACATAAGTTACATTTAAATTTTAATTTTTATTAATTTTGTGACACATAAGAGAATGTGGACAGTCGGAATAAAATTTCGGTTTTTAAAATACATATTATTTTTTTTTTACAACAAAAGTGAATACCCGTATTAATATTATCAGCTAAAGAATGTGTCCTAAAACTGTTCCGAACCGTCTATAGCCAGTGAGACTATGCGTATAATATTCATGCTCAATCGGGGTTTGTTGTAAAATTGAAGGAAGTAGGAGTAGAAGGAAATGGGTAAGATGAAGGTCGGGAAGTACCTGGCTATTCAGATTTGGTCACCAAACACGGGTAAAAGCGTATCAAGCATGATAAATTATTTTCAATTCTAATCGTAGTCTTTCACCAAGTCGATACCATGATTATCTTCCACTCTAGAGAGCGCCAAAAAAATAATAATTTAAACATATAATTTTAATTAATTCAGTGTGTGTTATGACCTATATAAATTAAACCAAAAATATTTGCGCACACAGGGGTTGAACCCACGACCTCTTTGGATTGGTAATCGAGCGTCTTACCATTCGACCACGCAGGCCGTCAAACGAATTGAACTACGCTATTTAAACGAGGTCAAATATTTAAGGGATAGATGATTTTTGTTCATCTTTATTTCAGTTTTAAATGCATGTTAATTCATCAAAACACAAATTCTTTTAAAACTTTTTATATTTCGGTAACATTAGCGTGTCATCTAAGGATTAGATTTTTTTCAAATCCTCGTAACGAGATGATTAAATAAAACACCATAACTTTCCGTTAATCACTTCATTATTTTTATTTTTAATTATTATTATTGTTATTATTATTTAATTATTATTATTCGGCAAAAATTTCCAGAAAAACAGCAATTACCAAATACAACTCCATTATTGCTCCACATTTTTATTACTGTTCAACGATTCTTTTCTTGTGTAACGACAAAGAACAAAACAGGTTTCAAACAAAATAGAGCAATGAGAATTATACTTAGCGAAATAGATACTTGGCAGCTAAAATGTCAGAGGAACTAAATTGGCTGACAGTTAAACAGATGCTGACATTGAAAACATTGATGTTTATACATAAAATGAAGAACAACTTGTTACCAGAGTATTTTTCTGACAAAATTATCTACAATGTTGATATTCACAAGTATAATACAAGGGCATGTTTTACCAGAAAAGAATTATTACCAGCTTATATTAAAGGAATGAAATATAATGCGCTGCCGAAACCATCAAAACTATGCCTATCAATAAATTTTAAAAAGCCTGTAAAAATTATTTAAAATGCAGGTAAACCAAAATAATATGAAATAATTAGTTACTTATAAACTTAAATGTACAAAGTAAGTAATATAAAATAAATAATCAAAAAAATTAAATAAAAAAAAATAATAATTCAATACGATGTATGATCATAATCATAATCTTTATTTTTTTTCTATGTACTATATAGGGTTGCACCACCCTTTCTGAGATCTAGAATAAAAAAACCAAAAATTATAATAAGTTAATAAATTAACCGTTTGGCACCCAGTGACAATTCAAACGAACACGAACTTTGTAATTTTTTTTCCCATAATAACAGTGATTCCTGGGTTTTGTTTCCTCATAGCTGGATCCTTCTTGATGCCTGTTTTTTTCCATTGGGTTACAATCCATATTTGCACCGCAAAAACCACCTTAACTATGATGGTTCTTACCTCTGCAATCATGCTCGATCTGGGAAACATTATTTTCTATTATATTTCATGTAATCTTTATATTTATTATTGCAACACTGTCAATGTTATTTTAAAAAAAAATAAAACCGTTATCTGTGTGTACTCGTATTTGTTTTTTTTTATCTTACCATTTAAAAAAACGTATTTCTGAAGCCTTCGCGTATGTAAATATATATAAATTATATATATATATATTTATTTTAAATAACAAAATATTTCAAATATTTTCAATACTATGAAAACAATAATTCAAGTTTCAAAAGGTTAAGAACATCGGCCAAATATATCTTGTATCCAGTTTTTAATCAGGGCAGAAGGAAAAACAGCGGATTGATTGATAATAAAGATAGATACCAACAAATGTCACTGATTGCTATTATATTTATTCTGTAAAAACACCGCCTTAGACAATCACAAAGATAGTAGGACAAACTAGCAAATTGAACGCCAAACAACTCACAGCAAACATATTTTGTGTGGTCTAGTGAACTTAGAATAATTTTCTTTAATGTTGGCGACGTTTGAGAATATGTAGTTACTGCTTTTGACCCGTTATAGTTGGAAGGTCGGTGGGGCGCTCGTGGTGGTGTTATTAGCTAAATTATAGTTTATTGTTATTCTTTATAATTTTTTATTAAAAATCTTTGGTCTTGTACAAAGTTATTATTTAATTTTCACTATAATTTATTTCTTGCAATAATTTTACACTATTTAATCCAATATTATAACATATTTTGCACACATTTTTATGCGAGTACGGCAGGGTAGGCAGTGAATTTTTATGGTGAATACCGCACAAGACTCCCATCTGCTCCCAACCGTCTAGTAATCTCCCAATAAAGGGTATGTTGTGAGGCTGGCGATAGTGGGGAGGTAAAGAAGATGGGAAAGAGGAAGGTTAGTAAGATTATAAAGTACCTGGTCATTCAGATCTGGTCACCAAACACGGCAAAAGCCATTCAAGCAACGTTTCGATTCTGAATGGTGAACTTTCACCAGGGCCATACTTAGAGTATCTACCACTCTGGAATGTGCAGCAAATATACTTTATTATATTTTGTATGAATCAAATGTGTTATGACACATATTAATTAAAAAAAGTTATCAGGGCACGCCAGGTTCGAACCCGCGACCTTTGGATTCGCAGTTGTGGATCCTACCACTCGACTACGGAGGTCGTCAATATATTATCTATAATTAAGGGGTTTTATAATATAGTCCTAACCCTCGGAGGAAAAATATAGTAGTTAAAGTTTTAAGTACGAACTAGTCTATGACGCCAAGATGCATGTGCATAACGTTTCAATGTTCCATTTTAGAAATATGTTGTTTTAGTATTTTTTCTGCTAACAAATAAAGGTTCTTTGCAAAAAAACAGTGAAATAAGCAAAAAACCACTTTATACCAGACGTCTATCCATGTCATCCGAAGTAAAAAAACAGAAATCACAAAATTCAAAAATAATCCAAGCGTAATCCATCTTTCCACCCACCATCGACAAATATTAATGTCAATGAACAGAACCAAAGTTTTAATTAATTGTGTCCTTATAAATATATATTAATCATCTTAGTTTCGGCGACGACTGATAGAATTGGAAGATAGTGAAATAATTAATGAACGGTTTTTAATGACTACCCTTAACAACAAAAAAATGTTTATTTGGGGGTGGAAATGGTATAATGTGGGCTGGCTAAGAATATGTTCGCATTTCAAAACTCCCACAGAATCTTATGTAAGAAAATTCGCTTCGTTAATGCGAAAGAAAAAATCACCTTAAGGAAAAAATATTATTTTCAAAGGTTGTATAATTGTAAAACCTTGACATATAACATATATAGTGTTGCGCACTCAGAACAACAATTTACAATAGAGAGCGCTGTAAAGAGAGCTGTAGTCAGTTTATACGAGGTTTGCCGGACTCGGCTAGACCTGGGCGTGGCTAGGACAAGGGCTGAGTATTTATACATCCATTTATAGCACATGTCGACATAATGTTTTTGTTTATTCGTATAACCACTTTTTCACAGTATTGTTAAAAAAATATATATTTAACATGAGGGGCTTAGAAGCAAAGGCAGCAATCTCCAAAAACGGTTCTGTTTTATTGTCAACTTTCGAATGATTATTATAAAGAAATGGAGAATGAAGTGTACAAAAATGTTAGTGCACATTAAATTAGGAACAATTCGAAACAATTACCTCCAAATTTATCAACAGATTCAAAAAAGAAAAGTGCATTAAACGTTAAATCAACTTTACAAGAAATATAATTTAAAATGAAGGAGATTGCTGCAGCATTTTTGCTTCGGTGTGTTTCACTTGTAACCTAATAAACCGTTGAGTTATGTCAATTTATTTCTGACGTATCAACGTGTGGGCGGAGTCAACGGAGACGCGGTGCACTAAGAACATTCTAACAAGTTGTTTAAAGCGCCAGTGTGATAATTGAGGGAAAATTTGTTGTCTCTTTCTTTCTCATACGATTGACGTAAAAACCCTGAGGTAGTATTTTCCCTTTGATTTAATCATGATATAGGTTGGGTAAATTTATTATATTTTTCCATATATTGTCACTTCAAGGTTGCGTGGTGATTTTTGTCTTTCCTCCAAGAAACTGATATTCTATTAGTTCTGAAAACATGCAAGACTTGACTTTTTGATTAATTTGATCGTTCTAAGTATTCTTAAGACATCCTTTACATTTCGCACCATTCGCGTGTCATAAATTCTCTATGAACTTGTTTTTCCGCCTGTTTTCTTGACCTGTTTATGGCATCTAAGCGTTCCTTTCTCCATCTTCTTCAATACGCTCACATCTACCTTGTGGCAAGTTGTCATATTTATAGGAACCAAAGCATACATTTGTCGTTAATACCAGTTGAATCGTTAACTTTTACAAAAAAAAAATAGATTTAGCACGTGGTTTTAAATATTTATTTTTTCAAACTCGACCGGTTTTGTAAGAACCCTTTCTTAAGCTGAACAAAAGTTAACAACATAATACTCTGCATTTTATAAAGACAGAATATTTTTCTAGTATTTTGGAGAAAATAATAAAAATAAACGGAAATATTAAAGACGGAATGCCCTTAATGGTTCGACACTAATTTTCTTCTTTATAAAGTAAATCAAACATTCCAAGGTCACAAACAGTCTGAAAATTTCTTAATTCCTTCTAATAGAGAGCGATACTTAGAGTATAGTGGTAGTTACTCTAAGTATCGCCGTAGTAAAAGACCACCGTTTAGAGTTGTAGCGTTGCTTGAAATGGCTTTAACCATGTTTGGTGAAACAGATGCTTTTAACATTTTCCCAAAATTCGAAAAAGTAAAACTTCGACGACATGAAACCTAGCTTATTGGTGATCTGTTCAATATAAGACATCCATTCAGAATCTAAACGTTGCTTGAAATAGCTTGAGCCATGTTTGGTGACCAGATCTGAATAGCCAGGTACTTCCCAACCTTCCTCGTCCTCTTCCCATTCTCTTTCCCCTCCTCACTGCCTTTAGCCTCACAACAAACCCCAATTGGGGATGCCAAAGTCTCACTGGCTCCCGACGGTTGGCAGCAGTTGGGACTCTTGTGAGGTATTCACTATAAAACTACCGTCATTGTAAGGAAAAACTGTTGGTTCAATGATGAAGAATTTCGCTAGGTAGAGAATCGAACCCGCGACACTTGGGTGGAAACCCGATGCTTTGGACTACTCAATCAACTAAAATTAACTCATATTTTATACAAGCATATACATACAGTGTCACTTTGATGAAAAACCGACTTAAAAATCTATTCTCTGCTTTTTTCAAATGTGAATACCGATCAAGAGGTCAAACTGTTTTTAACTATCTGAAGCTAGTGGGACCATGGCATTTTTTATAATGGTATTTTGTGGGACTAAAGATTAAAGAAGCAGGGCGGGGAAGAAGATGAGAAGAGGAACGTTGGGAAGTACCTGGCTAATCAAATCTGCTCAACAAAAACTGATAAAGCCATTTCAAACAATGTTTTGATTCTGAATGGCGGTCTTTCATCAAGACGATTCTGAGAGTATTTACCATTCTATAATATGCCGGTAATACTAAATATTGCATAGTATTAATTAATTTGCGCCCGCCGGTATTTGAACCCGATTCGTAGTCGAACAACCCCACCACGGAGGTCGTGGTAGGAGGAGGTCATCCATGGCTTCAGGCAGCTGTTACTTTGGTGCTGATATAAAGCTTTCGAAGTACGCTGTACCCATACAGAACAATTTATTGGTCAGTAATCTAAAGAAAACTCGCCTGAAATCCAATATTTTTTCTACAATGTAATTTTTCTTAAGCCAGTACGACTTAAGAAAACAAAAAAGATTTTATCTGATATTACTATTTTAATATGGTAACACATGGAACACGCTTAATGGAATCGTTTTATTCTTTGTTTACCGGATAGATATAGTTGCGTCATACCAATTATAGCTACAGTATGAACTCGATCCGGAATCGAAAATATGTTTCATAAATTCATATATTTTGTTTGTTTTTTTTTTATTAAATTTTTATATTCATTTTGTTTAAATTTGTAAGTTGCAACTTCCCGGTTTCGATTATATTTCATCTAAACTTGGCGCCATATAAAATGAACTGTCAGATTAAATTATACATAATTAAAGAAGCTAAGTATGTACTGTCATTAGACAACCTAAGGAAAAAGTGAAAATACGTATTTTTGAATTCAATCAAAACATTTCGCTTCATTGTTTTATCAATTATTGAAAGAAAAGAAAAATGAAAAGGTAAGGAAAAAAATATCTCCGTTCTTACAAGAAGTACCGTTTAACCAACTGAATTACTGTTGCTTAATAATACCAAGGTTTCAACTTTATTCCATTACTTTTCATTTAAGACCTGATCGATTTCATCTTTTGACGGGCATCTTCAGACTGGTTAAATAAAACATAAATAGTGGAATGAAGTAAAAAAATGGTATTATTAAAATGGAGTTTCACCACAAATTAGAAGTTTCAAAATTACAACTTTTTTAAATTTTATTTTTTTATATGAATACCGCACAAGAATTTCAACGGCTCTGTCTAATTTCGAGCGAATGCGTCTAGAGCCAGTGAGACTTTGGAAACCTCAAATAGGGCATGTTGTGAGGCTGAAGGTAGTGGAGAGAGGAAGGAGATTGGGAAAAGGAAGGTTGGGAAGTACCTGGCTATTCAGATCTGGTCACCAAACACGGTTAAAGCCATTTTAAGCAACGTTTCGACTCTGAATGGTGGTCCTTCACCAGGGCGATAATTAGAGTATCTACCACTTTGGAACGTGCCGCAAATACACTTTTTATTATTTTTATATGAATTAAATGTGTTATGACACATATTAATTAAATACAAGTTATTGGCGCATGCCGGGTTTGAACACGATAACACTAAGTTTCAGCTAAGTCGATATTTCAAAATAGTCCTAATAAATATCGCTGTAAACTTTAAGACAAGAAGGTGTTGTGTTAGCCTAGATTTTCTATATTTTTATCAAGATTACGGCTTAAGGTTTTTTTGTGTGAATGCCTTGCGAGAGAATGAACTACGCAGAATCAACGGAACTATGAAGTCCCTTTTTAGGATATGTTGTGAAGTTGAAGGGAGTAGAGAAGAGAAGGCGACGAGAATGAGGAAGTTTGAAGGCTTTAGTTTAAAGATAAACATACAAGAGAAATTACTAGCTTCATCAAAAACCATGAAAAGATAACTACTTTAAATTATTTGGGAAACTGTTAATGCCCTGTAGTCAAATGTAATCAATAAACCTTAGCCACTTATCTTTGCAAGGGAATTATTTTTAACTACAGATGGCAGCAATTCCGTTTGACGCTAGTTCATGGAGCGAATGCGTACGACAGACACTCAACGTATTAATACTGTAAAATGATATCCGACAATATATTCGGATATGTAAATCAGAGCATCAAAAAAAACTATTAGAAATCTTATCTCAACAGGTATAAAGACTTGACATCAATAAATTGTCTGCTGAAAAATGTACGCATCATTTTATGTTTTGAAAGGAGCTTAAAAAATATACGGAAGGAGTTCCGAAAAAGCATCAATATTCCCTCCTTTGATCAACAGCTCTGTTAAAGAATACTCCGGCCATTGTGTTTCCTCCTGCTCACAACATGGTTTGCTTGTTCCTCTCCTTTAGACTATCTTCAATGCAGTATTCCTCGGGGTTACATAAGCCTTCTTCTTGGGTTAATATGAAAAAAGCGAATAGATTATACCTTCTGAAAACTTTGAGCTATTGACAAGTATTTTTTGAAGTAGAAAAGTTGATCGACTAATTAATTTTAAGCATTCAAGCTGTCGCTTATTTTTGTTTTTTTTGTTTTATAAAACAGATCTAATTTCTAATAAATTTGCAAACTATATTAATTTTTAACTTTTTTTAAAGAAAGACAAACATTCCCAGGTTTCTAATAACCTGACGATATTTGAAAAACTCCTACTGCCATCATAAGAAGCGGAAGATGTTTGTTGTGTAATGATGGAAGACTTAGCCAGCAGAGGAATTGAACGCACGAAGCCCGGGTGGGAATCCTACGCGTTTGTCTACTAAGCTCCCGACCGGTCGAATATTATGTTATTGTACTAGAAGTCAGCAAACATTCGAAAGAATTACATTTATACACTGCCCATCGGAAGGCTGACTTTACATCGTTATCGCGGATATTGATCAATGGTTTCCAATTCCTCCAGTGCTTCTTAGTGTCCTTGTATTAACTGTCATAAGCCATAAACTTTGTTTCACTTAATAAAGACTAGTTATTATAATCGCTCAGTCCAGAGTGAAAAGAACACGACTCACAGGTACCAAAATCCTATCCAAATCCATGTCGGGGTAAGTTTTTAGGGTGAATGAGTTGGGGGTTGGAAAAATATGGTTAACAAGAACCTGACTTTTTAAATATATTTCTGAATATAGCCAATTAATTCAAGCACCGCCGCCGTAAAATGTTCAGTTTTATTTTTATGTATATAAACAGCACCTACGTACAACTAAATGATTTTCTTCCCACGTCAAGTTTTTATTTGACTGATTACCCGAGATTAAGAAAAGAGATACTGTCTAATTTGCGCTTCCTCTTCCCCGTATCATCTCCCTCCTCCAATGTCTTACAACCTTCCCCAAAAAGAGTTGAAAAACTCGACCGGGATGGACACCCTTTCAATTTTTTTCCAGCGTTCGTGGTTTTCCATTTAAGGGTGTTTCTGCCCATATATATAACGAATTTTAGAAATTCGAAACAGTGCCAGAGAATGTTTGTACCTCTGTCAACTGTGGTTAGAGGTGCATTCACGAGAAGATAATCTTTTCTACCCGGTGAGCAGTGAGTGGGCTACCTTTTGTGACTGTAGAGCTTTTTTTATATAAAAATGCTTGTTCTGGAATTTTAAAGACTGTGTATTTTGTATTTTTAGCAATCTTGTATTTGAAGTTTGCTTACCAAGTATAGGAAGAGTATAAAATGGAATTAAAACGGAGAAGAAGGGAGTCAGTGCTGCTGGTCCGGCCGCCGAGCTTTGGGGATAGAAAGACTTGGGTCTGGTCAAATCCAAATCTATTGTGTGTTTTCGGAGTGAAGGAATATTATTTATTTCTGATGAGCTAGGGATTTTTGATGAATCATTCGGGCAACGTATTCTAAAATGATTTGAGTCTTTTAGTATTTGATGTAAAAGCTGAAAATTATAGTATAACCTATTTTGTTTTTGTGTTGTAAAATATCAGCCAACCACCATCAATAATGATCAAAACGCTTAAAATGCCACTAGGGATGGATAGCCAGGTACTTTCTAACCCTCTTTTTTCCTTTCTTTTTTCTATCTACTGACTTTGGGCAGTTTACGATGGGCTCCATAGTCGAGTGGTAAGAAACTCGACTAACACTATGTAAATGTATATATAACTTATAACTTTCATTTAATTAATATGTGACATAGATAACACATTAAATTCGTATAAAAAAATAAAAAAAAAAGTATATATGCGGCACGTTTTAGAGTGGTAGATACTCTAGGCATCGCCCTGGTGAAAGGTCACTATTCAGAATCGAAACGTTGCTTTAAATGTCTTTATCCGTGTTTGGTGACCAGATCTGAATAGCCAGGTAATTATCAGCCTTCCTTTTCCCCATCTCATATCCCTCTTCACTACTTTTAGCCTCACAACTTACCCAAAATGGGGATGCCATAGTTTCACTGGCTCTAGACGGTTGGGAGCAGTTGGAACTCTTGGGCGGTATTTAATATGTAAATAAAAAAAAGTTAAGACTTAAGAAAAACTTAATCAAACCTCTAAATTAGTCACTCTATTTATCCAAAACATTTTAAACACACCTCCATGGATCCACATTCAGAAAGCTACAAACTTTGTAGTGAAAGCTTGGTATTTCCCTGGCTTTCAAGCCGTACAGAAGCATAAAGAAACCATAACAATGAGCCAATCTGATTCTCAAATGGGAAGAATACAATGGCAGGCATTAATACCCTCGGCTTCCAGACTATTGTGCCACATTATTGCATAACATAAAATATAGTTTAAGTTATTAAGCTGAAGCACATTTATTTCGGTAATCCAGCTAGACTTAACAATAAAATATTAAATTCTCGTTACAAATCTGACTTATTGCATCCATTTTCCAGTGTTATTCTGTTCGTTGTTGCTCTATGGACAAAATTCCAACACAGACAAACTATTGCCAGCAGTTCTTTTCGTAGCGCTTTCATATATCAAGATTATATCTCCGTTGGAATGAAAACATCTGGATTTATCATATTCCCCGCTTCTCTCACAAACACGTGCCGTCCATAAAACTTGCGAAAGAAAAGAGTGGTAGAAAATAGAAGAAAAAAGCCACTATAAATGTTTCTGGAGTAGAATACGCGAGCGTGATAAATACGTAAAGCCTATTTTATTATGGCCGGGATTCCGCTATTATTAATGCCCGCGTGAGAATAAGTGCTTGCATTTAGCGGTACTATTGTTGATAATACTAATAAAGGTGGTATTTTAATTTTTTTATTATTGTACAACAGATATAAACCCAATAACAGTACAATAGAACAACAAGTGAGCAATTTCAAATTATAAAATATTTAAATTAAAAAGTTTTTTGAACTTTTGTAAATTATCTGAAAATATATCAATATATATATATAGATGATGTATTTAACAGAATTATACCTCTTGTCATGCTATGCTGAGCCAAAACATCTGTCCGACCATGGGGTATTCTGAACATTGCATGATTTCTGCTGCGACAGTATTTTTCTGGTACGAATAAGCAGTAGCATGCCAAGAGGTATGGACAGTCGATTAAGTGATTTATAATTTTAAAGCCTATTTTCATGAGACCAGCATTGCGCCTAGTCTCTAAGCTTTGATAATGTGTCTCCTCGAGTAGTTCCATGTGATGCATGAACAGGGTATGGTGCGAACGCATGTACACATACCTGAGGAATTTTTTTTTTTGAATCTGTTCCAACATATTTATGTATTTGGTTTGATGTGGAGCCCAGACAGTGCTAGCGTAATCCAACTTGCTTCTGATCACTCCATTGAAGAGGGCTGTCATCGCATTTGTGTTACTAAACTCTTTGCACCTTCTGATTATAAAACCAAGAAGTTTATAACAATTTGAAGTAAGCTGCACTATATGACTCGAAAACGTTAGCCTGGGATCAAAAACCACCCCGAGATCTTTGATGGTAAATACGCGGGTAAAAATTTCACTATTCATAATATATTTGAAAAAAAAAGGATTTTTAGATCGGCTATATGTTACAATGACGCATTTTTTTATAAATAAATTTAAATTATTGTTTCTCAAGCAGTTTGAAATTGCAATAGGTAGGCTTGTAGTTTGTCATTTTTGTTATTTAAAGGTCATCGTAAAAAAACTGTTGAAAGAATTTGTTTGTTTCACTATCTGGCTTCCATTGAAGTCCATCACTCTGTTTTTCTTATTAAATGATTGGAACCAATAATATGACATGGTATTTGATTACTTGTATTGTATTTTTATATCAACGGACCGTTGTCCTATTACAAAAAATAAATAACACGAAATGGGAAAAAAGAGCGACAGAGAAACAACAGCACAACCATAATATTTGAAGCAATGACAAAAATAGGACAAAATATACACTTGAAAGAACATTCGAGACAAAGCCTGAACAAGGTTTTGGAACAGTCGTAAAGAATGACAAAAATCGTTTAGACTGCTACCAAAAATTCGAAGACCGTGGCTTGAATTAACAGGTCTCAACATTCTGAACAGTAGAGAATGATACCCATAATTAGTAGAGGAATGATTGAGAAATATCAATTCTTTGTTTCTGAGTCTACGGTAAGGAATTTTGAACTGGATGAGTTGATAGTTGATATTGATAGCAACATTCATACTTGACAGCTACATAGCTCAAAATTTAAATGACGATATATTAGTTGTGCAGTTAGTTGAAACTGCAACCAAATTAATCCTGCGTGATGGAAATTATATATTCTTTACAATTTAAGCAAACTTAGATAAAATAACACTTTCCTTTTCCGCATACTCCTAGAAATAATCTATTCAATCAATATGCATTCATTATGTTTCACCGGTTAGTAGTTGAGTGGACAAACGCGTCGGATTCTTACTCGAGCGTCGTGGACTCAATTCCTCTGCTAGCTAAGTCCCACATCATTACGTAAGTAACATTTTTCATTTATTACGATGGTAGTAGGAGTTTTTAAAATATGTTCAAGTTATTAGTTACCCGTGAATGTGTGTCTTTCTTTAACCTACCGCCGCGGTGCAGCGCATAGAATATTTTAGCGAACGTTGGATTTTATGACTATTAAGATATATGTTATTCTATACAAAATAACTTTATCCTATAAATGACTAACTTTTTGATGAAAAAAGTGGAATCTGAGATGCCGCACTTAGTGCTGCGCGCGACCGGTCATGTGACTTACAACAGCGCGCCCGGCAGTAGGTTGTTCATAAAAAAATACTCTCTAAATCATATTTCAAAGATTTTACCAAGGAATCCAATTAGAAAGTACACAATTCTACAAAAAAAGTCTTGAATTTCTCCTAAATTCCTTTTGAAAGCCTTCTAAAAAATCTGCCGTGTAGCAGTCTTTCTGCGAAATGATGCTCATTAGTGGCATTACGTGATCACGTACATTTTTTTGAAACCTTCGCGTTGAATTCTACTCGTGACGGTGTTCTTAAGCATCCTTAGCGTGAATTTGATAATAGTGGGGAGGAAAAGGAATTTTCGAGTAATAGTTTAATAATTTTGGTAGAAGGAATCATTAGGGAGACCTTGGCCGGTGCCAGTTCAAGTATCAGGTCAATAACCAATGTTATCACGTCAGGGCTGAAGGTTGGTTTGTAGGCACTGAAATCAATGAGTTGGCCAAATAATTATTTAATCATGCACGCATACGTGAATTGACCTACGTGAAAGCTCTTTGGGTGAGTGTACTAGTTTTAAAAAGATTTACTCTGAAAATCAGTGTTTTATTTAATATTGTTCAATCACATAAACAATCCAAAATAATAAAAAAAAAAAAACATTATAGAACGGTTAGTAGCTGAGTTAGAAGCATGTTTTTTCTTCGTTAACATTTTATTTTTTTTTATTACTAATATTAATATTGATATTACCCAAGAGTCCCAACTACTCTCAACCATCCAGAGCCAGTGAGACTATGGCCTTTATAATTGGGGGTTTTTGTGAGGCTGAAGGTAGTAGGAAGGGGTAAGAGATGAAAAGGAGGAAGGTTGGCTATTCAGATTTGGTCACCAAACACAGCTAAAATCATTTCAAGCAACGTTTTGATTCTGAATGGTGGTCTTTCACCAAGGCGATACTAAGAGTACCTACCACTCTGGAACGTGCCGCAAATATACTTTTTGTTATTTTATATGAATTAAATGTGTTATGATACATATTGATTGAATAAAAGTTATTGGCGCACGCCGAGTTTGAACCCGCGACCTTTGGATTCGTAGACGAGCGTCTTACCACTCGACCATGGAGGCCGTCAAAATTGATGCTGTGCGGAATTAAAAAGTACTGTTTTTCGGTATTTTTGAACCAACATTTATTTTTTTTAGATTATTGACACATAAGGAAGCTTCAAATAACCACAAAAAGCATTAAAATAAAAAAAATTCTGAGCTTTCGTACTTAGCGCTTCAATGATATTTTCTGAAGGAGGCATTCACAGCAATGTTTGGATTAACAAAAAAAAACAGTTGTTTATAATCTTTTATTCTATTTCAATATTTATGTTTTTGATTCGTCCAACAAAATATCCAATATTCAATTGGAGCAACTAGGTGATATCCATTCCTTGATTGGTGATTTGCTTAACTTAAAATCATTTTAATATTCCTTCAAATGGAAACCCTTATTACAGCTAGTTAATTATTAAATACGAGTATTAACACAACCACAAACACGTTTTATAAGCATACCCTTCAAATCGTTTAGAGGTCAGATTGAAATGATTAAATAACCATTTCAAGGCCATATTTGTTAAGGGTTACAATTGAGAATTTGAATCTGAAGTTTAGTCTATTATGTACATGAAATATTTAAAAACGTTGATTTGTTTCAATGAAACCATTTCAAAATTCCATTTGTAACGCTTCTTTTACGTTACAACTTGTTTTAGGTAAATTAATTAATAAGCCCCGCGATGACATTTGTAACGGGTTATTTAAATTATAACACAATTTTAACAGACAACACAATTAGTTTTTATTGTTCGGGGTACAATCAATCTGCAAGTTCAATTCACAATGATAGGACAATATACTATTATAAGCAAACACTTGACATTCCGGTCGTAAAATATATAATAAACCTTACTATTTGCACAATAGCTTCGGTCTACTTGTATTTCCTTTCCTAGGTTCACTGAGAAACAAGTTACACCTGTATCAGTCCTCCCAAAGGAACTACTAAAGGATACCTCCGCTCTGGATCCACCGTACATCAAGCAACCATTGACTAAGGGTTCTCGTGTTGGTCCTGGCAGAGGGTTACAGGAGGGCCGTCACTCTGGATCCACTGCACGTCGAGCAACCATTAACTAAGGGTTCTCGTGTCAGCCTTGGCAGAGGAGGGTTAAAGGAGGTGAAGGGGTTGCGTCAACTCTGAATCCACTGCACACCAAGCAACTATTAACTAAGGGTTCTTGTACCAGTCCTGACAGAGGAGGCCGAAGGGCGCGTGTGGCACCGGGTAGGAAGGGTAGGAGGGGAAGGGGTTGCGTCGACTCTGAATCCACTGCGCATTAAGCAACCATTAACTAAGGGTTCTTATGCCAGTCCTGACAGAGGAGGCTGAAGGGCGCGTGAGGCACCGGGTAGGAAGGGTAGGAGGGGAAGGAGGGGAAGGGGTTGCGTCGACTCTGAATCCACTGCGCATTAAGCAACCATTAACTAAGGGTTCTTATGCCAGTCCTGACAGAGGAGGCTGAAGGGCGCGTGAAGCACCGGGTAGGAAGGGTAGGAGGGGAAGGAGGGGAAGGGGTTGCGTCGACTCTGAATCCACTGCGCATCAAGCAACCACTAACTAAGGGTTCTTATGCCAGTCCTGACAGAGGAGGCTGAAGGGCGCGTGAGGCACCGGGTAGGAAGACTGCCCTCTAGAGCTGAAACATGACCTTTTATAGGCCGTCACAGCTGTGAATATACCTTCCAGGGGTCACATTTGCGAATTTAGAGCGGCGGGGGTGAATTTAGACCAATAGCATTCATCTCCCTAATTAGTAAGGGATGATGCAATGCTAGAACGAGAAAGTATTCGAGATCGAAGGACTGATCAATACGCTTGGAATTTGAATATAACTAAGATGGTTGTTACACATTCGTTTATTCAACCTGGAATAAAACTATGCTAATGGTGATGCGAAAAAAACATGCGTGCCACGATACCTGAATAATATAGTGAATCTGAAAATGTTCATAAAATAAGAAAAAACTACCAGCATTCACATAATATGTTTTCTGGGTTCCCCAGTAGCTTTAAATAAACATCGATCGCTTGTTTTAATTTAAAATTAAATTAAATGTAACCTTTATAAAAAATTATGTCAAAAAGCCTAATAATTTTCAAAGCGTAAGTACGAATACTGGTTTCCCAAAACCAACAACTGCTTATATAAACCACATTGACTCATTATTAAAAATAAAGATACTTATTATTTCGGTAGTGAAAATAATCTCAAGACAATAATATATCCTTTACCCATGTTAAAGCAGCACACATTAAATATATAGGTAGTTATAATAATAATTGATTATTAGAGAGCTTATAAATATAATTTTACCTTTGAGTAGGCTGTAAGAACATTATTGAAAGGAAAAAAAAAATGCACGAAGAAAATCATATATTAATAATTCTAGGAGGCTTGGAGTTCGACGAATTATTTACGTAAAATAATCATAACATGTTCTTCCTTAAAATGGTATGAAGAAATCACCGAATGGGAAATCTCTAGAAAAGTGACCTGATAGCGCTAATTTAAATAAGACCTTTTGAAATTTAAGCTCCAGAGAAGACAACAAAATTGAGTACCTGTTAAAAAAAAATCAATGGTAAAAAAGTTTTTACAGAGTTTTCTAGAATTAAGGGATATTTCATCCTACTTCGGGTGCACAGACTTGTTCACAAAAAAACAAGTAAAAGTTGTTCAAAGAGATTTCTTAGAAGCTCTTCATGAATAGAGGTTCGTTGAAAAGCCAATAATTACGAATTTTTGTCAAGTTTTTTTTTTAATTTTAAATTTGCTTTCAGATGGGAGTATTCTGAATAAATTCTAAGCTTTTGGTCACATTGTAAGGGATGACAAAGGCAAGTTTACCGAACTGATAATGCAAGGGAAACATTATAGATAAATAACAGTATTAGTAAAAAGGAAGATGTGTTAATTTTTATTTTTATCTCTTTGTTTCTTATTCATCATAAAGGGATGAAACATTTAAAATTACTGATGTTTTTTATACTATTAGAACGGTGCGCTGCGCCTTCTTTAATTACCCCCAAGTGGGTGGGAAAATGCTTTTACGTCATTCCTGTTTATTTTACATAATGAATTTACGTAGGGAAAAAGTTTGCTATTAAAAACCCTGGAAAGGAAGACGTGTTCGGTGTACCCAAAGTGAGGTCAAATTTCTTTTACTTCGGAAACACCGGATACGCACTTCCATCGGTTTGTCTCTTCGTTGGTAGAGATTCACAAGCACCTGAAAAAGAGCACGTTTTCCGTTAGGCTTAAGAAAACAAATAGAGAAATAGCTGCTAATAATTCATTATTTTCCCATCACGGTAAAAGGCCGGGTCCTAATGATTGTTCTGGTGTTCCCAACAGAGGATTTTCTGACTTGCGTTTTCGTATTCCTTCGGAAAATCTCAGAATCCCTGGTAACAAAGCCCTTGAATTTAAATATTGATGCCAACGTTACGGAGCTAGAAAGTAAAATACACGCGCTGGTTCACTGGTACTACTTTCTACAAAGGATTTTGTTCGGTCTTAGATGCTTCTCGTGGGACAGGCACGGGGCGCAGAGATTTAGGGGTCACCAAAGGTTGGAATACATTAATTTATTTGATTTAAAAAAAACAAAAAATTACTCAAAAACACTAAAATAATAAAAATTATTAAATTTCGTTTGTAAAGGGTTGCGAAAGTGTAAGTAAGGGGATGTTATGAGAAGCAAGAGAAATTTATGTGAAGTAAGTGGAATTCAGAAAAAGCCAGGGTAAGAATGTAAGTAAAATTGCAGGGAATAAAGGGTTAGAACAGGGCAATTAAGGGCTGTAAACTGGATTCAGGGAAACTTAAGAGAAACGCTGAAAATTTGAGTAAAAGGAGGTCAAAATAATGTCGATTAACACGCCCATTTCGAAAAAAGGTTTTAATGCACCATAAACGAGAGTTTTGTGCAAAATCTTAGATAAAGTTTACTGAAATAAATATACTTCTCTCTGAGTATTGCCAAAACAAATTACATAGGATTATGTAATAAAACGATAAAATAAGCGAGATCAAATGGGGCAACTACCTCACCCTCTTTTGGATCGTAAGTTTGATTTTTACTTTCATGTACGGAAAGGCTTATTACCCCCATAGTATTAATATTACTTAGAATTAATTGACTATCTAGAATCAAGTTGAATTCTAAGCTAAGATGATACATACCGCTACAAATACTTTATCAGTGAATGTATTTTCTGGCTGAAGTGGTTTATAAGAGCTTAAAGAAATATCAATTGTTATGGATTCTTTGATACTAAAACACTTTACCTGTATTTATTCATATTATGATGTTCTTTTACATTTGTAATAGGTAAGAACTAGAGTTTTACAAAGTGATGTCTACACCAGAAGCGTAGTGTTACTCCAACTGATATTAACTGTATCCAAGACTAATTGAATCTTCAATGATAATCATTCTTTCATATTGGATACTTGGAGTTTATATAGTGGTAGAATAATCAATGTTAACACGGTTTGTCAATATCAGTTGGCGTAAAGATCAAAATATCATTTCTTATTGATTAATACCCAAATAATTATATAAATAGTTCGTCATAAAAATATATGATGAGTGATAAAAAGTTTCTGTAAATAATGGATAGTTAGAATAACAACATTTATCTTACAGTTTGCACACATTGGTGCCATAATAATGACAAAAATAGTAACCAAATAGGTTCGAAGTAACGTTGTGACCGCTTTGAAAGAACTACTTCTTTTGGCAACAGTTCCTACTTTATTCATTGTTCATTGAACAAATACTTCAATTGAAGTCAATGGTTCATTTTAGCGTTTCGTTTCATTGAACAAATACTTCAATTGAAGTTAATAGTTCATTTTAGCGTTCATACATTTCAATAACTTCGTTTCATTGAAGAAATACTTCAAATGAAGTTGGTACTTCATTTTAGCGTTGATTCATTTCAATAACTTCGTTTCATTAAACAAATACTTCAATTGAAGTTAATAGTTCATTTTTGTGTTCATTCATTTCAATAACTTCGTTTCATTGAACAAATACTTCAATTGAAGTTAAAAGTTTATTTTAGCGTTCATTCATTTCAATAACTTCGTGTCATTGAACAAATACTTCAATTGAAGTTAATAGTTCATTTTAGCGTTCATTCATTTCAATAACATCGTTTCAATGATTAAATAAAACATTTTTTTAACTATATCCCACTTTTTTATTTTTTGTCTGGACCGGTTTCAGCCTATAACGGCCATCTTCAGACTAGTACAGGTTGTACTTCGTTTCATTGAACAAATGAAGTTGGTACTTCATTTTAGCGTTCATTCATTTCATTAACTTCATTTCACTGAACAAAAACTTCAATAAAAGTTAGATTACAAAGAAGTACTTCAATCAGCAGCAGTACAGCTGCGAGGAACCAGTTCCAGTTATTTTCACTTTCAAAGCGCTACCAACTAGTACGTGCTTTTTCGGCAAGGAACCGGTTCCAAAAAGAATTGAACAAATAACCGGATAAATTCAAATCTCTAATTCGAGTTCGACTTCAATTGAAGTGTTCACTGCGAAAGGTTCATTTTAAAAAATCAGCAATTCTTGAAGCATTCACAAAACATTGAAGTTTTTCCCAACGCTAGTTCGAAGTGTTATCAATCGCTGTATGGGTAGGTACATAACACAATTAAAATTTTGGGAGCAGTATATTATTTCAAAACATGTCTCTTCCATCAACAAAACTATATCGACTAGTTACGAATGTTGCGCTGCGATGTTTTTTCTGACAACTAACATGATGTTACTTACATAAATGTTGTAAATTTTTAATAACGGCCTCCGTGGTCGAGTGGCAAAAACCAAGCGTGTGCAATCAAATTTTATTTGATTAATATGTGGTATAGCGCATTTAATTCATATAAAATAATGTACAGTTTATTTTTGGCACGTTCCAGGGTGGTAGATACAAGATATTTTATAGCCCTGGTAAAAGACCATCATTCAGAAACAAAACGTTGTTTGAAATGGCTTAAGCCGTGTCTGGTGACCAGATCTGAACAGCCAAGTACTTTCCAACCTTCCTCCTTTCCATCTCCTTCAACTCCTTACTACTTTCAGTCTCACAACATACCCCGATTGGGTATACCATAGTCGCACTGGCTCTACAAAGTTGGGAGCAGTCAGGACTCTTGAACGGTATTAACTATAAAAATAATAAAAAAAACTTTAAAAATATGTATAATTTCCAAATGATAAAAATAGATGGTGGCCAACTTCATTGATTTTGATTTATTTGACGTATTTTTTAATAGGTTTTAATGAAATACAAAACAAGCCAAATGCATCAAACTGAAAAAAAAAACTAAATTTTTATATCTGGTCTAGAACCGGCCCTTTTTTGGCCCGAGGTTTTTAATGCCTGCGTAACTCTATCGTCCCTGGTCCGTGGACCACTTATCAAGAAAATGTGGAGAATTGAACAGGTAATAAACTGAATTTGAAATAAAAGCATCTTTGTTTTAACACCACTTTATTGAATACATACACCAACCGGTTTCGGCTCTACCTGGGTTGAATAAATGTGTATTATTCCAATTCATATTTGTCCGAAACCGGTTGGTGTACATTTTCAATAAAGTGATGTTAAAACAATGTTACTTTTATTTCAAATTTAATTGTTTCTCACCGCAAAGTGAGTGCTTCATCTCAAAGTTTAATAAACTGAAGTTTATGAATTACCGAAAGTTAAGTATTTAAGTGGGTTGTTATTATTAATAGAGGATCGTTCTACATAACGAGGATAAACAAATACGTAACAACATTTAGAATTATGTGTTTTAATAAAATGTGATTTTTTTGTTTATTGCGAGCGTATCGCCCTGGTGAAAGACCGCCATTTAGAATCAAAATGTTGCTTGAAATGGCTTTAACCGTGTTTGGTGACCAGATCTGTATAGCCAGATACTTCTCCACCTTCCTCTTATCCATCTTCTTCCCCTCCACGCTACTTTCAGCCCCACAACCTACCCCAATCGGGGATTTCATAGTTTCACTGGCTCTTGAAGGTTAGAAGCGGTTGAAACTCCTGTACGGTACTAACTATAAATTGCGGAAAAAACAGTTTTTTTTTGCACATTAATTACAATCCAATAATGATACCTTTTTTTCAATTAAAATATAGTACTCGTCCATTAGAAGCATAAACTTGTGTACAGAAGAGGAGTGTACATTAATTATTATTGATTAAATAATATGATATGGGACATATTCTCAGTAAATGTGATATAAAGAGACATTCATATGTAGTGTTGGTAGAAAATCGTAATTATGATAATGTCATTAAAGATAAATTTTGGATTCTATCATTAATGCTTCTGATTTCTTCTGGTAGTCGATTGAAAAAAGATTGTCCTTGGTAAGTATAATGAAGTTGAAAAAATAAACTATTTAATTTTGGGCATGGAAAAATATACTTGTGTCGAGTTCGGTTTTCAATTAAGAAATTGTATTTGTCTTTTTCTTTGATGATTTGAAATATTGAATTTTTAATGTAAAGGTATTTAAATGCAGGTACTTGAAATTCTTCAAATAGGCGATCCGTTGAATAGTCTGAAGGTTTTTTCAATATAATTTTAATAATCAATTTTTATACTGAAAAAAAGTAACCAGATTATTGCTAACTAACATAATTATAGGTTGAAGAAACATTATTACTATCTCTAACTAACTAAATCTCACGCCGTTTCTCCGCAATGGTAGGCAAATAACTCGTTCTTGGCGCACACTCCTTGCTTCATTCACGTTCATACATCGTCTCATACATACTCTTCTGTTATTTTGATTCTTTACATGACCCAACTCAAATATTCGATTGACTTGATCGTGCGATGTCTTCTTCGGGCGTCCCAAACTTTTTCCATTCACTTTCAGGTCATATATTATTTTCACACTCCTTTCTTCGTTAATTCGCTCTACATGCCCAAACCATCTATTCGTCCTTTTCTTGATCCTTTTCATTACGCTTACATCGGCCTTGCATTTTTCTGGATTTCCACATTTTTAACACTGGAACCAATAATATGATACGGTATATTATTTGTTTATAGCAACCTTTAATTAAATAGCTTCAAAGCTCGTGATGTAAATGACATTCGATTAGTTGCGTAGTATTGTGTTTCAAACAGAAAGGCTGTGCCTATTTCATGACTTCATAATTAACGATGGGTTTTTCAGTTAAAACTGTGAGCAGATTAATCCATGGGAAATATCAGATCGCAATTAGACCGATCGGTAGCTGAGTGGACAAACGCGTCTCTGCTGGCTAAGTCCTCCATCATTACACAAGCAACATATTTGGCTTCTTATGATGGCAGTAGGAGTCTTTCAAATATTGTCAGGTTATTTGTAACCCGATAATGTTTGTCTTTCTTTAAAAATAATTATATTCTATACAATTTAGCAAATTTAGATAAAACAATACGTTCCTTCCCGCGTACACTTATAAAGATTCTGTTTTATCAACAAACATGCATTATTCAATATACCCTCTTGATTCTATTGATTTCGCTAACATCGGCCTTACATTCTTTCCGTATTATCTCTAATCCCTAAACACACACTTTGTAGTCAGTAAGCAAGTTTCTGCAAATCATGAATCACGAAGAATTGAATCGGCTTGGCAAAGAAATACATATACAAATAGTTCTTACTGACAATGATTATTTTTGCAAAATGAGTTGATGATGAATGTAATAAGTCCAAAGTCACGGTGTTTGAAAGAGAGAGTACGAGAACAGCGTGCAATATAGTTGTGAATGATGAATACTTGGAGCAAGTGGATGAGGTTGTGTATTTAGGAAGTATGTTTACGAGAGACGGAAAGGCTGATAAGGATATTGAAAGAAGGGTGAATGCAGGAAACTATGAATGTAGGACTGAACGCTGTTGGCGCAAATAAGAAATTGTCCAAAGAAGCAAAGCTAGCAGTCTACAATGGAGTGTTTATACCAACCCTGATGTTTGGCAGTGAGGCATGGAACTGGTAGAGGAAGGATGAAAGTAGATTGAATGCTGTGGAAATGAAATCCTTGAGACGTATGTGCGGTAAAACCATGTATGACCGTATTAGAAATGTGGATATCCGGAAAGAATGCAAGGTTGATCTGAGCGTAATGAATAGGATCGAGAAAGGAAAGCTTAGATGGTTTTGGCATGTAGAGCAAATGAACGAAGAAAAGAGTGTGAAAAGAATACATGATGTGAAAGTGAATGGAAGAAGAAGTCGAGGACGCCCGAGAAAGACATGGCGCGATCAAGTTAATCAAATACTTGAATCGGGTCATGTGAAGAGTCAGAATAACAGAAGAGTATATATAAGACGATGTATGAATGTGAATGAAGCAAAGAGTATGTGCCAAGACAGAGTTGTATGTCGGTCCGTCCTCTCTGCCTACCTATGCGGGGAAGCGGCGTGATGGTTAGTTAGTTACCTTTGATTATTTTATTCCAAGCAGAAAGATTGCGTCTGACTTAAAATATTGTGATGTATTTGTATCCCGACGTAGTTGCCAATGCCATTACCAAAATAAAAGTATTTTTCATTTACGAAAGTGATATCGCATTTCTTAAAACCGTCTGAAAACATTATGATCGAAGTTTTATACCGAAAATGAAATGCGCCAATATTTTTCATAAAAATATTTTTGAACATCTCAGCCAGCCAAGTAAGCCACCGAGAGTTTGAATTTTATTTCTTTGGATTTTTGTTTCAAGTACTGGTAATGCTATAACCCATCGAGTTAGCCTAATTAGGTAGGCTATTAAAATATATAAGGACCCGATTACCATTAGAGACGATGGTAAGTACTTCACGTTTACCCCATGGTAAGTGATTGGAAATAGGCCAGTAACTCGACCAAAAAGCTACGAATGCAACCCTCATCACAGTCATTACTGAGAGAATAAATCGATACGGTAGCACCTGATCACAAATAAAACTTCCCACATAAGAACTATTTAATTGTAATTTTATTTCTTTTTAATTAAAAAACCTGTTAATGGAGGAACGCTTTTGGCGCAAATAAAAAAAAATTTCAAAGAACCGAAGCTAGCAGTCCACAATGGAGTGCTTACACCAACCCTGATATATGGTAGTGAAGTATGGAACTCGCAGAAGAAGGATGAAAGTAGACTGAATGCTGTCGAAATGAGATCCCTGAAGCGTAAGTGTGGCAAAACCGTGTGTGACCGTGTTAAAAATGTGGATATCCGGAAAAAATGCAAGGCTGATGTAAGCATAACGAATAGAATCGAGAAAGAGACGCTTAGATGGCTTGGGCATGTAGATCGAATGAATGAAAAAAAAGTGTAAAAAGAATATTTGACGCAAAATTGAATGGACGAAGAAGTCGGGGACGTCCGAGATTAGCATGGTACGATCTAGTTAATCAAATACTTGAATCGGGCCATGTGAAGAGTCAAAATAACAGAGGAGTACCTATGAGACGATGCATGAATGTGACTGAAGCAAGTAGTGTGTACCGAGACCGAGGTGTTTTACGGTTCGTCCTTTCTGCTTACCCGTGGGGAAAAGACGTGATGGTTAGTTAATTAATTAGAAAAGTACGAAACCTTAGTTCAAGAATGAAGAGGTCAGATTTAATATGTTTCATTTTGTATCAACTATTTGATTTGTATGAGTTTATTGCCTTAATTCCTACAATTATTTTATTTGACACAATTACGCTGATGAATGATTTTGAGAGTGCGACAGGATACTTTGTCTTGACACACACTCTTCGTTTTATTTACATTCATACATACTTCTCTATTATACCGACTTTTGACATCACCCAACTCTCAAGTCGATAATAAGCATTTCGGGATTCTAGACCAGAGGTGGGAATCCAATTCAACAATGGATCACGCTTTCGATTTGTACAATGTCAGCAGATGTGTAACTCATTAATTAATCTTAAATAAGAAAATATGATGATATTTTTTCAAACTCACCACAGCAGTATTGTGCTTCTTCGTGTTGCATGGCAGGGTCGCGGTCCCGCCGGTTTGCGCTATGACGACTGTCCCGTTAGCAGTGGAAAAAGGGTTGGGCAGTCCTGTCTGCACCACGTTAGCGCCCAGCTTACTGTCCACCCTGCGGTGCCAATGGAACGCTTGTGGACGACACCTGCAAAATAAAAATTACCATTAATATATTAGGAAAATCAAAAATATTTAGTATTTTAGAAAAGTTTTAAATATTTTTTTTTAATAGTGAATACCACACAAGAGTCCCAACTGCTCCCAACCGTCAAGTGTCAGTGAGACTATGGCATCCCTAATTGGGATATGTTCTGAGGCTGAAGGTAGTGGCGAGGGAAAAGATATGAGAAAGAGGAAGGTTAAAAAGCACATGGCTATTCAGATCTGGTCACCAATCACGATAGGTAAAGCTATGTTAAGCAACGTTTCGATTCTTAATGGTGGTCTTTCACTAGGGCGATACTGAGAGTATCTACCACTCTGATGTTTTTTATTAGATCAGAGTTCAGAGCGTAAAATCCTACATGTACATTATAGAATCGTGTTTTAGAGCATAAAATCATAACGCGATCCAACACAAGTTCATAAAATGAAAATGTATTTTGAAAATACTCACCGTAAATTAAGTTGAGATTCCCAATAAAGAATTTACCCTTCGTGGCGGGTGGAAATAGGAGATAAATTATGAGATCGATGCAAGGAATAAGGCCCGCCTAAGCGAATAACTCTCACTCAGTTATCACCTTCGCTAGCGTGAATGGCGCTAAGACATGGGTTGCCAGGTGCCGGTATAGTTTGCCAGTTGCCGGTGTTGCCAGGTAACCCGGTTAATGTACGGCAAATGAGTAACACAAGGAAAGTTAACAATATGTGATACTTAGAACCTGTGGCGTGTACGGCTTCTCGGTCAAGGATTAGCAGTGTATTTTCTACTGTTGATTTATGATTGGTATGTGTTTTGATTGTGGTCCAATGAAGATCTATGAATAATTTATAGGTTAAAAAACATTCAAAACTTTCCTCCCCCAAAATTTTGGATTCCACTCAATTGCGATATTTTCCCCACACAAAATTTTTTGATATTTTCATTTGAAAAAATTTTTTGGAATGTAAAAAAACAAAGATTTTCCTTTTTTTTTATCCTTTAATATTTTTTAAATTCCTTAAAAAAAAAAGAATTAAAAAAGGTTTTTGATTAAAAAAAAAAATTTCCTGGGTTTTTTTAAAAATTTTTCCAAATTTAAATTTTAAAGGGTGGGCAGAAAATATTTTGGGACATTTTTTTTAAAAAACCCCTTAGAATTTAACCCTTCAAAAAGCCCCAAATTTGGGAAAAAAATCCCAAAGGGGGAAAAAGGAATTTTAAAAACAAAAAAAATCCCCTGGTTTTTTTTATTTTTAAAAAGAATTTATTTTTAAAATTTTTGCAGATCAAAGGGTTTATCGGGGCAAATTTTTTTTTATTTTTTTTTATTCTTTTTTTCGGAATACTGCACAAAAGGTTTTTAACTGCTCCCCCCCGTCTGGAAACCAGTGAAACTAGGCATTCCCAATCGGGGTTGGGTTTTTGAGGCTGAAGATATTGGGGAGGGGGAAAGGGGGATGGGGAAGGGGGAAGGTTGGGGGGTACCCAGCTTTTAGATTTGGCCCAAACGTTTGGGTTTTTAAGGGGCTTTCCCCGGGGGAAAAGTTTCCCCCCTTGGGAAAAAAAGGGGCCCAATAAAATTAAAAATTATTGTAAATTTTAATTAAATTGTTTTCCACTATTTTTAAAAAAGTTTTCCCGGCCCGGGGTTTGGGAACCCCCACCTTTACCCTGGGCCCTTGGGCCTACAATAATTTTTGGTTTTTACGAGTTTGGGGGTTTAATGGTTTATTTTACTTTATTATTTCCATTAAGGGGAAAATAATCACTTTTTTGGTTTTAACATTTAAAAAAATGAAAAAAAAACTTTGTATTAACCCCCGAACATTATTTTCAATTTTATGACCGACTGGTTTCGCTTAGCCAAATACAAAGTGTGCGATTATATATACATACAAAAGGAGAACAAACTATAAAATAAAATAATAAAACAATGAGAAAACAATAGAATACCAGTCAAATTATAACAAAAAACATAGAGAAAGAGGCAGATAATACAAATGGAAAGAGACAAAACATCAACTGATGATGCTTAGGCTAAGCGAAACCGGCCGGTCATAAAAAAATAAAATAATATTCGTGGTCTTGAACAAAGTCATTTTTTATTTTCTTTTATATTATAATAGGTACAAAATATAAAAATAGGGTGACACTATTTTAAACACGTTTCCTGTGTATCCACCTTCATCTTATCAATTAATTAACCCTACTCTTATTTGACGCTACAAACAACTCTGTTTTATTCCCCAACTTTCCCATTTAATTATTATTGTGTACCCAAGTAGCATATTTTCCAATAATAATGTAACATGTTGTAAAAATTAAACCGAATCTTTTTCTGGCCCTAATTGACATCATTATGTCTCCATTATGTACACTAATTACCATTTCTTTGTAATATATTAGTACTTTCATTGTTGCCTCTCTCTTATATTTACCGGATAACTCTGTATTATTTTTTTTGATTATTAACAATAACAGTGAACTTATTAGCGCAGGTTTTTATGTTTCACCGCAAGTGCGCTTCATACTTAATTAATTAAGCTAATAAAACCAACTAATAAGGAGAAAATAACACACAATATGCACACAAATTAAAACTATCTAAAATCATAATCGTTATTATAAATCACGAGAGAAAAAGTTTGGATATGGGTAAAATATATCAGAGTGGTAGATACTCTAAGTATCGCCCTGGTGAAAGACCACCATTCAGAATCGAAACGTTGCTTGAAATGGCTTAAGCCGTGTTTGGTGACCAGATCTGAATAGCCAGGTACCTCCCAACCTTCCTCTTCCCGATCTCCTTTTTCTCCCCACTACCTTCAGCCTCACAACATACCCAATTTGGGGATGCCATAGTCTCACTGGCTCTAGACGGTTGGGAGCAGTTGAGACTCTTGTGCGGTATTCATGTAAAAAAAAAAAAAAAACAGTGTATGTGTACATAAACCTATTAAAAAAAACAATTAACTAGAAACTTAGTGTATAAAACTCCAAATAAAACTTTGAATTAATATTAACATATTTGTTAAATCAAAGAAAAAAAAAAATTGAAAACAGTTAAATATTCAAATATTATTATGTAAACGATTCGATTATTATATGTGCCTTAACGAAGCTTGATCTAAGCAAAACCGGTTGGCGTTCAATACAATCAATATATAGTTTAAAACAAAATGTTGTTTTATTTTAAGTAAAAACATGTTTATAATCACTAACCATATTTCTGTATGATTTTTTGTTCAGTCAAAACTGAAAACTTACCTTTTCAGACTCTCATATCCTTAAATTCATTAAAAGAATCTCAACATAATCTGTTTCTTGACGAATCACCTTTGGATATACAAATTTTAACGAAATCCTGTACTATACGAAAAATTCAGAAAGTCCATTTTTTTTCAATTTCGTTCCCATGCAAATAAAAATTAGGGAAAAATAAAATAAAACTAAATAAATAGAAAAAATAAAATTAAAATTATGATTGTTAACAAGTGTGTCTATCTGATGGGACCTGCCAGGTTAGTATGTTCCGGTATATTTTTTTTATTTAAACTAGGAATTAATATGTAATAATAGAAAATAAGATCTGTACAACGCCCTTGAGGTGATTTTTAACAAAAACGACGATATACAAATCATCCAAATATTATTATTATTTCTAACTTCAGTCTATGGATTAAAACTCAACTATTGAACAATCCAATCTACTAACATACCTTTGAAAAAATACATTCTGAGACAATCGCTAACAAAAGATTCATAAAAGCTCTCAACCGCCATACAGGCAGACACGTTCAACGTACACGTACAGCGTTCATGTTTTCCCACTCTTGGCAATACAATGCTGGTAACATAAGCCTGTTTGGTTTTCTCTCCATTTTTCCAACGGCGTCAATATCCATAGATAAAATATCTGAGAGTAAAAGAATCGTGTGGGCTATAAAGCAAAGCGTGTGAAAAGCTCCTGATCTGTTTACAAGACCCCCAAAGCACTTAGTTACATTAAATGTTTCACACAGATTCTGCTCTGTTTCTAAAGTAATATATTACATCTTCTTGTTTGTACAATGAATGTTTATATTTTATATGGCTGAAGGGCCACAAAAGCATCAAAATCAAACGGGAGAATTTCAGAGCAAGAATATATTGTATGGATAGAGAGCTAAACATTTTATCCAACCTATACAAATTTACAGTAAATCACTTTCTCCGGGTCTTCACGTCGTTAACTGTAAGAAAGAAAAAGATAAGACAAGTTCTCACACAATATAGCTCCGCTTTTGGGTGTGTAAGCATGTTCTCCGTCTTCCTCGTCTCCGTCAACTCCGCCCACTATGTTTTGTTATGTGACATAACAGGACAGAACTCAACGGTCTTTAGGTTATATCCGTCATTTTGTTTATACTGTGAAAAAGTGGTTAGAGAAATAAACAAAAAAATTATGTCGACATATGCTTTGAATGGATGTATAAATACCCTACCCCTAGCTCTAGCCCTAGCCACGCCCCAGTCAGGCGAAAATCATCAATACTGACCACGCTGGCGCTCCCTCCTGGTATACTATTACTCTGAAATTGTTTAGATGCAGAAAAATAAACTGATCAAAACTGCATATTTAATCATTTTCGATCAAAGTGACGCTTAAGCGCTTTTGCCTTTCCAGCGACGATATGTTATTAGTAATTAAATCCATTTTGTGAATCTGTCAAATTTTTAATTAGTTTCTACTGTTGTAGGTAAGTACTTTTCCCCCTCCCTCCAAGCTTTTCCCACCATTGGGTTGAAGTGTTTTTGTCTATGTCTATACATCTTGTAATTTAATTTTAGTACATTGCGCTCTCGAGGTACAAAACTAAATAAATTAACTGTTATTCATATTTTCATTATTTTCTAAGAAAGAGGTCATTGGTCTTGGAACATACTCATTGTATCAATAAAAGTGATAAAACCAGGTGTTAAAATCGATTCGTTTAAAAAGTTGAAATAAAATAATTTTGTGATTATCGAAGAACTTATTAATTCATCAAAACGTCTTTTCGGATTGAATGGTTGGAGACTCAAATAATATTAATATTTTTTTACGAAATATGTCTTACGGCCTCCTTGGTCGAGTGGTTAAGACGCATTTTTTTTCCAAAATCCTACCAGGTACTGAAGACTTATATTTTTTTTCATTAAATAAAATAAAAGCTTTTAAGTGCTGTGGTATAAGCTTCTCAAAATGGCGCTTCAGCCTTTTTACCTTTCCGGCGACGATATTGTGATAGTATCAATAAAAGTAGTTAAATATATGCGTTCATTGATATATTTATACAATAGCTTGAAATTTAAGCGAAACCGGGTAGGTACTTCTGTAGCTTAATGTTACATCCAAAAACTGCGATAAACACCGAATGCGTTTCAGTTTCGGATGAACTTTGAAATTAGAATGGACTGTAAAACGAAGACTACTTGATGGAAGGTTCGATTGTATATTGTGGATAAATGAGGATTTAAGCCAATTCAATCACCGATGAATTAGATGTTTTCGACTGCTTGAAATCTTCTTGAACACTATGTTCCAATCAACAACACAACCTCCCACGACTGACGACGAAGCCAGAAGAAAGGGCACTAACCGCGACAGGACGATCACCAACAACCTCTTCTTTTTCTTTTATTTTGCAAGGTTGTTCAAAAATAAACCGAATGGCAAATTGGCGGGATGGGTAAGGACTGGATGATAAACAAAAAGGTGAGAATCAAACAAATTGTCTATTTGAAATCCAACACTTTTATGCTACCGAGAGTTGAACATATCAGTCATAATTATTTTCAGGTTTTTTGTTTTTGTAAAAAATGCTCCATAAATTGTTACATAATTTATCATTTCATACTTATTTGACATTTGATAAGAGTTTTGTATCAGATTTATTTATTCATCACCTTTGACATTACAAAATATGATTTCAGACACTTGAACTAAAAATTCTGAGTGATTTTTAATGTAATACTTGTTTGTGCAACATATTATGGGGTTATAAAAGTAATTTGTTTCGCGTAATATTAATATATATTATATACATGGCCTGTTCAAAAGAAAAGATGAATTTTGAATTTTCGTGGGCTGTACATTTGATTATAGATTTTTTTCTTGTTGTTATGTTGGTACATATATATATATATATATATATATACATTTATTATGTTAGGATTAGGTTTTTGGTTTTAGTGGTTTTTTGTTTTTGACAACTGGAAAGGTTAGTCACGTTTTTGTGTGTTCTTCGATTTTTTAGTTTCACGTCATTAACACCTTATCGGCCTTCTGTATGGCGCTTGTACCACTTATAAACACTTTTTTGAGACAGAATAGACACGCCAAATGCCGCAGTCAATATTTTAAGTGCGTTGGAGCAATATATTCCATTTTTAACGCAAAACTTAATACATATTCTTTGATCTATTTTTTTCAAAAGTAAAAAATCGAAAAACACACAAAAACGTGACTAACCTTTCCAGTTGTCAAAAACAAACCACCAATCCAAAATGGCTGATAATGCTAACATATGATAAACATATGTGTACCAACATAACAACAACAGAAAAATTGATAATCGAATGTACACAGCCTGCGAAAATTCAAAATTCACCTTTTCTTTTGAGCAGGCCTCGTATATATGAACATTTTTTTAATTTAATTTTGTGTCCTAATAATGCTTAGGCCAAGGGAAACTGGTTGGTCATAAAAAAATAAAAATAAAATTGTGGTCTTACACAAAGTTATTATTTCATTTTCATTAATTTTACAATTGCCACTGACAACGAAGCTTACAGAATAAAAGCAAAACTTGAAATAATATAATTATGTAGTATTTTTTGTGAGTGGAACTATCGAAATGAGAAGCGAATTACATAAAATAATAGATTGATTAATTTAATTGTTCAAACAAATGTGTAACTAAAATTACAAAATAACAAGTTCAGAACGAATTACGTTAAAATTAGCTAACAAAATGATTTTGATTGATGATTTGAGCTTTTCACTATATTAATTTTCGATGGACGTAATCAAAATATCGAGCTCTAATTAAAAAGGAATTAAAAATTATTCGGATGAAACACTAACCAGAATTTCGAAGCATTTTTAAATATTCAAATGTCAGCAGCCAAAAATGCAAGCTCTTTGGCTTTCTAGTACAAGCAAAACTACATTATTTTTATTTGTTATTCTATACGGCTAGTTAGGAAAATGTCTAAGGTTTCCGGTGAATACAATTCTTAAACAGTAATCCTTAAAATTTCTTGTGAAATATATACTGGAATTTCAAATTTCAAAAAGGCCTTTGCTGGTTTTAAAACTGCACTTATATTGACATTTTAGTATGTTTTTCATTGAACTGAAAAGATTACAAAAAAATTGTATTTACTGGGAACCTCAGACATTTTTCTAACTACCCACAGAAAATTTTTAGATAAACCATTTGAAGTATTGCTTGTATTAAAATGCTACAAAGTGACGTTTAGCGTCATTCATGGGTGCTGGTCCTTAATTCAATCAATAAACTAGAACCTGCAATTGGATTCACTCTTAACTATTAAGTACAAAATATGTCTTAAATGGTGAGCTCTGGCTTCATGGAAATTGAAAAGGTTTTAACGTTTGGAATCGCTAGCTCAAACTAGCTACATATATGTGTTTATAAAGCAGAAAATACTCAATACAAATTACAAGCTCAAGTTAACTAGGTTTTGAGCTGGTTGCAACATAATTACCATCATGAGCTATCACGGTGTGAAATTTCTATTTAATTGAAAAAAAAGATAAGTTACATATTTTTCAAAAAGTATAATATAAGTTACATATTTTTCGGGTTAACCGAATTTCTGAAAAGAAAAAAAAGTGAATTGAAAATAACTTTTATTATCATTAGGACCATCGTGTTGTTTTTGTGGGTGTTTTAGACATTTATACTTGTGTCATTTACTTAATTATAAGCCTTTTTTCAAAACATTTTAAGTTATTTAATTTTTCTTCACTCACATGTAAATAATGACCAGTTTACACGTCGAAAGTGTTAAGGAGAGTGGTAAGTAGTAGCTAAACCGTTAACTTAATTTAAGTGACTTATTTATGGTTTTAATGTTTATTTTGTAGAACTCCATTTTAATTTTTAGGTTTTTTAATTTTATTTTAACAATAATTATTATTATTTTAAATTTTTAAAAACAATTTTTAGTTAAAAGCTCTGCGATGTAATTATTTTTACGCGTGACAGCTGTTTCGCCTTCTGAGGGCATTATCAAACTGTCTTGTGACTTGCCGCGCGTAAACGATGCCTTTAGTGTTTTTTTAGACAGAAATTTAGTTACCACACTGTCCTAAACACTGTATTTGTATAAACCGGCCACGAGGGACGATTGTACGTCTTTTCCTACCCCAAAAACGCTCTCGGACATCCAAGTACATTTTTGTCGAAAGTGAATACATATGCACCAATATATTATACAAAAGTGAGTTTGTTTCATTTGGATCAAATCTTAGTTCACGATCTGTAATAATTATAACATATTTAATTTTTCAAGTTTCAAATAAAATACTATTTAAAATATCGTATAATAATTCAAAATCTAAAATTTAACACTAAGCATTCTCAAACAACCTACTTCTATCTAGAAAAAACTTAATTTAACAATCTTCCTGTATATCTAGAAACTATAGATAATATTCATGAATTTGAGCTTAAATTGAAATTTTACACAAACTTAACAGTCCTTAATAATTGTTTTTTATAATTGTTCTAAATAAAACACATAAACTTGGTTTATAACCTCTTTATTATTTAATATTACGTCTACCGGTTTCAAAAGTACCCTCCCATCATCAGGACAATATTAAAATTGAATTGAATATTTATTTTTAATATTGTCCTGATGATGGAAGGGTACTTTCGAAACCGGTAGACGTAATATTAAATAATAAAGTGGCCATAAACAAAGTTTGTTTGTTTTATTTATAAATATGACAAGCCACAAAGTAAATGCTTTTACGAATATGTATAATTTATTTATTTTTCTTCTCATTCTATAATCCTTGAGTTATGATTATGTACTAACATTTATTACTACAACTAATTTTACACAAAAACTTTTTCTATGCTGTTTTGTAAAAATTAAACACAATTTAAATATTTGAGCGTAATTCCCTTACCAAATACAAGAACCTTGTTTTTTATGGTGTGGAACAGTTTACATATTTATTTTGTAATACACTGTGCAAAAAATTGTAACCAACATCTTATATCTTATTGTAGAAAAATAAAACTTTTATTAAATAATAAAAAAAGTATCTGATATCCGGCAAAAATTTTATCTTCAATATTTCGGAAAACTTTTTTCAAAGAGCAACCTTTACCTTGACCATGTCCGTGACGCAAAACCCATTCATAATAGCCAATGTTCCATTAAAAACGCAAGTAATTGATTCCCGATAAGCTATTTATGAGATAATATAATAAGACGTCTCAATTTTTCCTTTCCACCTGTAAAATATCATGAAAATATCGCTCAGCATCATTACCCACCATCGAAGGGGGGTGATTATGATGGCGTTATTTTATCGAGGCGTTATTTTTAAGGGTGGGTTTATTTTAATCCGACGTTTTTTTTGGTAGTGTTTTTTGAGGAGGGCTTTGTTGTTTTAGGGGTGTGAGATCGAAAAAGGAAAGAATTTTTAATTTAAAAATAAGAAAGGCCTACCCATCAAAAGGAAAAGAATTTCCCTTTTAGTAAAGTAAGACGATACAAAAAACAAGTTCTAGAGTAATTAATAAGAAAAAATTTTGTAATTACCTTTTAAACTAAGCTTTTTTGACAAAACGTTGGGAATTTGTTTTTAAATAGAAATCGTTGAGTCATCTTTTGGTAAACAAGAAGTGATCGTTTTATGTGTTTCTTTTTGTGTAAGCGGGGGTGAAGTTGGTATTGGGTGGCTTAAATAAATATTTATGTATCTTGAGGTTTATTGGGTTGGTAGTTTTGCTAGAATATTGAAAGAAGGGTGAATGCAGGAAACTCCATTATTATTATTATTTATTTAAGTGGCTAAAATTACTTTTCGTATCTTTATAAGAGGACCTAGCCAGGTAATAGCAACTCCCCCCAACCAGCTATTTCATATCCTATTTGGCTTTGAGATTAGGCAAAGTATACACTACACAATTTTTCAATTTTTTTCAACATTAATGGAGAACTGAACGCTGTTGGCGCAAATAACAAAGTTGTCCAGAGAAGCAAAGCTGACAGTTCACATTGAAGTACCTAACCAATCCTGATATATGGCAGCGAGGCATGTAACTGGCAGAGGAAAGATGAAAGTAGATTGAATGCTGTGGTAATGAGATCTCTGAGGTGTTTGTGCGGAAAAACATGTATGACCATGTTTAAAATGTGGAAATCCGCAAAGAATGCAGAGCTGATGTAAGCGTAATGAATAGGATCAATAAAAAGGCGTTTGGATGGCTTGAGCATGTGTAGCGAATCAACGAAGAAAGAAGTTTGGAAATAATATTTGTAACGAAAGTAATTGGAAGAAGTCGGGAACGCCCAAGAAAGACATGGCACGATCGCGTGAATCAAATACTTGAGTCGGGCCATGTAAAGAGTCAGAATACCAATCTTAATGCTGCCTGGATGGACTGCTTCTTGATGGCCTTCTATAGATATGAAGACTAATATCCTCCATTAATATTTTTATATTAATAATTTTCATTTTTTCTATGATTTTTTATTTTATTTTATTTTTATTGTTATTATTATTTTTATTCTTTTTTCTTACGTGTTTCACATTTAATTGGTATAAAATAAAATGTACTTTATTTGCGGCACGTTCCAAAGTGGTAGCTACTCTAAATATCGCCCTGGTGAAAGACCACCATTCAGAATTGAAACTTTGCTTGAAATAGCTTAAGCCGTGTTTGGTGACCAAATCTGAATAGCCCGGTACTTTCCAACCCTCCCCTACCTCAACTCTTTCCCCCAGTTTTCTTAAGCTTCACAACAATTCATATTGAACTACCCATACATACATCTAAATAAAAATACAAAACAAACCCAAAATATAGGCGAAATCACATTTTATAAGGGTTTTTTAACTTTATTTTTAAATAATGTAGAATTTACAGATAAATAATGTGCAGTATTAATAATTATAATATTTGGATGATTTGTATACCGCCGTTTTTGTAAAAAATCACCTCAAGGGCGCTGTACAGATCTGTATTGTTTGTATTAGAATGATAAAAAGTTACATTTAGCATCATTTCTAGTGCTGAGCCTAAAGCAGAGAATTGGCGCACAAAAACACCTTATGGATTAATTCAAGTAAGGTTTCACCTAATTTAAGTGGCTAGATCAATCATTTTAAGTTTGCGTCATCATTTTGTTAAGTACTAACTATTTTTTCAGCTCGGGTCACATATCCGCAGACCATCTC
Source organism: Drusus annulatus (assembly GCA_022651775.1). Taxonomy (NCBI): domain Eukaryota; kingdom Metazoa; phylum Arthropoda; class Insecta; order Trichoptera; family Limnephilidae; genus Drusus; species Drusus annulatus. The sequence goes on from JAGWCC010000231.1 coordinate 937,473, forward strand.
AGCCGTTTAAATGCTTAGTCCTTTTAATTTCATGTCTGCCAACCCCAGAAAACGTAATATTTTTTAATTCAACTTTCCACAACAGCTGGTCGCAATTTCGATGGTAATAAGAAGACTGCCAACATAATGAAACATTTTAAACTCGCGCAAACTATCCCATTATAGTTTTTGGTAGATTTAAAAACATAGTATTTTCTAAATTGTCTTTTTATTATTATATATATAAATATATATATATATATATATATATATATATATATATATATATATATATATATATATATATACATATATATATATAAATAAGAAAATAAATGACCACAGATTTTAATATATTTTTTATGACCGACCGGTTTCGCTTAGCCTAAGCATCATCAAGGTGTAAAATTAAACTTAACAAAAAAACATGGTTGCGGTTTAATAAACGTACAGAGGTAAAACAAAATAAAAAAGAGAACAATGAGAAAAAAAAACATTTAAATAATAACAAAGAGACAGATAACATGAATTGAAACAGGCAAAACGTCAAATGAAAAGCTGATTAAGACATAAAGAGAAATTTTATGAGTTTACAGAAAATACTCGTATTTCAAATATTGGACTAATGGACAAATTTAATTGATTATTCAGAATATGACGACTAATTTTAACAGCTTTCTTGTGCTTCTTTTGTGGAGAATATGAGCACTGGCGTTTTCATTGAATGTATGATTTTTTTAAATCTCAGAAGTTGTATTTTATAAAATGCATTTAAATATATATTTATTAAAATTAGAATGGTTACAGTTATCGTCAAATTAAAGAGAGCATTTTAAATTAAATGATTTCGCGCCTGAAAGACATATAACGTAGGCTGACCTGTCTCTGTTCAGTTCGTTGTCTTACCTAGTTAAAATAATGATAATAGTCAGATACATTAGGCTGTCTTTTTCATATCGCATAAGAGTTTAAAGCCAGTAGGTCCATGAATCCTCTTATTTTGAAACGAGATAAACAAAGAAAAACACGCTGATGTTCCGAGCTATTCGGTACTGGTTACAAACAGCTTAAGCTATTTCTGAGGTCAGGGTGATACTGAGAGTATCCATCACTCTAGTTGGGTGAATTACGATTCATTTTAAAGTTTTTTTTATTTCTATTTAGTTAATGTAGCACAAGAATCCCAACTGTTTAAAGCTAGTGAGACAATGCCATCTCCAAATGGGGTATGTTGTGAGACTAAAGGTCGCTACCACGGAGAGAAAGGATGTGGAGAAGAGAAGGTTTGGGAGGTACTTGTTTATTCAAATCTTATCACTAAACACGGCTAAATCCATTTCAAGTAACGTTTCGATTCTGAATAGTGGTCTTTCACCAGGGCGATACTTAGGGTATCTACCACTCTGGAACGTGCCGCAAATAAACTATAACTAACTAATTAAACCATCATGTCATTTCTCCGCAGGGGTAGACAGAGAGGATGGACCGCCATATAACTTGGCACACACTACTTGCTTCATTCACATTCACACACCGTCTCAAATACTCTTCTGTTTTTCTCACTCTTCACACGACCCGATTCAAGTATTTGATTTACTTGATCGTGCCATGTCTTTCTCGGGCGTTCTCGACTTCTTCTTCCATTCACTTTCGCATCATATATTCTTTTCACACTCCTTTCTTCGTTCATTCGCTCCAAATGCCCAAACCATCTAAGCGTCCCTTTCTTGATCCTATTAATTACGCTCACATCAGCCTTGCATTCTTTCCGGATATTTATATATTATTCCATATAAATTAAATGTCTTACACTACAAACCAGTTTTTAAAGAAAATTAGTTCAAATAATGTTTTAGATTCGTAATTGTTTTTTTGTATTTATAAATAAAGATCAAAAATCGATACTTTTAATTTATTATAAAACTATAGAGCGTTTCGAAAAAGGTAAGAATCTTTATTGAAGTGTTTTTCGTGTTATAATATTTCAACTCTGGCATATTGCTCGTACAATGCGATACGCCATTCCACTCTGAAAGGTCTTCAGTGTAACTCATTCGACACGCGAGAACATGCTTTACCGCAGTAAAATTTAATGAAATCCGCGCTAATTTTTGTGTTACCTCGACATGATTTTTTTTAATTAAAAACTCATGACTTGATATTACGACATGCTTGATTTCATTAAAATCAAATAACTTTCCACATTTCTTTGAAATTAGTGAAAGAGCAATTACAATTTTGGATGTTTTTATTATAATTAAAGTGCTTTAGCCTCAGCACCCAAAATGGCGCTAAACGTCACTTTGTAGCATTCTAATGCAAGCAATACTACAAATGATTTATCTGCAAATTTTCTATAGGTAGTTATAAAAAATGTCTAAGGTTTCTAGTGAATACAATTTTTAATAGCAATCCTTTAAATTATTTGACAAACATACTGAAATTTCAGTACAAGAGGCAGTTTTAAAACTAGCAAAGGCATTTTCGAACGTTTTACCTAAAATTCTAGTATGCATTCCATAAAGAATTTAAAAGGTGATTGTTTAAGAATTGTATTCGCTAGCAACTTTCGACATTTTTTTGGAAATGGTTTCTCCTCAGGACCTATGTCATATTTGGGGATGCAGTGTGAACTGTTTTTTTTTTGGGGGAGAAAGAATGAACCTGGGTCTTGAAAAGGCTCATGTTATAGGAGGGAGGAAACACAGAGGCCGTAAAATCTTTGCACAGCTGAGATGTTGAACGCAAGAATGATTCGTAGAATGTGATGACCACTTTTATATAGAATATGAGCACCGGTCAGTCATAACAATTAAAATAAAATTTGTGATCTTATACAAAGTTATTATTTAATTTTCATTAAATAATTCAAACCACAGAGCGATTGTTTCCTATGAAAATAAACTTTTCTCCTTTCCATCTTATAATTACAATATTTATGATGCCTTATTCAATAACTTTAAAAAAAAGCTTGTTCAACGCAAATTCGTGCCGCATTTATTTTTATAACAAGTTAGCTAACCTTTAATTGATATTTTAGGGCGGAGAACTTCCGGGAAATGCTTCTTTGATGCCGGGAAGTGAAATGAGACTTTTCCTGGAGCGAATTTATGAAAATGTAATTAACAATCACAAGTTAGTGAAAAATATACGTGAAGTGCTATTTGAGGAATTAATTACAGTCGTTTGTTTCATAAAATGGAAATAAATTAGTTAAAAATTACGTTAAAAATTGGGAACAACTCATCTTACTGGTTTGCTTTTAGTGCCAGATGAAAGAATAAATAATCAAACAAAGCCTGTTTCATTTTTTACATTGTTGTTGTCATAAAATATGTATTGCTTTCTGTTACTTGTTATATTAACACTGTTTGCATTTTTAGAATCGTTTACTTATAATACTTGAATATTAATGTTAAGTACCAACCTGTTAACTATCTTCTATCTAATTGCCTTTTCTTCGATTTAAAAAATATTTTAATATGAATTTACATGTTTCGTCTGGATTTTTATACCCTTAGGTGCTGGAAAATTGTTTTTTTTTAATCTGTTGATGTAGACATGCACTGTTATACCCACCTCTCTCTAAATTTCTTTCTCTTTAACTGACATGAACCTTTTTCTCTGTTGATTTATGATAACGATCACGCTTTTAGGGAGTTTTAATTGGTATACACATTATTTATATTATTTCATTCTTGTCAGTTAGTCTTATAAGCATAATTAATTTAGTATGAAGCTCACTTAATAATAATATTTTGATGATTTGTATAGCGCCGTTTTTGTGAAAATTCACGTCGAGGGCGCTGTACAGATCTTATTTTCTATTATTAGATATTAATTCCTAGTTTAAATAAGAAAATACACAAGAAAATACATACCTGGCAGGTTCTATCAGATAAACACACTTTTTAACTTTTCTGAATTTGTCGTACAGTACAGAATTTGGTTAAAATTTGTATATCTAAAGGTGATTTGTCGAGAGACAGCACTTAAAGTGAAATATCACAAAACTGCGCCACATTAATTGACTGTTATTATTTTTATACTAATACAACTCTATATGCGATACTTCCTTAAAAAAACAATGAATTAAAGTACGAGTTAACTTTATTTTTTTTTTTTACATTATCTCTACACGGGAGCCATCTTTGGGGATTTTTGTGTGAAGGGTATTTTTGAGTACAGGAAGGAATAAACCTGAGTCTTGAAGAGCCCTTGTTTTAGAAGGGAGGAAAGATAGAGGCTGGCAAATCATTGCACAGCCGAGCTGTTGAACACATTAACGAGTTGTAGAAGCGACCCGTTCTTATGTATCGAATGTTGACCGTGAACAAATTTTGGAAGAGAAGGAATTAATGACGCAAGTTCCTCGGAGTATCTAACATTAAATTATCGACAGAACAAGGACAGCATTCCCACCTGACTTCTTTGTTACATCGATTGCAATCCGTTTGTAAAGAAAGAAGAATTCAATTCAATTTATATAGGTATCAAACGATACCTATATAAACTGAATAATCTTTCTTTAATCACTGGGAATGACAGGACATAACATATCTAGTATACCGGAGATATTTAAAAAAAATGATTTTAATTATAAAACATCGACCTCTAAAGATGTAGTTTTTTCATGAATTTGGAAGCTACTATGATAATTTTATGGCTTGTGTTTTGAAAACGTAAATCAATCTATTTTTATAAAAAAATACCGCACAAGAGTCCCAACTGCTCCCAACCGCCTGAAGCGAGCAAAACTATGGCATCCCCAATTGGGTTATGCTGTGAGGCTGAGGGTAGTGGGGAGAGGAAGTAGACTGGGAAGAAAAAGATTTTGAATTATCTGGTTATTTAGATCTGGTCACCAAAAACGACTAAACTTTTTTGCGACGATGTTTCGATTCTGAACGGTAGTCTTTCATCAGGACAAATCTTTTACTAAATTTAGACTTCTAACAAAAACTTATGACTAGTGAAAAAGAATCTAGAATTTAGACTAACTGTTAATATTTATTAATATTGACTTGTGCCCAATACTTATAACTAGTGCCTTATAATTAACATATTTACATTTACGAATAACATGTAATGGTTATTGCCCATGCTTTCAAAACCTAAGGTAGAAATAAAGGAAAAAACAATAGTAAAACTAAGTATAGCACTTGGACTGAAAAATCAAAACTCCAGTGAAGCAAACTGTATATAATGCTTTCCTTTGAATAGCCACCATTTGTTAGGCTTTCGGTCATTTCGAAAATATTTCGTTTCAATGAGTACGAAAATGATATTAAGTTCATTCGATAATATCAAGTGAAGACCTTTACAAACCTTGCATACCTTAGCCGTATTAAATTCAGATAGCATTTGAGATCTTCGCTGTCTGTTTGATTCGGAATATCTCCAAATTCCTGATGGAATTGTAAAGGGAAGCTGCTTGCTTTTGTTTTTTTTTCATTTGTCAGCTGACTGCAAATAGAGCTGATATCTGAAAAAGCTCCCTGGTAATATCGCAGGACTAAACCCCTTGCTTTTTGTGTAAATTGAAATCAAAGCTCAAGTTTGTAAACTGACTTAATTCATAAAACTGTAAGTAGTTTTTTTTTTTTTTTTTTTAATAATGGTTTCCGTGTTTGGTGACCAGATCTGAATAGCCAGGTACTTCTTCACTTTTTTCTATATCATATCCTTTTCTTTTCCACTACCTTTAACCTCATATTTTATGTGAGTTTTTTACATTTAGTTAATGTGTGATAATTCACATTTAAATAAGCTGTGTTATTTTACGTTTAATCAATATGAAATAATATACGGCGCAGAGTGGTTGTTACTGGTAAAAAAGTATCGTCCTGGTGAAAGACCAACAAACAAAATTCAAACGTTGCTTAAAACGACTTCAATTTTGTTTGGTTATCAAATCTGAAAAGCCAGGTACTGACCTAACCCAACCTTCTTCTTCCTCATATCCTTCCCTTCTCCACTTCTTCCAGCCTCACAACATACCCCAATTGAGGATGCCATATTCTCAATAGCTCCAGATGGTTGAAATCAGTTGAGACTCAGTTGAGACTTGTGCGGTTTTAACTATTAAAAAAAATGCACCACCCTAACTTCGATTTTCTTTAATACCGCGATGTCTGTTTGTTTCAAAATTAAACGGATATTTCAAAGCTTTGTGGAATATTATGGAAATGACACTGGGAGTCGCTAGTCGTTTTAGCATGTCAACAATACCAGAAAACTTTTTACAAGCTTAAGCTATCTTGGGTTAGTTTTTCAATTAGTTATTTTTTTAACATGATACCGCACATATATGCAAGCTACCCGTTGCCAGTGTTAATATGATATTTCTATTAAATACATACTTTAAAGATGAAGAAAGTAATGTAGGTATAAAAAAGGAGACAAAAAAAGTTGAGAAGTATTTTTTATATATTTATACTTTATTTTTCCTTTTATAATTTTCATTATTGTGCACAACCTAAAGCAATATCTATAAAATTCAACCTCCCTGTAATAACTTTGTTTTAATTTTCATTAAATTCTATTTTTCATTAATTTTCTTCTTTCTCCTTTTTATTATTTTTTATTTTATCTTTATTAATATTTACATTCAATATTAGATAATTTATGTACACTACGTCCTCTCGATACAAGAATATACTAATGAGACAGAAATGGACCAAACCCCATCAATTTTTTTGATATTTTAGCAAGAATAAATAAATAAAATAAACTATGAAAAGAGGAAGATTTTTTTAAAAGATTATTACAGAAAATACTGATATCAAAAGTGGTGGTCGAAATCCCTGTAAATAATCCCTGTAATGACACTCGATTAGCAATCAGACTTATAGATTTCAATACTCACAGCGGATCCTAATTTGCTTTCTTTTCAGAACGAGATTTGTTTAGTAAGAATGTCTCGACTATAAATCTTAAGGCTTTACAATATTTTTTTATCCAAAAACAAATAAGAAGGTTTTGAAACCCCCCACCTCTGCGTTTTAAGAGTCAAAGAGGTACCTTCTCTACTACAAAGGTCGTCAAATTTTAAGTAATAATACATTTTGAATAATAAAACATTTTCATAATAAAAATATTGTTGCCATTTTTAAAAGTTCTTTCAAAAACCAACATCGCCAAACCCAGACAGTAAATACATTTAAATAAGCCGCTATGATGGTATTACCATTTCCCGTAAATTAACGTTTAACGTGTTATGGTTGTGTTTAATGCGGCAATAAAAGTTTTACTACCCATTTAAATAATCGTATAAAAGGACTCAGGCATTTCTCAAACCGGTCGATTCAATCGGAAAGAGAGTGAGACCTGTTTTGCATTATTTTGAAATTCGGTAACAAATAAAGGAGAGAAATGTCTGCATTTGTAAGGGAAATAATTAATCATTTTCCGAAACAATAATACGAGACAGAATAACGATTTAGCTCCTTCCTGCGCCGTACCTCCGATTGTTATTGTTCTGAGGACATGGATATTTGTATATCTGTAAGCTGTGCTCATACATTTTCAACGATAATCATTTTACATGATACGTGGATGATCATTGTTCTGCGAAAGTTTGGAAGAACGAAGCGTCGGAAAATTAATTAATTCTCGGAATATATTTGACAACGAACGATGAAATAATAAAACAGCCTTAAATTCATTTTAATACGACCCTTAAGTTTGTATCACTGAACACACAATCCCTGCAACTGTGATCTTTAACGACGTGAATAAAATTAACATCGACAATTTACATGAGACCATTTGGTCTCTAGGCCCAGAGAGGCCAATAAAATTGATCATCTGTGCAAAGAAGAATTAAAAAAATTGTTTTTCATTAATTTCATCAGAAGTTTAGGATAAATTAGTAACGGGCTTATTTTAGGCACACTGACACGCCTATTACACCTCTTTCGGTTTATCGGTTATAACAATGTGTTTAAAAGTGCCCAAAAATAAAACCATCGTAAATAATGCTAAGTGAAAATTAAAAATTGACATATTTTTAATAATTTATTTTTATATATCCCAATTAGTTTCGTTGCCATCCTAAAATTATGTTTAAATAATATTTATTTTACAAAATATAAGAACAAATTAATAAATATAATTGTTACTTTGATACATTTTCGTGTAGATATTTGGTTTAACTCCCACGCTTAGTTCAAAAGCCAGTTTTCTTTAATGGTAATTATTCAAATACTTTAATAATTACAAAAACCCAACATACGAGTACATCTGAGATATTAATTCTTGTGCAATCATGCAACAAAATTTTAGATTAATATTTTTATAATATAATACAAGGGTAACATTTATACATTTCACCGCCGGAAAATCAAAAGGGTTGAAGCGCCATTTTGGATAGTTTACACCAGAGCACTATATTTTATTTTTTTTTGGTTTTATAGTAATTCATACGTCTTCAGTACCTCGTTGGATTTAAAAATAAAACTCAGGTAACTCGACGCTTTCACTGAGTTACTTGAAGCGACAAAAAGCTAAAAAAGTCCCAAACTTGTGTCACTTGAGTCAAGCCTTCTCTCGAATTGTAAATATATTTTAGATGGCTGAAGGGCCACAAAAGTCTTCAAACAATAGTCAAAGCATTCTGAATAACTGAAAAACTGATTCAAACTGCATATTCAACTCAGTATTACCACAGTGTCGCTAAAGCCATTTTGCCCTTCCAGCGACTATATGCATATAAACATCATAATTTAAAAATGTTTATGAAAAAAGACGTTATCACAGGATATGAACCTAAGCATTGGAAAGAATTTGATATAGCAGTTCTACTGATAAATATACAAAGCAATAAGATCATGGAAAATAAATTACGAAACAGGACGAAATAACAATAATTTAAAAATCTATTCAAATATGTATTTTATTTTTTCCCTGAATTGCTATATTTGACTGTTCCTGGCAGGACAGTTACAAGACAGTACCTACCATATTATTATGAGAATTATATTTCAACCTCACAATATTATAGTCCTATGCGACGAATTCAACATCTGGGAAACAAATACTCCCATGTTGCTAAAATATTAAGTACGTCAATATCACTATATAAGCATACCGTACCACAGTTTTTTTCACCCAGTAGAAGTAATTTATTTGATGAAACTATTTAACTCTGCAAAATATTTTTGTACTGTTTATGAGTATATTATTCTTTTAAGTGTTAATATCTTTGGAAAAGTCTTAAACGGGAAAAATAAAATACTTTATTACTTTTTATTTTTTTTTATTCGTAGTGGAATTCTATTTGTTATGATGATTTAATAATACCACAGATAAATATATATATTTACATGTTTGAATAAAACTGACAACAACAGATATTACATATTTTAAAAAAAAATCACAGATTCATCCAAATTATCACATTACTCATCAAAAGGTAATAAAACAACCCGAAGGTTTATTTGAGTGTAATTGTAAAACCACCCCTGTCAGCAATAAAACAAAATACTAAGTCACAGATGTTGAATATGATATTATTACAATAAGCGTCCATTCCGGAGACAAATAGAATATACTTGTATACAATAGATTCACTTTAAATTTTACCAGTCTAAAGATGCCCAATATGAGGTAAAACTGATTTGGTCTTAATGAAAAAGTGGAATAAAGTTTACAAAATTGTATGATTAAAACAAAAAATATAATAATTAAAAAAAAACAGGAATCAGTTTACGAAGAGTGTGTTCAGCAATAATTAGTATGTAATTATAGTTCATATTTTAATTGACATTAGGGAAGCAAATATTCCAATCCGGTATTTAAGATATATTTCTCAAAGATAAGATAAGAACACAAATATGGCAAGGATTTATCTAAGAACTTGCCCAATCACTGTGTATACTAATTACGGAGAATTAATTAGATTCAATATTTTCCATGACTCTCTACAATCTTGCATATAAATAATGTAGTATCAATGTGATTTGAAAGTACGCCTTAACAACCCTTGGGATATAAAACAAAGCCTTTTTTATACAGTCAAATACTGTCTGACTATCCAAATAAAACTTCATTTGACTAGTGAATTTTCTACACTATGTACATATTCATTAAAAAACTTTGTATCTTTAGATAAAAACAAATAGCTTAGACTTACAATGAGATTTGCAAATTACCAATGAAAACAAAGCCTATTATTTTGAATGTACCTTTCGCCATATTTGCAAATACGTTTATAAAAATCATTTGCTTCCTGCGTATTTTAGAATAAGATTGAATAAGTGAGGGCTTTCATGCGTTTATTGATTATAATCAAATCTACATAACATTAAAAAAAACACATCACTTGAACAATTATTCATTTGAGTTGATTTCTGAAAACTTTCGGAACACTGAATGTTTAATTACTTTACTTAATTTAATCGCTTTAAGTTTGACGCTTTTAAAAAGCAGTTAGACTTATTTTTATGAATGATGATTGGCTACTTATAGAAATAAGAATCGACATATGAGGACGGGTCACTTCTACGACTCTTTTTTGTGTTTAACAGCTCAAATGTTGAATGATTTTCTGGCCTCTGTGTTTCCTTCCTCCTACAACATGGGGTTGTTCAAGACCCATGTTAATTCCTTCCTTTTCACAAAAAAACCTTCCACACAGCATCCTTAAATATTTCACAGGCCACGAGGGAAATTATTTCCCTGAGGGCCTCTTGTGTGGAGTTAACGTAAAAAAAAAAACGTTTTACCACTTTGTAGTCAAGTGTAGAGTTTGCACTTAGATATCGCATCACGGGTTCAATTATTTGTACACAAAGTTCTACATCATTATACAATCAACAGTTCACTATGAGAGAAAAAAAAATCTTTATGGTCATAATCTATGCTTTTAATGTCAACGGTATCAAAAATGTATGACAATAAAAGGTATATTAAGATTGAATTCCTTTTTCTTTCTATTTTGATAACAAAGTTGCATTTGTTCATAAAAACATTAAACCATCAGTTGTTTAGTTATTTTTTTTAACGTAATTAAGAGCTATGTTTTGCGTTATTGCCACAAGAATAAATTTGGGTATCCGATAATTTGACCGGGAAACTATACTCCGTTCATCAAATATCAATAAATGTCAAAATGTATTTGTCGTTTCATAAAATATGGACATCGATAGGGGAACGAAGTGCTAAAACTAATTGAAAATGTCCACTTTTACAACACTATATTCTCTACGCGTTAGATGGACGAAGAAAACAACAAATAGTATACAAGGTTTGTATTTAAATTACAAGGGAAACATTTATTACAGCATTTTAGAAAATAATATAGGTATATTATATAACCTTATTTCCTGTCGTACTCCGTGTGTTACTTTGAAGAGAGAAAAAATAGCTCCTTTACACTTTTCCTAATACTTGACTGATTTTTGCATGAAATTCATGACAACGAAGTAAAGGATTTTTGTAAGCTTACTCACTGACATTTCTCTGATTAGGTAAGCTAAAGGAATCTTTGATATTCTTTTCCCTTGCCGACATGACTCGGAATTGCTTTTTTTTCATATAAACATTTCACAAGTGTTTTAACTGCCTATTCCAGAAAGACTGGATATCCATAATGGTGGTATGTTGTAAAACTAGAGAGAGTGAAAAGGAGAGGAGATGAGAAAGGGGAAGATTTGGAAACACAATACGTTTCAAATTATGTCACTAAACACGACTTGAGCTCATTACAGCAAGGTTTCAATTCTAAATGGTGGTATTTCACCAGGGCAATACTTAGAGTATCTACCACTCTGTAACGTGTCGCAAACATTTCATATATTATTTTATGTTAATTAAATGTGTTTAGACACATTTTGAATAAATAATATGTATTTGCGCACGCCAGGTTTGAACTTGTGACCTCTGGATTCGTAGTCGAAGTTCTTACCACCCGACCACAGAGGCCATCATATATTTAGTATCTTACGACACTTGTTTATTTATCGACGCACGTATTCAAACCATATAAAGCATCCTTTATCCTATTAATAATTCTTGAATCATCCTTGCATTGTTTTCGGAACTTCATTCGTAATTCTGCCATTCGTGGTTGAACACACCTACGCTTTAAAGATTTCATTTCATCTGTATTCACCTTAATTTGGTTATTCACCTGGCAACACTTAAGCTTATTGCCAACATCAGAATTGGTGAGTATTAAAAGTTTGATCTGAACTTTCAAGTTCGAGCAATTTCTGACAACTAAATATTTGTAAACTTTCAGACACCTCTCAAACTACAAAAGCTTTCCAAGAACTCAAAATTATAAATATTTAGCTAGTACAGTTCCATTTTGATCATACAAGATCATTAATCAAGTTAAAATAACTGATGTATAGAAATTAACTTGAAATTTCTTCACTCTTTTTGTCGATTATAAAACTAAAACTAGTGTTCACATATATATGTTATAAGTGTCATGGGCTGTGAAAGAGTTGATATAAAACAGATAAAACCGGTTAAAATTTTAAATAAAAGACAGATGGTTCAGATCTGTACAAAAACTATACATATTAATATCTTAAGTAAATAAAAAAATCCTTTGAATAACCACGGTTTTTTCAGAATTTGCCGAATTGAAAAACATGGTACCTTCAATAAAAGCACCGGTACTCATATTTTCCACAAAAATGGTCATGTCAACTGATTAAATATATTAATTTAGAAGCACTAGAAATAAAGAAAACGATAAAAAATAGTAGCCATATTCTTAATAATCAAATAAATTTGTCCAGTAGTCCAATATCAGATATATTTCCCGTAAAATCATAAAATTTTTCTTTTTTCCTCAATCACCCTCTTAGTTGACGATTTTGTCTTTTTCAATTCGATATTATCTGTCTTCTTCTCTCAGTACCTTTGTTATAATTTAAATGTTATTCTTTTGTTTTCTCATTGATCTGTTATTTTTTTTATTTACTTTTTCCCTCTGTTTGTACATACTCGTATAAATATAGCCGCCCACTTTGTATTTTTTATTTAGTTTAATTTTGTACACTGATGATGCTTAGGCGAAGCAAAACCAGCCGGTCATAAAATATAAATTAATATCCGTGGTTTAATACAAGGTTATATTTTTTCATTTCTTTAAATACGTCAAACCACAAAGTGATTTCTTTCCACGAAAATATAAAATCTTTAACTTCGTTATTATTTTTCATACATTATGTGTGATTTTCTAAGGAGAAGAGTTTTTCAAATCTAAATCTAAAACCTGTTAATTTTTTTATCCGTATTAGCTCGGATGGGAGTTTTTTTTCAAACCCTGAGAGCGTGTTTCATCGCACTTGGTATTTATAACATTTTTTTTTATTTTCAAAAATATTTTTAAAATTGTTCAATAAACTCTTTAAAAATATACTTACTATTATCGGGATGTGACGTCACCACCACCATAAAAGAGAGCAGCACCAGGAAAAGTACCAGCAGCGACCTATCATCAGGACGCTTAGGCATATTTGGAGCTTTCCTTTCACTTTATCGAATTAATAAAATTTTCACTTAGAAAAAATTTTAACCTAAAAAAAATCACTACAAGCAAAACTGTCCCTAAATAATATTTTAAAAAAACACTTGTTAGACTATGAATGTATTTTTGCCTTATTTCTACGTGTTTGTAGAAATAAAAAAATAAAATAAAAATCGTTAAGGCATTATAATTCAAACTTCTGCGTTAATAACGCTAACACTTTTATCACTTTTATTAATAATATTAACACCATTTAAACTTCATATTAATTTTAGTTCACGGTAACTTAATTTTTAACACTTCACTATGTTATTAAAATTAAACCAAAAGATAAATCTTCTTTAGAGCGATGATTTCCCATCTGAAATAAGAGAGAAGTATTTGGTTACTTTAACATAATATAACATTGTTTCTTTAAATATCATTTGGTTATTTTAACATAATAAAACATGTATCATTCTGAAGAAATTTTGTGTGCCAAGACAGGGTTGTGTGGCGGTCCTCACTCTGATTTGCTAGTTACTTAGGTTAAAAGACGTCGAATAAAAATTTTACCAATGCAAACTGTTTTTAAAAATGAACAAAAAAATATTTTATCGAAGGAAGCAATCACTTTGTATGACACCTAAATAAAAAATTTTTAGTTTTAAGCCTACACATAGACAGGGTTGTTAAACTTGTCTTCGGTCCGCCTTCTAGACAAATAAATTAGTGAAAGGGCAAACATTAGTATAATTATTAAATAATTATTAAAACATTAGTTTTTCACTAATTTTTCGACCAATGCAAAACTTGTTTATATATTTATTAAAATGAACAAAAAAATTATACTCGTACGTGCACAAAAAACGAAATATTTAAATGAAAAAAAGATTTAATAAATTTTGCTTAAAGTATGGTAAACAAATCACTGAAGCAATATCCCTTAATTTATTTAATAATATAATGCAGCCCTTTAATATGTTAAATTTATAGGTCAAAAATCTTTTGAAAAAAAAAACGCTTTTATTGGAAAACATCAAATTTCGTAACCTATCTACCTAGTGAATAAGCATACGCTCTCGAATTATGCGTTCTAAGATTATTAAATTTTCAAGGTGCTTTATAATGATAACAGTGAACTTTTTTATTACCATTTATTTTTTTTTAAGAAAGACATAATTTAAAAAAAACTCCTGTCATCATGATAAGCGGAAATTTTTGCTTTATGGAATTACGGAGGACTTAGCCAGCAGAGAAATTGAAACAATGACGACCGCTCAACTTATATGTGCAGTTTTGTAATAGTTCACCTCAATTGCACTTCATACTAAATTAATTAACCTAATAAGACTAACTAACAAGGAGAAAATAATAATATTCATACAAATTAAAAATATCAAAATCATGATCGTTATCATAAATCATGAGAAAGAAAGGTTCAGATATGGGTAAAACAGTGCATGTGTACATCAACAGATCAACAACAACAAAAAACAATTTACTAGAAGCTAAGTGTTTAAAAATCCAGATGAAACATATGAATTCATATAAAAATATTTGTTAAATCTTAAGCCTCAAAATTGTGCTATATTTAAAATACATTCATCAACGAAACTATTTGTATGTCGCAATGTCATTTTCAAAAAGTTTTATTAAACTTTAAAACAATTGTTTTCTTATAAAAATGTAAGGTACGACATAATCTTTTTTCTTAGAAAACACACCTACAATAAGAAAACAAAAAGTGTTCTAGCCAGCACACATATTTCCAAATAGATATTAACACAATTCATCAACAAGTATATCTAGGTTTCCGGAATGTGAAAGTACCCGTGAGGAAAACAATAAATCAAGTGTAATACTAAATGTGAGCAGAAATAATTTATATTTTCTGCAGGAAAATGAAAACATTGTTTTGTATTAAGAAAATGTGTTTATTTTTATAAGCCGATAAGAAAAACGAAAAAATAAGAAAATTCCAAGGCTTTGATGGTACATGGAGAATTTTCCCCTTTAATAAGATTGGTGGAATCTCATTGATATATCAAAGACATGGTTGGACTATGTTGTATCATAAATGACTTATGTACATAAACTTTTACGCCATAGTGAAAGAACACCATTCAGAATCGAAACGTTTTTTAAAGTGGCTTTAATTTTCTTAAGTGACTAGAATTTAAACAGTCAAGTACTTTCAACCTTCATCTTCCCCATCAAATTCCCCTATCACTCCTTTCAACCTCACAATGATTCGAATTAAGGATAATTAACTTTTATCATTGGGGCATACAGTATGAACTATCCAAAATCTCGAAGCATAATATTAAATAAATAAAAATATATATTTGATAAATTAAAACTTGACCGAAAAAGAGAAGTTAGCACACAATGCAGTACTTATATCAACCCTGATGTATGGCAGTGAGGCTTGGAACTGGCAGAAGAAGGATGAAATCAGACTGAGTGCTGTAAAAATATGCTCTAGTAATGCTGTAATGCTCTAAAACCAAGTATGACCGTGTTAAAAATATAGATATTCGGAAAAAAAATCTCTTTCCTCATTTAAATATGGCAAACATTCCAGGGTTGCGAATAACCTGACAATATTTGAAAATCTCCTACTACCATCTTGACTTAGCCAGCAGAGGAATTAAGCCCACGACTCCCGGGTGGGAATCCGACGCGTTAATCCACTCAGCTACTTTTCAGTCAAGTCTACTAAATGCAAGGCGTAATGAATAGGAATAAGAAAGAGACGCTTAGATGGTTTGAGTATGTCAAGCAAATGAACGAAGAAAGGAGTATGACGCCCGATGAAGACGTGATACGATCAAGTAAATAAAATACGTTGGGTCATGTTAAGATTCAGATTAACAAAGAAAAGTATGTATGAGACGAAGTTTAAATGTCAATGAAGCAAAAAGTTTGTGCCAAGACAGAGTTGTAAGGTGGTCTATCTTTTCTGCCTTCCCCTGCAGAGAAACGGCGTGATGCTTAGTTAGTTAGTAAATTTGATGAAGTTTGAAAAATGTTTACTTTATGGACGCCCATGATAATTTTATATCAACGACTTCGATTCCATGAATCATTTATAAGTAAGGTATAGATCCACTGTCAGTACAAATCAAAACACAATGTCCACTTCATTTGACACATGATCAATCATGCATTTTTGGTGATAAATAAAAAAAAAACCGTAGGATAACAAAATGATCACGTTGATGACGTTTATTGTGATATTTTCATCCATTTTCCATGTTTCATAGCACGTAATGAATATTTTATATATTATATCTACCTTTATCTATTTTTAAATATTATGTTTTCGTATGTGTGTGCGTAGGAAGAACTAGAGCGATAGGTTGAGAATAAAGAGGGTAGATATTATTTATAAAACATTATACAGAGACAATCCTACTGTAAATTTTTAATTTTTTTTTTGTGCTGACAACCCACATCGTTGAATTTTTAATTTAACATTCAGTAAGTCAGAAAAATGGAAGAATATGTATGAGACAATGTATGAATGCGAATGAAGCAAGAAGTGTGTGCCAAGACAGAGTAGGGTGGCGGTCCGTCCTCTCTGCTTGCCTTTTTTAGGGAAACGACCTGATGGTTATTAAGTCAGTTAGTTAATTTAGTTACATTCAGAATAAAAACAGAGATTTGGCCGGAATGTACCAAGTTCAACATTTAAAAAAAATGTTTACTAACCATTCAGTTAGCAGTTTATATTGAGTGTGTAGTGGACGTCCTCCGTGGACGAGTGGTAAGACGCTAGACTACAAATCCGGCGTGCTACAGCAAAATGTATTCAATGAATATATGTCATTACACATTTAATTCATATAAAATAATATATACTCGTAGTATATTTGCGGTACGTTCAAGAGTGATAGATACCCTAAGTATCCCTCTGGTGAAAAACCACCATCTAGAATTAAAACGTTTCTTGAAATGGCTTTAGCCGTGTTTGGTGACCAGATCTAATTAGGTTCTTTCCAACCTTTCCTTTACCCATCTTATTCCCCTCCTTACTACCATCAGCCTCATGACGTATCCTAATTAATGATGATCATAGTCTCACTGGCTCTAGACGATTGAAAGCAGTTGGCACTCTTGTGGGGTATTTACCATGAAAAAAATAAAATCTACATGTATTAAAAAAAACATGCTACATAAAATACATGAGTTTTATATACATTTTTGACATTGTCGTTCTTTTTTCAGTACACACATGTGAGGGGGTTAGAAGCAAAGGCAGCAATCTCCAAAAACGGTTCTGTAGCATTGTCAACTTTTGAATGATTATTATAAAGAAATGGAGAATGAAGTGTACAAAAATGTTAGTGAACATCAAACTAGGAACCATTTGAAACAATTATCTCTAAATGTATCAACATATTCTCAAAAGAAAAGTGCATTAAACGTTAAATCAACTTTCCAAGAAATAATTTAAAATGAAGGAGATTGCTGCCTTTGCTTTTAAGCCCCTAATGTAAAATACTATATATGAACACATAAATCAGGTTACCACATGGTCATAATAATTATGGCTGGGATATTTTCAACTCCAACACATTTAGATTAGATTTGAGGGTCTCGAAGTTATTATCGTTTCGGATTTTTGTAATTATAAAAAAAGAACTTAGATAAAGAGACAGATAATTTGAATTGAAAGAGACAAAGCGTCCAATGAGAAGGTGATTAAGTAATAATGATAAATTTTATGAGTTGACATGAAATATACCTAATATTGGACTAATGTACAAAATTTATTTTTTGTACTAATTATTAAGAAAATGATTATCAATTTTAGTGGCTTTCTTTATTTCTAGTGCTTCTAAATTACTCAATCTGATGCCATGATCATTTTCGTAAAGAATATGAGCACCGATAAGTTTATTGAAGGTATGATCTGCATCAATAAGATGATTAGCGAATTCTTAAAAACTGTGGTTATTTAAACATCTAAGATAATTTGATTGACATTAAGGGTTATTTTACCAATACAAAATGCAGAATTTATTATTAATTCATGGACTTATTTTTTTTATATGGCGAATTAAAGATACCAGCCACCTGTCGAAAGATAGACATTGCCCTAGGAGACGTAGAACGTTGACATGTGTATGAAAATGCATTTCCATGTAAACTGACATCAAATAACTTTATGGTCACATATGAATCCGTTTACATTGACATGCTGCAGCAAGGCTTATCACCGGAGTATCTAAATATTCACATATTTCACAGCACCTTCGGAACCTTCACTGGCTCAAGTGCACTGAAAGAATCCAGTACAAGTTGTGCTGGATGGTGTTTAAATCCATTAACGAAATGGCTCCACTGTACATCACCGAACTATGCGTTCCAGAAAACGTTCTTCTAAGGCAGTCGACTCTTAGATCAGCAACGTCATCGGCTATCGGAAGGCTGATAGAACCCAAACTCAATCCAAATACTAAGTTTGGAGATCGCGTTTTCGGAGTTTTGGGGCCGAAAGCTTGGAATAAACTCCCTCCGGAACTAAGATGTATAACGAGCCCAACAGAATTTCGGTCCAAACTGAAAACTTACCTTTTCAGACTCTCATTCATTAAAAGAATCTCAACATAATCTATCTCTCGACGAATCACCTTTAGATATGCAAATTTTAACCAAATCCTGTACCGTATGATAAATTCAGAAAGTCCATTCTTTTAATTTCGCTCCCATGCCCTAAATCGGAAAAAAAAAAGAAATAATGAAGAAAAAAAAAGAAAAAATCACAATCATAATTTAAAGTTAATAATTCTGTCTATCTGATGGGACCTGCCAGGTAAGTATGTTCCTGTATATTTTTTTTATTTAAACTAGGAATTAATATGTAATGATAGAAAATAAGATCTGTCCAGCGCCCTTGAGGTGATTTTTCACAAAAACGGCGCTATACAAATCGTCCAAATATTATTAATATTATTTATCAAAAGCATTATAAGGTTAATTTAATTTCTTTAAAATACGCCCGACATATTTAATAAACATGCATTTTCAAACATAATAAGCGATTAACAAAAATTTGTTAAGGTACTGAAATTTCAGCTCACATATCGAAATCTTCCGCAAGTTTTTGATTCGGCTAGCATTTTCACACATTACAAACACCGCGAAAGCCCCAACACGGAATTAACCGCATTAAAAATGCAGCCCTTTACGAGTTGCTTATTTCCCCACAAAGGTTCCGTGTGGCCGAGGTTTCATTTATGCAAAGGTTTTACAAATTTGTGGGTCGTTGTGAACGGCGAAACAGAAAAAGGGTCGTATTTCCGTACCGCGGGCTTTCTGTCCCATTCAGGGAACGAAAACATTGTGTTCAAGAGGAGATATATTTTTTTTTAGTATACTTAAATAATATTTGCAAGTGCTACTATGCAGCCGAAAATTACTTTCTGTTTGAGCAACAAAATTAACTAGTTTGTACAGGTGTTTCTGTCGAAGATTATTCAAATACCGGCATTCTTCCAATAAAGATCCTCCCCAAACATGAAACCACAAGCACTATTTTACAAATTGCTCAGCAAACAACGCACACTAACATCAAACCCCTACAATCAAGGCATCCACCAACATAACACACGAAATAACAATATAATTCACATTCCACTTACAAACACTACAAAGTATGGGATAAAATCTATGGAATATATTGCCTATACATTATATAACTCGCTTCCAGATAAATATAAAAATAGTCAACCTTCGAAAATTCAAAATAGTAATTTGAAAGAATATTTTTTAAAATTTATTGAAAGATACCTAATTTCGAAATCAGTTTACTGTTCCCGGTAGAGTATAAACACCCTCATTTACTACACTTTAGGGGATTTTTTCCTTTGTTTGTTTCTATTTATAATTCAGTTGTATCTTATGTTAATACAAATTACCTAATTTTTTATACTGTATTTCTAATTATGTTATATTTTTTGATGTATTATATTATGATTTTTGTTAGTTTGATTACTCTGTATTTTTGTGTGACTCATGTAATTCTTTGATTTTCTTTGTCCCATAGTGAGTTTTTATAACTCATCGGGATTGCTATGTATTTTAACAAGATATTTAAAAGTAAAAATATATTTTTTTTTAAATCTAGGTCAGCGTACGTAATTTCAAATCATTATGCCTGACTGCAGATTGCCAAAAAATAAATGACAGTTCACATCGACTAAATTAAGCATGTTCAATCGACGTGCGTTATCGTTTGTTCGTTGGCAATCTGCATTCGGGCTCGGGAACGATTCCAAATTGCCACCATTGTCGATGTTTCGTGCTAGAAATCGTTTTTACGACAAGGGTAGCTCGAAAAACACAATATCATTGTATTAAATTAGAATTCACTCTGAAGCTTATATGCTTTTTATTTATACATTAATAATTAAAATAATGTCAAAAAACTTCAAAGTAAATATTAAACAGAAAAAAATATAATGGTCGCGACCGAGACTCGAACTCGGATCCTCTACTTCATCCGGGAGTAACGTTTCTGCCAACTCAGCCCCTGAGATCTTAAAAGAAACCAGCATTTTCAATCGATCTCAGTCTTTATGTTTGAAAATTATTAATATTATTTATTTCATTTAGCGAAATCGGAAGAAATTTTGAAATAAATGATCTTTTAAAATAAAGAATAAGATTGATTAAAAATGCTGATTTCTTAAAGGTATCGATGGCTGAACAGAAACCTTACTCCCGAATAAAGTAGATGTTCCGAGCTCGAGTCTCGGTCGCGACTGTTGTATTTTTTTCTGTTTCATATTAACGTTGAAGATTATCGATATTATTTCAATTATTAATTTTACAAAATTTTCGGATTTTTATTTGTAATAATAGTTATCGCTCACAAAAGTAAATTGACAAATATGGTAAATACACTTTGAAAACTTAAAGCAAGTTTTTTTTTGATAAAAAAGGGTGTATTAATGTTTTAAAAGAACAAAATAAACGCAGAAGGTTCTACTTTGAACAATTTCCAAGATCGGTAGAAAATATGTTGACTTGCAAAGTTGAAGATAGTCAGATTTTCCCACTAAAAATACGTTATTTTACGAGCGATGATGTGTTTATTACAAGTATACATTTATAAAAGCTTTGCGAAAAAACTTTCGAAAAGTTTGTAAAATGTGTTCGTCCTCTGGTCCACGTAATAAGCACAAAAAACAAACAGAGTTAGCGCAAAAAACTGTTGAAAACTCTTCAAAGCATTAGAGTTGGAGAGCCGTTTGTAGCATTGAACATGGCCTGTATTTATCTCTCGAAAGCGAAACCTTTCGCTTTAAAAACGAAAAAAATTACGAGGGTTTTTAGTTTTTTTAGTTTGTTAACGCGGTTTTTAGGTAGTCCACTTTGCTCCTTTATTTACGTTAAAAATAAAGGGATAGTTGGATTTCAAGCGATATTTTAAGATTTTGTACAAACATTATAAGAGTGATTGCTAAATCCAGTGTTTCTAAACAAGCATATGAATCGTTCGAACAATATTTCAAGTTTTTAAATATCTGAACTATTTTTTAAGCAATCTAATAGCAATAGTACCCAAACTTTAAAGCTTTTGCATAATTGATCATATAAACAACCTTCATTATATTTGCCCCACGTTCCAAAGTTGTTGATAATTTCAGGATCACCCTGGGTTAATGACCACCATTCAGAAACGCAACGTTACTTGTAATGGTTTAACCCTTATTTAATGACAAGATATGAATATCCAGGTACCTTTCAGCCTTCCCCATTGCCCAAATCCTCCTCCTCCCCACTCTCTTCAGCCTCTAATATACCTACCTTATTTGAGGATTCCATAGACCCACTGGATTTTGGCAGTTGGGACTATTGTACGGTATTCACAACATTAAACAAAAAATGCTTAAAAGAAGACGATCAAAAATATAACAAAAATTCAACTTCATCTAACTTAACACAACGCAGTATTAACTGGTTTCCAAAGTGTAGTTGTTTTCTAGGCTCGTTTAAGTTTTTAGCTGAAATATTTATGGATTGTAAATAAGCACAATAACACTGGAAAATATTGAAAACATTATTGTGTTAAGTAATCGACGAGTAATAAAATATATATTGACCGAGAACTAAGATGTCATATAATGTATTTACAAGTAATTATTACATCTATAATAATTAAATTAGGCTCATATACTTACATTCAGTAATACTAAATAGTTTTATCTGATGCATCAACACACTGAACAAATATTGCGATGTTTGGATATAGAGCATTCAACGCGCTGGGTCCACATTTTTGGAATAACTTGATATTTAGTCTGAGGTCAAAATTGTCTTTAAAAACTTTTTAAGTCGAATAAAAACGCACGTTTTTATAAAAGACTATTTTAACAACAATCAGTGTAAAGCACCTTAAAGTTTATTCATCTGACGAAAAGAAGTTTTCCACTGATTCGGCATGACTCATCGATATGGTATGTTTTCTTTGTACTGAATTTGAAAATGTTGTAACAGCTATATTTAAATTATTTTTTAGTCAACTGACTCAAAGCAAGGAAGGCAAGAAAAACACACGTTTTTAAAAAAAATAGTGAATACTGCACAAAAACCCAACTGCTCCCAACCGACTCGATCCAGTAAAACTATGGCATCACCAATTGAAGTACGTTATGAGGCTGAAGGTAGTGGGAAGGGGAAGGAGATGGGGAAAAGAGAGGTTGGTAAGTACCTAGCTACTTAGATCTGGTCACCAAACACGACTAAACCCATTTGGTGGTCTTTTTTCCAGGGTGATATTTAGAGTATCTACCACTCTGAAACGAACCGCAAATATATCACATGAATTAAATGTGTTATGACAAATATTAATTTAATAAAAAATATTTGCGACGTCGGGTATGAAACCCGCGATTTGTGTGGGGCTATTTAAGCAATAACTTACTAACAAAAATAGACTTGGTCAACTTTACCATCATAAAAATGTTGTTAAAATAAAATCAGATTCTTTTTCAAATTCTTAGTGTAATTAGTATTTTTCGCTATGAATAATTTTACCATTTATATTATTTGAAAGAAAAATAACAAATAAGGTATTTTCCGTAATGTAGATAGTTAATAATTCTAACAAACGCTTTAATCATTATGACCTCTGCGGCAGAATGATCATACCCTTGATTTTGGGCTCAGAGGTGCCAAACTCAAGGCTAGAGCTGAAAAAAATGTATTAGAGGAATTCAAAAGCAGTAAAATCTCACCACGAATTAACAGTTGCCTAAATAGTCACACGCAGACACTCTGAAATATTTCAGCGGAACTGCGCTTGTATCTCAAGTAAGTCAAAAGGTGTGAAGTAACCGCATCATATATTCTTTTCACACTCCTTTCTTCGTTCATTCGCTCTACATGCCCAAACCATCTTAGCGTCCCTTTCTTGATCCTATCCATTACGCTCATATCAGCCTTGCATTCTTTCCGGATATCCACATTTGTAATACGGTCATACATGGTTTTACCGCACATTCGTCTCAAATATCTCATTTCCACAGCATTCAGTCTACTTTCATCCTTCCTCTGCCAGTTCCATGCCTCACTGCCATACATCAGGGTTGGTATAAGCACTCCATTGTGGACTGCTAGCTTCGCTTTTTTGGACAATTTCTTATTTGCCCCAACAGCGTTCAGTCCTTCATTAATGGAGTTTCCTGCATTCACCCTTCTTTAAATATCCTTATCAGCCTTTCCGTCTCTTGTAAACATACTTCCTAAATACACTCAATAAAAATAAATTAAAAATACTCATCCACTTGATCCTAGTATTCATCATTCACAACTATATTGCACGCTGTTTTCGTACTCTCTCTTTCAAACACCATCACTTTTGACTTACTTACATTCATCATCAACTCATTGTGCATACATACTTGGTTCATCCTAGACACAAGAAACTGTAGATCTTCCATATTATCGGCAATCAGAACCGCATCGTCCGCATACAATAGGCAACATACTTTCACATTGTTCATTTTCGCGCCCTAGCCCACACCTTTCAATTCTTGCATACAATTATCCATGTACGAATTGAACAACCACGGTGACATTACACAGCCTTGTTTTACACCTTTTGTGATTTTAAACCACTTCGTAAAATCACCGTTCACTCTAACACATGCAACGCTTTCCTCGTACAAGGATGCGATTGCTTGTATAAGATTCGTGTTAACTCCATACATGGATAATACCTTCCATAATTTGTTCCTCTCAACTCGATCATACGCCTTTTGCAAATCGACAAAAGCACAGAAAAGTTTCTGGTTTTTTGCCAAAAACTTCTCTGTAAGCATCCGCAATGAGAAAATTTGATCCATGCACCCCTTCCACTCATGAAAGCACCTTTGAATGTCCCAAATGTTGTCTTTTGTTTTCATTCTTACCCTTTCAATCAATATTCTACCATACAGCTTGCCAACTGAACTTAGTAGGCTTATAGCCCTATGGTTCTCACATTCCATGCGTGACCCTTTACCTTTTTACAGAGGCATGATCACAGCCCTTCTCCAAGCTAATGGCGTAACCACTTCATCATCATTCATACCTGATTCGACACTGGGAAAACTGTCACTTGGGGTGCTTTCAAAAACTAGTATTTTTTTTAGTCAAATTAAATTAAACTGTGGGTTCTAATACAAAGTTTTTATATAATTTTTTTAGATTTAAGTGTTTAATGGATTATCGACATGTGAATTTTTTTTTTCTTGTTTTAAATGTAATTATTGGTGTTAATTTCAATTTTAAAAGCTGTAGTCTAGTACAATTTTTTTTTCATTTCATTAAATATGTCAAACCACAAAGTAATTGCTTTCTACGAAAATATGTAAAAAATAAAAACTTCGATCTGATTTTTTTTTTAAATTGTACGTATCGTAAGTATGTTTTCAATAGTATTTGATTAAGCAAGAAATTAATAATATTACAAAATAATGAAAATTTGCCTCGAGAGTTTCCATCATTTCTTGGCCTATTCCCGAGACGTTTGTATTAATCTTCTTTGATCTTCCACATTAATTATTTAGTCTTCTCTTACCGTGTCGCAGGTATCAGAATAGCAAACTCCAGCAGTGCTTAAATGAGACCTTGGGCCAAATTTTGAAAATGATGAAAATTTTCAATTTTATGTCAACGACATGAAATTCGATTTTTTTCATAAACGCTCAGCTGGATATTTGTTCAGGACATTTTCAGTAAACAAACACAAGATGACTAACACTTGTACCAAATAAGTTCATAAAAGTTCGTATTTTTCACTCCACCTAAATCTAGTGCGAGTACATTGATACGAATTTGACGAAATTAACTAACTATCCACCGTTTCCCCGCAGGGGTAGGCAGATAAGATGGACTACCATACAACTCTGTATTGGCACACACTCTTTGCCTCATCCAAATTCATACATGGTCTTACAGTTACTATTCTGTTATTCTTACTCTTCGTATGGCCTAGCTCAAGTATTTGATTCACTTGATCGTGCAATGTTTTCCTCGGGCGTCCTCGACTTCTTCTTCCATTCAATTTCGCATCATATATTCTTTTCACCCTCCTTTTTCGTCCATTCGCTATACTCGTACATGCCCAAACCATCTAAGTTTTCCTTTATTGATCCTTTTCTTCACGCTTATATCAGCCTTTCATTATTTCCGAATATCCACATTGTAATATGCAGGTTTTGAAAAGATGGTTTAACAATATGTTTTCGACTCCATGACATAGCGGTTTGAGAAAATAATTTATATCCAATTTAAATTTAATATTTTTTTTACTTCTTAGCAGAGTAAAGGCTACTTTAAATATCGCTCTGATAAAATACAACCAAAAACATAGAAGAATTTTTTTAATGTATGTTCCTCGACTAAATCTGAGTAGGAAGGTATGTCCCATAATTTCTCTTCACCTTTCATTCCCATGTCTCTTCCCCTCACCTTTCTCTCATCCATGGTAACAAACTTTTTTTTTTCTCGTAAACGACGTATCTAAATTATATATTCTCGTAAAAATCAATAACTTTTTGTTTTAACATGTTTAATGAAAAGTTGGTTATTTATATACTCAAACATTTAATTTTATTTGTTTTTATTTTATTTTATTTTTTTATTTTCAAACATAATACATAGTAGTGTTATACAAGTGTTATATCAATATATATATTTTTAAATCTAAACATTTCATTATAAATTATAAATTACCCTCATAAAAAAGCAATGCTTGTGTGTATGAGGGGGTGTTATTTATTTAGTTACTAATAATTTGCCGTAATGATTTTTCAAAGATATTTATTTTAAGTTTTCAGTGTAGTTTTTTAATTGTGTTTTGAATTCTTTAAGATCATCATTAATTAATCTTATTTTTTCTGGTAAACTATTAAAGAATTTTATTCCTAGATATTTATAACTTTGCTGGCCTATTGTTTTTTTACATATCGGGATTGGTAATGTGCATTTTTGTCTAAGATTTTTTGTATTATTGAATGGTTCGGTTTTATTTAAAATGTCTTCTTTATATATTTGTAATGTGGCGTGGTACAAATAAAGGGTGTTTAATTTTCTCACTTTAAATTCTTTAAATAAAAGTTCTAAAGGATATAATATTTTTTTTTAGGATTATTTTAATTGATAATTTTTGGGCGATGTAAAGGGTTTGTATGTGATTTTTATAAGTGCCGCCCCATCCTATTATACCATATTGAATTATGGATTGACAGAAAGCGAAATAGGTCATTCTTAGTAATTCTTTATTGAGAATATACATACTTTGTTAATTTAAATATTATTATTTTGTTTTTTTACTGTTCTCTTATTTATTTTGTTAGATTGTGTTCTCCCTCTATATGTACGAGTATATATAACCACACACAATGTATTTTTTGTAGAGTTTAATTTTGTACCTTGATGATGCTCAGATTAAGCGAGTCGGTCTTAAAAAAATATTATAAAATCTGTGGTCGTCTAAAAAGTTATTTTTTCATTTTATTAAATATGTCAATCTACAAAGTAATTGCTTTCCACGAAAAAAAATGTAAATGTTTTTCCTCATCTAGATCTGAGTTGGAAAATACGTCCCTTCTTCTTTCTCTCAATCTGCTTTCTCCTTACATTTCCATACCTTTTTCATTTTTTTCTTACACGTTTTGACGTTCCCTATTAAGGGGGTTTTGGTATTCATAAAAAAAACAAACAATTTAAAAAAACTGTCTCAAGAACGACGTATCTATATTGAAACACATTCAATATATGGAACAAATAGAATGAAACAAACGAATGGAATAAAATCCACAAGAGAGTCTTTAACCTACGATCTGGATGCTTAGCTAAAAAACCTACCCTAATCCACCTCTGCCTCGGGCCAAGGCTTTGACAGCTCTTAGAAATACTCTGGAATACTGAATGAAAGTTGGAATACCGGGAAAATTACTTTGACAAGCATTTAACCCTTAAATACTTCTATATAAGGTAGTGTTATAATACCACCCCGCCAGAAGATAATAGTGCCTTTTCAGTAAAATAAACATGTGTGATTAATTTGTAAGCGGAAGCTTTCGTTAAATAATAATAAAAATTAATAAGGGCCAGCACCCGAAACTTGTTGGCGTTCTAATACAAGCAATACTACAAATGATTCTGTTTATTCTAAACGGGGTAGTTAGAAAAAAATGTATACGGTTTCCAGTGAATACAACTTTTAATCGGTAATGTTTTCAATGCTATATGAAATGCATACTGGATCTTTAGGTAAAACGTTTAAAAATGATTTTGTTGGTTTTCAAACTTAACCTTTTAAAAGGCTTTTGAATTTAAAAGATTACAGCTTAACATTTACCTAACTGCCCGTGTATAATTCACAGATAAGTCGTGTACAGTATTGTTTTTATTAGAAAACTACAAAGTGACATTTAGCGACATTGTTGGGTCCTGAGCTTTAAACTTGATATTCATAATGAAACATGCACCTTAGAGTGGTTCATAGAGAATAAACTGTACAACTTAGTTCCATTCGGAATGTTAAGCCTCTTAAGCCGCGAAATAGTCTATGACAAATGTTAAGGTAGTTGTCTCTACCCTAATGGGAAAAAAAATATTTAGACGTTATCGTTAGATTTCACAAATCTTTAAAAAAACTTTTTTCCTGATTGAACGATGAACATTTATGAAACAAAGAATTAAGATCAACGTTTATAAAATAAACAGATGCTTTGTTTTTTTTCTTTAGCGAATAATTAAAGTTTACTTTATAAACCGAAAGCAATTGCGTTGACTGAAAATTCAGATGTAAAAAAAACTATTAAATTTTTCAGTATTACATTTTTTTTAAATATATAGTACAAAAAAAAAATTTCTTGGTATATTACTCCAAAGGTGTAAAAAAAAACTAAATTCGAACTAAAATTGTTAAAATTTTTACTGCTTCAGAAATACTAACAAATGACTTCTTCATTATTAAGTTATTATAATGCATGATCACTGTTCAGCCTTCAAAAGGCAAAACAGTTGTAAAACTACAAATAAGAAAATTAATGCAAATTGAATTTGACAGAGTTTCTGTCTTTCTCTGAAAAAGAAAATTTTTACGATTAGTTCAATATAAAAAGGACTACTATCCTTTATACCTCTCTTTACGATTTCTGGCCCAATTTACTACCTAAAATAACCTTCCCAGACATATAGAGTGCCATAAAAGCTTTACTACTGGTGGGTGAAATTCATGGTAGTGAAGACATTTTTTTTAATAAACGGTAAGAGGTACAGCTGTACCCCACGAACAGAGTTCAAAGTTAAAAATTGGCCGCACCAAAATTAAATTGTTGAGCCCTCTTTTTCAAGTTATGATATCAGAGAGTAAAAATTATTTTTATAACGACATCGAATTAAATTAAATTACCAAGCGGAATCTCAGTTTGTTTGAAGATTCAACAGGGACGACAATATTTTTTTGTATTTCTAGTACTAATTTTCTTTGGCTTTTGATGAAAAGATCGCAAATTCGCTGAACCTTTTCTCGTTGAAAACCTGAATAATGTGATTACTTCTCGCGGTTTTTGTGAATCGGTTCAAAAAACAACAGAAAAATATATTTAAAATAAAATGCCAGAAAGAAAATTATTCGAGCAATTTATAGACTGAGCGTAATTAGTGTTGTGGTTATATCAGTTTCTAAAATCTGTACAAATATCGTATGTCGTGACATCCAAACAAGTTCAAAGAGGAATGATCGCATTTGCTTATTCATATGAAATATAACGGTATTTGATCGTTTTTTTTTAACAAACAAACACTAGATACACAAGCAAGGTTTTTTTTATATAAAATTTTCCTTGAAATATTGGAAAAGCCATGTTAATTACCCTTACAATTGTATGTAACAAGATAAAATACCTGTATATGTACAAAAAATGGTTAATAATTTCGGTATTGCACTAGTGGAAGATTACCATTCAGAATCGAGATGTTGTTCTTTCAGCTCTTGACTCTGCAGAAACGATAAGACGTCAGGTGGGAATGCTGTCCTTGTTCTACCGGTATTTTAATGGAACACGCTCTAAAGAATTTCAATGATTGATCCCTTCGGCACCGGTGCATCGTCAGGAAGTTCGTCAAACGTGGGCCTAACATTTATACATGGTTGACATTCGATAAATAAGAACGGGTCGCTTTTTCAACTCGTTCTTATGTTCAATAACCGGCTGTGGAACAGTTTGCCGGCCTCTGTTTTTCCTCCCTCCTTCAACATGGGTCTTTTCAAGACCCAGGTTTACTCCTTCCTTTCCTCAAAAATATCCTCACATAGAATCCCCAAGATGACATAGGCCCCAAGGGAAATTATTTCCCCCAAGGCCATTTGTGTTGAGTTAATATAAAGAAATTGCATTAGTCGTATTTAGGTACTCAACAATCTACCTATTACCAATATCCTTTCGTTCAGCCTCACAAAATACCCCGATCAGGAATGCCATAACCTCTGGTTTCGGGACAAAAATGAATTAATTTTTAAGGACCTTGTACTTTATTTACGCAAAGAAACAAATTTTCAATAAAATCCTACATTCAAATCAACGAAAAGGCAATGAAGGAATAATATCTATTAAACATCAAAGATATATTAAACAGCAATCAGTGAAAAATGTATTATCATTGATTTTATAAGACAAAGGAAATTTAAGAAAGCGCAAACAATGACAGATTCATGTTTTAATTTAAATCTCTTGTTGCCATTAGAAACACATCGTGAACATTTATTTTAATTTATTCAGTGCTTATTCTGTTTATTGTGCCTTATTATTTGGTTGTAATGAACATTTTTACCCCGAATCAAATATATACGTATTGATAATAAAATATCCAAAGTAAAAATTGTTTTTTTTCTTTCTCATAGTAAATTTTAAAATTTAAATGAAATCATATTTCCAGTATATTATTGTTCTTCTACGAACAGGTATACTAATAAATAATGAATAACTTTTATAGCCCCGTTTTTGTGTGAAAATCACATCAAGTGCGCTTTACAAATTAATTTATCTAACCTATAATGTATCACTTAAGCTTATAATTAATAACCTACAGTTAAGATTTATTACTAATGGCTTACAACTAATATTTTCAACTAGTGACTTACAATAAGGACTTATAGCTTGTAACTTACTACTGAGTATAACTTATAACTAGTGACTTACAATTAAGATTTCATTATTATTACTTCATTACCTCTTCATTATTGCTCCACATTTGCATTACTGTTCAACGATTCTTTTCTTGTAGAACGACATATAATAGAACAAGTTTCAAATTCTCCAAAAATGAGCAATTACAATTATACTTGGGCGAAATGAATACCGTATTTAAAGTAACAATAATTATTAATTCATAGTTTTTTGTAGTTATTAATAATAATTCTATTTATTATTGTAACCTTTCACTTGTGATTATGCAATTTATAAAATCCTCCCATAATCACGAGCCATTGGAGAGTGTAATAAAATACCGACAGTTTAAAAATGCCCTACTTAACTAACTAACTAACCATCACGCCGTTTCACGGCAAGGGTAGGCAGAGAGGACGGACCGCCATATAACTATGTCTTGGCACACACTCCTTGCTTCATTTGCATTCATACACCGTCTCATACATACTCTTCTGTTATTCTGACTCTTCACATGACCCGATTCAAGTATTTGATTTACTTGACCGTGCCATATCTCTCTCGGGCGTCCTTGACTTCTTCTTCCATTCACTTAACTGTTCAACAATTTTCTCAAAAATTAACGACCTGCGTATTCGAGTGGTAAGACGATTGACCACGAATCTAGAGGTAGCAGGTGCTAAACCCGGCGTGTGCAAATACATTTTATTTACTTAATATGACATGTGTCATAACACATGTTAATTCATATAAAATTATAAATAGTTTATTTGCGGAATGTTCCAGAGTAATAGATACTTTAAGTATCGCCTGAAATGACTTTGGCCGGGTTTGGTGACCAGATTGGAATAGTCTGGTATTTTTAACCTTCCTCTTCACATCACTTTCCCTTCCCCACTAGTTTTAACCTCAAAAGATATCCCAATTGGGGATGTCATAGTCTCACTGACTCTTGACGGTTGGGAGCAGTTGAGACTATTGTGCGGTATTCACTATAAAAAATAATAAAAAAATAATGAAACACAAACAATTGTATGGACAAATAAATAACTAACTAACTAACCATCACGCTGTTTCCCCGCAGGGGTAGGCAGAGAAGACGGACCTCCATATCACTCTGTCTTGGCACACACTCCTTGCTTCATTCATATTCATACATCGTCTCATACATACTCTTCTGTTATTCTGACTCTTCACATTACCCGATTCAAGTATTTGATTCACTTGATCGTGCCATGTCTTTTTCGGGCGTCCTCGACTTCTTCTTCCATTCACTTTCGCATCATATATTCTTTTCACACTCCTTTCTTCGTTAATTCGCTCTACTTGCCCAAACCATTTAAGCGTCCCTTTCTAGTTCCTATTCATTACGCTCACATCAGCCTTGCATTTTCTCCGGATATCCACATTTTTAATACGGTCATTCATGGTTTTACCGCTCATACGTCCTTGAGACGTATTGTCTCATTTCCACAGCATTCAGTCTACTTTCATCCTTCCTCTGCCAGTTCCATGCCTCACTACCGTACATCAGGGTTGGTATAAGCACTCCATTGTGGACTGCTACTAATAATATAAACAATATAACTACTACTCATCTTTCAGACACATAAATCTAAATAAATAAATGCACCGTTTGACGTAAGAAAAAACTTTCCAAAGGAAATGTTTTCCATCTTAAACCAGCAATTCGAATGCAATTCGTTAAAGACTGAACGGAAACGGGTTTCTTTAATTTTCGTTTTACATTCCAGCCGACAGGTGATCCTCCAATATCCGCGCTGGCACATTTCCGGCCCCGGAGGAAGTAGCGCCAAGCCTCCACATCCGGTTTGACAGGAACGGGCTCCGGATGTGGTGGAAATAATTAATGAAATGCGTTTTGTCATCAATCTTATTCATTTTAAAATATTCTGTGTAATGTTGTTAAATGAGGGTTTTATGATGAATGGAATTAAATACATAAATCAATTTCAAGGTATTTTTTATGTAGCGACAGGTTCTTTAATGTCTGGAGATTAAGTTATCAAAGCCCGTCAAATTAAACATTTAATTGATTGATTTGTGATATGACTAAACAAACTGGAGTAGTAAGTCGCATAGTTGACATAATTTCCATTGAAGGGTATTTACGATTCTGAATGGTGGTATCTCACCAGGGTAATACTGAAGGTGTCTGATGGCTTCCGTTCAGGCAGTTAAGATCCCCAACTACAAATCCATAGGTGGTGGGTTCAAATCACGCCATGCGTAAATTATTTTATTTTAGAAATGTGTGTCATTTCACATTAAACTTATGTGAAATAATATATAGTTTATTTGCAGCACGTTCCAGCGGTAGATACTTTCATTATCGTCCTGGTGAAAGACCACCATCCAGAATGAAAAAGTTTCTTGAAATGGTTTTATTAGTGGTTGGTTACTAGATCTAAATAGCCAGGTACTTACCAACCTCAATCTTTCCCATCTCCTTTGCTTCCCTTTAACCTCACAATTAATCCAAATTGGGGGTGACATAGTTCCACTGGCCTCGGACAGTTGACACACTTATCATTTTAGATATTTTTTTTAAATTACCACCCTCGTTTAAGAGACAAAAATCAAACTTCGTGAAGTAACTGAAAACTTTTAGTCGGTTAACAAACTTGGTTAATACCATTTTTAGAATAACATCTTATTGGGGTGATACTTATTTCATTAACATGTGAAGTAAGATTTTTTTAAAATAATTTATGTTTACAACAGATCATTAATTTGGCCCTTTTGGCCCTGAGCCTAGGAGCACATTGCTATTAAAAACTATATTTATAGTTTTTAATAACTTTTAACTTTAAATGGGAAAAACAGATCTTTAAGTTAAGTAGTTCTCAGAATAATTCAAGACAATTTGGTTTATGTCGTAATTATCAGTTTAGTTTTTAACGTAATTAGTAATTAAACACGAAACCAAAATCAAATACATACGTCATTTCCATGTGGCAATAAACAAACCGCTCTGCCACGAAGGTCGTCAAAACATAACTGTTGAGCAAACGAACTTTGTAAAAACGCTTTACTAGGAATATTTTAACCGTATAAATATGCAGGGTACGTATTTTCAGTGTCCTCCTGAATTCTTAGAGCATGTTTCGTCGACATATTTATTAGAATGACAAAGATTTTTCACATTTCGAATGTGTTTTAACGATTCTGATTTCAAATATTACTTTACCAGATAGAATAAAAGTTTTCCAGTAATTTTTCACCAAAGCCAGCTGGTTATTTTGAATTTTCTATCGAATCAAATTCGTTCGACTCAATAGAATTGCAAACTTAAAACCAATATTTCTGTTCTGAATAAACAGTTGGGTGGGAATTTTCTCAAAATACTTTGCCCTGTTTTTGAAAATCGATCGTTCATGATAAATTCGAACCGGATGCAAATTTCGAAGCCGAATTCAAAATTCAAAAGATCACTGATGTAAAAATAATCCGTCAGATCACTCAGGGGAATGAATAGATAATAATACTCTGTACGGAAAAATACCCAATAATTTTTTTCCAGCCCTGGAAAAATGTTTGTACCTTCATTTGATGCGAAAAACTGCCGAAAAAAACATTTCCATTTCTAGATAAATTTCGTTAGGATATTTGTCATTTTGGGAAAATTTTAACAGCCTCTGTAGCAAATATTTCAAGAGCCAACCTAATTAACAGAGGTTTTAATGACAATGAGTAAAAAACAGAGATTTATTTTGCATTTCATCTAAGGTGGATAACTTTCACAATAGTACCCATAGTCGAAATTTAATAAACACGTCGCTTTAATTTTTTCATTTTTTTTCTATGTGAATACCGTACGCGTCAGAATCACAATTGTCTGGAGCCAGTGGGACTACGGTTTTCCCGATTAGGGTATGCTGTTAGAATAAGGAGACTGGAAAGTTAGAGAAAGACACTGGGAAAGGGAAGAAGATGGGAAAATGAAGTACCCGTATATGAGGATCTCGTCTCAGAACACGGCTAAAGGTATTTTAAGTAACGTTTTGATTCTGTGTCATTCAACAGGGCGATAATGAAATGTGAAATAACACATATTTTATTCAATAAATCAAATTATTTTGTGCCCGCCGGGAATTTAGCCGATGACGATGACGATGACGATGACGATGACGATGACGATGACGATGACGATGACGATGACGATGACGATGACGATGACGATGACGATGACGTGACGATGACGATGACGATGACGATGACGATGACGATGACGATGACGATGACGATGACGATGACGATGACGATGACGATGACGATGACGATGACGATGACGATGACGATGACGATGACGATGACGATGACGATGACGATGACGATGACGATGACGATGACGATGACGATGACGATGACGATGACGATGACGATGACGATGACGATGACGATGACGATGACGATGACGATGACGATGACGATGACGATGACGATGACGATGACGATGACGATGACGATGACGATGACGATGAACCGTATCAAACTTACCTTTTCAGACTCTCATATCCTCAAATTCATTAAAAAAATCTGCCAGGTAAGTATATTCCTGTATATATATTTTTAAATTTCAACTAGGAATTAATATCTAATAATAGGAAATAAGATCTGTACAGCGCCCTTGAGGTGATTTTTTCAAAAAACGGCGCTATACAAATCATCGAAATATTATTATTATTATCATTAAACTAAATGGACATATTCACCCTGCATCCTTTTCAAGTAAAATCCAAGTAACATTTCCCATTGCTTCTCCCTACAGACGCAAGTAAGGCTGCTCTGCTCAAAATTAAAATGTTATCCTGAAAAATAACAAACATTTTACTAATTGCGGCTTGTATTAATTTCAATCTGCAGGAGGCGAAATGATAATATGGGCCGCAATCAGCGCTAACGTAGCGTAATTGAAATACTTTTTCATTATAATCAAAAGTCAAATTAAAAAAAAAAAACAGGAATGGTATCACGAACGTTGGAAAATAATTGTTTGTTCAGCGAAGTACAGAATGAAGAAAATGTGTTTTCGTTGATTTTAAGGAATTTCTCTCTGATTTCTTAGACTTTCTTTCATTAGAACAAGTTGAACTTTGAAGAAAGCTCCTTCGTAATTGGCTTTGAAACCTTTGGCCGAATTCGTTAATGGGTTCTTAATTTATTTATGGAATTGGCATTTAACTGGTAGAGGAAGGATAAAAATATTCTGAATGCACTGGAGATGTGATCCTGGAAGATGAGATTTGAGAAAAGCAGGTGCAGCTGTCAATGTATTACGTATGATTTTAATCGCAATGAACAAAATTTAAAAAAGAGACGCATCTTAGTAGATAAAAAAAGGATATGGAAAACATTTGACGCGTAAGTGAATGAAAAATAATTTCAGACGTCTGTGGATTGATGACTGGATTGTATTGGATGGTGAATGAATGTGAATAAAGCAACGAATGTGCACCAATACAGGAATATGAGACATTCCATCTTCTCGGCTAAGCTATGCAGGTAAACGTCGCGACAAGCTGTATTGTTATAATTTTTTTGAAACCGGAACTAACCTTCACGGCCTCCGTGATCGAGTGGTAAGACGCTCGTCTACGAATCCAGAGGTCACGGGTTCAAGTCTAACGTGCGCACATAACTTTTATTTAATAATTCTCTGCGTCGTAACAAATTTGATTAATATAAAATATCATATAGTATATTTGCGGCACATTCCAGAGTGGTAGATACTGTAAGTATCGCCCTGGTGAAAGACCACCATTCAAAATCGAAGCGTTTCTTGAAAGGGCTTTAGCCAGATCTGAATAGCCAAGTACTTCCAAACCCTCCTCTTCCCCATCTTATTTTCCTCCCCACTACCTTCAACATCACAACATACCCCATTTGGGTATGCCATAGTCTCACTGGCTCTAGACGGTTACGAGCAGTTAGGAGAAGAATGATGTAGTTGTTCGTTATGGTGGGTAGAACGCTCGACTCGCATTCGGATCAATCGAGCTTGAATTGCATGGCTATCATCATGGCTACTTCGAGATCCACATTAAAAAACCCCTTCCCTTACCCGTCTTACAACGTCACTCAACTTTTTCCGGTGGTGATATAGGTCCCCTTACACCGTAAAAACAGGTTTTGAGATGAAGCATTAAATAACATAAATAAATAACGCTTAATAGTAAAAATAACATGCGTTTTTTGTTAAAATTAAAAACTTTGTTTCTTTTAAAAAGTTATATATTTGCATACCCGTCTATTTCCATTCATACACTTCAGGATTATGAAAGTGTTTGTTTAGTATCAAACTAGATTATTTGTTTTCATTTTACAGTGGAGTGGTAGGTACCTATTCAATGTTTGCTTTTGACCCATTGCGTCCGTTTGAGCAACTCGTATTATTTCAAATGATATTATCATGTTGATTGAAAACACAAACCCTACCATCTAGCAGCTATATATCATTAGTTTTACACTCAAAGGGTCACTGAATTTTCAAAATTGAATTGAAAGTAGTTTTTCCATACCACTAGCACTAAACACGATCACAGAACCAGACTTTTGTACTTACACGACTCATCTAAATTATAATGGCTCATTACCGAGTCATTATAATTTTATTTTAATTTTTATAGTGAATACCGCACAATAGTCCCAACCGTCTAGAGCCAGTAAAACTATGGCATCCCCAATCGGGGTATGCTGTGAGGCTGAAAGTAGTGAGGAGAAGAAGGACACGGGGAAGAGGAACGTTGGAAAGTACCTGGCTATTCAGATCTGGTCACTAAGCGCGGCTTAAGGCATTTCAAGCAACGTTTCGATTTTGAATGGTGGTCTTTCACCAGGGGGTTACTTAGAGTATTCACTACTCTACAACGTGCCGCAAATATGCTTTTATTATGTAATATGAAATATATGTGCTATGGCACATATTAATTAAATAAAATGAAAAATAAAATAATAATAATTTAATTAATAAAAATTATTAGCGCACGCCAGGTTTGAACCCGCGACCTTTGGATTAGTGGTCGAACGTCT
This sequence comes from Drusus annulatus, assembly GCA_022651775.1. Taxonomy (NCBI): domain Eukaryota; kingdom Metazoa; phylum Arthropoda; class Insecta; order Trichoptera; family Limnephilidae; genus Drusus; species Drusus annulatus. Next base: position 975,654 of record JAGWCC010000231.1, read on the forward strand.
TACCACTCGATTGGGGAGGTCATCAGTATAGGCAATATAACACAACTCAATGGTGAACTGAAACATTTAGTAATCATATTTCTTTGTTAAATTTTTTAAAGAATATTTTCAAAGAAGCATTAAACATAGATTATTTTTTGTAAAAACATTTTAAAATCCTTTATAATTCAGTTATTCTTCTTCTGGTGCTTTCCCTTGTGAAGGATTGGTTATTACCGAAGCAACCTTCGCCCTGTAACCGGCAGCTACAACTCTGCGGAATGCAATAAAAGTTTTATTTTTTTGCTTTTTAGCCGGTCATTTACTCCTTAGTGACGTAGCTCCGCACACGCGGGCTACTTGGAAGTGATCGAAATTGGTAGTTTTCTGTATGGTTTGGAAGCTGGTAAAGGTTTAATAAAAACTGGAAATTTTTCTTCCACTCCCACTAATTTTGTATTCACTTGTTGATCTTTTATTTTCGTGAATAAAAATGTAGTTATTATAAAATTAAACATATTCAATGGAATTATATATATTTTTTCAAATACATACTCAAAATAAATAAATACGATTCTTTTATGAAATAAAATTATGTGACAAGAAACTTTGATGAATTCAATCGGACGAGAAACTAGGCGAATCAAGGCTCAAGTCAAAAACAAGTTGATAGGTCGAGTTTCCTACTAACTGGTTACTAAAGCTTTAGCAACTTTTTAGTGACGTTAGCGCCGTGTGCGGTGTCTCGTTTAATTATAAAGGTTCAAACTTATCGCGGACTGGTTAGTAATTTGCGTCCGAGATCAGTTTGTTTTGAGTATCTCCTTATGTAGAGGGCCTTAGGCTTATTATGTAGCATTGTATGAACTCCGTACAACTAAATTAGAATTTCACATTAATAAAATAAGAAGAAGTCGGGAATGCCTGAAAAAAACATGACATGATCAAGTGAATCAAATACTTGAATCGGGTCATATGAAGAGTCAGAATAACAGAGGAGAATAATAAGGAGTCCCTATAACACCTCGATGTATGGCAGTGAGGCATGGAACTGGCAAAGTAAAAATAAAACTATCATTCCTGAGGCGTGTGTGCGTAAAACCATGTATGACCGTGTTAAAAATGTAGATATCCGGAAAGAATGCAAGAAATGTAGATATCCGGAAAGGATCAAGAAAGGGATGCTTAGATGTTTTGGGAATGTAGAGAGAATGAACGATGAAAGGAGTGTGAAAAAAATATATGACCCGAAAGTGAATGAAAGAAAAAGTTCGGTACGCCGGAGGAAGACATGGCACGATCAAGTGAATCAAATGATTGACAACAATTGAATCGGGTCATGTAAAGAGTCAGAATAATAGAAGAGTATGTATGAGACGTTGCATGAATGTGAATGAAGCAAGGAGTGTCTGCCAAGACAGACTTATATGGCGGTCCGTCCCTTCTGCCTATCTCTGCGGTGAATCGGCCTAGTGGTTAATTAGTAAGTATTAAAAATAATGAAATTAAATTGCGAAAATATACTTTTTACTGATTAAAAAAACTATCGGGAAGCCTCAAATATGTACGCAGCTATGTTTCAACGTCCAATTAAAGTGCTTTTTTGTGTTCTGAAAATGTATTCAGCTTCCAAGTAATTTTGGTTTGCAGCGTTTACTGAACATTAATTTATTTGCATGCGCACGATGTTTTATCGGTTACACCGGTTTTGAGAATATTTTCATTTGGTTTTATTAAAACAGATTATTTTCAAAATGTAATATTCAAACGCCAAAATCATCGTGGTTTTTTCAGGTATTCTATTTATCATGATTCAAGATTACAGTTTGTTTATGGGGCGGGTGGGAGAAGGAAATCCGTTTATCTCAAAGGTTCAGTAGAGTAAACCGCAGATTCTGGAGATAGAGGGATCGGAGGCTGTTTTTCCCGCGAAATGAGATTTAGTTACCTTTTGACCTGAGCAAAATGCGTTGGATGTTGACCTTACCCACCTGCGTAATAAGTAGACCTTTTTTCTAATGGAAAACGTGAACTTTGGTGCGCTTACTGAGAACAAAACTCAGATAAGAACCCAAAGCTCCAGGGTTTTCTGTTCCCTGAACTATGAAAAAGCTTGCTGAATACCGTTTTGTCTTAGAATTGCTTCCTGTTATTCTTCAACTTTTTGCATTATTTCTCGTAAAGCCAATGATATGTTTGCGTAAAAATTTGCGATTTTTGGATATTTTATTAATATAACGTTGACACAAGAGCAACCTAAGTACGGAAGGTAAATCTATAACACAAATTCATTACTATAAAACCGAAATCTGTTGAACATGCTAAAACTCTCAAACGGTGAGTTCTTGCTTCGTGAAGCTTGTATAGACTTTTATGTGGATAAAGAGTAATCACTCTGTGGTTTGACATATTAAATGAAAATGCAATAGTAACTTTGTATAAGACCACGGATGTAATTTTATTTTTAATGACTGACCGGTTTCGCTTAGCCCAAGCATTATTAGAGTACGAAAAATATTAGGTTTGTTGTTACATATACTCATGAAATGCAGAAGAATTAAATTTGTTCAGAATTCCAAAACTAGGCATTTTCCGGTAAACTTATACAAAATTCATTTTTTCTTTTGTCACGTCCTTATTTGACATTTTACCTCTTAAATTTCATATTATCTGTCCCTTTCTCTATGTTGCTTTGTTATAATTCAAATGTTGTATTTTTGTTTTTTTACTGTTCTCTTTTTTACTGTATTTTATATTGTGTTCTCCCTCTGTATGTACGAGTGTGTATAACCATACACTATGTTTTATTTGTTGAAATTAACTGTAAACCCTGATGATGCTTAGGCTAAGCAAAACTTTTTTTTCAAAATCCAATCAGTTACTGAAGACTTATGAATTTTATTGAAAAACAAACGAAAAACTTAAAAGCGCTTTGGTGTAAGCTTTCCAAAATGGAGCTTAAGTCTTTTTACCTTTCCGGCGACGATATGTTATTTTAACATTTTTTTTTCTTATAAATTATTTGTCTTCAAATACAAAAATAGTGGTATTTTTATTTTATTTTAAAATTTTAACTCAGTGAGAGCATTGAGTTTACTTTGTTTTTAATATCCAACCAGGTACTGAATACTATGAATTTTATTGTAAAAAAAAAAAAAAATAAAGTTCTCTAATGTGAGCTTCTGGAAATGGCGCTTCAGCCCTTTCACCTGTCTGGCGACGGTATATATAACGAAATAATTACAACGATGTACGGATAAAGTTGCACGTTTGTACTGCCAAGCTGCCACAAGCTTCTGGAAGTTTAAACAGCCTTCAACGCCTCAAAGATAACCTCAGCCAAGATTAAGGGTAGTAGACACTTGAACGTGTTTTTTATAATTGAATTTGAAGTGCAATAAAAGCTCATTCTAAGCGTTTTATTATGCAAAGCTCACAATACTAATCGTGTAACCGTAACAATTTAATCACAATCACAGTTTATTTTGGTAGCATGAAAAAGAGTTATTTTTCCTACTAATTAACTACTTACGGACAATTGTTTTTTAAAGTACAACGCCACTAAGTAATTCAATTCTCTGCCCAGCACTATCAGAAACATACAAACCAAAAGCTCCTTTAAAAGCAATATCATTATTCACCTTAAAACCCAGTTTAATTTAGTTCTTATTATGTAGATTCTATATCTTCAAATTTGTCATTTACTAATATTATTTTTATTTTTATTATGTGTGTACTATATTTTCGATATTAACATTTTACTATGTAGCTAAAAACCCACTTTACAAATTGCGATCAAAAACACAGGCTTATGCCTAGTGGGATAGGCAATATACCAACCAACAAACAAAAATGTATGTTCGAGTAAAATAATAAATAAAACAAATTACGTACGAATTTGAAATGAAATATGGACGTTCGTTTTTCCCCCTTTAACCAGCCCACATATAACATTTTCCACACCCCCTTCCATAACCATCTCATTTGTCTCTCAAATGGGTGGCCATATAATTACCCTTACTTACGAACGGAGAATTAATTGTTAGGTGTAAAATATATGAAAATCACTCTTAATGTTTACGTTTGGATTAAATCAGTGCTAATTAATGCAAGGTTTATGAAAGGTAGGCCCAAGACACGACAATACTTTTTCATGAGTTCAAAACTATTAATACACTAAGGTTGGTTTTATTGTACACGATTTCATTTTTTTAATTTAATTTTCCCCGTAAAATAAAATGTGTTATTTCACCATAAATTAATATCATTGTTTTATGCTTAATACCGCACACGAGTCCCAACTGCTCCCAATCGTCTAAAACCAGTGAGACTATGGCATACCCAATTGGAGTATGTTGTGAGGTTAAAGGTAGTGGGAAGGTAAATAAGATGGGTAAAAGGAAGGTTGGAAAGTACCTGGCCTGTAATCAAATAATATTCAGTATACTTACAGAACGTTGCAGAGTAGCAGATACTTTCAGTGTAGACGTGGTGAAAAACCACTATTAAGAATCTTTGGTTGAAATGTTGCTTAAAATGGTTTTAGCCGTGTTTGGTGGCCAGATCATATTCAAATTCAGGTGCTTTTACACTTTTCTCTTCCCCACTTTCTTCCACCCCCCTCCCTCTTTCCTTTCAGCCTTACAACATACCCCGATTGAGAAGGCCATAGTTCCACCAGCTCCTGGCAGCTGAGATTCTTGTGCGGTTGGTATTCATATTAAAAAGACTCAACATCTTCTGTTTTTGAACTTCATTTCTATTTCAAACGACAGCCGCAAAACTGATAACCTGTTCTCAAACGTAGACATTTCTCTGACGTATTTCAAAGTGAAAACAAGCCGTCACAGGATAGAGAGATAATTGAATTTCTGTTGTTGTTTTCAGCAACGGCCGGCTGTTGTCAACATTCTATATGACAACGGGGTGAATAACAACACTAGTTTGTTGTTATTTACCCCGTTTTCAAAACAACAAAGTGGTCACTTGAATCACGTCACGAATTTACAGATGGCGGCTATACGGTATTTTTTCAAAATTATGTTTTAACTGATGAAAACAGTGTATAACCTGTTATCCTTTCCGTACATAAAAATTAAAAAATCGAACTTACGATCCGAAGGGGGGTGATGTAGTTACCCCATTATACCTGGATTATTATAGCATTTTCATGACATAATCTGAGGTGATTTGTTTTTGGTAATACTTATAGAAAAGTATATTCACAATGTTTCGGTAATCTTTATCTAGAATATCGCACCAAACTCTTGTTCTGGTGAAATTTGAAGCACCCTTTTGAAACGGGAGTGTAAATGGATGAAAAATTAAACTACGTTTTACATTAAATAAGACAATCAATACTGACCGGTTAGTAGCTGAGTGGACAAACGCGTCTGATTCCTACCCGGGCGTCGTGGGTTCAATTTTTAGCTAAAACCTCCATCATTGCACAAGCAACATCTTCCGATTATAATGATGGCAGGAGGAGTTTTTCAAATACTGTCAAGTTACTCGTAACCTGGGAATTTCGTCACTCTTTTCAAATAAAAATAAAACATCATAAAAATGATACAATTAATTTTATACATACGAGTATGTATACCAGTTAATTATTAAATACATGTATGTTACCTCCATGCAGCTTAGAATCTGCAACTTCTAAGTTCAGATTCAGAATGTCTATTATCGCAATCTTTCAATTCGTATCAGCCAAATGTACAGCGTCTCCCGTTTAAGGCAGTCTCCAATATCTGAGTTTCATGATGATGGCAGTAAAACGTCGGCGGAGAATAACCATTGACCAAGACCCAACCCTTAAAACAGATAGTATCAAATAAATCATGCGCTTAGTATGTCAGCAACGTGATTATATACTTAACAACATTATAGGGGGTGTTCTAGGGGCAGATGTCCAGTTGGTCGCTCCAGATGATTTAGAGGAAAACGAATGAAGAATCTATACGAAAGGAGAGTGAGCTTGCATTGAACTCAGATAAAAATTTTTAGAGGCGTATTGTCGAAGCGATAGATATCAAAACCGACTAGAAAAGGATATCAATAGTATAATATTAAAAAAAATGTTACGTTTTTTACTTTAAAATATTACTTAAGGGGCAGCCAAAAATATACACTTTTTGGCTTACTAGTACAAACAATACTACAAATGATTCGTCTGTTGATTCTATATGGGTAGTTATAAAAATGACTGAGGTTTCCATTGAATACAATAATTAAACAGTAATCTTTTTAATTCTTCATGAAAAGCGTACTAGAATTTTGGAAAAAACGTTTAAAAAATGCCTTGTCTTGTTTCGAAACTGTTATGTTATGTATGTTTCTTATAGAATTCAAAGGATTAAGTTGTAAAATTTTATTCACTGGAAACCTCAGACATTTTTCTAACTACTCTTAGAAATTTTTCAGGTATGTCGTTTGTAGTATTTCTTGTATTATAATGCTAGAAAGTAACGTTTAGTGTCATTTTTGAGTGCTGACCCTTCATATAATAATTTCCTTTGTGAGTACGTGCAAGCGTGAACTTTTCAAAATTTTAACTGATGTTAACTGAAATGATCAAATTTAATAAAATATATTTTCCTATCCCTACCTAGGTAACTAATAAATTACCTATCTCTAATGTTTTCCAGCAGACATTATTCATTATTAAAAATAATAATATTTGAAATGAGTAGATTAAAGCAACCAATGTTTTTTCTTGGTAAGTCAAGTGAATACCACACGAGAGTCCCAACCGCTCACAACCGTCTGGAGCCAGTGAGACTACAGCATCCCCAATTGTGATATGTTGTAAGGCTGAAGGTAGTAGAAAAGGGTAGAAGATGGAGAATATAAAAATTGGGAAGTACCTGGCTACTTAGATCTTGTCACCAAACACGGCTAAAGCTATTTCAAGCAACGTTACGATACCGAATGGTTGTGTTTACAAAGCAAATATACTATATATAATAGTAATAACTAGTCACTTAATCCGTGCAAAGCTAGAAATGTGTCGGTACCTAAATTAAGATTACATATTCATAGTTAGTAAAATTTTTATTTTATTTGATTATTTTTTTCTATATTCTTCGAAGCAGTAATGTGTATTTCAGCAAGTGTTTATTTCATCAGAAATAAGTAACTACATTAACGTTGCAGTAAATGCCATTTAAAATGCAGTTAGTTAGGTTAACTTTTAACTTCTGACAACGTTTAAAGGTGGGCTTGTTTCTGGTTTGAATAAAACGTTGATTGATTATTTGTAACTGCCTCCTCACTAAAGTTTTGCACAATATATAATTAAATCTAAGACTTAAACTATAAATCGTTAAAAAATCTGAAATTCATATCTGCCACCCCTATCGAAAATATATTATTCTTCAATTACTGTAATATTATTGCTAATTTATTTATTTATTTAAAAAAAACTTAATAAATGTCGAAATTCGATAAATATTAATATTTTGAAAAAGCAATTACAGGAATTAATAAAGATCTAAAGGAAGCAATCACTTTGTAGTTATATTTATGTATATTTAATGAAAATAAACTAATAACTTTGTATAAGACCATTATGATCATAGAATTTACTATTTTTTTTATGACCGACTAGTTTCACTTAGCATGTGTGAATAACAAAAACAACAGAACAATATTTAAATTATAACAAAGAAACAGAGTGAGAGAGATAATATGAATGGAAAAAGACAAAACGTCAACTAAGAAGGTGATTAAATAATACGATCTATAGTTATATATGTTCGTACATACAGAGAGAGAAAACAACATAAAAAAATAAAATAATAGAACAGTAAGAAAACAAAATAATAATAATACCCTGATGATGCTTAGACTAAGCGAAACCGGTCGGTCATAAAAAAATGTAAAATACATGATCTTATAAAAGCTTTTTATCATTTTCATTCAATATTATGAAGTTTATTATAATAACAAATAGATAGAAAAATACTTTTCGTATTAGAAAGACATTTTTTATTTTTTTTTAATTGACGATTTTAGCCTAAATCTACAATAAAAACAAAAATTGCCGAGTACTTTTAAGTAAATTTCCCGTCTGGTAAAGCACGGCTTTTAAATTAGGTAATACATTTTATTTTGCCCAAAATGACTTATTTTTGAGAAGTGATTGCTTTTTTTCATTTCTACTAAATAATACATCAAAGCGTTTACTTACTCCGGAAAAAAAACCATTTAAAGTGTGTGCCGGAATCAGGTCATGAACCGCGTATTTTTCCTAGGGACATTAGCCTGAATGGTTAATATTTAATAGTTAGTTTGTAAGTTCAAAATTTTTAGAACGTTTTAAAATACTTGGTAATTTAGAAATTCATTAATTGCCTTGGGCATCGGCATATTATTATTAATGAAAATATTTAATATTTAGTTAACATTTTTTTCAACGCGATATTGTTACGAAGTACTAATTTCAAACTATTAACTTAAGTACATAATTAAGTAAAGTGAGTTTTCATACGATTTTTTTGTACAATTTCTACTAAGTAGGGCTTTTCTGTGTTGGTTTTCTTTTGATATAAGAATATCAAAGCGGCCGACCCAGAAACAAGGCATTGAAAATGATATAAGGGTGGTATCTAACTAACTAACCATCATGCCGTTTCCCCACAGGGATAGGCAGAGAGGACGGACTGCCAATAACTCTGTCTTGGCATACACTCCTCGCTTCATTCACTTTCATACATCGTCTTATACATACTCTTCTGTTATTTTGACTCTTCACTTAACCCGACTCAAGTATTTGATTTACCTGATTGCGTCATGTCTATCTCGGGCGTCCTCGACTTCTTCTTTCATTCAGTTTCGCATCATATATTCTTTTTACACTTTTTTCATCGTTCATTCATTAGAGTGGTATCCATACTCAGTATTGCTCTGGTGAAAGATCACCACTCGACATGTTGATTACGTTGCCTGAAATAGACGGGCTAAGTGACCAGATCTGAATAATGAGGTTCTTCCCAATCTTCCTGTTACCTAATTATTACCCATCCCACTCTCATCAGCGTCTTAACATACCCTAATTGAGAATGCTATAGTACCACTGGCTCCGGGCATTCGACACTCTTGTGCGGTATCATTGCGATAAAAAGAAGATGAGAAAAACATCACTTTTACTGCCACAAAGCAGTAATTTCTTTCTATTATAATAATAGTAACGTTTATTGTTATTTTTGAAATGTTAACTAACCTTTCGAGTAAGTGAGAAATAAAATTACGTAAAATAAAATCCATTTATAATTTTTAAAATAATGAATTTCAAATCACTTTGAATCAGTGTAATATCTTTTGGTAGAAATTATTATGAAACATCCTGTACCCAAGTTCACTATCTATCTTAGACTTCGTTGCAAGCTCAGAGCAATAATATACCAGGAGAGATACCTTGTGTAGTCAGAATTGTTGATTTTTATCTGATTCGGGCGTGGCTAGAGCTAGAACTAGGGTAAGTGTATTTATACATCCATTCGTAGCACATCTCGACATAAGGTTTTGCTTATTTGTATAACCACGTTTTCACAGTATTGTTATCAACAAAAATAAAGGATGTAACCTAAAAAAAACCGTGGAGTTATGTCCTGTTATGTCGGGTAACAAAACGTAGTGGTTGGAGTTACCGGAGACGCGGAAGATGGAAAACATGCTTACATACCGAAAAATGGTGCAATAATATGTGACAACTTGTCTTATCTCTTTTATTCTCACGGTTAATGACGTAAAAACCCGGAAAAAGTGATTTATCGTAAATTTGTAAAGGTTGGGTAAAAAAGTTAGCTCTTTCTCCATTTATATTCTTGCTAGAGCAATTATGTATTCTTCTAATTATGTTGCAACCTTAGAAGGTTGCAACATAATTAGAAGATAAAATTCACTGAGGATATTGTATGGGTTTCTGTATCCTATTGAGGAGCAATGATGAATTGATATTACTGTTATTGTACGGCATCATTGGTATTCTATCACAAATGGTTTGTATGGGAAAGGTATCGTAAAAAGGCTATCGTTTAGCCATTGAAGAGGTAATGGTTTTTTTTTCAAATTCATATTACCTTTCAAAAATCTCAACCATCCGCAGCTTATGGAACTGTGATATCTCAGATAGGGTTTTCCACTGTTTTTTTTTATTTAATTTTTGAAGAGAATTATGGAAATAATGGCAATTGATAATTTATAAGGAATTAATTTCAGTTATGTATATTTTGATTTTCCGCCAAAGTGATACCATCGCTAGAAATTCAAAAGTGCTGAAGAGCCATTTTCCGATGCTTACACCAGTAAACTTAAAAGTTTTTTGTTGTTTTACAATAAAATAATAAGTCTTCAGTACCTGGTTGGATTTTGAAATAAACTTAATTTAGGTAACTCAATGGTCTAACTGAGTTACCTGAATCGATGAAAAGCTAAAAAAAGTCCCGAACTTGTTTTGCTTAAGTCAATTCTTCCCTTAAATGGTGAATTTATTTTAATAATAATAATATTCTGATAATTTATATAGCGCCGTTTTTGTCACAAATCACCGCAAGGGTCCTATATAAATCTTAATTTCTACTTAATATTAATTCTTAGTTTATATAAATATACAGCAACATACTTACCTGGCAGGTCACTTCTGGCAGAACACAATCATCATATCATAATAACTTAAAATTTAGCTGATTCTTACATATATTTTTATTCTTTATTTATTATTATAATTTTTTTATTTCTTTATTATTTTATTTTTTAGTTTTAGAGCATGAGAGCAAATTTAAAATAAAGTATATGAGATTTTTTTAAAATTTTTTGTAGTGAAGAACAGATAATGGTGATAATCTTCTAATGAATTTAAGGAATGAGGGTATGAAAATTTTAGATGGCTGAAAGGCCACAAAAGTCTTGAGAATCAATTGAAAGTCAGAGCATTCGATGCAGAAAAAAAACTGATCAAAACTACAACTGTGTGTTGCTTAAACCCTTTTGCCTTTCCAGTGACGATATGTTAGTTTATGTTCATGCAAAAAGCGTCTATGACGTCACACTGCCCAACATTTATAGGCAGTTCCAGGTCCCCATGATAATTGTGTTAGCAACCAATAGCGATACACACGTCATAGTACGTCCGTTTTGGAGTGTTTGCTAAATCAATAATTGCGTTTTAAAATATTTAATATTAGATGAGAATATCAGAGCTTTCTTGAATTAAAAAAATATCTCGAGAGGTAAAGCCGAAGAAAATTGGGGGGAAAAGGTGAAAAGCCATTAAAATCAGTGTTTATAGGAGTCTTAAAAATATATACAGAGCAGTTTTTTCAAATTTTATATGTGACAAAACCCAAATATTTTTTTACCAAGAGTCCTAACTGCTGCCAACCGTTTAGATCCATTGAGACTATGGCATCCCCAAAATCCACACCTCGCATCTTTGCGCATGAAGGGAGGAAGGGTTAAAGGAGGGATAGTGCCACAGATCCCACAGGATCCTGCCCACAAACAGCTACGAGTGAGACGGAAAGGAGAGAAGATTAAGGAGTGGTAGGCAGTGGTTTCCCGTCCAGCGGTATGAACTGGATGGGGGTTCAAAGCAGAAGAAGTTAAGGCAAGCCGTGGACGGGAGTGGTGGTGGTTAACCAGTTGGGTGGTTTTCCATCCAGCGGCGTAATGCTGGGCGGAAATGAAGAAAGTGCGGTGACGTGGCCAGTGGCCCAAGGGCGAATGCAGGACGAAGGAGCTGGAAAGTGACTGCCACCGAGGACTTCAGCTTCATGAAGGTACTTTTAATCAAAATTATTTGTTCATCTAATTGACAATAACGACTTGAATAATAGAGAAGCGACCCCGAACCATATGACAATTAGTTGAGATGTAGATATGAGTATGTATACATAAGTTTTTTTATTATAAATATCTTGCTTACATACATAGCGTTCTAATTCCTTATGAAAACTTACTCTGGGACAAGGAAAATTAAAGAACTACATGAGTTACAACAAAATACAAAACACAGAATAATGAAACTAACATAAATCATAAAAAATCAAACAATAAAATAAAGTAAAAAATAAAATATACAAAATGGGGCAATTAATATCAATATAAGATACAACTATGTGATAAATAGAAACAAACGGAGAAAAAAAACCATGAATTGTAGAAAAAGAGGATGTTTTTACTCTACCGGGAAAAGAAAACTGATTTGGAATTAGTATTTGGAGACAGGATTTGGATTAGGTATCAGATTAATAATAATAATACTTGGCTAATTTATAGGGCGTAATTTTTGTGAAATTTCACCTTAAGGGCGCTTTACAAAACTCAAAAGCTGTGACTCTAAATTTACCATAAAACTAGCTAAATACCTGAAGCTATAGCTAAAATTACCTTATTGATATTTACATATTAGTTATTTACATTTGTCAAGGGCTGTGAAATATTGTTGAACTTTTTGTTTAGCGGTAGATCGAGGATGAAAATGATTGCGGATTATTGCATGGAAATATATCATTGTACTGGTGAGCTTAGAACTAACGGGTTAGCCTAGCTGTGTTAATTAGGGCATTTCTGTTGTTTTGTAATGTATATGATTTTCAAAAAAGATGGGTTTTAAGTTAAGCTCTGAACTCTGTCAAGTATTTTATTATTCTCAAATCAAGTGATTGTCTATGCCAGGACCTGACACTTTTAAAGCACGCTCTCCAAACATAGTGTCCGGTGTGCGTTTTGGTTCCTTCAACCTTCAAATAGCCGATAACCTTGGCGATCTAGTCAAAAATTATACTCATAATCTCATTTAAATATGTCTCTCCAATCAAACACTTACATTTTATTTAAATTCATCTTCTTTGTCTCAACCCAATCGAATACAATGGTGAGATGGCAGAGTGAAGAAAAAAAATAATGTGTAGAAGGTAAAGCATGATATTTTATTACTGACTGAGCTAGTGACTGTACAACAAGCATAAGAGACAAAAAACATTTTTTATAAGCCTTGTATTTAAAGCAATATGGCTACTGTAAGTATTATTTCAGGCTTACGCTTTCCGCAAAACAAATAAATTTTTAAAAAGACAAAAAAAAACGGTTTTATTTTTGTGGTGAAATCAAAAAAACCTTTCCTGATATATATTCTAGGTATTGTTGACACAGACCGGAATTATTTTCAATATGGTAAAACCAACAGCTATATGAAATACAGAAAATCATTGATACCGTATGATTAAATCTATTCTACTTGACATAACTTACTAATTGAAGTCGATAATTGATCGATCACTGAACAATTAAATTTTCGTACCCCGATTTTCTGCAAGGAGGGGTAGATCTTTGACGTGAATAGCAGAAATTTGGACTCAACTTCGTGTGTATTGTATATTATATTTCTGTAAATTATAGGAAAGGTATGAATCTTAGAACTTTTACTTATCACAATCAATTGGTTAAAAATTGGTATGGAACGGATTTAATATATACATGTATATGACCGGGTTGTAGCCGAGTTGACAAATGCGTTGGTATTCCACTTGGGTTCATTTTTTCTGCTTGTTTAATCCTTCATCATTGGATAAGAAACATTTTTTGCTTTTAATTATGGTTGAAGGAGAAATTCAAATATCATCAGAATATTCGCAACCTGGAAATATGTGTATATCTTCAAAAACATGTATATTTTTATGAATGCCTTTTTTTCTTTTAGTAAATACCATCGACAATTCAGACGTAGTTATGTAAAAATCGTCTAACCTCAAAAAGATGAATCCCAGAAAAATGCGTTTAGAAATGTGACAAAAGCATTAATATGCGTAATCGGCATTTGTAAAGTGAATATCATTGTTTTTTTTTTTGCTTTATAAGTATTAATATAAATAGATAATTTATAATCTGTGTATGTATTTTATTTTTTAATTATGTCTGTCCTTAGTAACCCTAAATTTAAGGGTTTTTAAACTTGCATTTAAGCAAAATATCTGCAATGTGCTTTAGTAAAAGAATTGAATCACCAAAAATCTATTGAATTTGGAGCTTGGATGTTTTCAGCAAATATATATAATCTAGCATTTATCCATAGGAAAACGTTTAAAACTCGATCTTGGAAAATTGTGGGTTAGACGCTTTCTGTATAACTAAGTCGATTTATAACTAAAAGTTGTGATTAATACCGATGTGTAAGAAATATTTTGTCGTCAATTCACAAACCAACTTTGGACTGCTAGGCCCCAGACAAATTAAAGAGAAATTATGTTTTACGATTTTCACGCTTATAACATACTTCTTTCAGTGTATTTTTTCAACGATAAATACTTAGGTTATGCTTTGTTAGCTAAAAGATTATCAAGTACTCGTATACATATTTGTTCTGCCCTGAAGAAGGTTCAGGTAGAGCCGAAACCGGTTGGTATATGTGTCTAATAAAGTGGTGTCAAAACAAAGTTACTTTTATTTAAAATTTAATTATTGGCGTGGTTAATTGGGAGGATTTGCTGAAAAAACTTTTAAAATGCCACATTTCGGGCTTTTACGGTAAAATAATATATTATTTACCATACCCTGGTGGGTAAGCCTCTCCTCTGATCAGCAAAGCCTCAACGTGTCGCTAAACGAACTATCTGTCATGATGAAAGCCTCCATATCCGTATCCGTTACCTTTAAGACCGGAAATGTGCTGTCATTTGTTTCGGATCCGGCGGGAAACGAAGTTTGCGAAAACGGAAGAGGACTGACAGACATATTCCGCGTGAATCGAATGTATCAAATAATTTGAATGAGGAAACAGGATGGTATTTGTTTTGTGAAATCAACACTAAGAAAAATACTTTATTTAAAGATGACTAATTGAATAAGTGCATGGGATAACTAAAACGGTCTGATTTTTCTTATCGTTCCTCGGCTACTAACAGGTGGAAATGTGAATTAAATTGATGCTTGGCCTTTGAGTTTGGACAAAACCTTGTGAAGCGCTAACGACTATTTGATGGTAAACTTTAATGTCATCCCATTGTTTCAGAAACTGTTTACATGGCTTTATCATGTTGTGGGCACGGCACACACAAAACCACGTACACGTGAAAACACGTTACCCCTACTTAATGTGAAGCGTCCTGTTGTAAAAGTAAAATATATTTTTGATAAAAATATGCTTGTCCCTTTTTCGTGATCAAATTTTAATTTTGTATGATATTTAAAGATTGATGAGAAGTTTATGACTTATCGAAAATGGGATATGTTCACAAAGGAGTTTTAAGAATTTCCGAAAAAAATATTACTCTTCTATAAGTGTCAGAAAATAGATTAACTTGGTCAGCACTTAAAAGTCACACTTTTTGGCTTTCTAGTACAAGCAAAACTAAATTAAATTTTTCTTGTCCAATATTAGGTATGTTTTCTTTAAACTCATACTTTTTTTCATTATTCTTTAATCACCTACTCATTTGACTTTTCGTCTCTTGCAATTCATATTTTCGGTCTCTTTCTCTATTTGTCCCTTTGTTATAATTTAAATGTTCCTCTATTCTTTTCTCATTGTTTTATTATTTTTTTATTTATTTTTCTCCCTTTGTATGTATAAATAACCACCCACGTTTTTTTATTATTATTTTTTGTTTAATTGAATTCTGCATCCTGATTATGCTTAGGCAAAGCGAAACCAGTCGGTCGTAAAAATAAAAATAATATTCGTGGTCTTATACAAAATTGTTTTTTTTTCATTTATTTACAAATTATTTACCTGTTAACTCTATACAAATAGTAAGAAAGGTGTCTCAGGTTTCCAATCAATACAATTCTTAAACAGTAATGCAAGTATATAGAGAGGAGGATGTTTCGGAAGTACCCGGTTATTCAGGTCTGGTCACCAAACATGGCTAAAACCGTTTCAAGCAACGTTTCGTTTCTGAATGGTGGTCTTCCACCTGAACGATACTTAAGTATCTACCACTCATAGAATGATACATCAAACATGATATCTTGTATTAATTATAAATCATTGAGAAGCTTATACGCCATAAGCATTAGTAATATAGTAAAGTATATGTTGAATAGTACAGTATGTATATAACATAAGGAGTAAGTTAGACCTAGTCGTTTTATATCATTATATTTCATGCAAAAATTAAACATAGTTGCTTGTAATCCAACCGCTTCATTTCACAAGTGTTTCAAGTATAATAAATCATTCATCAGATGTTCGTTATCAGACATTTGACCGGTTAGTAGCTGAGTGGACGAACGTGTCGGATTCCCACCCGGGTGTCGTGGGTTCAATTCCTCTGCTAGCTAAGTCCTCCATCATTGCGCAAGCAACATCTTCCGCTGATTATTATGGCAGTAGAAGTTTTGCAAATGTTGTCAGGTTATCGTAACCCGGAATGTTGGCCTTTCTTGAAAAAAAGACTAAACTTTCAAAACGTTATTTTTCAATCGATCCAATTTAAGTTTTCGCATAATATCGCGGAGAAGTTTCAGCGTTTGGTGGAAATCGCGTGCTGGGAAAGTAAATTCCTAACTCGGTAAACACGAAACTCAATTTCCTCGCCAAATTCCATGAATCAAATCCTTCGGCTCTAATTTTGGACGTCTTGTGTGAAAAGGCGATATTTGAATATTAAATATTTCATAATGCGTGGGTAGCAGTTGCGAACTATAAATTGTTTCAGAAATAGGAATACTATTCGGAAGGAACTATGGACGGTGTTGGGTTGGTGATGTTTTTTCTTTAACTTTACTCATTGTTGATCAAGCAATTAAATAACAGTTTTAATATAAGGCTCGTTAAAACACGTAAAGTTCTCAATTTTACGACCTGCTGTTTAAATGGTATAAAAATGGGACATTGCAAGGTTTTATGAAGAAAAAAGAATCTCACCCAAGATTCTCTATTTGGCAATGATAAGACTAAAGCATTTACGTTTTGGCTTTTGTCGAGAAGCTGGAAAGAGTGGGAGGGGAAAGAGATGGGAAATAGGAAGTTTGAGAAGTATCTGGCTATTCCAATCTGGTCTTTAAACAACCTAGCAATCAATATATTTATCAAATTTGTATGCAACTGTATTTTTTACAAAAAATAAGTAAAATAAAATAAGAGAAAAATAAATATAAAAATTAAAAATTAAAATTAAAAAAGCCTTTTACCATTTCAAGCAACGTTTCGATTCTACATATTCTACAGATACTACGTGCAACACAATACATGAATGTTGTTATAGATCCAATATATCCATGAACTTGATGTTTCATTTGTATGTACAATTATGCAAATGTTTTGGGTACAAAAAAAATTATGGATTTTAAACATATTCCGTTTTGTTCGTTGGTTCCTCTTCTAGAAACCTGCAAAGTTTAGTGTGTCGGCTATGGGCGATGCACTTTATGAAGTAGGTAATTGATTTTAGTCTCTGTAAGAGTTTATTTATTCACGTTTTCACAATAATTCATGGAACGAACGAAAATAGTACGCAGAATTTTATTTAAATTTTTTTAAGCCCTTTGCAATTTTTTTTTTTGTATTATATTTTTGTTTCTTACATTATTTTTTTCAAAGGCAAAAAATAGAAGAACACACAAAAACGTGACTAACCTTTCCAGTTGTCAAAAACAAACCACTAATCCAAAATGGCTGATAATGCTAACATATGATATACATATGTGTACCAACATAACAAAAAAAATCGATAATCGAATGTACACAGCCCGCGAAAATTCAAAATTCACCTTTTCTTTTGAACAGGCCTCGTATTTAATTTCCAGAGTTCGTGATTTTTCCTACAAAAAATCTGTGTTTTCGCTGTGCGATTAGCCAAATTATCGAATAACATCAATAATACGGTTGACATTTAATAATAAAGCCAACGTGAAAATTACCAAATAAATTTTCTGTTACGTTATGTGTAAAATACCTCGAGTACATTTTAACCCATATTTACTGTTTACGTCGCTAAAAAATATTCACCTACCAGTTGAGCGCTCTGATATAATAACAAAAAAGCATTCATCGAATAAATATTTGGCTTCCTTTGACATATAAATTAAACGGTTACGTTAAAATAATTAATTTAATTATTTATTGACATTTCATAAAATGGACGTTAATTAAATTTGTTGTGAAATTTTTTTTTTAAATACCTACCTATCCGTTGTTGTGTCGGTTTACGGATATAACAAAATTATATAAGAAATACATAGCACAGCTTGCCGTATTACGTACAGGACGGTTTATTATTATTATTTATTTATTTTTCAAAAGTTACATAAATGAGGGATATAGAAGTAAAGGCAGCAATCTTTTTCGTCCTAAATTATTTCTTGAAAAGTTGGTAAAGCGTTTAATTAACTTTTCTTTCATAAATATGTTGATACATTTGAAAATTAATGCTATAAATGGTTTCCAATTTAATTTTCACAACTATTTTGATATGAAAAACTCTCTGTTTCTAAACAAGAATCATTAAAAAATTGACGATACCACAGAATCGTTTTTGTGCATTGTTTGTTGTCTTTGCTTTAAGTCCCTCATATAACAATAAAGTCCCACTAACCTTTATGTGACTGAAGAAAATTACACTGTTTTAAAATTGATATGAAGGTTTTGTTTGCAGTATATCATTTGTTGAAGTTTGCTGGACCACTTTTATGTCGTAATATATTTCGACTCAGTTCAATACTTGGAGAATTCTGATAGGAATTTCGTCCAGTACCATCTTTTCTTGGGGTTTTTAATTAAATAGGTGATAAAAAATACTATAAGGGTACAGGTGGTGTAATTTTATAACAACAGTACATCTTATTAATCATTTAAAATAAGATAAAATCATTAATACATACGGAGAAGCTTCAAAAAATTATATTAAACACATCTGTTGCAACTTATCCAGTTCAACATTCCTTTCCGTAGACTCAGAAACAATGAATTGCTGTTCCTCAATCATCACAATACTAATTATGGGTATAATTCTCCAATGTTCAGAATGTCAAGACTTGTTAACTCAAGCCATGGTCTTGAAATTTTTGGTAGCAGTCTAAATGATTTTCGTCATTCTTTAAGACTCTACCAAAACTTTGACTAGACCATGGCTTGAATGTTCTCTCTTATGTTTATTTTGCCTTATTTTTGTTCATCGCTTCATTTATTTTTGTTTATATGCTATTCCTTCTCTATTACTCTTTTTTTCTATTTCGTGTTTAATATGTATTTTTGTGATTGGACTTTAGTCCGTTAATTTATAAATAAATAAATGAGGGTACCCGGGTACTTTTGTCAGTCATCAGAAGTTGTAAATTATACTTATTCGTTTTCCGCTAACATACCAACCTCCACATATCCAACTGTTATATTCGATTGTTCATTTTAACTATTGTAAAGAAGTCAGAAAGTTTCAGCCAGTTAGAATTACTGGAACAATAAAAAAATATTTATTGTGAAAACCGAAGAGGGTACCCGGGTACCCTTTCAGTCACATAAAGGTTAAACTGCTACAACAGCAGTTTGTCAACATGTTCTATAGTGAACAAACTTTTATTATTACATTTTACAAACGAACATATCTATTACATTGTTGTTTTAATCACAGATATCATAACTTAATATATTTAAAGAAATAAAACAAAAAAGAAGGGAAAAGATTTTTTTAACAAAATTAAAATTTCTTTCCCACATAATCTTTCCAATAGATGAAAAACCGCATCGATAATACGAACGAGAGAAGAAATATGAAAATGAAAGAGTAACTTTCTAAAAGACAAAAGATTTTATTTAAATATTTATGACCGACCGGTTTCGCATAGCCTAGATATCATCACGGTACAAAATTAAACTAAAGAAAAAATACAAAGCATCCGGTTATATTTACACACAGATTAAAAACACAATAAATAAACAAAATAAGATACCAGTGATAAAACAAAATAATAACACTTAAAATTATAACAAAGTAATATAAAGAAAGAGACAGACAATATGAAATGAAAGAGGCAAAACGTCAATGTAAATATAACCGCACACTTTGTAATTTTTGCTTGGTTTAATTTTGTACCCTGATGATGCTTAGGCTAAGCGAAATACTAAAGGTGAAATTAAATCTGTATCCTTATACAAAGTTATTATTTAATTTTCATTTAATATGTCAAACCACAAAGTGAATGCTGTCTACAAATATATGTACGAGGATATATTATTTTATTTTTTGAGTATTATAATCTGTTTTTAGGTACGCCTTCGATTCTTTTAGTTATTGAATCGTTTCTACTAAATAATATCCCCATCTATGAAATCGTAAAAAATACTCCTAGCTTAAGTGCAGCCTTTCGAACATCAGTTCCCATGC
This sequence comes from Drusus annulatus, assembly GCA_022651775.1. Classification (NCBI taxonomy): domain Eukaryota; kingdom Metazoa; phylum Arthropoda; class Insecta; order Trichoptera; family Limnephilidae; genus Drusus; species Drusus annulatus. The sequence goes on from JAGWCC010000231.1 coordinate 995,954, forward strand.
GACACCAAGAATTTACTTGATTGTGGAGAAGTGCAAAGCAGCGAGCACATTGTTGAATCATGTCTCCTCCGTCAGTTCCCAGGGGCACGTCTGTGCTGCACGAACCGCCACTGGATGCTTTCCGAAGGCTATTAAATCTCAACATCTCTGTTCAGGGGCGTCTCATCCTTAAGTGCAAAATGTGGTATGCACATGGGCGGCCGTAATAAGGAGCGGCCATAAAAATGTATTTATCTGCACTGGCTGCTACTTGATTTGAAGGTATTTACGACTGATTCATTTAAGCCTCAGCAACAAAAAATGGTAATAAACGTCACGTTGTATCATTATAATACAAGCAATACTACAAATAATGTATATTTAAATTTTATGTGGGTAGTTAGGAAAATGTATGAGGTTTCATGTGAATAACATTTTACTTAACTGTAATCTTTAAAATTCTATGAAAAATATATTACAATATCAGTTAAATGTGCAGTTTGTAACTAGCAAACACATGTTTGAACGTTTTATCTAAAATTTCAATGTATCTTAAAAAATCTAGACATTTTCCTAACCATCCATCTAGAATTTACAAATAAATCATTTGTAGTATTGCTTGTATTAGAAAGCCAAAACGCCTTGACGTGAGAATAAGAACGCCTATCTGATGCTTTAGTCGATTAGTGAATGTGACTGGTAACTTCGATTAATAAATTCGTTATTATTTTTTTCTGATAAATTCTAGTCTACGAATGCTTAAAAAAAATCATTTTTTACATAATAATAGATTTGACAACCATGGAGCATAGGTTTATTTTAACCGATGAACAGCTGGAATAAGTTAGGTTGTGGATGGAATAAGATTCAGAAAACCGCACTTTCATAAGATATTATTGTTCACATTTTTTTTCATGTCCATCCAAATTCCATTTCATTCCCTCCCTAACCTTGGTGAGTGAGCTTAAATTAAAGATAGCTATAAGCACACAAAACACAGTTCACAAAATTTATCTTTAATTACTTACAACTAATTAACTAACCATCACGCCGTTTCTTAGCAGGGGTAGACAGAGAGGACGGACCCCCATTTAACTCTGTCTCAGTACACACTCTTTGCCTTATTCACATTCATTCATACTCTTCGGTTATTCTGTTTCTTTACATAGTCCGACTCAAGTATTTGATTCACTTAATCGTGCCATGTCTCCCTCGGGTGGTCCGACTGCTTCTTTCAAGTACTTACATATAAACTTAAATACATAAAAGCCTTACAGTAACAAAAAACAGCCCATTTATTGGATAGAAAAGATTATATCCTCATTAATGCACCTCTAACCACAGTTTACACAGGGAAAGGGCCAAATATTCTTTGGTTCTATTCAAAATGATGATTTTTATGACGTTTATATGTTACCAATCTAGTTTTTTTATGTTTACGCGAATTAAGCACTACTTTTCCAGCTGCATCCTTAAATAGTTCTACTTGTCCAGCTGCATCCTGAAATAGAGTATGTCGTGAGCCTTAATAAAGTGCAGAGTGAAAGGAAAAGAGAAAGAAGAAGTTTGAGGAGTACTAAGCCATGTAGATTTGATAACTGAACACTTCCAAAGCAAATAACGTTTTGATTAATGGTGGTCTATCGCAATTATGGAAAGATATAATACGAGTACCAGGGCCAAATAATTCCTCGTAGCGGTCCTGTCTCCATTTAACCTCAACAAACTCACTCCCAACATACGAAGAAAAGTTTTCAAGTGAACTGGAAAAACAAATGCCTCGATTATACATTCAATTCACGGATTCGACTTACCTTGGGACGAATTAAAATGCAAGGTCCTACGCGAAGCACATTTCTTGTTGGAACTTTTTTTATTTCACCTTCATTTACATTGTGAAAATTATCTGTCGGATTATACCGATGGCACGTGATCCGCTGCGTCACCACGTTATGCCAGGTGCCAAAGCTGATTGAAAACATCACTCTGTGGAAGGACAACATTTAAAGGTCACGGTTTGCTGGTGTTTTTTTTCTCCATATGACGATATTCCTAATTTTATGTTCAAATTAACACGAACCAAACCAAGGTAATAATTTGTAAATAAAACAGTACCCTTTACTGTAATTACAAATGTTTGATTACACGAAGAACCAACTGAGTGGGTCGTCGTATTTAAATACTTTGATGTTGGGTAATGACTTTACTTGAATCTGGATACAGGTATGTAATCACAACAAAAAAAGGGAGAAATTCATTGAAATCGTAAATTTCTCATCTACGAGGGTCATTCAGAAAGTAGGGTTACAACATTTATGTAGGATCGAAAAATACTTGTATTCTATTGAAATTCACAGCACACTTTACAAAAATATTTAACTATTTTTCAACGTAATTGCCGTCAAGATCAAGACATTTCTGTAGTCAAAGTGCCAGCTTTTGTATGCCAGTGTCATAGACCTTCGCCGCCAACTCTTTCAGCCACTTCCTCGACCTCCTAATCGTTGGAAAAAAGTTTCACATCCAAAAACTCCTGTTTAGTGAAAAGGTTATAATTTGGTGACATAAAAGGTTGGTGACAATATCCCATCCAAACAATTTCAGCAGCTCCTTCGAAACTCAGTGTGGGGCCTGGCGTTGTCATGCAGGAGGCTGACTCCCCGGGTCAGCATTCCCCTTCTGTGATGCTAATCGCACATGATTTTATTTTCTGATTTTTCTCATTTTTCCTTGTTAGATGTGTATATAAGGAATAATTTTCCATTTTTCATTCAACATTTTATTTTTATGACTCATTGCGTTTTACCATTCGGAAACAGAAATATTTAAAATATTTTTAATTATAATTTATAAATATGTACGCCCTGTATCGCTCCGTCAATGGAGGTATGAACCTACAGTGTACGTTATTGTAAGATTAGTTACGCTAAGCATACAAAAGGTTTTGCAAATTGTATAAACAGCTACAGAGATTAGGTTTATGTTACTGTAGACTTAGCTAGAACAACAGAGATTAGCAATAATTATTATTATTTTGCGAACGGTTATTCTGGAACTGATATGTTAAAAATTTCCGAATGCTTATGCTTGTTAAAGGGGTATTTAAATCAGTATTTAGTTTTTTTTAAATTTGGCAGTAGATTATTATTACTTCTTGCCACGTAAGAATTATATAATACTGACCAAAAAATGTTTTGGAATTTTTGAAATATTTGTCTTAGGCAAGGTAAATATGAATCATTTTGTCAAATAGGGGAGGTCAATATGAACAATTCTGTACACTATTTGCAGTAATTTTATACCATTATTGTTATGGAATAAACGATCAAATTTTGAGTTCTAACACACTAAAATATATTTATTTTTTTCGTTACTTGTACAACAAAGTTAACAAAGTATCTAATCATAATACTTTTTTTACTTAAGCATAATAACTTATAAACAACTTGATAATATTATTGTATTTTTACGGTTCTAACACCCTATTTTTAATTTATTAATTGGTATAATTTTGATGGTTTCCACCGGCACATTATAATATTTCATCGCTTTATAAAGTAAGCTTTTTGTGTACTGGTTTTATTATTTTTAGGTAATCTGATTTCTTTGCATATTCTTGTATTATATCTGTGGATATCCACGTTGTAAATTATTTTGTCAGAAAAATATTTTGATAAAAATTTGTTCTTCATTTTATGTACAACCATCAATTTGTTTAATGTATCTGCATCTAGCATCTGTTACTTTTTTTGAGTATCTATTTGCCTAAGTTTTATTCTCATTGCTCTATTTTGTAAAATTTAAAACTTTTTTTTCTCTGTTGTTACACAAGAAAAGAATCATTGAGCAGTAGTAAAAATTTATAGCAATAATGGAGTCGCAAATTGTAATTGTGATTTTTCTGGAAATTTTTGTCTCCATACTATGCATTTTTGATAAAACTTATTTCTTCCAATTTTGCTAATTTGCCAACCTAGGTTTATAGTTCTTGACAAAAAACGAAAAATGACACATTTTAACTATTGAAGGATACTGTTAAAAGCTTCTGAAATATTTAAAGATTTTTTTTTTATAATTCTGATCGTCTCACTGAAAATGTAAGAATTTAATAATTTATCAAATAATATTATTGATTTATCAAACTCTATGAAGTTGCTAATTCCAAAACGGTTTCTTATTTGACATTGACGTAGGTATCACTACAGGAGGCTAACACAATTGTTATCGGGTTCCCGGAACTGCTTCCACGAGTTGGCCGTTGTGACGTCACAGGCAGCTCCATAAAGGAATATATTTGTGAGTTTTTATGTTTTAATATTGTATGTATCCTCTGCCTAGGAATTTTTATTTTTTTATTACTGAGTTTTTATAACTTTCAATTGTTTTCATTCAACACGAGAACATCAGGACATCGAGGACCCGGTATAAATAATTAAATATAGTTTTTAGCTTCAATTCAAAATATGACTAATATAAATCGTGCTTGAAAATGTATTCGTCAACTTAATCATTTTAGTATTTAAAAAAAGTAAAAACAAGAAAGAAAATTGATAATATACTATTATAACTTCTGAATTTATAGGACTGTTTTTTACATCAATTTATAGCCCCTAATGCAAACAGGCGTAATCTCATATTCGAAACATAAACTATAACTACTTGATGAAAAAATGACATTTAATAAACCTTTCAAATTAAAGAATTATTTTTGAATTGACTTTAACTTATAAAATTGCAAATGGTATTATAGACAGCCCTGATTTACTGAACCTTATTTCCATTCACATACCAACAAGAACTACTCGATCCGATTACTCTTTAGCTTTAATAATAATATCAGGACTAAGTCTTTCAGATACTTGCTTATACCTAGATTGCATGTAGTTGGTAATACATACGCAGGGGTGGCTGATGTGTTTAATTGCACAGAATGTAGATACAAGAACACTAATGTTTTTTATTTTATTTTTTTATAGTTAATACCGCATAAGAGTTCCAACTGCTTCTAACTGTCATGTGCCAGTGGGACTATGGCATCCTTAATTGGGGTATGTTATGAGGCTGAAAGTATAATGAAGGGAAGGGAAGGGAAAGGGGAAGGGAAAGGGGAAGAAGGAAGGGGAAGGGGTATTGACAGACGTGACAGCAGACGGATAAGGTTTGAAAAAAAAAGCGGCTGTATGAGACGGTATTAGTGTAAATAATTCTATCCAGAAATGCGTTGAAAACTATTTTTAAATTGTAAATAATGTCCATTTTCATCTCCTTTGAATTTGTGTTTTCGTGAAAACAGCCATTGCGTCATTCTTACAGGTATGAAATACCTTGAAAACGCATTTATTGATTTCATTTCTAATAAATTCCCTTTAAATTGTCGTTTTCGTAGAAAACGAATATCGCGTTGTTCTTGTTGGTATGAAAAAACCCAAAAACGCGGGTTTCCAATTGAAATCACCATCGGGCCCCGGTTCCAAAGCCCGGGAGTCGACATTGCAAACTGGCGCCAGAGAAGCGCTCGGAATGCGATCGGAATTTCATTGAGGCGCCACTAAACAAACATGGCCGCCCAAAAGACACTAGACAGTGAAACGCGGCGGTACCGTGCCGCGCGCCTATTCTCTATGAGAAAACTAGGGAAATAGAAAATCGAATTTTCAAACGCATTTCTGGGTACCTATGTAATAGTATGAAAATGTACCTATTCTATTTGTATTTTTTTGTTTTCAAAGCTCTCAGAAGCTCACAGCCGGAGATACGAGCATTTTAAAATCCATTTTGGACTCTGCCGAATTTCCGGTTAGATTCTCACAAACGAGAATTATTACGCGGCTAAAATTTTATCGACTTCTTGTAATCGTAAAAATTAGAATTTCTAAAACGCAGACTTGTTCGTCTGCGTGAGAAAAGTTTTATTCTCTATTAAGAATTTTTTTGTAGATATATTTTATGGCCGCTAGAGGCAAATCTACCTCACTGATAAATGACGAAACGTCATTTCTTAATTGTAATAAAACTTCGGTTTTTAAAGGAAATTCCCCGTTTTCTTCGTGATTCATATGTTAATCCTTGCGCCAAAGTAAATAAAAATTATTTGGAAATGCTGCGGCAACAGGAAACCCAGAATCACGACGGAAACTTGAGGAAAATCACTTCTATTTTTGTATAAAAATATTATGTTTCCTGGCCAGGTGTAATAAAATACATTAATTTTTTAACTTAGAATCATTAGCCCGGCCAGGGAACGCGGATATCTGTACAACACCTTTACAGGTGGAAAATTTAGTTACTAAAATTTAAATTTTTCATGTAAAATTGTACTTTGTTAAGAGAATGAAAATTCTTGTGGTGGCCCAGGTGATTGTGCGCAAATAAACATGATTCACCTTTCTACCTTGAAAGGCCAGGCCACCAGAAAAGTTTTCATTTTCCAATTTCTTATTTTCTCTCAAAACTTGTGTAACAAAAAATCTTCTTATGGCCAGAAGCATTTGATGACGATAAAGTCATTAAACACCTTTCGAATACGAAAGGTAAGGCCACAAGAAATGTTTTCCCCAGAGCGAAAACAACCTCATTTCCGACCACAATCGGCAAATGAGGAGCGCGACAGTTTTTGTCAGTACTTGAAGGTCGCGAAACTGACCGCGAAAACACCCGCGCACGAATCCTTCGCCCATGTTTGCTCTCGGCAAACGGTGCGTTCGGCGCATGCTATTTTTGTATAAATAACGCAGTTTTTGGAATAAAGTATGTCACATTTTTTGGAACACCTACGCGTTCTTTTATACCTCCCTGGTCACCATGCCGGACCGCCCTTCGACCGACTCTGCTTGAACCAGGACCTTTGAACCTTCCACCATGGTGTCACCTGTCGTCGTACACGACACCACCGTCCCAGAGCGGGGACATCGGCATCCCCATCTGCCACTACCATCTGGGGAACGATGAAACGGAGCATTTCGCGCTCTCGCCCACAACCGAGCCTGGATGAAGCGTAATAGGAGGCCGGCGTCCCTTTTACAGTCTTGTGCGGACATACCGTCCCGTACAGCGGCGTTGCCAGCCAAACTTGCGGAAGGAGCTAACTAACGAATATTCCGATGATTAGAGTTATCTAATGAATAGTAGTTTATTGAGAGCTGGTGAAATAGCCCCTAAGGGTAGTACATAAACATAGTGTTACACACCTTCCACCCTCACAATATACTTTTATTAGGCTAGGACAATTAGGAACAGTTCAGACTCTTGTGAGGTATTCTCATTGAAAAAAAATGAACGTGATTTTTATATCAATGTTTTATTTCACATATACTCGTATATGGTCATTGCTTATATCTACATGCTTATTGGCTTGGCTTGTAGATCTTTAAAAAATATTATAAACCAATATTAATTTAATGTAATCGAACACTATTCTCTACAATCATTCTATATTTTGTTTTTGCAAATATATATTTTTTTTTTCACTGTTTAATGTAAGCCTTGAATGTAAAAACCCACTCGGGCGTATCTAATGAAATAAATAAATTAATATTTTGCAGCTTTCCAGGAGAGCAAAAAACAACATTTATTTTTGGTTGATAAGATTTATTTTGTAACATGTTCTGAGATACGTTTATTTGTGTTGTAGGCGACGTATTTCGTAAAGAAACGATTATTTTATATATTATTTCTGATTTTGAAACTATCAGTTCGTGGTAGAACTCCATTTTAATGATTTCAATATGACAATTTAAAAAGATTGTTTGTGAGAACCAGTGTGCTTTAAATGAAAAAAAAATGTCGAAACATTTTTAACCGAAATATTTCGATTAATTAAAAACGATAATCTCCATTTTCCCCAGCACAAGTTATTACACAAACATAATAATTACATTTCGGATTAGCGGCTACTACGCACTGGGGACTCGACCATTCTTGATAAAGGATACGGGTCATTTCACAATAATCGAGTCCCCACTGCGATAGGGCCAAAGCTTTATAATCCCTTGACACGTGTTATTTAAAAAAATCATGAAAGGCTTAGTATATCTGGAAATGGTTCAAAATTTTGAATATAAAATACATTATATTTTTCTAAAAAGCAATCACTCTCTGTGGTTTGACATATTTAAAGAAATAAAAAAAAAGTTTGTATTAGACCATAATTATATTAGAAATACAAAGTGTGCGGTTATATATACATACAAAGAGAGAACAAAAAATAATAAAATCTTATTGTTCTGTTATTTTATTTTATATTTTGTCACTTTCTTGATGATCAATTATTTTCTTCCAGTAGTCCAATATGAGGTATGTTTCCCACAAACTCATATAATTTCTCATTTTTCTTTCATCACCTTATCAGTTGACGTTATGCCTTTTTCATTTCATATTATTTGTGTCTTTCTCTCTTTTCCTTTGTTATAATTTGAATGTTATTCTATTATTTTCTCACTGTTCTCTTATTTTATTTTATATTGTGTTTTCCTTCTGTTTGTATGTATAACCGCACATTTTTTTTTAATTTTTTTTTTGGTTTTATTTTCTACCCTGATGATGCTTAGACTTAACGAAACCGTTCGGTCATAAAAAATAAAGTAAAGTCTATGGTTTTATACAAAGATGTTATTTTATTTTAATTTTTATCACATTACAAATTGTTTATTAGTCAAGAATTTTGTGTGGGAAACACCACGATAAAATTTGAGACAATATATTGATATACATGAATAAAATTTCTATTTTATAATATCACACTACCTAAGAGGTTATTACCACAACCAGGAATTTACCTTTCAGATGTTTTGCTGAAGCAGAAAATATCTGCTGAGCTAAAAGCGTATTACGTAAACAAAATTTCAAAAAATATTTTAAAAATGTAATACAAGACTTTGGGCGCACGGCGGTTCTATGAGTTGACTTAAAAACCAAAGTTACCTGGTGGGCGAATTTTAATCCATATGTGTGTTAATCAAAGGGTTTAATAACTCCTCACCCCTAATAAAATAGAGAATTTTTCGTTTCCTTAATTTTGAAAACCTGTCCATTCCGAGTAGTAGATACTCATCAGTATTGTCTGATGAAAGAAAACCATTCAGATTCGAAACTTTGCTTGAATGGCTTTAGTCACGTTTGGTGACCAGATCTAAGTATCCGGGTATTTCACAACCTACCTCTTCGACATCTTTGTCCTTTCTCCACACTATCCACCCTTATAACATACCCAAATTGGGGCTAGACAGTTAAAAGCGGTTAGGACTCTTGTGAGGTATTCTTTTTGAAAAAAAAATCAGCTTTGGTTCTTTTATATCAATTTTTTTTTCCCGTATATGTGTGGTCTTTAATTTATGATTTTCTTTTTCTGATTCGGATCATGCTTGAAACGGAGGCTAAGCATGCAGATTTTTGAAATTACAATATAATTTGTTATTGTTATGTTGCAATAACTCTGGAGACCAAAAATCACGCGCATTTTGCAATCAACACTGTCAAAGTATTCCGTTTCAAGAGACAACTGAAAAATTCATATTTTGATCTCATTTAATCAAGTTTTTTTCATGAAATGTTATAATGTTTAGCATTATGGACAAATAATATAAATAACAACAATTGAGGGGTTTAAAAACAGAGGCAATTATCTTTTACATCCTATTGTTTTAGTGCTGGGAGTAACCCAATAATTAGAAAATAATGTTGTACATCTGGACATCACAATTAAGATGGGAAAAATCTAAAATTACAACTCATTTTTTAACAATCATCAGTATTCACCAATATCATTTTTTATTATGTCAAATACATTTTCAATTCATATTTATAGAAAAAACTGTAACCCATCTTTAATATTAAATAAAATAAATAAATATTCCAGAAGCAAAGAGCGTTCGACGTTATATAAAATCACATTAATCTACCATTTTTTGTCATAAATTAAAACCTTAGCTTTTACCCTGTAACTATTTAAATCTCATGCGCAACAATACTGATGAATATAATTAAAGTACCATGGCTGATTCAAAAAAATTTCATCAGGAATGCCCCTGCACAGGGATAAAAAATAGCTTTTATCATAAGCCGTAGGTTAACAACAACCTGTACTGACTTTATGTCCTGAAAAGATGGCCAACATAAGTTTACATTTCTTCCCAGGAACCAACTTACCAATGTTGATGTTCCTGGGAGGCTGAAACCGTAGTAAATGAGGATATTTTTTCAAAAAAAATAAAGTTCTAAATATTATTTTAAAACCTATTTTTTGTTTTCAAACTTATTTTTAACTTTTTTATCTTTATTTTTGTGTGATTATTATTAAGATTTTTTGTGTTTTTTTTTCAATGTATTGGTGCAGAACTGTTTTTTTTTAAATATAATACTGTTTTGTAGATTGCTGCATTTGCTTTTGACTCCCACAATTATCAAATATTTAGAGCTAACACAGTATCACAGTCGGCGTTCGAAATATAACGATAAAATTAACGTCACATTCAGCGAGGTTTGTTTCCATGCGACTATTTACTCAGATGAAAAGTAAATATGAGATAATAAATCATAATATAGACCGGGGTACAATGCCATAGAACACATTCTGCAAAAACGCTTTACGAGTTATTTAACACAAAAGAGCTATGCTAAAATTTAACGCTACGACAAAAACATTCTTAGAGACGACCTATTTTAATTGTGAAAACTGTCCTCTATAAATTCCTTTCCCACTTGACCGAACCAAATTTACCATAGTTTCCTTTCAGGAATTTATTCCCGGAAATCTCGATATATTTATATATAAGCTTTTAAACACTCGGAAAGATATTGTTTCGAAAAGAGTTTTTTTTGTCGAATTCCATTGAACTATTAAAAATCGTAACCATAAAGAATTGAAATTCTACAATTAAAAACATTTATTGAAATAAGAGTTATCTTTGAAGCATTATTGCTTTTGTAATATTTAAATAATATCATTAATCAACAACACAGAAACAGAAAAAGACAGAAAATAAAAAGACAACGGTCACAATCTAGACTCGAACTCGGATCCTCCACTTTATCCGGAGTAACGCTTCGACCAATTGAGGCATTGGGACCTTATTACAAACAATAAATCGGAGGAAAATTGAAAAAAAATAACATCTAAATTTTTTTAGTGAAAAGTATGAGATCGATTAATAATATCGGTTTCTAATAAGGTGTCAATGGCTGAATTGGTTGAAGCATTACTCCCGGATAAAGAAGAGGATCCTAGTTCCAGTCTCGGTTGTGACCATTGTCTTTTTATTGTATGACTTTTTCTGTTTCATATTTGTGTTGTTGACTATTGATATTAATAAAATATTTTAAAATGAATATTTAATTCATTCTTAACGGCAAGCGGTAATAATATCCGATAATATCTAACGTCCACTTTAGATTTGTGAAATTTTTCAATGGGAGTTAAGAGTTTAAAGTAAGGAAAAATAAATTCAATAAAATGTCTATTCACCTAAAAATATGTTAGTTTTTGTCAGGTTTGTAAATTCTAGCACACAATTAGGTTAAAAAAACCACTAAATGTTTTTAACTTGACAATAACAAATCGAAAACGTTTATGTGCATCGCTTGGGTCCGAAGGCCACCCAAATATTTGGTTATCCAAAAGTGATATTCTGCGAAATCCGTAAAAGTTTGAACGTCACGTGCAAAATGTACGATGCTACATGAAGGGGCACTGCTCCAAATGAGATTTTTTAAGCTCTGGTGATAAAGAGCACCTAGTTTTCACCATACGAGATATAATATTTTTAGAATGAAGTATTACATAGAAATGACTAGTGCATAGGCCCGCTCTGGATTCCGCTCTAAATGGATATTAAGCTGAGCTGAGCTTTCAAAGATTTAAAGTTGTGGAAGCGTGCTGTTCAACGTGTAGAAATATTATAATACACGTTTGTATTGTTCGTTGTTACTATTGTTTCAATTTTTTTATATCGTTGCTATTGTTTAGGAGTTCCCTGTATATATGCGCCAACCTGTTAGTGCTAACGTCACGAAATTTACACAGCTTGTATTCTATATTAGGTAATGATTTAATAATACCAAATTTGTAACTTTATTCCACTATTTTTTATTAAAACCGGACCGGTTTTGCCTTATAACGGGCATCTTAAGACTAGTACAATTTCAAGTAAATCTATGGCGAATATATGTGCTATTAATGTCCAGAATGAACGCTTATTTAGTCTATATCATATTGAAAATCTTTGACTAAGGATTTTGTTTATTACCTAATGGGAGCGGCTTTACAATAACATACATTCAAATAAATTTTCAGGTACATTTATTACCTTCTGGGAGACGGTTTTCACAGTGATGAGTAAGATGCATCTTACTTTAACAGTTTTAAAATTAGAAATTGTCGAATCCATATTTTTTTCAAAAGCCAGTTGACTATAAATTTTATATATTTTAGATATTTTCTAGTTTAAATACGTTTTATAGGCAAGTTTATTCACATGTCGAATTGTTATATGTTTAAATAAAGTGGTTAAAACAAAATTATTTTTTATTTAAATTATAAATTTTATATTTTTAATAAAGACCCCAAACTCAAATTTTATAAGCGCATTGGAGGAAATTATTGGCCCCATCAATCTTAACGCTGCCAGGATGAACTCCCTCTTGATGGCGTTTTGCATAAATGAGGCCTAATACCCTCGATTAACATTATTTTTACTTGCATTATTATAATTTTTTATTTGTTTTTCTTATGAATATCTGTTCATTTTTGTTTGCTAATATTATTAAGACTATGTCCATTATATCAATTTTGGAAGGTATTGCATTGCACTACTCTTGCATACCTTCTGGAATAAAACATTATTTTTACTATTATTAATAGGAAAAAATATTTCTAAAAAGTGTTGAAATCGGGTAAAGAAATGTTAACAATGTAAAATATTTAAAAAAAAACATTTAGAGTCAAAGTGCAAAACATAAATGGGTAATGATTATAGAACAGCACAAAAGACTTGTGCACATTACGATTTAGATCGATCGACCGATTTTTACCTGTTTACCCTTAGATCAAAAGCATATTTTTTTCCGGTAAGACCTTATAAATGTAATAAAATTAGATTCATGTACCTTTTTTGTGAAATCGTTCAAGTAAAAATTTGTGTGGGATCCAATCCAATTTCGAATTTGTATTTTTAAACCCAATTTTTCTAAGGTTATTTTTCATAGCGATTAACGTTATATTTTGAGAAAAAAGATCAAAGTACTTCTGCAACCCCTAGTAATAAAAAGTGGTGGAAAAGAAATAAAAGAAAACGAAGAAGTGTTATAAGTACCTGACGGTTCATATCTAGTTACTTATCATGGCAGTTTTCCAGAAATATTTCTGTATTGACTCACAAAACTAAGTGTATTTTTTAATCTGGAACCACAAAATAGCTTACTTTATAAAGGGATGAAATGTTATAATGCGCTACCGGAAACCATCTAAATTATGCCAATCAATAAATTAAAAAATAGCCTTAAGGAACCATATGAAATATATTTGTAATATTAAATTGTATATGACTATAATTATTAAGTCAAAAAGTACATGAATTTTAATTAGAAATAAACTTTAAAGCATAAGTAAATAATATTTTAAAAAATTTACTAAACCTTATTCACCGGCTTTTAAAATTGTGATCCATTATCAGAAAAAATGGAGTCATTATCAACATTTTTCTCAAAGGTCTGAACACTGAGGGAATATTAATTCATCTGTAAATCATAACACTCAAATAGTCCATTACTTTATTGACGAAAACAGTACACAATAAGCAATCAACCAACAAATAAAACTCAAAACACTTTGGCAAAAAATTCCAAAACTTTAACTGAAGATGTTTAGAAAAAATTATATAAAATGAGATGTGTAAAATGATAATATAAAAAATACTCTCTCAAAATAAAATGAGTTTAACAATTTATTAGCATATTCTTAAAAGTTAAGCACATGTACGTTCATGGTAAAAGCGGTTAAGATATACAACTACGAATCCAGAGGTCACGGGTTCAAATCTTTTTATATTAAGTTGTATTTTCTCCACATTTTAAGTAATAAATAAAAATACATATTTAATGAAAGAAGATGTCAGGGATGCCCGAGGAAGATAGAGAGTCGTGTCATGTGAACAGCAAGAATAACACAAAAGTATGTATTTTTAGACGATGTATGAATGTGAATGAAGAAAGGAGTGTGTGCCAAGACAGAGTTGTATACCAGTCCATTCTCACTGTCTACCCCTGCGGTGAAACGGCGTGATGTTTAGTAAGTTAGTTAGTTAGTTATATTTAGTATATTTGCAGAACGTTCTAAAATGGTAGATACTCTCAGTATCGCCCTGATAAAAAAACACCATTGAGAATCAAAATATGGCCTTAAATGGCTTTAGCCATATTTTGTGTTTGGATCTGAATTACCAGGTACTTTTCGAACGAGAGTTTCGTGCGATATAAAAGATACAAATTACTGAAATATTATAAATGTATAAACCAAAAACAAATTTACTAAAAAAATTACATCAAAAAAACTTCAATAAGCAATATTAAATGTAGCAACTACGTCAACCCCCTTTGTATCGCCCATTTGATTTTTAATTTCAGGTACAAAAACGTTAACACTACTTTATTATAAATGGGATCAACTAGTTTCAGTTCATCATGGATTCATTTTTCATCAGGTTTTCATATTGTATGTACTCGTTTTTATGCAGACCTGCTGAAAGTACAATAAAGTGGTGTTAAACAAAACAATTTTATTTCATTTCAAAGACATTGTTGTTGTTTATAGTAAAATTTCACATAAAAAAATAGTATCCAGCGTTTTATTTTTTTCAGCAGGAAGTTCTGCTATTATAAATATTTTTCTCTTAAGCATTAAGCTGGTATGATAATAATAAAAAAACTGTGATTTAAAATATTCTACACGCAATGTCTTGGATTATCTTCGTTGTATTCTTGTAAGAAGGTTTTAGTAATAACAACGATTGTGCTTGGCTTATCGCAAAACCTCAACTTTAGACGTGTGATAGCTGGCACCTTTATGGTTGTTAATCTGAAATGGAACGTCTTTGCCTTTGTGGTCAAAGGCAATGGGTTCAACACCCCCGAAATCAAATTTCTCGGAACCCCCTGTGGTAATTCATTGTTCATTAAGATCATAACATGAAGGAGTTCATTACAACCCAAGTTAAAGTTTTCATAACAATGGAACATGTGTTGGTTAATTCAAGAACAGACGTGGTAAGTGGAATGGTTTAACATGCTTGTGTTTGCACAAATTAATAAATGATTATTTTAATCAGTGCAAAGTCAGGCAGCGTATATTTCTAACACGGTCAAAGTGGATAGAAATCTATGTATCTTATCTTTGCATAATACTACCTAGGAAAACATTTGTTGTTTTTTTTACATTAACTCCACAGAAAGCCCTGAGGGAAATAATTTCCCCCTACACCTCTATCATATTTGGAGATGCTGTGTAGAAGGTCTTTTTGAGGAAAAAAGCAGCGAACCTGGGTCTTGAAGAGGCCCATTTTATAGGAATATGGAAACATGTTAAATACTTTGAATAGGAAATATACAGTAAGTGCTATTTAAGGAAATAATTACAATCGTCTCTTTTGTGAAATGAAAATAAATAAATTGAAAATTGCGTTCACAATTTCGACCAAATTATATTCTTCTTTTTCCTCCAGTACTAGATGAAATAATTATACGAATAGCCTGTTTCATTTATTTATTTCCAATAGTTCATTTAAAAATAATAATATGTTTAATTTTAAAAAATCTCATGACTTCAAGTTATGGGTACCTTTTTTAGATTAGATCCACACAGAAGGACATACTTGGGGATTATGTGTGGAAGGTGTTTTTGAAGAAGGAAAGGAATAAACATGAGTCTTGAAGAGGCTCGTGTTTTATGAGGGAAGAAACACAGAGGCCGGCAAATCATTCCACAGCCCAGCTATAAAACTCAAGAACGAGTCGTAGAAGCGACCCGTTCTCGTGAATCGGGTGTCAACTGTGTACAAACGTTAAGCTCGCGTTTGGCGAATTTCTCGGCTATTCACCGATTCCAAAAAGATCAATGACGCAAGTTCGTCGGCGCATCTTCCATTGAAATACTTGTAGAACAAGGATGGCATTCCCGCCTGATACCTGTGCTTCAAAGATTTTTATCCGTTTGTTAAGATAGGAAAATCTTTTACATAGAGTTTAGGGTTTTTTTCTGTTTGTTCAGTTTTTAAAGTCTAGAGTTTATTTTATAATGCCGACGTAAAATACAATAAATTAAAATAACTACCAACTTTTGAGTGGCTGTGTCGACATTTTCACAATCCCATCGTGGATGCTACTTTTACTTTACTTAGCCCAATATAGCGTATGTGGGATCTGCCAAATTGGACAATACAATAATTATGGAAGTGATATTCGGTTAGGTTAGGTTGGGCTAGGTTAAGAGGCGCAGTGCGATCGTGAGCATGACGATACAGTCACGCAAAAATCAACAGTTTATTTTTGCATCTGTATAACCTCAAAACAATGATATACCAGGAAGGATAGCTTGTGTAGTCAGGGTTTTTCATTTTTTTCTGACTTGGGCGTGGTTAGAACTAGAGTATTTATACATCCATTTATAGCACATCTCGACTTAATGTTTTGCTTGTTTGTATAACCACGTTTTCACAGTATTGTTATCAATTAAAATATAGGATATAACCTAAAAAATCTTTGAGTTGTGTCCTGTTATGTCGCATAGCAAAACGTAGTGAGCGGAGTCGCCGGAGATGCTGGAGACGGAAAACATGCTTACATACCGAAATGTGGTGCGATATTATTTGACAACTTGTTTTATCTCTTTCTCTCTCACGGTTTACGACGTAAAAAACCGGAGAAAGTGATTTATCGTGAACTGGTATAAATTGGGGAAAAATATTTAGCTCTATCTTCATATACTCGTATATTCTTGCTTTGAGTGTATAACAGTCCCAACATCATTTTTTATCGATTTTTTTGTCTAAGAGGTTTTGAAATATGGGTCCAGTGAACTTTCTCTGTTTGAAAAACTTCACCACGTGTTTTTTCTTAGAATATCGTGAATAACCACCTTCTGATATTTTACGGTGCCACTTTTAAACACGGTGTATACTATATAAAAAAAAAGAATTATTACAAGCGGAAGTAAAGGAATATAATTTGACTTTCAAAAAGTATATTCAGTTTCACAAATTGGATTTAACGTTCAACCCATTGCGTCTTCGTGATAAATATATTGCATTCACATTTACGTAATATACAGGTTTACTTTTATGAATCCAAAAACTTTTACGCCAACTCCGTTACTATTATAGCTATATCGGAGAGTTTTTTCGTGTTTTCAGCTCGTTAGATAAATTGAAAAAATACCGCTTCATTCCTATATACTTGAAATCAAATAATAAAAAAATTCAGAGAGGAAAATAAAAAAAAATGAAAATTTGTCTCAGAGCGTATATTTAACAAGTGATTCGACGTATCTAGGAAAGGTTTATAACCTTATTTGTGGACTAATAAGGTTATAAACGAGGAAGTTAAGTTACTGAATTTAGTGGAATTAGGTCAAAAATAGATTATCTCAAACTCGAAACGAAATTAGAATGAACAATACCCTTTCCCTTCTCTTGATCTGAATCTCCAAACAGAACAAGAAGCGATAAAACGCACCTGAATAAATTAAGATTTTTTACTAACTACTTTCAGAAATTTAGTTAATTAAATTAGTTAAATTCAGAAACATTGAAGCTAGCAGTTAACACAACTTTCTCGTTCAAAGCTGTAAACCAGAAGTTCATTAAAGAATCTTTTCTAGTTTTGAGGTAGTCTATCCAAAAGAAATTTTACCGAATAAAGCCTTTTCTTTAAACAAGACCCTTTTTTACCCTCATATGTATGAGGGTAAAAAATCATATACAGCAATCTACAAAAAGTCGAAAATGTAGTTCCACAGAAATTCAAATTTGTAACCTAATAAATTCAATAGTTAGTTGCAAACTCAGCGTTCTCATCAAAAACCACGCCTTAGTATGTATTAAAATCAAAAATGAAAATCTCAGTATTCTTTTAAAAGTAAGCACAGCGATCTCTATTTCGTACAATTTAAAAAATGTAGCTATTTTTTAAAGCCAATCAACACAAAAAAGTTAGAGATTTTTTGGAATGTTTTGTATGAAGTAAGAGTAGTAATCTCCAATGTTCTATGAAGCAAAATCGGCAATCTTCAATGTTGTATGGAGCAAAAGCAGCAATCTCCAATGTTTTATGAAGCAAAATCAGCAACTTCCAATGTTGTATGAAGTAAAAGCAGCAATCTCCAACGCTTGGTAGCAAAAGCAGCAATTTTCCTCTATAAAAATTCTTTTATCTTTTTAAATTCTTGCTTACTTTCCACATACTATGCAAATAATTTTAGACATTAAAATACTATAAATAATTTTAGATATTAAAATACTTTACATGTCCTTTTTCAGTGGAAGATTGCTGCCTTTGCTTTTATATCCCTCATTTAATATAATGTAAAAACGTTGGAACAATATTACATAATATTACGTAATATTGTAATAACCTTAAACAGGAACAATCAAAATGATGATTAACATACTCGTACAATGAGGCTCTTGGCTGTATTTTGAACATATTGAAAAAAAACTTACCATAGATCTACTGAGAACATGAATATACTAGAAAAAAAAAAACATTGATAAATATGTATTTCTATACTGATAATATAAAAATCCTAAAAATATAATGCTTCGTGTTTTTGCAAATAAATGAATATATAGATACCTACTACGTAATTTTAGCTCGTGAAATCACTTTTTTATTTATTTTTTTATAGTGAATACCGCACAAGAGTTTCAACTGTTCCTAATCATCCGGAACCAGTGAGACTATAGCATCTCCAATTTGGGTATGTTGTGAGGCTACAGGTAGTGGGGAGGGGAAGGAGATGGGAAAGAAGAAGGTTGGGAAGTACCTGGATATGCAAATCTGATCACCAAACACGACTTAAGCCATTTAATGCAACGTTTCGATTCTGAATGATGGTCTTTTATCAGGGTGATACTTATACTATCTACAACTCTGTCGCTATATTATATCTGCATGACAAAAAAAATTATTATTTTTAATTTTAGATGAATTTAACGATTAAATTCAGTCCACGCTGTTTAAACTAAATTCTTATTCTTCAATATTCGATTTATTTCTTCGATCATGAACCTTATGGTAGGTAGTGTGGTTAAATTTGTAATTTTAAAATATATCTCGTTTCTATTTACGTGATTTGACATTTAACTGACAGCTGACTCAACTTTATAATTGTATGTGGCTGTTCAAATGACAAAAGAATCCTTTTTCTTTTCGATTTACAAAAATGCTTTGATTTAAAGTTTTTTTAAAATCGCAAAATGAGAAACTTTTTCACGAGCCCAAATTTTTTTTTCTTAACTTTATATAAGCGGGTTATTTGGAAATTCATTTTCTAGTGCTAATAAAGTTCCCATTACTCTGATGGCCTATCTCTCATTAGGGCTATAAATTAAACGTAACATATAATATATTTACACATAATGCTAATTTATTTAAGTATATCAAATAGTAATTTTGATTGCAATAAAGTAAATTGTTATACCGTGCAAATATCCTATTAATGAATTCCAAATGATTTGCATAAATTTGCTACTGCTGCCAATATCAATATGGATAAATATGGAGTAATTTATCCATCAGAAAATACGCCCAATAAACCGCAGAAACATACATTTCTTGATTAATAATTTGTTTTGAAATGTATATCTACAACGATATTTCGAAACAGTATTCCGTAACAATTAATATTTATGTCATTAAAACATAATCGAAAATTTGTAAATAGACAAAAAATGCATTAAACATTATTAACTCGCTCGACCACAAAGATCGCGGGTTTAAGTCCTGGCTTGCGCAAACTAATTTATTTTAACTAATGTGTGCTATTTTAAATTTACTTAATGTGTGTTATTTCACATTTAATAATAATGAAATAATATACGGCACAGAGTGGCAGATACTGATATGGAAGTATCGCCCTGGTGAAAGACCACCATTAGAATCGAAACGTTGCTTGAAATGACTTCAGTCGTATTTAGTGATCAGATCTGAATAGCAAGTTACTTCTCAACCTTCCTTTTCCCCATCTGTTTCCCCTCTCCAGTGCATTCAGCCTCACAACATACCCCAATCGGTAACGCCATAGTCCCACTGGTTTTAGACGGTTGGGAGCAGTTGGTATTCTTTTGAGGTATAACGTATATAAAAAACGGCTAATTTAACTCGTCAAATAATTTGATTTTGATATTTTGGAAATACAGCATTAATAGGTATAAAAAATCTCATCCGATATGGCATAAATGAGCCGGATTTTGAAGATACCGAAAGCTCCCATACAAATTGGACAGTAAAGACTACGAATAAGTTTAATAAATTGTAACAACACTGTCTATAGATCATCCGCTTTCATTTGACAGTTTATTGACAGATAATAAAAAATGAGCGCCCGCCAAAATTTTTGCTGCAAAAAGTAAGCTTCAGGTTTTCACTCTGCTGATTTATAACGTCATCTGTAGTGAGTTTAATTTATTGTTTCATTTTTTAATACAAATAGAATATTTTTTTTTTACAACTGCATGCAGAGTATTTTTTTGATTACATAGGGTTATTTGTTATTTTAAGTGTATTCAATTTTTTCACGTCAAATAATAAATAAATAAAATCCAAAGTTTTAGTACCTTTACGTTGGATTCTGTTCCTTAATGCTACTTTCGATCATATATCTTCGTAATACTGATTTCTCAGGTGCTTCTGGTTGTGAGATTTTTAACTCCTACATAGCGAGAAAAGGTAAAAACAAGACAGGGAAAATAAAACTTTGCTCCTGGTCTGTGATGAAAAATATGAAAAAGGGTTCAGTTATCTGCCTTAAATTTTGAATATGTAATAAGTAGGTTAATAAATTACGTGCCATTAAAGATTCTTATAAGTTGTAAAAGTTACCACTTGTAAATCGAACGTTTTATGAAAATAATAATTTTGTTTTTTTAGTTACTGGTTTTTTTTTTCTTCATTTTTTTGTATTTTATGACCGTATTTTAGATTTGGTTATTTTTTCTCTTTTTTTCCTCGTTTTTATTTTGTTTATCCAACATATTTTGTGTTTTGGTTACTAGCTTCTGTTTTTTACTTACGTATTTTGAAAAAAAACAGCTCCTTCATGTCACTTCTCGCTTATCTTACGTATAGTTATTTTGTATTTAGATTAGTTGGTTTGTTCTTTATGTATTTCTTCATTTTAATTATATTTTACTTTCGCCCTTTGTACTTTGGTTACTAGCTTCTTTTTTTGTATAACGTACGTATTTTGGTTGGAAGTTTTTATTTTTTATTTTACTTACTCATATTGTATTCAAGTCACTAGTTTCTCTTTTTCTTCGTGCATGTTTTATTTTATTTATGTGTTTTGTGTGTTGGTTACTAGCTTCTTTTTTATTTTATCTACGTTTTTTTGTCTTTCGGTTACTAGATTATTTTTTATTGCACGTACGTTTTTTTAGATTTAGTCACCTAGCTAGTTTATTTCTTTTTTTTTTTGTATTTTTACTACGTACCTTGCAAAAAATGTCATTTTATTTATTAACACCATGTACTTAATTAATACGAAAGGTGTGTACCATTTATATTAACCATCTACCTGGATCCCTCAATACTTCTTATTTTTTTATCTTTTTTAAAAGAAAGACAAACATTCCCGAGTTACGAATAACCTGAAAATATTTGAAAAACTCCTACTGCCATCATAAGAAGCGGAAGATGTTGCTTGTGCAATGATGGAGGACTTATCCAGCAGAGGAATTGAACGCACGGCGCCCGGGTGGGAAACCGACGCGTTTGTCCACTCAGCTACCAACCGGTCGTGATCTTCCATTACACAATGATCATGAAGGAGCAGCTTTGAAAGTTTTTTACGCAAAAAATGGTGTTTCGAAAAGATCAACAGAAAATGACGTTAGAATATTTTGGCTTAAAAGGTAAAGATATTTTTGACAGAAATTTTATCATTAAAAATGTCATTTAAAAAGAATTTGATGGTAAGAAAAAAAACAGCTCCTTCATGCCACTTCTCCCTTATCTTACGTGTAGTTATTTTCCTTGTTATAATATTTTCTTGTTCATAGCCTTTCAGCATCTTTTGAACTAAACACCGTTTTTAGAGTACTAATTAGTTTTATTTTTCTTAAATTCTTTGATAAAAACTTCGATCAAAAAATATTTCTTCGCTCTTGAATTTTAAGCCTATTGGTTGAATTCACACGGATAGTAAATATCCCGTTTTTATAGTACTTTTCTCAAGACGTTTTTACCAACGCAACCACGAATGCCTGAGTTGATTTCGTATAAGTGCTGCGTTATATATTCTTTTTCAATAACTAATTGTATAAATTCGCGAAGATATTTATACCTGCTAGAAATTTTTACAGTGCGAAATGCTCATGGCAGTCTAAAAACACAAAATATACAATTAGTGAAACTAATAGTCACATATCGTAGTAAAGCAAATAATAATACTTGGCCAATTTATATAGTTATATATAATTTTCTTACCATCACGCCGTTTCGCCGAGGATGGTCTGACATACAACTATGTCTTGTCACACACTCCTTGCTTCATTCACGTTCATACATCGTATCATACATATTTTTCTGTTATTCTGACTCTTCATATAACCCGACTCGAGTACTTGATTCATTCGCGATTCATTTTGCGTCTCCGACTTCTTATCACAATCATAATTTACATGTTACATGTAAAATGATAGTTCATAATGAACACCCTTAAAATATTAATCAATTGTATTTTTTTAAGGCTTTCAATTATTTAATAATCATCGATTCTATTGGTTAAAACAATTATTAATAATTTAAGGCCACTTGGTGAAACGATTAAATACCCATTTTCATCCTTTACCCATAGTTATAAATATTCCAACGATAACATAAGTGACCGGTCGGTAGCTGAGTGGACAAGTCCTAGCTAAGTCCTCCATCATTGCACAAGCAACATCTCCCGCTTCTTATTATGGCAGTAGGAGTTTTTCAAAGATTGTCCGATTATTCATAACCCGAAAATGTTTGTCTTTCTTTAAAAAGTCAGGGACGCCCAAGGAAGATATGGCACGATCAAGTTAATCAAACACTTGAGTCGGGCTATATCAAGAGTCAGAATAACATAAAAGTTTGTATGAGACAATGTATGAATGTGAATTAAACAAGGAGTGATGCCAAGACAGAGTTTTATAGCGGTCCGTCCTCTCTGCCTACCCCTGCGAGGAAACGACGCGATGATTAGTTAGTTTAAAATATTTTTAGAAATTATACTTATTAAGATTTTCGTATTAAACGTGTTTGTTTCATAAACATTTCAATGCGCTATATTTTCACTATACCGTACCATCATTATTTTATGCAATAACATTTTTTTAAATAACGCATATTTTTGTTATTGCCTGAAATCTAAGATCGGGATGTTTCAAACTCTGTTACATTTGCATAACTGTCAAGTGCGACAATATAAACGGTATGCTTCGACAGCTGATCATAGTTTGATCAATCGTGAAGACGAATTAAGAATCGACGTTTAACGGCGACGATTCAAATGTCGAACATTAAAAATAGCGTCGAACGTAAATTTGATAATCGTCAAATGTGATGGGGTTTGAAACACCCTAACCTAAGATTTTTACGCGATTTGAGGTGGTTACCACAGATTTATTATCCATCAGAATAAGATATGTATTATTTAATAATAATAAAGTTTTATTCCAGAAGGTATGCAGGAGTAGTGCAATGCAATGCATTCCATAATTGATAATAATACATGGTTATAAAAATAACAACAAAAAAGTTATAATACACACAATAATAAAAATAAAGAAAAAATAAACATAAATTCATAAGAAGAAGAAAAAAGAAATAATGCTGGTAAAATAAGAATTGGAGGATATCAGGTCTCATTTTTGCAAAACACCACCAAAAGGAAATCCATCCTGGCAGCGTTAAGATTGATGGGTCCAATAACTTACTCCAATGCGCTTTTATGCCATATAGATTAGTGTAATTAGCTACTCCTCCAAGAATCCTAATTTAAAACTTTTTTAAGTTTGCAAACACCGTAATTTGCTTCCGGCGTGGCTGCTGAACCTTCCATAACCTTATTAAATAATGCAGTTTTTCCAAAGCTTCGAGAGGAAACTAGCGCTTCCGCTAAAGTTTACAGAGAAGCCTCCGTAAAAGTGTTATTAAAGATTTCATAAACAGGATATACAATGTACTCCGGCTCTAAATTACCTCTAGGATTGAGCTACTTGGCAATCGTATGCACTATTTGTCTCACAACTATACTTCCAACGTTTAATGCATTCACTGTAGTAAGAAGATAATATCCATAGAGCTGTGGAAGGAAGCTGGCGGTAGATTATTTTTTCCATCACTGAATATTATTTAATCATTGCTTTTTGAAAACCTTCCTAGGCTACTACTGTTCTTTCCATATCGTGCTTTCTGATTGTTTTTGTTTTTCTCGACTGTGTAATAATGTATCGTCGATGTCCAAAGAAGCGAAGCTAGAAGTCCACAATAGAGTGTTTATACCAACCCTGATGTATAAGGATGAAAGTAGACTGAATGCTGAGGGAATAAGATTCCTGAGGCGTATGTGCAGTATAACCATGTATGACCGTGTTGAAAATGTGGATATCTGGAAAGAATGCAAGGCTGATAGAAGCGTTATAAATAGGATCGAAAAAGGGACGCTTAGATGGTTTGGAATGTAGAGTGAATGAACTAAGGAAGAAGTGTGAGAAGAACATTTGACGCTTTTTTGTTTGTTTACGTGAATACCGCACAGGAGTCTCATCTGCCCCTAACCGTCTAGAGTCAGTGAGACTCTGGCATCCCCAATAGGGGTATGTTGTGAGGCTGAAGGTAGAGGGAGGGGTGGGGAAGGAAAGATAAGGAAGGGGAAGGTTGGGAAGTACCTGGCTATTCAGATCTGGTCACTGAACATGGCTAAAGCCATCTCAAGCAACGTTTAAATTTTGAATGGTGGTAATTCACCAGGGCGATACTTGGAGTATCTACCACTCTGAAACGTGCCGTAAATATAGTATATTTTATTTTTTGTATCAATTTAATGTGTTATGACACATAATTATTAAATCAAATTTATTTGCGCACGCCGGGTTTGAGCCCGTGACATCTGGATTCGTAGTTAGCGTCTTACCACTCGACCGTGCAGGCCGTCAAAAATGAATAGAATAAGAAGTTGGGAACGCCCAAATAAGACATGGCACGATCGAGTGAACCAAATACTTGAATCGGGTCATGTGAAGAGTCGGAGTAACAGAAGAATATTTATGATATGATGTATAAATGTGAATGAAGCAAGGAGTGTGTGCCAAGACAGAGTTGTATGGCGGTCCGTATTCTCTGCATGAAACGGCGTGATGGTTAGTTATTTAGTTTTTTTTCGATTGGTCCATCAGTTTTCCATTCTCTGAGCAATGTATCGAGCCCTTTGCTATTTGATTTTTAAAAGGGAAATACTGGACTTTCAAATTACGTTGCATTTCGTATACTCCTGTTTGCTTCCCTGACCACTTTTTTTGCAAACCTGATGCCCGATTATGAATATTTTCAACACCGTAGGTTTATTCACGTACCGCGTGTTTATATTAATTTTTTCTGTGTCCTGAACTTATCTTAAACAATATTTGAGATTCCTTTTAAAGGAAATCCATAAACATTTAAAAGAATCCTCTACCAGCTTCTCTTTACTTACTGTCTCACAACACGTATCTTTGTTGAATAATATTGTCGCAAGAAAGGCAAAAAGCTTAAGCGTCACTTTGGTCAATAATGAGTTAAATATGCTGTTTAAATCAGTGTTTTTTTTCTGCATGGAATGCTCTAACTCTTGTTTGATTGTGATGACTTTTATGGCCTTTCAGCCATCTAAACAAATTTACCATTTGGGAAAAGGCTTGACTCAAGACACAAGCTTGGGACTTTTTTTAAGCTTTTTGTCGCTTCGTGTAATCCAGTGAGAGTTTTGAGTAACCTGAGTCCCCTTTTATTTCAAAATTCAAGCAGGTTCTCGAGACTTATGCATTTCACTGTAAAACAAAAAAGAACTTTGAAGTTCTGGTGTAAACTTCTTAAAATGGCGCTTCAGCCCTTTTGCCTTTCCGGCGACGATATAATGGTAATCGTTTACCAGAGAATGGCTTAGGTTATTCATTCTGGTGGAGAAATGTCATTGTTTAGAGGTTGCTTATTGCTGGAAATGCCCTTACCAAGTTATCATGGCTTAAATTTGTATGACTTATAATAAAAATTATTCAATCTTTCTTAATCACTTTTCTTCTACCATTTTAACTCTCTCTCCACCAAATTAAATTCGACGAAAACATTCACGTCTATATAAAAATATAACTTTTCATAAGCGTTGGAGATTTCGACGAAGTTTCTACAGCAAAAGTCATGGATGTACATTTTACAAAGAAGGTGAATAAATGCTCCCGACGGACTGACACAAAAAGTGTATTTCTCCCATTTGTTAGTCTATCTCTTCTAAATATTTTTAAGCTCTACGGCCATAGCGCCAGCATCTCCAAAGGCGTAGTCTACGGAGGAAGCGACTGACGAGAATGGGTCGTAAATTTCGGAGAAGTTATTCAGGCGTTTCCTGCTATAAAGGGATACCCTTATATTTTGAGGGTTTGTGACGTTGTATCCGGCTGGGGGTGATTTATACGAGCCGGGGCAGGTTGACAGGGTTCGCCGTGCGACATTTAGTCGTGACGGGCTTATTTTGTATTTCGGGCATTATACGTAGGCTGTATGAACGCGTACGTATTTCGTAGGTTTATATGGCGGACAAGGGTTTAAGTTGAGCACCTGTTTTTGTAAAGCCGGACACGTTGTTTGATAAACAAATAAAAATATGTATTTTCAGTCCGTAATTTTTTATGTTTGTTTTTGTAGCGGGCTTGAGGCACGCGTGCTTTATTTAAAAATAAGCCTTTAAACGCAGGGATTTTGATTCATTAATGAAATATTCCGTGAGCCAGTTTTTTCACATTTGTTTGTAATTTTGAGTTTTTAAATTGATTCGTGTTTCTTTTACTGCTAAAGCTTTATAATTATTTATAACTTTATTTCGTAAAAGTGAAATTTACTGCCATTTGATCGGCCCAACTAGGATACAAAAGGTCTAACATAGTAAATATCTAAGGTTTAGACCCTACGCCAAGTAAATTCCATCATAACGTCTTTATCGATAATAATGAATCGAATTTTAATTATGTTTTTATTTGTCAGAGGAATTCAGTAAAAGAAAGCAGCATGAGCGTTTAACTTTGTAATAAACCTAAATATACATGCATTTAGCATAATAATATCCAGAATCCCTATGGGCAATTGGGATTTAAAAATTTAAAATGTGAAATCGTTTAGAGTAAAATTACTGAATAATCAAAGTTAACTGATTTCAGAAACAGAGGTGTAAAATTTGTAGGAAAGTTATCCTGTAATATTAATGTGAGGCTTGTTTTTGGTCTAGTGGCAAACGTTATTATACAAATACACATTAACAGTAATGAAATTCTCAAATATAACTTACACTCCACAACAAAGTATACCATATACTCGTACTTATCGTACTGTTGTGGTTTTTGCAGTATCTACGCATTTTTATACTATAGTTAAATCGCACAAGAGTCCCAACTGATCTCAATCGTCTGGAGCAAGTGGAACTAAAGCATCCCGAATTTGGGTATTTCGTGAGGCTAAAGGTAGTGGGGAGGGGAAGGAGATGGGAAAGAGAAAGTTTGGAAAGTACCTGGCTGTTCAGATCTGGTCACAAAACACGGCTAAAACCGTTTCAAGAAAAGTTTCGATTCTGAATGGTGGTTTTCACCAGGGCGATGCTATAAGTATTTACCACTCTAGAACGTGCCGCAAATATACTGAATATTATTTTATATGAATTAAATGTGTTATACACATATTAATCAATAAAAATATATTTTCGCACGCTGGGATAATTCTCTGTATATTAAATTGTATAACTAAATATATTTACAACAGGCATAAGCCTTTTTCATTTTTTTTTATTTATTATTTCAGTGAGACTATGGTATCTCCAATTGGGATATTGGCCTAATTTGAAAGTCGCTAAATCCCAAAAAACCATGAGATATAGAAATACACAAAACAGACAGTCAATTAAAAAAATAGGCCACACAAGATTTATTTTTAACTGGTTACATTTCACACCTCTAGGAGTTATCTTTTCAGTGCGTGGTGGTAACTCAGTTAGCTAGTTTATGTAAAAAAATAAATTACATCTTTCCCGAACAGAACCGAATAGGTAAGAGCCACGTAGTTTAATACTTAGGAAATGTATTCAGGTAAAGATTAATAAATAATTCATGAGTTAACTTATATTCAAATGTCATTTTTAAGTTAAATACTGAAGTGAGATTTCGAGGGTGATATGCACGGACCAGACCCGTCAGAACGACGCGTGTTAGCAATAGAATTAATTAATAAATTATTATTTTGGACTTAAAATACGTTGTCACCTGTCGGGTGGCTTTTAGTTTTCAAATGTTTTGTGTAATATTTTTTTGATAAAACAATGTGGAAGGAACATAAGCATAACGGCTTGAACATTTTTCGCAGAATTGCTTTTGACTCTCCGGCACTTAGCTTAAGTTTTGTTGTAATTAAAACTAACAATCTACTGCCCAATATTTGAAGAAAATGAACTTTTGTAGCACAAAATTATACTAAATAAACATTGATGTAATTTCGAAATATTACAACAGCGAATATTCTGTTTAAATTAAATATAAACTTTCGACCGGCAAGCTTTGGCAACATGAATTTTTAGATGCTTCGTGTCTATTTTCAGTTCGCGACGTTATTTCAAGTCGGAGCAAAGAGACTTCAAATTATTATTTTTATATTAGAACATTATACTTTGGGACAACCACTTTTTATTTAATATTTTGTGAACCGGTTTATGGATCCAAATCAGGACATTATTAAATTAATCTTACAGAAAGTTTATGGCAAATCTCTTCTGGAAACTTTTTTGTGGATTTGATAAAAAGGCGTATGATCGAGTTAAAAAATGTATGTTTTGAAGTATCTGGAGAATGTATATTAATATTCATTTTACAAAGATTTTTGAATGTTAATGAATATTAATATACATTTTTAATTAATATTAATATACAATATTAATATACATTCTCCAGATACTTCAAAACATACATGGTGTACAGATTTGTACATTGATAATTTCCAGAAGAGATGAAAAAGTGGTTAAAAAAACAAACGTGGATATGTTCTATTGATATGGCTGACAGTTTAATGCTTTTTACGAATATATATTATTTTTATTTTCGGAATTGAATATGGGACATCCAAGGTGCTTTTACGAGTGAAAGAGGGTGTATGGATCAAATTTTCTCATTGCACATGCTTACAGAAAAGTTTTTGGCAAAAAACCAGAAACTTTTTGTGCTTTTGTCGATTTGCAAAAGGCGTATGATCGAGTTGGTAAGAACAAACTATGGAAGGTATTATCCATGTATGGAGCTTACATGAATCTTATACAAGCAATCGCGTTCTTGTACGAGAGAAGCGTTGCATATGTTAGAGTGAACGGTGATTGTACGAAGTGGTTTAACATCACAAAAGGTGTAAAATGTGTAATTTCATCATGGTTGTTCAATTTGTACGTCTATAATTGTATGCAAGAATTGAAAGGTGTGGGCTTGGGCGCGAAGATGAACAATCTGAAAGTATTTTGCCTATTGTATGCGGACGATGCGATGCTGATTGCTGACAGTGTGGAAGATCTACAGTTTCTCGTGTCTAGGATGAACCAAGTATGTGTGCAAATTGAGTTTATAATGAATGTAAGTAAGTCCAAAGTCATGGTGTTTGAAAGAGAGAGTACGCAAACAGCGTGCGATATAGTTATGAATGGTGAATACTTAAGCAAGTGGATGAGTTTGTGTATTTAGGAAGTATGTTTACGAGAGACGGAAAGGCTGATAAGGATATTGAAAGAAGGGTGAATGCAGAAAACTTCATTGATGGAGAACTGAATGCTGTTGGCGCAAATAAGATATTGTCCAAAGAAGCGAAGCTAGCAGTTCACAATAGAGCGCTTATACCAACCCCGATGTCCTCCATTATAGCACTAGTAACATTTTCCAGTTAGGTTATTTGTCACCCAGGGAATTTTCGTCCTAGTTTTTATTATTTATAAGTTTGTTAAATAATATATCGTAATATTCTTATTTCTTTTCACATACCAACGATAACTACTCGTTTCAAAATTCTATTTAGCTTTACAATAATATCAGGACTAAGTCTTTCAGATACTCGATTGTACCTAGATTGCAAGTAGTTGGTAATACATACGCAGAAGTGGCTGATGTATTTAACTGCATGGAATGTAGATAAAAGAAGGCTATAATATCTTTTAATCAATATTAATTTAATGGAATCGTCTACTTTTCTTTTACCAGCGTAACTTTTTCTTTTGTGCAAATTATTTTCATTTTTTCACTGTTTAGTGGATGCTTTTATGTGTAAAAGCCCACTAGGGTGTATACAATAAAACAAATAAAATCACGATTTTACACTTATTTTTCTTTACATAAAAAAGGTTTTTGTAGAATCTACTTACTTTTAGAAGTGTGATTTAAAATACACAAATTATTTTAAAAGAATAATTGCTTAAAAAAATATAGGGTTAAAATAGATTGATAATATTATTTTTGATTAACATGTATAATCAATGACGTTATATAGACACGTTATAGCCTTAAAATATTAACACAAAATGTGGCAAGTAAAACACACACGTCACCAGTAAATCCATCATTCAAATATCGGTCATGTATGACAAAGATAGACATTCATAGAATATATGTATATGAACGAAACAGATCCGAAGTTCGGACCGCGTTCCATACTTGGTTGTAATCTTAGAGTATATAGAGTGGTGTCTATCCACGGCAGTGTAGACAGTTTTTGCTAATTTATACCGGACTCAACATAATGTTTTTGTTTATTCGTATAACACCTTTTTCGCAGTATTGTTTTCGACAAAAATATAGCATATAACCAAAAAAACCGTTTAGTTGTGTCAAGTTTAGTGGCATAATAAAAAATGTGGGCGGAGTCCCGCAGTGACCCAGGAGCCCAAGATTATTGTGACAGTTCATAGAAGCGGTGTATTATATTTGTTGTCTCTTTCTCTATCATGGTGTACGACGTAAAAACTCTGAGAAAGTGATTTATCACAAGTTTGTGTAGGTTGGGTAAAAATAATCAGCTCTCTCTCCATACATTGTTACTACAAGCTTGTAATATTGAAACGACCTCAAGCGACGCTTGACCGTTTAGTACTAAATCGGTTTAAACACCAATCACACCAACTAGCGTGATTATTGCTTGCCACTTTGAGAGCGCTACAACGTGTGTATAATATATGTAACGTCATTGTGTATAATACGTACTATTTACGAATCTTAGTTGTGAGTAGCTTGTGAAAAGTCTAGGTAAGAAAATTGTAGTTTAAATAAATAAAGCTTTGACATGAAGCACTCACTTTGTGGTAAGACGTAATTAAGTTTAAAATAAAAGTAACTTTGTTTTAAGACCACTTTATTGGATACATAGACCAACCAGTTGGTTGATCCAGTAGCCCAATTTTAAACATATTCCCTTTCCACTGCCCTACCCCTACTCTTACTACCCCTCCCGTACCTAATCCCCACCTAAGTTGATGTGTCCATTTTATATTTTCCCCAAGTATTGTTATTCTGTTTTAATTTATTATATATTTATTTAACTCTAAAGAAGGTTCAGGTAGAGCCGAAACCGGTTGGTCCATGTATCCAATAAAGTGGTCTTAAAACAAAGTTATTTTATTTTAATTTAGAAAAATTAAGTTTTTACGAGACCTTGCAGTGATATTTTACGAAAATGGCGCTATATGAATAATTCATCTATTATGAATATGTATTAATAGATGAAAGAAGAAGTCGGAGACGCCCGAGGAAAACATGGCATGATCAAGTGAATCAAGTACTTGAATCGGGGAGTCAGAATAACAGAAGAGTATGTGTGAGACGATGTATGAATGCGAATTAAGCTAGAAGTGTATGCCAAGACAGAAAACCGCTGCGGGGGTTCTAATAACTTACTTATAATAATAATAGTTAGTTAATTAATAACTAACTAACTAAAACTGGTTAGTTGGTAAGTTATTGATTGATTCATAAAATCAATAATAAAAACGGCCGACTCTAATTTAACAGTGCTTTTTCTCTTCCTCCAGAATTGTTTATTTCCATCGACCTTTATTTCTTCCCTCTCTTTTCTCATCCATTCTCTACACGTAGACACTTAAAAAAATATTGATGTTTCCACTTGTTTAAATAAATCTATGTCATATCATAGATGGAATAAATTATTCATGACATCTGTATTTTGCACACATAAATAAATATGTGAGTATTTCCTTCTACTATTCACGAAAAGCAATATACTCGTAAATCCATAAATAAGACAAAAAAAAAATACGAAAAGAAAAATCGCGTATATAAAATGAGAAAACACATTACGAAAATAAGAATGGTCATAAATTTCGTAACTAACTGAAGTAACTATAAGAATTTGACAGGTAGATACAAAAAAAACACGTGTTTTGGTTCCACCTTCGCTAAGTTGTTGTCAGTTGTTCACATGCCAGGAAACTTTCAATTTACGAGGAAGTATTTAGCGAGATATGTCGTTTGTCACAAACAAAATGAATGGAACACGCACTTACCGTGAAATGGGCCATTTAACATGGGAAAACTATTTTTTTGAATAGAAATAACGTTGATTTTACATCGGAATGTGACATTTTCTTTCCAAGCGGAATATCAAACATGTGAAGTTTTTTTAAATTTTTATTAACGCCTTAAAGGCTTTTACATAAAATTCATTTTAGTTAAATAAAGGAGTACAATAAATGAGAAGAATATAACATAAAATCAATAGCTTTAAAAAAAGTAAGTAAGTAAAATGCAAGTATATAAATATAACGTACGTTTTACAATTTATTACAAGTTATATTACCATGGTATATTTCACAAAATAGTGTAATACGTAAATAATACAAGATAGCATGATTTATTTCAAAGAAGTTAGTAAGTAAAGTGTAAGTATTTTATTGCAGCGTAATGTAGTTACAATTAGTTGTATTATTATGGAAGATTTGAAAAAATAATATACTTCATGGCATAATAACAACAACAAAAATGAATGATAATAATAAAAGTATAACCATTAGATTAGTAAGTAGGTACTATGTAAGTAGTAAATTACAGGGAAATGAGTAGTATTTTATAAAGCACTAACTTATTGCTATTTTAGCTTGGGGAATAAAAATAAATTGAAATATATTTTTATATTTACACTTACAGAAGTTAGGTGGTTTGGTAGTCAGGAGTTGTATAAAGAGACAAAACGTCAACTGATAGGGTGATTAAAGAACAATGATAAAAATTTTACGAGTGTACGGAGAATATATCTACCTAATATTGGACTACTAGACAAGTTTACTGATTATTAAGAATATGACTATTAATTTGAATGGCTTTCTTTATTTCTAGTGCTTCTAAATTATTTAATCTATTGCCACGATCATTTTTGTGAAAGGAAGGTAAAAAGAAATATATTGATAATAATAACCACATTCCTTATTGTTACGTATACGAGTATATGCTGTTTTATATTGGTTAACTGAAACACAAATAAACTTCGTTTACCAAATTATTAAATCGCATTTCAGTCGTTATTCTCTTGGCGCACCATTTCAGTCGGAATTTTATTGCACTCGAAATGAATTTCCTATTCACTAAAACCATTAAATTTATTTATATTTCTCTCGCTGAGATATTTTTGATCGGATTAGCTTTACTCCTCTTCTGGCATAGAACTCACAAAAGCAAAAATATTACTGAAAATCTCCTTTTCATTCACACCATGGTCATGTGACCTATCTTTAAATTCGGTTTTGATGTGAACACCGCGAATGCTCCTTACTATTTGGAGCCAGTGGGACTATGGTATACCCGATTAGGGTATATTGTGAGGCAGAAGGTAGTGAAGACGAGAAAGAGATGGGAAAAGGAAGTTTAGGAATTATTTGGTTATTCAGATCTGTTCACCAATGATGACTGAAGCCATTTCAAGTAACATTAAGATTCTGAATGGTAGTCTTTCACCAGGGCGATACTTAAAGTATCTATCTGTTCAGATGGAAGTTTTAC
Organism: Drusus annulatus; assembly: GCA_022651775.1. Classification (NCBI taxonomy): domain Eukaryota; kingdom Metazoa; phylum Arthropoda; class Insecta; order Trichoptera; family Limnephilidae; genus Drusus; species Drusus annulatus. The sequence goes on from JAGWCC010000231.1 coordinate 1,030,426, forward strand.
GATTCCGATAAAAAAAGTCCCGAAACTAGAAACAATTTTTTTAGTTGTAATAAAGATAATTTGAAATATTTTTCACAGATATTTAAGAACTGCTCATCTGGGAGACACTGAACGAATATGACTTAAAGAAAAGAACGAATATGTCTTAAAAGCACAAAATTACTTTTCTAAATTGTGGCTTATAACAGTAAAAACTATTTTTAAAGTTGCACTGCAGTTTCTCGTGTTGTAATTAATCAATTTTATTTGCTTGATATTTATTTAGATAAAACATTTTTTCGATTAATGTACCGTAAACTCGTAAAGAACTACATATCTCCCAATAAATAAAGCCTTTGTGACAAACTTGGCTAGAAATTTTATCAAGTTTACAAATTTTCTGAAAAAAAACACCAACAATGATAGTATGTTGGTATCTACCAGTCCTTGCAACTTTATATTAAAAACCGTTCAAATAAATGCATTAACACGAATAGATTTAGGAAGTTATAAAGTGTGTGAGCAAATAAATTTGATTTTATTTATGTTGGTATATATAAGATTGTATTTCTCTCAAAAAATTGATCTAAAAAGATGAATAAATACTCGTATATCGCCGTCGGAAAGGCAAAATGGCTGAAGCATCATTTTGGGAAGTTTACACCAGAGCACTTTAAAGGTTTTTTTTTCAATAAAATTTAAAAGGTCTCAGTACCTGGTTGGGTTTTGAAAAAAAAAATAACTCAAATCACTCAATGCTCTCACTGAGTTACTTGAAGTGACAAAAAGCTAAAGAATGTCCCAAACTTCTGTCGCTTGAGTCAAGCCTACCCCAGATGGTAAATATATTTTAGATGGCTTAAGGGCCATATAAGTCTTCAGAATCAAACGAGAGTCAGAGCATTCGATGCAGAAAAAATGACTTATCAAAACTGTCGCTTTGACCCTTTTTCTTTTCTAGCGACGATATAGTTATGCTGGTATGGTTTGTACATGGCTTGCAAAATTTCCATTTCAAAATATAACAAGGGGCGTTCGTTCAACTCAGCTGCCAGACTAATTATAAGGTTCCACCACATTTTCCTAAATCAATTATTCTCCTCTACGCGATTCAAAAGATCACTTCAATTTTATACTTGTGTATTTTCTTAAGGCACCAGTATACCTAACTGGTTTTTGAATGGTCTTACCCGTAGGCAATAAAACCTCAGGTTTGTCAGTCTAGTGCTTCTAATGTCAAATTGATTGATGGAGCTTTCTCACATGAATATCGCATGTTTTGAAAAGAGATGATTTTGTGGTTGTAGAATATTAAACTTGAAAATGAATTTAAGGTGTTTATGTAGCATGAAAAACAGATACAAAAACCACGTTCCCACCTTAGATATTTATTTTTTTCAGCTATACTAGAAAAATTAAGGACAAAGATTTTCTTACATACTGTTTACCCATTTTTGAACTTACCTACATTTGAATTAAGGTCTCTTACTGGAATTAGATACATAAAAGTATATTCTTAAATTCGCTTTCCAACAAGCAAGATATCTAATAAATTAATAAATATACTTTCACAGTAAAGCATAAAGCTTAAATGAGATATTTAATTTATTTAAATAAACTTATTTCATATTAACGAATAAAACTTTTACCATTTCTAATTTTGGAACTGTTAATTAATTAGAATGGACGTATATAGATAAAGACCCAATTATATATAAATTTACTTGTTTATAGATGTTGATTCAATAAACGTCCATTCCGGACATTTTTAGTATGTATACAGTAGATATACTTAAAATTGTACCAGTCTGAAGATGCCCGTCAAAAGATGAATCTGGTCAGGCCTTAATAAAAAAATAGTGGAATAAAGTTTTTAAAAAAGTAATATTAAATCATTCAAGTAAAAATCACGGAATGTTACTTGAATTGCGATAAAAATATATATATTTTGCTCCTATCCACCGAATTCAAATATTTATTTATTTATAAATTGAGGGACTAAAGTCCATTTGCAAAAAAAAATACAAAACACGAAATGGTAAAAAAAAGAGCAACAGAGAAAGAACAGCACATACAGAATATTAAATGAGGCGATGTTAAGAAAAGGATAAATATAAAATAATTTCTGCTAAAATACATAATTGATTTTTATTTTATTAGGTAAGTAGAGATTTAAAAATATTCTCTTTTAATTTTATAATTTTTTCAACACTTCCATCGGTTCCAAATTTGAAAATGTATTACTCGAACAGATGCTTTTGCGTACTCATAAATTAAATTTTTAATACTTGAACACGCCTTTTATAACACTTATAAAAAATTATACCAAGGTGACTTCATTACTAAATGGTTCATTAAAAAAACTAAATTACTGTCATTTTCAAATTGGCACGGTAATTCAGAACTCAGCTTTATTTATAACAATAGCATTATGGTTATTGAAAACAATTCTTGTGTTTCCAATTCAGTCAGAACATTGAGAGCAACGTTTTTATAATCCCATACATGTTCACGTGTTCGCCGTTTTTCATCGGTAACAAATACGTGACTCCATTCGTATTCAAGAAATGAACTTTGTATATTTCATCGGATGCCAAAAACAACCGGAATTAAAAAAGACGTTTGATGTTACCTCGATTTTTTCATTACTTTAATTCGCAAATTTAATGATGTGGAAAGATACAAATTAATTTCCAAATGAATCAACATGCCTTTCCAATCAGTAGCGTCATTACCGTAAGAGCAATAGGAAAACATTTGATTATTTGGAAAAACATGTTTCAGTGCATTTATGTATGACGTAGTCAACATAGTTACAATGTTTTTTACTTCAGCATTAATCAATTTATATTTGCTTTATTGTTTTCGGGTTCTAATTTCAAATTGATCTATTCTGGTAATTAAAACATCTCTTGTAATAATGCAAAGAGTTTCAAGGGAATATTATAATATGACGCACGAGTGATTTTAAAATAAGGCTGTTGGATTTCAAAGTGATTATTTGTTAGGTTAGGTTAGTGTTATTTGTACCTTTCTATCTTTGTGTTATTCATCAAAATTCTTGCCTACCCAACCATTTCACTTTATCGCCGTTTTGAATAAAACGGCGACCGTTCAAAACAGCTTACAATCGAACAGGAGAATTTTTAAACGAAAAAGATGTGGTTCCTTGTTCGTTTCACTAGTTCGTTGGTTTGATGTTTGATATTCCAAAAATATAAAATAAATGTGGTGTTTTATGAATAAGAAGACTAAAATAAGTGTAGTTGTTCGGGAATTGTTTCGGTAGTAAAATTATGCAAGAAGAATCAAGAACTTCAACTTCATCGGTGAGTGAATGGTTTCCTATTTTTTCTTCATTCCATAATTTTGTCCACAGTATATAAGTAGACGTTTGCATCAAATAGTATAGTTTATCGTTTGCAATCCACTGTTTTCCAAGTGCATCTAAAGCCGAAAACACATTCAGTGCTCCATCGCATCTTCGGATCTTACAAAAGCAATTGTGTTTAAATTATTTTTAATTTAGTTGTGTGGATTCCTAATAACGACTAGATAAAAATTAAATTTAAAAAAAAAAAGTTTCCTTTATCCATCATTGATACTAGGAGCCCAGTTTTTTGTAGGCATCAGATTTTTTAAATTTTTTTACTGCATTCTATTTTAATTGCTTTTTTGAAGCTTTTTACAAAAGAAAAAACACCTTTGAGAAGCGAAATTTTGCTTTCTTGGTTTATCTACGATTAAGGTATCTTTTCACCCTCAACACGTAACTGTACTCAAAAGTTTTTATAGGTGACGCACCCTAGCATAAAAAAACACGTAAAAAAGCTTTGATAAAGAAATAAAATCGTTCGATGATTTTCCGGTTTTCCAGCTTTAGACTTCAGCGTTTTATTACTCGGATAAAAAGTACAAAAATTGCATAACCGTATCACGTGTAGATTATTTTAAATATATATGTACATATCGTCGCTAGAAACACAGATGGGTTTATGCGACAATTTTGTCAAAAATGAGTAAAATATGCACTTTTGATCAGCTTTATTTCCTGCATCAAATGCTCTGACTCTCGTTTGATTCTGAAGACTTTTGTGGCCCTTCAGCCATCTCAAATATATTTACCACTTGGGAGAAGGTTTAACTCGAGTGACACAAGTTTAGGTATTTTTTAGCTTTTTATTGCTTCAGGTAACTCAGTGAGAGCATAAAATTACCTGACATAACTTTTTTTTTTCAAAATCCAACCAGGTACAGAAGACTTTTGAATTATTTTATAAAACTGAGCAAAAATAAAATGCTCCGGTATAAATTGCCAAAATGGTGCTTTAGGCGGTTTACTTTTTAGGCGACGATGAATCCAGCGTGGTAGATACTCTAAGTATCGCCCTGATGAAAGACCTCCATCAAGAATCGAAACGTTGTTTGAAATTGCTTTAGCCGTGTTTGGTAACCAGATCTGAAAATATCTCTCTTTCTCTCTCTCTCTGGTCCCTTATATTCACTCTTTCAAAATAAACACTTTGACCCAGTTTATATGATGCAAAGAAGACATGTATTTGAATAGGTTAAAATTAGTATCTTCCAGTTGTCTCGGATGGTTGTCTGCTCAAATTCCACTGTTTAAACTGCCCACCCCCCGTTATTCAGGTTAGATATTATTAGAAGGTAATGTTAGACATGTATACAACTATTGCTTCATTACTTATGCAGCTGTTGCATGTTAGTGCTTCTGGTCAAAATTTAAAATGTTTCACGATAATAAAACTTTTGAAAATGTGGATTTTCTTAGAATCTTGTGTTCGTTTTTTATTACCCACTTCGACCCTATTTTTCAAGTGGTAATATATTTTATATCTATCGCGTGATATTCCAAAAGCAATAATTCGTTATGGATTCAGAACATAGCTGGTAGGCAAAACACTATGCAATCACAAAAACGTGTTTGAGGCGAAACATTGAAATTAAACTGACAAGGTTGACTATTATTCTCAAAAAATCACCGAAAATGACTTAAAATTGAAAATAATTATATTCAGTATAAAATGTCCCTCGCGTCAGATTTGAAAAACAAGTAATTAAAAAATCATTATGTTTTGTACTTGTCACCTCTAGGCTCGTAATTTAAGTTGTACAAAATATTTTGAAAAAAAAATGTGAATTGACTCCTCACTAATATGATTCAGAAAAAAAATCATGAAATAATCATTTTTTCAAATGTAATTCTCTCCCCCCCGTGTCTGTGATAAAGTGCACCACTTCTTTGCAGATCTCACCTTACCCTTTCCACGTTTTTTCTTTCTCCCTCTACTATCTCACCATTTTATTCAACCGGGTTGGAACCAAAGGGAAGAATCTAAATAATGTATTAGTATTTAATGCGATTTCTGATCTAGAACTTGATATATATTATGTTTAAATCTGCTTATATGAAAAGCCTTACTTATTGTCATTTGTCATTTGTGTCGATTCTCTATTGTTCATTTTGTCTTTATTTTCAATTATACACACAAATATTATTCGGTCAAAATACCTTTAGTTCACTAAAATTCACTAGCATGATGGATCTTGCGAAAGGTAAAAGTCCTCATTTTTAAGATGTTCACTACTGAAAGATGGATTTTCTGCTTTTTGGTTAAAATAAGGGATTTAAAAAGTATATATATTCATTGCATCGGTATAAGCTTATACATGACAGTGAGGCATGGAACTGGCAGAGGAAGGACTAAAGTAGACTAAATGCTGTAGAAATGAGATCCCCAAGACGTATGTATGACAGTAAAAATGTAGATATCCGGAAAAAATGCACGGCTGATGTAAGCGCAGTGAATAGGAATAAGTAATGGAGGCTTGGATGGTTTGGGCATGTACAGTGAATGAACAAAGAAAGGTGTGCAAAAATAATATATGACGCGAAAGCGAAAAGAAGAAGAAGTCATGGAAGCCCGAGGAAGATATGGCAAGATCAACTTTTTTATACTTTCACTAAAATAATCTAGAATTTATTATTTTTATACAATTTTAATTTTTAATCATACAAAAATAATTTCAAGAAATCCATGATAGTCCTCTCTCCCTACGCACGAGAACTTTCTCAATTAGGGAGGTAATTATCATAAACTAGAAACTAGACATTGTACATTTATTTTATTTATATTATACCTACTGTTAGTATTAAGTAAAAAAAAAAATCATTTTGTACAAAAAAAAACAAATTATAATAAAAAAATAACTGAATAAAATACTCAGGTTGGGTTATATCAAAAAGCAGAATAACAGAATAGTGTGTATGAGACGATGTACGAATGTGAAAGAAGCAAAGAGTATATGCCAAGGCAGTGCGGGGAAACGGCGTGATGGTCAGTTAGTTTGTTAAATTGCATCGGCGGGCTCAAGATCAACCCTCTGAACGAGAACAACGGAGAAACTATCTAGTATTTTCTATTCCAATGGCAGGAAATACCGCAAGGAACATTATTCTTTCCAGACAGTTATATTGCCAAAGTTTGTTGGCAGTTTAATTCCAATAATTGATACAGAACTTCCAAACGTCGTCATTCGATAGCCAATTTTTTATATATTTTTCCCCCGCACGCCATGTTGCCTTGGACAGTGGAGAGAGACTTGGAAAGGGAGTCGAGGGTTTTTGTCTTCGACAGGCACGAAGACGGTAAACTTTTAGGCACTCCCTCAAATATACTTCGGTATAAATGTTCCTTTATTAAATCATTTTTTTATTTATTTTTTACCCACAGCATTTTACAGTTGCTGGCGATACTTTTGCTAGATAACACGATTTAAAATAATACAGTCTTTTTTTGTTTATAGTGAATACCACACAAGATTCCCAACTGCTCCCAACCGTCCAGAGTCAGTGAGACCATAGCATCTCCAATTGGATTATTGTGTGAGGTTGAAGGAAGTGGGGAGAGGAAGGATATGAGGAAGAGGAAGGTTTAAAAGTACCTAGCTATTCAGGTGTGGTCACCAAACACGGCTAAATCCATTTCAAGCAACGTTTTAATTATGAATGTTGGTTTTTCACCATGGCGAAACTTGAAATATCCACGACTCTGGAACGTGTCAAAAATATTCTGTATATTATATTATATATTATTTTATTTGAATTAAATGTGTTATGACACATATTAATTAAATTCTTTAATTTATTTGGGCACGCCTGGTTTGAACCCATGACCTCTGGTCGAACGTCTTACCAATCAACCGCGCAGACCGTCAAGCCTTGTTGAAGTTCTTTAGTTTTAGTGCTGATTTTTAAGAAAAATGTATATTGAAAAGCACTACAGAAAACGACTGCGCTGGATGAAAAATTTTAACGTTGTCGTTGAGTACGAGCTTGCTTTGCTCCCTTGGTCAAAATCGAGTATGTCTCTTTCTCATTTGGGTAAATTTCACATAAAAAGTTACGTGTACCGGTACACAATACCTATACAAAAAAGTACTACCTATATAATATACCTGTTTTGAAGGCGTTCTTACACTAGTGTTTTAGTTTTATTTTTATTTTATATTAGTTACTTGTACATTTGAGTTTACAAAGTATCCAACCATTTCATTTTCTTTTTGACTTAATAATATTTTAACTTACATACTATTGTAACTTGGATTTATATGTATTTTGAATAGCTCTTACAGGCTATTTTGAATTTATTGATTGGCATAATTTAGATGGTTTCCGGCAGCGCATTATAAGATTTCATCCCTTTATAAAGTAAGCTATTTTGTGTGTTGGCTTTATTCATTTTTGGTAATCTGATTTCTTTGCGTGTCTTTGTTTTATGTTTGTGAATATCAACTTTGTAGAAATTTTTGTCAGATTTTTTTTTTTGGTAACAAGTTGTTCTTCATTTTATGTACTCGTATATACATCAATGTGTTTAATGTTAGCATTTGTTTCACTGTTAGCTCTTTGAGTTTCACTGTCATTTTTGTGTATGCAATAATAAAAATACAAATCACAATGACTATTTCAAATTGTACCTCCTTCCTTTTTTATCTAACTCATATTTTTAAGTCACCGGTATAGAACAGCTTTCAAAGGCAAAAGGCAAATACAAAGAAAATAACGTCGGAAGGTTTAAATCGTAAGAGAGATATGCATTAACTATTTGCTGGGTTTTATTTGGCTGAAAAATTATTTTCACCAAATTCAAAAGTAATAATAAGTATTAATGAATATTATAAGAAGTTAGAATCTAATAAATGGGATTTAATTAGTCACCCCAAATAGAATAATTGCTTTTCTTCACGGGTATAAATTGACAATTAAAAAGTTTGCAAATCGGCAGAAGGCAGAACAAGATGAGATGGAAGGGCTCAGATATTTCCAGGTACTCCGGGCCAGGGAGGTGACAGTGTAAAAGGGATTAACCCACAAGATTCCCAAAGGGTTCAGGTGTGTAATGAATAGAACCGACTTTGGAGTTGGAGTGAGAACTCCCTCTGGGTGGGACAGCTCCTCGAAGCAGGATTGCTACCTTTCCGGGCTTAACTCGGAGTTTCTAGGTTAAGGTTTTTAAAATAATTTATATGCAATCGTATTATTTATCAGCACGCTGCAAATAATTACATTTATAATTAATGAAAAAATAATTTGTACAAAGACTACGGATGTTATTTTAAATGTTTATGACCAACCGGTTTTGCTTAGCCTAAGCATCACCAAGGTACAAAATTGAACTAAATATAAAACAAAGTGTACGGTTATATAGAGGGAGAACAAAATATTAAAAACAATAAAAAAACAATAAAAAACAATTAGAAAACAGTAGAATAACATTTAAATGATAATAAAATACAAATTCGTAAAAATCTAATAATAAAATAATTTTAATATTGTCCTGACGATGAAAGGGTACTTTCAAAACCGGTAGACGTTATATTAAATAATAAAGTGGTTATAAACAAAATTTATGTGTTTTATTTATAGATAATAAAATAACTGAGAGAAAGAGACAGATTTGAATTGAATGAGACAAAACGTCAACTGAGAAGGTGATTAAAGAATAATGATAAATTTTATGAGTTCACATATAATTTATCCAGTCGTTTATAAAAATTAACATAATAACCGTGGTCTTTTACAAAGTTTTTTTGTTATTTCTTTGAAAAGTTCAATCTACAAAGTGATTGCTTTCTACGAAAATTTAAAATAAAAATAATCACATTTGTCTCTGCAAACGTTTTGAAAATGTCACACCTAGAGTGGAAGACACATTGCATATATTTTACTAATTCGTTCGTTGGGGATCTGCAGTCAGGCTCGGGAACGATTTCAAATTACCGACAAAATCCATATCGATGTTTCGTTCTAGGGCCTCTGACTTTTACAAAATGCGCAAGTACCATTTTCTGTGCGTAACAAAAAGGGTTTTTCTGAGTGTTTTATCACTTTCCCAAAGAAGAAAATGTATTTTACTGCCACCCAACATGACAACGCAAATTTAAAGCTTCTACGGAAAAAAAAAACTATTTTCCTTTTTGTACAACTTTTCTTGGTCAGTCACAAAATTTTCTCCGTTAATTTGAAACATGATACGCATTTCTTCATTGACCTAGATGTTGACAGTAAAAACATATATTAACAGAAATTACATGAAAACATATTTTTTTCTACCTTTTCTAGAACGGTTAATTTTTTTCCAGGTAAGTAAAAATTTGACTGTGACAACCTTGATTTAAGGACAAGATGAAAACTGCTGTAAACTTCTTACTAAGCCAATCCAACAGGGAAACTGGGGTAGCGGGTGAGGCAAGATTGATTTCATCAGAAATGTCTCGTTGGCAGCTCCCAACAAGATGTATTTGACACTCTGTACAAGTTGGGGTAGAGATTTAAACTCCTAAATGTAATAATGCTGAGGCAGCTACTTTATATCTGACGAAGACCTACGCAAAGGCACGTCTCCCTTTTTTCACGCAAGCCGATTGGTTTGAGCTTTGAATGATTGTCATGAGATAAATTTAGTATCGCCGTAGTTAAAAAAAAACGCATAATTAATCTTTTTTACGGGAAAATGTTTAACAGAAGTATGTGGTGAATGAAATAAGGCTTGATAATCATACATTTTCTACACCTCCCAAAATTTATATCTTGCACCATAATTTGTCGTGAAGGTACTGCGAATATACGTTTAAAAAAATTCTGAACTTTCTTAAATTATTCAGAAGGATGTTATATTCAAATTATTTTTTTAACTCTACGAAAATTATCTACCTAGCAATAAAGTATCTATCACTCTGAAAAGTGCCTCATATATAAAATTATTTTTTTTACTAATCCAAAGTGTTGGCACTTGAAAATTAATTAAATAAAAATTATTGGCGCACGCCGGGTTTGAACCCGCAACCTCTGGATTTATAGTCGAGCGTCTTACCACTCAACCATGTAGGCTATCTAAAATTTCATCTAAAAACTACTTACATAGTTGAATCTATTACATATTGAGATTTAGTTATATTATGTACAGAGATAATATCTGAATGCAAAAGGAAAAACGGAATTAGTAAAAAAAAGTTTTGAGTTAAGGATGCAGAATTGTTCCTTAGATACTCGTACATATCAAGCACAGAAGAATAAGGTGAGTGAGAAAACATTATTATGTACTATTATTATTTAAGAAAGGACATACGCCTGTTCAAAAGAAAAGGTGAATTTTGAATTTTCGCGGGCTGTGTACATTCGACTATCGAAAAAAAAAATTATGTTGGTACAGATATGTTTATCATATGTAAGCATTATCAGCCATTTTGGATTAGTGGTTTGTTTTCGACAACTGGAAAGTTTAGTCACGTTTTTGTGTGTTCTTCGATTTTTTACTTTTGAAAAAAATTGATCAAAGAATATGTATTACATTTTGCGTTAAAAATGGAATAAAAAGTGCTCTAACGCACCTAAAATGTTGACTGTGGGATTCGGCGAGTCAACTTTGTCTCAAAAAAGTGTTTATTAGTGGTACAAGCGCTTTACCAAAGGTCGAGAAGATGTTAATGACGATGAGCGTCCTGGAGTTGTGGAAAAACAAATCATGGATTTTATTCTTTGATCCATTTTTTTCAAAAGTAAAAAATCGAAGAACACACGAAAACGTGACTAACCTTTCCAGTTGTCAAAAACAAACCACTAATCCGAAACGACTGATAATGCAAACATATAATAAACATACGTGTACCAACACAACAAAAATCGATAATCGAATATATACAGCCTGCGAGAATTCAAAATTCAACTTTTCTTTTGAACAGGCTATGTATATCACAATATTTTACTGGTAAATTTTACAAAAATTTAAATACAAGAGTTTTGAAAATGCGGAGTTTCCAATTCATTGATTGCTCAGTCGTGATTCTCTTAGCTTTTCCAAAAATTTTGCATTAGTGCTTAATGAAATAACTCCGCCGTGCTTTAATAAAATATCTTTAACCTTTACTATCAAAGAATCTAAAGATGAGACTTGTTCGAGCATCGACCTTCCACATATTTCTGCACTGTGTGGAAACATGAAAGGAAAATGATAGATGCCCTCGAAATGTCTATTGGCGAAAAATTCTAAGTAAATCCATTGACAGACTCGCTCTTTGAGTTAGGCATCTAGAACATGCGGTCAACTGTCTGCCAACAAGCGGAGATATTTTGGACACATCACTCTACAAATAAATAACTCGTTAGTAAAAATACGTATTTGTTGCAATGTGGAACTAGAAGAAGCAGTGATAGATCATTGAAAATGTTTTGAAAAGAAAATTGAGTATTTTTTTTTTAGAAAGTATTAACCTCGTGATAATAAATAAAAAAAAAATAATCACTTCAATAACGTAGTTATGCAGAAAACGTCCATCCCTAAAAAGATAAAACTCAGAAAAAGTCGTTTGAAAATATGACGATAAAAAAGCATCAATATGCGTAATCGGCATTTGTAATTGAATATCAGTGGTTTTTTTTAACAAAATGTTTTTTTTATGTTATCCTACATTTCATCATGTTTTTAAACTTGAATTTAAGTCAAATATCTGTAATGTGCGTTAGTAAAAAAAAGCATTACCAAAAATATATCGCATTTAGAGCTTAGGTGTTTTCAGCAGATAGAAATCCCAAATTCATCTAGAGGAAACATGTTTAACTCGATTTTGGCAATTTGTGGGTTGGACGCTTTCTGTATAACAACGTCGAATTATGTGTGCACATGTAATAACGAAATGAGTAAATAACGCAGGTTTTCATGTTTAAAAAAAACTGTACTTTAGTGGGAGTTTTGAGCGTGGGGTCAATAACCTCAGCAATAAGAAAACAGCTGATTCAACTTCTTAAAAAAGTCTTCTGCAGCTCGGCATTGACTCAAGTTGAAGTAAGTACCCGTAATTATTCAAATTACTAAAGACGTCAGGCACGTGTTTTAACGCGCCGCGTTTTCTAAATAATAAGTTAAGCACAAAACCTTAAGGACATGTCCAGGAAAAGTAAGGTGATAATATATCTCATAAGGTTTCACCCTTTTCTCTAACAAAGCTTACCGTCACCCCCATGACATGCGTTACACTTTTTAAACACCGAGCTAGGATGCTTAGCGGATCGCTAACTAAAAAAATGTATAAAACTCGTAATATTAATCAATCCAACCTTCCTTATTTAATTTATTCTATTTTTGTATTGACGGACCATTGTTCAATTACAAAAAATAAACAACACAACATGAGTAAAAAAGAGCAACAGAGAAGAAACAGCACATACATAATATTTGAATAAAGCAACGATAGAAATAGGACAAACATATGTATTTGACAGAAGATTCAAGAATTTCGGTCCAAACTGAAAACTTACCTTTTCAGACTCTCATATCCTTAAATTCATTAAAAGAATCTCAACACAATCTGTCTCTCGACGAATCACCTTTGGATTTGCAAATTTTAACCAAATCCTGTACTGTATGACAAATTTCAGAACGTCCATTATTTTAAGTTCGCTCCCATGCCCTAAATCGGAAAAAAAAAAATTAAAATAATTATCACAATTTAAAGTTAATAATTGTGTCTATCTGATGGGACCTGCCAGGTCAGTATGTTCCTGTATATTTTCTTATTTAAACTAGGAATTAATATGTAACGATAGAAAGTAAGATCTGTACAGCGCCCTTGAGGTGATTTTTCACAAAAACGGCGCTATGCAAATCGTCCAAATATTATTATTATTAAAGCCTGAACAAGGTTTTGGTAGAGTCGATGATGTTAGACCGGTCGATAGCTGAGTGGACAAACTAGTCGGATTCCCACCCGGGCGTCGTGCGTTCAATTCCTATCCTTAGTCCTCCATCATTGCACAAGCAACATCTTCCGCTTTTTATGATGGCAGTAGGAGTTTTTTCAAATATTGACAGGTTATTCGTAACCAGGGAATGTTTTTCTTTCTTTAAAAAAAATAATAAAAATAATTTGTAAAGAAATAAAAAAATAAAAAAATTGATAATTTCTATACGAAGGTTATTATTGTAAAGAATAACAAAAATCATTTTGACTGGTACCGAAATTTCAAGACCATGGCTTGAGTTAACAAATCTTGACATTCTGGACAGTGGAGAATGATACCCATAATTAGTTGAATGATGATTGAGGAACAACAATTCATTGTTTCTGAGTCTACGGCGAGGAATGTTGAATGGATGAGTTGCAACAAAGAAGGTGAGTCAATAAAACAATTAATAATTTTGAAAATGCAAATTAAATCAAAGTCTTTCCTACGCTTTCTAATGAAGAAATTTTTAATGTTTGTCATCATATCATATCAAGTTCATCATATGAATAATTGCCTCTTTTTTGTCTTAATCTCCATGATATTTCGGGTAAAACACGATTTTCTACGGATTTAATGTAATGAATATGAACAGTATAGAAAGGAGATCAAATAATACTGGCATATTCAAGATGAGGACGAACTAATGAGCAGTAACGAGTTTTTAGGGTGGTTTTTTATTGTTCACTCAAACTAACAGTTTTTTAATGTTCACTCAAACTAACAGTTTTTTAGTGTTCACTAACATAAGATAATCAATTTAAGATATTGAACCATTATCGTTGGCTTTATTTATTGCGTTGTTACAATATTTTTTTCAATCGCACGACCTGAGTTCGTATTTTTCAAAATATGTGCTATATAAATGAGCCAAGTTTTATTAATATATCGTCACTGAAAAGGCAAAGGGGCTTAAGCGACACTTTGGTAAAAAAAATAGTTAAATATGCAGTTTTGATCAAATACTTTTACTCTAGTTTGATTGTGAAGACTATAAAATATATTTACCCTTTGGGAGAAGGCTTGACTCAAGCGACACAATTTCAGGACTTTTTTTTAGCTTTTTGTCGCTTCAGGTAACTCAGTAAGAGCATTGTGTTAAATGGGTTTTTTTTTAATCCAACCTGGTACTGAAGACTTATGAATTTTGTTGTAAAATAAACAAAAAAAACTTCAAAGTCCTCTGGTATAAACTTCTCAAAACGGCGCTTCAGACCTTTTGCTTTTTTGAGGATGATATTGTAAAATTAATGACACAAATAAATTACTAGCATTCCAGAAGATTGATTGAAACGTTTTTCCCACAAATCTGAGCCAATTACTTATTTTTTTAGTTTTTGTTTCGTATCTTTGAAATGCCATACAAAAGTTTAGGTTAAAGGGTCCATGAAATGATACATCCCAAAAACGGTACTGCATATATGAATTTAATTTCGTAATTTTATTTAAGTCTTCCATTCTCATTCTAACAGCCTCCAGTCATCCTTGAAACCCGAAATACAATATTTCACGTGCCAGAACTATCAAACATAACCCACGTTTTGCGATAGTTATGCATAGAAATGCCAGCTGAAATCCCGTTGGCTTACCCTCGACACTTATCTCTTACATTATTATCTTGTCAGAGCGGTTATTATTTGTCTCATCAATTTGACATACGGCTTATTTCATCCAAACAAGGGGTATTCAAATTTCAACTATTGGGCAACCACACTGCCTAAATCAACAAATAAATTGTTGTAATGAGGGTTTCGTGGTTTTGATCTGTTTGATTAAAATACGTGAAGTTTCAAATTCAGGCTAAAAAATAATTGAAAAGATAGGGAAAATACCTTTTCCTCTCATTTGTCTTTGTCTTTTTTTCTACGAAGCCAAAACAAGGAATACTCCTTTTAAAGATTGCCACGTCTATAATGATAACCTTTTTATTTATTATTTATCTTTGCTTTGTAAAATTTTTCATTACCCAATATTAATGAAAAATTTAAAAAAAAATATATATATATATATTTATCTTTTTGTGTAAATAATTCTCTCTTATAATAAATTGTATTGTACTTCTTTTAGTTTCAGTTTCTACTTTTCAGTATTATTTTAAAAACATTACAAAATTTTTATTTAAAGGCGTTTTTAAATAGAGCAAGTAAGTGTATTAATACACAATATTCATAAATATAAAACAATTAATTCTAAAAGAATATAAATTGCAATGAATGCAAAGTAAAGACAGTAAAAAATAAAACAATAAAAAATTAGACAATTTAAACATAATTTTTCATCCAAATGATGTATAAAAAAATAAATAAAATAAAACCAAGGAATAATTATACAAATAGCAGGAATGCTTGTCGTTTGAACGAAGCTTCATTTATGTTCTTGGTCTATGACATCGCTTAGCTTTGTTGACGGCCGCTCGACTACGAACCCAAAGATCACGGGTTCAAGCCCGGCGTGCGCAAACACATTTTATATAATTCATATGTGTCAACACATTTGATTCATATAAAATAATTTATGGTATATTTGCTGCACGTTCTTGAGTAGTAGATACACTTTGTATCCCCCTGGTTAGAGACCACCATTCAGAATCAAAACGTTGCTTGAAATGGATTTAGCCTAGTTTGGTGACCAGATCTGAATAGCCTCCTAATCTCATTCCCCTCCCCACTACCTTCAGCCTCACAAAAAACTCCAATTGGGGATGCTATAGTCTCACTGGTTCCAGACGGTTGGGAGCAGTTAGAACTTTTGTTTGGCATTCACTGAAAAAAACATACATATATTGTGCCCTATTTATAAATATATATATATATATATATATATATATATATATATATATATATATATATATATATTTAAATAAATATGTATATTTGTTTCATTGAAAATGTGGATATATGGAAAGAATGCAAGGCTAATGAGAGCGTAATTAATAGAATCAAGAAAGGGACGCTTAGATGATTTGGGCATGTAGAGCGAATGAACGAAGAAAGGAGTGTGAAAAGAATAAATGATGTGAAAGTGAATGAAAGAAGAAGTCGAAGACGCCCGAGAAATACATGGCACGATCAAGTAAATCAAATACTTGAATCGGGTCATGTGAAGAGTCAGAATAACAGAAGAGTATGTATGAGACGATGAATGAATGTGAATGAAGCAAGTAGTGTATGCTGAGACAGATTTATATGGCGGACCGTCCTCTCTTCCTACCCCTGCGGGGGGACGGCGTGATGGTTAGTTAGTTAGTTATGTTAAATTAAATATCTCGTTACTTTCTTTATGTTTCAACAATTTCAAATCAATTATCAGCATATTGAAAAAAACGTTGCACTATTCGCATGTTTTCCCAACAACTCACTCGGAGTGATTCGTGCCTTATCAGAAATCGCGGATTCAATTACAGCAAAGTTGTCCGGTAATTTGAACAATTACTGGCACGCCAGTCGTTTCCTAAATATAGCGTAATTACCGGATTCTCGGTGAAAGACATGAACTTCACGATTGCCAACAGCCTCGGCAAGGTAAATTCATTAAAAAAATGAATTCACTTATTTTAGTTGAAACGTGTCAGACTGTCGTCAACATATTTTTTTAATCATTTTAAACTTTCAACAAACCTTTCAAATCTGTGACTGACACAAAAGTCGCTCATGTGTGTTTTTTTAACTAATGTTTCGCACATTTAAAAATGTAAAAATCTTTTTTACATTTTTACCTACCTGTATAAATCCTGACACGTAGTTTTTAAACCATATGTATTTTTTTTTAAAGAAACATGTATATTGCATACATTAAATTATAGTTAACTTTATAGCTTTTATGCTTATTACTTTCATATAAATAATATTCAACGTAAATATGAAACAGAAAAAATAACGGTCGCGACTGAGACTCGAACTCAGAACTACTTTATCCGGGAGTTTCGCTTCTGCCAATTGAGCCGCCGAGATACCGCCATTTTTAATCGATCTTATTCTTTATTTGAAAATTATTCATTTAATTTTTTTTCAATTTTTCTTCCGATTTGTCTGCCATAAAAAGCTCTGCCCGAGCACATATTATATACCTAGATAGTGTCTTGGATAAACCATATTCAGGTACAAAAGCGTGATAATATTTTAATCCCGTCTACTGCCATCATAATAAGCGGAAAACTCTGCTTGTGCAATGGTGGAGGACTAAGCTAGCAAAAGATTGAACCCGACGCTTTGTACCGCTCCAACAACAAACCGATCAAATATTCTGAATAAAAACATTAATCCACTCGTATATACTTGGCTATGGTGAAACCACCAAACTTACCTAATTCAAACCGTTCAGTCTAAATTCGTCCTTCCCCTGCCAGTTTCATACCCCACTGCAAAATTAGGGTTTGTTTCAGAAGTTTTTCTTTTTTAATGTGGGATTAATAAAAATGACATTCAAAGGAATCGGTAGCTCAATTGGCAGAGACGTTTCTCCCGGATAAGGAGTAAAGGTTGCAACCTAATCTATTTATTTTCTGTGCATTTTTCACTTTCAATTTCATATTTCTTTAAAAATTATTGAATCTATTTTAATGATAAATATTTATCTTTTCTTTTCAAATCATTCCAAAATACAAGCGTAAATAGAATTTTTGAAACCAGTAAATTGACCCATTTAAATTTTACTTTTTACTCTATCTATTTAAATATTTGGTAGCTTTTATTTAAATACAAATAGGTAAATTAAAATACAAACTTTCCCGGCTTACGATAACCTGACAATAAAAAAACTTCTACTGCCATCATAATAATCGGAAGATGTTGCTTGTGCAATGATGGAGGACTGAAACTAGCAGAGAATTAAACCCACGTCGCCCGGGAGGAAATTCGACGCGTTTGTCCACTCAGCTACTAACCTTTTTATACATTATATTATAGTTGTATTTATTCCTTCTCACATCCTCTCTAAAAATATTTTTATGAACAGGCATTTTAATAAAATAATCACATGAAATAACAGATTTGTTGTGCTTATACCAAGTATTGTTGGGCCATGTTTAAAGTCAGAAATACAGAAGAGTATAAATGAGACAATGTATGAATGTGAATGAAGCAAGGAGTGTGTGCCAAGACAAAGTCGTGGTCCATCATTTTTGCCTACTCATGTATTGAAACATCGTGATGGTTAGTTAGTTTGATAAACAAAGTATCAAACAATCTAATTGAATCAGAACAAATTTCTAAAGTAAATCTCTATGCAAGAACTAGACCACTCAGAAGATATAAAGTATTCACATCTTAAACATTTCATACCAATAGAGCTTTCTTCTACTAACTCTTTTGCACTCACCGTTTGCATAATGAATATTATAAAAACAAAGAAATGAATATATTTTCAATCTCTTTCATAAAATATAAAGAAGTTTTAAAAGGCGTGTTTAATTATTTTTAAGTGCATATTTTTGTTTCTATGTTTTTAAACCTGTTAATTTATATAACGATACATATTTTTTATTGAATACCATTATTTTATTTTTTTACACACGCTTATTTTAATTTTTCTCTCTTAATTTTTATTTCTTTACTTATCCACTCTTTGGATCCCTGTAACTCTGAATTTTTAAGATTTTTAATTTTTGCATCTAAGACTCAACGTATAAAGAGAAAAAATTGTAAGTGAATTGATGTCCTAAAATTTATTTTGTTCCTATCAATTTATGAAGTTGTTTATTTTTATTGAATCAACTTACTAACGTTTTATGCATCTTTTTGTGTTGATTATCGAAAAGTATTAATATCTATTCTTGCATTTCTCAGAACTTTGCAAGCTATTGTAAAGATGGATGACCAAAATATAGGAAAAATGAATATTCAAATTAGAATAGTCTTCAATAAATATGATATTTTTAAAAATAACGGGATTGAATTGGTCGGGATGAAAAATTTGCTTAATACGTTGCTCCCAGATAAAGTAAAGGTCCTGAGTTCGAGTCTCGGTCGCAACGTAATGTTCTTATATTTTGTGTTTTTTTTTAGTATGTTCACATTCTTGAAGCTTAATAACACATAGAAGTTTTATTAACATTTTCTTTCAATAGTCTTTATTACACGTTACTACTGTGTTATATTATTTTAACATATTTATTTTATTTATTATTTATTTTAACAGCCATTATTCTATATTTGAAATGAGTGGATTACACTAAGTAGGAACTAATATTTTTTTTTTGTCAAATCATGTTACATTCTGAGATTATCACGGCTTACAACTAGTAAATAAATAATTCTTAATAAGGGCATCTGTAGTTCTATTGGCTTGAAGCAATCATCATGTATGTATTATATATGAATCGAACTATCATTGTATCTACATTAAATACTTAGGCAATAGTTCATGCGAGTATAACGTTCGAAGGAAATGTTCCAGAACTTTTGGTACTTAAGTACTTAGAATAATAATAATTATAATTAATTATTTGTTCAGGTTACCTTCTTGCAAGTTACTTATCATAGCTAAAGTTTCGTGAGTGGAATAGCATTGATTGATCCAAATGAAAGTTTGATACGAGTAGGCTAGAACCTAAGTCTAGAACAACAAACTATTTTGATAGAAGAAATCTACTTTATCATGTACCATTTCTCACATAACATAAAATCTTATATGGGAATATAAATCAAATTTTAAGATACCGTGAGGTTTTTGTCTAAAGGTGGAAATTTTCGCTAAAATAATTACAATTTTGCTGAAAGTGTTTGAAATTGTCTCTAAAATAACATACCGCTAAAATTGTTTTAAGTTCTCTGTGAAATCAGGTATTTTTAAATTGTTTTGTGAAACGTCTAAATTTGTATTTCGGTAAAACCGCTAGATGTTGCTTAAAGTGCTTTTTAATTTTACTTAACACATTTTTTATATCGTTGTTCCTACAAACGCCTTACGGTCAAAGATAGATAATTTAAATCTATTAATTTAATGTATGAATTTGATATTACCGAATGCCGATTATATCTCCACGATATGCAAATCACAAAGCTTAAAAAAATAATAGGTCCCCATAATTAATGGACGAAACTTTGAAATTAGCTTTCAAGAAATAATAATAGTAAAGTTTTATTCCGGAAGGAATGCAGGAGTAGTGCAATGCAATACCTTCCATAATTGATAATAATACACAGTAATAATAATAATAACATAAAAGTTGTAATACACACAATTATAATAATAAAGAAAAATAATCATAAATTCAAAAGAAAAAAAAAAAAGTTAAATTGAAATATTAATAGAGGATATTAGGTCTCATTTCTGCAAAACACCATCAAGAGGGAGTCCATCCTGACAGCGTTAAGATTGATGGGGCCAATATCTTACTTTCCAAGTGCTGAAAAGGGTACGGATCCCGCTGTGGGATTTAAACTTTTGAGAATAATGTTGTTAATGTTCACCTTATTATTAGAAGGACTCATCTAACATATAATAAGCCAATTTTATTTTTCGAATATACTTTACGATCGCTGCAAATAAAAATTATTTTTTTGTTCTATTTAATCTAACAATCAATATCATAATACCTACGCTGGCAGCGTCCAAAATCTAAAATTAAATATAAAAAACTAAAACTAATACACATGCTTTTTCCTCGGAGGGGTGTGCCGAGAGAATAAACCGCCACGCAACACACAGAGTTGACGTATTGGTACATTTTCCTTGCTTCATTCACATTCAATCATCGAGTCACACATACTCTTCAGTAATTCTTACGATTAACATGATTCACTTGGTCGTGCCATGTCTTCTTCGGGAGTCTCCGACTTCTTCTACCATTTTTCTCGCGTCACATATTTTCCTAGCGTTTTTTTTAACATTTATTTGTTCTAATCCATCACTCAAAAGGTTGTTGGATGACATATAGTTGGCGCCACTATTGAAAAATTAATATTTTTTAGGAAGCACCAACCTTCAAATACTACGTGTCAAAATTTAACAAAAATCTGAATTTTCGTTCATAAGTTACAGTGATGTTAGTGACGCTAACTAACAATGTAACCATCACACCGTATCTCTACAGGGGTAGGCAGAGAGGAAAAACCGCCATATACTCTATCTTGGCACACACTTCTTGCTTCATTCACATTCATACATCGTCTTATACATACTCTTCTGTTATTCTGACTCTTCACCTGACCCGATTCGAGTATTCGATTTACTTGATCGTGCCATGTCTTTCTCGGGCGTCTTCGACTTATTTTTCCATTTGCTTTAGCATCATATATTCTTTTCATACTCTTTTCTTAACAACAAGTAATTTCAACCCACTGGAAAAATCTGAATTTCGTGTGTTGATAGAGCATTGCTTTTTCATGGGAAAAAATACCGTTTGAGCAAAGCAATGGGTTGACAAGTGTTATTCGGACTCTGCTCCGTCGAGACAAACTATATAGAAGTGGTTTGCTGATTTTAAGCGTGGTCGTACAAACACCGATGGTGCTGAACGCTTTAGTCACCCAAATTTGCCAGTTGTTCCAAAAAACATAAAAAAGTCCACAAAATGGTTTTTGCCGATCGTAAATTGAATTGAGATAGACGACATCTTTAAAATATCAGAAGGCAGTGTATTCACCATTATAAATCAACATTTGTAGAAAGGTTTATTCGAAGGGGATACCGCATTTGCTCACAGTCGATCAAAAACAACTGTCGATGATTCAGACCGTCACAAGTCGATCGCAACAATGGCGAAATTGCGCGAATTGCACTTTGAATTGCTTTTTCGCCCACCGTATTCTCCGGATCTGGCTCCCAGCGACTACTGCATATTTGCAGACTTATAAAGAATGCTCCAGGGAAAGAGGTTTGGTTCCAATGAAGAATGATTGCTGCCCAAAGATAAATTGTTCTACAAAAAAGACATCTAAATGTTAGAAAAGCGTTAAAATTGAAGTATCTTTCTTGAAGAAGACCATGTTGATGAATAAAATTAAATTTTGCCCAAAGTTATTTTGTTTTGTTGTTTTATCAGTCATCCTACGAACTTATAGAGTGATGCGTTACATGTCCAAGCCATGTAAGCATCCAGTTGTTAAGCTTTCACATTACGCTTACGTCAGCTTTGCATTCTTTCCGGATCTCCATAAAAATATTAATTTGCCTCGAGACGAAAATCAAGCCTGTAACATCCCAGTTTAAATTCAAACGCGTAAACTATCTCACAGTGGCAACACCAATGTAGGTTTATAAGATATATTTCTTGAGCAGCTACTTATTAGTCTTAGAGATTAAGTTTTGGTTATATAAAATATGTTGTAAAGCGCCCTTGGGGTGATTTTCTTAGACTAAAACGGCGCTGTAAAAATCAGCCAATTATAATTATTATTAGTTTTGTTAAAGTTGTTGAGAATTTAAATTAGAAAATATAAATGTCACATAAAAACTTTCAGGACAGTGAAAAAGCGCTTACTAAACTATTTTAGACATGCAATAAGAAAGAAAAAGCGAAAAGTTTCTGGCTATTCGAGGTGAAATAAAAGCTAAAAAACGCGAACTAGCGAGTGGTTATTATCAGTGACACATTTTCGATAAATTCGTATACACGCTAACCTTACACTCCTCAACAATATTTCTAGACCAATTTTGTAGAATTTCGCCATGAACAAAGACATGAATTCATTTATGTTGAGTATCACCCTGAAAAAAAACATCAATTTAAAGTAAAACGCAGAGTTAAAGCCAAAAGAAATTAAAATCCTTGGCTTTTGGTCTAGAGGTCACGGATCCAAATTCAGTCTGTGCAAATATAAAAATATTTACAATGAATGTATATTATTTCACATAAAAACCTAAATAAAAATATTTACATAGTATTTCTAGGTTGTAACACGAAATATCAGGAAATAAAAATCTTGAAAATCTAAGGAAAGGCATTATTTTTCACATAGAAACATGTAACCGACCCTTTATAGTAAACATTATATAGCCCACTACAGGCTGTAATGTACCGCTATCGGTTCGCTAAATGCAAAATCTGTTTGACCGACCGCAACCATAATAATCGATTGGTTATGCAAAAACCTACCTAGGAAAATGAGCTGGTACCTACTCCCACCAGGTGATGTTATTAATTATTGATCCATTGTAAAGCTATGGACACAACCCAATTTTTCGACAACTTACAAACAAAATATAAAAAGAACATATATAAATATGAATCGCTTTATTTAAAATATAAATATGATTTTTTTCTTAGAATTTCGCAGATAATCACCTCCTGAAATTTCACGATCTCGTCCTGAAATATGGTGAGTATTATGTAAGCGGCATATACTAGAATGGTAGATACTCTTAGTATCGTTTTGGTAAAAAGCTACCATTCAGAATCTTGACATTTCTTGAAGCGGCCTGAGCCATGTTTAGTGGGCTGATTTGATAACCCAGGTTGATCCCTTACCATCCACTTTCCCATCCCTATCCCCCTCTACTCTTTTAAACCGAGCAACATACCCTGATTGAAAATATCATAGTCCCACCAATTCTTGTGCGGTATTCAAAATTCTTTTAAAATCATTTAACGACGGCGAAAATTCTCTAACCATCATAAATCCTATCGTCGCTGGAAAGGCAAAGGGGTTTAAGCGACACTTTAGTTTAAAATGAGTTAAATATGTAGTTTTGATCAGTTTTTTTTCCTGCATTGAGTGTTTTGACTCTTGTTTGATTCTGAAGACTTGTATGGCCTTTCAGCCATCTAAAATATAATTACAATTTGGGAGAAGGCTTTGACTCAAGTCACACAAGTTTGAGATTTTTTTTAGCTTTTTGTCGCTTTAGATAAATTAGTGTAAGCATTGAGTTGCCTGAGTTATTTATTTTTTTCACAATCCAACCAGGTACCTTGAAGACCTATGATTTTATTGTTAAAAAAAAAATTTTAAGTGCTCTGGTGTAAACTTTCCCAAAATGACGATACGTAATATTGTTTTCTTTTCCTCGCGTGGATTATTTTGCTCTTCAATGTTTTCAGATTATTGGGGATGTCATAGTTGCATTGGCTCTTGGCAGATGATCTCTTTCGAGAGCATCATGTTAAACTAAAAAAAAACACTCTCTCGTGGGTCACTTTTGTTCCTTTGTAATGCAAATCCAAGAAACAACTAGGCCTCTCACTGCAGCATTTTATGGTGCATTGTGTAAGGCCTGTTTTACTTTTTGTTTCACACAAAGCACGTATAGCGCCAAAGGGCAAAGAGGAGTGAGTGATAAGGAGAACATAAAAAACCTATTTTTTTACTTTAAAACTTTTCAAAAGTGTTTTTCTAAAGGTTGGAAGTTTTAATATATTTTTTTTATTATATTGAAACATGTACAGAGTACTAAACATGATAAGATAACCAAATAAAATTGAAATTGGAACTAGCAAAAGAATTAAAAGAGGACTGAATGCTGTAGAGATGAGATCCCTGAGGCATATGTGCGTAAAACCATGTATGACCGTGTTAAAAATGTGAATGTCCTGAAAGAATGCAAGGATAATTTAAGCATTTCCCTTAGGATTAAAAAAAAGTGAACGCTCAGATGGTTTGGGCATGTAGAGAGAAAGAACGAAGAAAGGAGTGTGAAAAGAATACTTAACGCAAAAGTGAATAGAAGAAGAAGTCGGGGACGCTCGGAAGAAAACATGGAACGATCAAGTGAATCAAATACTCGTATTGGGCCATGTGAAGAGTCAGAATAACAGAAGATTATGTATGAGACGATGTATGAATGTGAATGAAGAAAGAAGTGTATGTCAAGACAAAATTGTATGGTGGTTTATCTTTTCTGCCTACCCCTGCAGAAAAAACGGCGTGATTGTTAGTTGGTTACTTAAAATAATATTGAGATGTGCGTCAGTGTTAAAAATCCATTTAAAAATGTTTGTAACATACAAAATGTATTTTTCACTAGGTGTAGAAGCACTACAATACCATTACAAAATAGGAAAAATGAAACATATCAAATAAAGATAGTAAAGAAGAAATAAAAAATACACATTTTTTATTAAAAGCCATTATTCTCCACGATGGTTTAGTTTAACGTTTTATGATCTAAATAATAAGGGCTAGATGTGTAGGTTCTTCTAATATTTGCAATATAATGTTTAAGCGCCCGGAATCCATTCCCCAATAAAAACGATTACTTTTTAAAAAGACGGGTGAAGTAACTTGATTGTTCAATGTAGAGAACCAAACGGCTTTCGTGGTCGAATAGTTAAGACACTTTACTACGAATCCAGGGGTTGCGGGTTCAAATCCCGGCGTGTGCAAATAAATTTGATTTAATTAACATGTGTTGTTTCACATTTATTGTGCTTCTTCATTATTTACTTATTACTGCCGCATATATTATATATAAAATGAAAATGAAAAATATATTAAAAAACAATAAAGCTTACTAGAGTTAACAAAGTAGGAAAAATATCATGACGAAATCATGTTAAATTTACCTACAAAGTTAAAAAAAAACTTTATTCAGCTATTAAGAATATCAACCTCAATGTTTCATTTCCAGTGTTTGAAAATTTGCGAAAGACATCACACGGAACAATCTTTTTTCTACTTCTGATGCAAGCTTTAAAAACACAGTTTTACTCGATCATGCCAGCTTTATGAAGTTCATACTCCTTCAGAGGCGGTACCTACACAAATTTTCCCTTCAACTAATATGCGTATTGAGTATGTACATTATAAGGGTAGGGGAAAGGGTGGAGTAATATAATCTAAGTTTTCAGGCAATGGGGTACTAATTTGTATATTAAAGCTAATAGTTTTGCTTCTCGCCTCTCCAACTCTAGAACATTTGGGGCAAAACGTATTTCTGCTTTCCAGTTTTCTGGAAAACATTGTTTTATTTACGTTATATTCACAGAGCTCAGATAAATTATCCTTTGCAATCTGAATGAACGAATCAAGCGTGGTTAAAAAACTATTCATGGGAATGTGCAAAACCCATTTTTGATAGTTATCAGAGAGATAATAGCTCCACATAATTTCAAAATAGTAAAAATAACACTCAAGATTGACGGCCACGTAGTTGAGTGGTCAAGACACTCGACCAGTGGCGGCTCATGACTTTATAGTGTGATGGAGTGTTGAGATTAAAAAATACGACGTTATTGATGTTGTTGTAGTCAAAAATGATTTTAATTTTTTTTCAAAATTTTAATTTTTTGAATGAAGATTTTCAGGATTTTTCAGTTTTGGTGGTGCACTGCACGGTTTGCTGAAAAATCTTCATACAAAATATGAAATTAAAAAAAAAACTAAAAATCATTTTCGTCTACAACAGCATCAATAATGAGGTTTTCTTTCAATCTTAGCACTATAGCACACTAAAAAGTCACGAGCCGCCACTGCACTCGACTACGAATCGAGGGATCACGGGTTAAAATCTTAACATAGGTAATTTTAAAAAAAAAGAAGTGTTTTGGTTAACATTTATTTTATACAAAATAATATTTATAATGGAATATTTGCGTCACATTCTAGATTGGTAGATACTCTAAGTAACGCCCTGGAGAAAAACCACCATTTAGAATCGAAACGTTGCTTGAAATTGCTGTCGCCGTGTTTGGTAACAAGATCTGAATAGTCCTCATTTCTCTTCACACTACCTCAAACCTCACAACATGCCATAATTGGAAATGCCATAAACTTACTGGAATCAGACGGTTGGAAGCAGTTGGCTCTTGTACGGTAAAAAAAAAAAATCAATGAAGAAATAAATTTTTTAATCTTCCAACAAAAAGTCACACAATAATTACTTATTTGATAAAAAAAAGTGAGTAACCCTCATTTTTTTCAAAAGAGACGATTCCTGTAAAATCAGTGTTGCACGATTTTAAAATACGTACATGGAAGTCTCCCGAAAGTAGCATTAAAACGAACGGTTTTGGGGAAAATATCACTGTCCAGAGGAGCACACATTCAAAGGAACTCGTTTTGCTCCCAATAACAGTTTTATGGTGTTATTACATTTATGCTCATTCTATATTGCTAGCGATCGGAAAAAAATATGTGCGCCTTATGTTGGTGCTTAGAACATAAAGTAAAACAAACTTATTTTCTTGCGATGGACATAATATTGTTAAATTTCCGCTTTGTGTATTTCCTAAGTATATAATCGGGTTCTACGTCATTAACAAACTCTTTATTTTATAGTGAAGACCGTACAAGATTTCTAGCTGCCCCCTAACCGTTTGAGGTCAATGAGATTACGGCATCCCTTAATAGGGATATGTTGTGAGGTGGAAGGTTATTCAATTCAATAGTTGTTCCTTTTAAAAACATCACAAAACCAGGATATCAAATCGTTTTTAAAACATGTTTCAAAAACATATACTCGTATATGGGCTTCTCAGCAAAGAGAGTACAAAGCATATATTTACACAGGAGCGAGAAAAATAAGTGATAGACGTGGTTCTAATTTTTTTTTTTTTAAATAAACACGATGGAAAGATATTATATAGTAATTAAGGCAAGTAAGGTAGTGAAGAAGGAAAGTTAAATGCGTAAGAGTGGAAGGCTTAGAAGTACCTGGCTATTTAGATTTGGTCATCAAATACGGTTAAATTCATTTTAAGCAACGTTTCTACGTCTTTCAAATATACTATAGTTTATTTGTGCCGCAATATATTTTTTGTTTTTATAAAAACAAAAATTAAAAATTAATACCGCGCACGGGTCCCAACTGCTCTCAACCATCTAGAGCCAGTGAGACTATGTCACCCTCAATTAAGGGTATGTTGTGAAGTTGATTGTAGTTTGGAGGGGAAAGAGATGGGTAAGAGGAAGTTTGGAGGTACCTGGTTAGTCATATCTGGTTACCAAATACCGCTAAAGTCATTTCAAGCAACGTTTCAAATCTTAATAATGGTCTTTC
Source organism: Drusus annulatus (assembly GCA_022651775.1). Lineage (NCBI taxonomy): Eukaryota > Metazoa > Arthropoda > Insecta > Trichoptera > Limnephilidae > Drusus > Drusus annulatus. Next base: position 1,058,585 of record JAGWCC010000231.1, read on the forward strand.
AATATGATATCTACCACTCTGAAACGTTCCGCAAATGTACTGTATAATATTTCAGATGAATTAAATGTGTTATGACACATATTAATAAAATAAGATTTATTTGCGCACGCCGGGTTCGAACCCGCGACCTCTGGATTCATAGTCGAGATTCTTACCGCTCTACCACGCAGGCCATCCATAATATGTGAAATAACATTAATTGAATAAATGCAATCGAAGGTTGACTATGATCAGACTAATCTAAACTCCGTAGACTGCATTGCTGAATAACTCAGCGAATCTACTATCTTTTCATGGAAATAATAAATCAAAAAGTTTAAAAAAAAACGATTTTGCTTTTACTGGACATTTACGAACATGTTATACTTTGTTGGTTTTTATTTAACACATCCGTACTGTGTAAATGTACACAAAGTCGTGAAACAGCCATCCACGCAGCGCGCAGCTTACCGTTTTCGTAACTTTCTCGTCATGTCCACAAACTTCCACCATTTTTACAAAAAAATACGATTGAATGTCGTAACTCGGCCCTCCGTGCATTTTTAACAATTTTACCTCCTGAACAAGACGGCCGCGTTCTTGCGAGAAACATTTTTAAATTAGCCCCAGCCGAAACTTTGTCCGGATTACATTTGCATTGTAAAAATAAATCGCGGTAAAAAATAGCCACAATTTGGGGTTCTGGCAGGTCACATACATTTTTAATTCTTTTTTCTCTAACTCTCGGCCATTAGTATTCCTCCCCCGACGGTAGTTTTTCTGACTCTCGTGGCAGAGGTTGACCAACTTTGGTACGAGGTATATATGTACAAAAGTACAGTATATTTATTATTTTAGTGCGATTTCCGATTTTTCTGCTTCTCGTATACTTATATTAGAATGATTTTAGTAACACCAATTTTTAAACTTTATTCCACCATTTTGTTAAAAAGGTGAAAATTTGGTTTTATCAAAATTATTAAAATGGAGTTCCACCACGAATTAACAGTTTCAAAATTTAAAATCATATTAGAGTGTTGGTGAAGGAAGCAATTCAACTAGGAATTGCAATAAAAAACGTGAATGCAGCCAGGTACAAACATGTGTTGCTTTTTTCCAACTGCTCCTAACCGTCTAGAGCCAGTGAGACTATGGCATCCCTTTTCGGGGTATATTGTGAGGTTAACAGTAATAGAGAGGGAAAGAAGACAGGGAAAAAAAATATCATAATCTATCTGGCTATTCAGATCTGGTCACAAAACACGGCTAAAGTCATTTCAAGCAACGTTTCAATTCAGAATGGTGGTCTTTCACCATGGGGATAATTTGAGTGTCTACTACTCTGAAACGTGCCGCAAAAATACCATATATTATTTTTGTATAAAATTAATGTAGTATGACACATATTATTTAAATAAATTTATTAATGAAGTCGAGATCTTACCACTTGATCACGGAGGCCGTTTATACATGGCTTATATCTGCTTTCTGAAGCAGCAACATCTTTCGAACGATAAACGCTGGCGTCATAAAATTTGAAATTTTTTTTAGCAACAGATGGTCATTTTTTATGGTCTACGAAGCATCACATTTTCATTAATCTGTCAAAAAGTTTTCAAAAATCACTTGTACTTCTACAAAAATTTTCATTGTTCAATTAGAAATGGTTCTTAAAAAAAAGTATCAAAAGCGAAAGCGAAGTCGAGCGAAATCAAGTGGTACTGTTTTAAAAACAGCCAAAAAAACAATTGCAATTACGAAAAAAAAATTAACACTCTCTTACCGGAGGGAGGTTCTAATTTACCCCGTACGAGAGGTTTGTGCGATAGGTATCTTAGAAATAAATTGATAAAATATTATGAATACACTTTTCCCTAAGTATTACAAGAAACCAATTTTCAAATTATGTCATGAAAACCTTCAATAAGAAAAATCAAATAGGGAAACTACGTCACCCCCTTGGGATCGTACGTTTGATTTTTACTTGCAGGTACCGAAAGAATTAACACCATATGATTGATTGTACGCCACTGCATATTGAGATATAATTATAATACACTATAATTCTCCAATTTCCAGAATGTCGAGACTTGTTAACTCGAGCCATGGTCGTAAATTTTTGGTAGCAGTCTAAATATTTTTTGTTATTCTTTACGATTCTACCAAAACTTTGACTAGACCATGGCTTAAATGTTCTTTTTTATATTTATTTTGTCCTAGTTTTGTCATCTCTTCATTTATTATTATTTATGCGCTATTCCTTCTCTTTTGCTCTTTTTTTCCATTTTGTGTATAATGTCTTTCTTTGCAATTGGAATTTAGTCCGTTAATTAATAAATAAATAAATAATATCAAACAGCGCCCTTAGGGTGATTTTCCCACAAAAACGGCGCTATAAAAGTAATCCATTTATTATTATAAGATTTTCTTAGTCGTGAAGAGGATCTTCTTCTCGTCATTCTTCTATTTTTCCAATTTTTCCCAGTTAGAGAAGTCTTTGAAAGTCTCACCAGCTCCATGCTTTAGACAACTTGTTTGATGTTTCAACAGAGTGGTAGATACTCTAAGTAAGCATTTATCACCCTGTTTAAAGACCATAATTCAAAATTAAAACGTTGCTTGAAATGGCTTAAGCTGTGTTTGGTGAACAGATCTGAATAATTAGTTACTCCCAGCCTTCCTCTTACCTATCTCATCTCTTTCGTCACTATTTTGAATCTCACAATATACCCCAATTAGGAATGCCATAGTCTCACTGGCTATAGGTGGTTGGTAGCAGTCGGGACTCTAGGCAGTATCCAAAATGAAAATTAAAAAAAACGAATTGCACCACATGTTTGTAACTGGCTGGATACTCTAAATATCACCCTGATAAAAGACCACGATTCAGAATAAAAAACGTTGCTTGGAATGGTCTAATCTGTGTTTGGTGACCAGGTCTTAATAGACAGGTAAACTTAAAACCTTAACTTTCCAACCTTTCTTTTTTCCATCTTTTCCCCTCTCTACTATATTTAACCTCACAACATACCCCGATTAGGGTGACATAGTTTCACTGGCTCTAGACGGTTGGGAGCAGTTGCAACTCTTGTACGGTATTCACTATAAAAAAATATAAAAAATTAAATGCAACATATGTTTGTACCTGCCTGGATATTTTTTGTTTCGCCCTGGTGAAAAACCACCATTCAGAATTGTAACGTTGCTTGAAATGGCTTTAGCCATGTTTGGTGACCAGATCTTAATAGTCAGGTACTTTTCAACTTTCGTCTTCCCATCTACTTCCCTTTTCCACTATTTTTAACTGCACGACATACCCCAATTCTTACAAACCTAAAAAAATAATATCTTTTTTATTTTGTATTCAACTCAAATAATTCCAAAGTTCTTCCACCCCTTTCAGACCAAGTCAAGACACCCTCAAGTTAAAGTGGAGTAGGGTGGATTGGGTGGGGGGTTAAAACGCTACAAAGAGGAAGGTTTTAGGGAAACTTTAGACGGAAGCCAGGCAGGCTGGAAGGCTGTATACAGTATAGCGAAGGGGCGGGAGGTGGGAAGGAGTGAAACCTTCACTGCCTGGCTGTTCACATCAACAACACTTCCGTTTCGCGCGCCTCCCACACACCGGGGGAGAACAGGAACCTTGGATTTTATGGAAAACTTATCAGGACCAATAACGGCAGAAGTTTGACACATTCATGCGGAGAGGTATGCAAATTAAATATTGATGTAAAGGTGGTAGGATTTTTTCGAATATGTATGTTACATAACAAAATAATATTGTTCTGCCTAAAGAGAAATATAGAATGAATAAAAATTTATTTAAAATTTAAGAATTCAACTTTTTTCACCTTTTAATCCAACATTATTAGGATTATCATTTTTTTATTTAGTGAAAATCATTTTGATTATTTTTTTTAATTTGATAATTTTATGAGCATAGTTCCAATTTTGAAAAGTTCTAAAAAAATAATTGGAATTTTGTTTATTTAACAATAATATCAGGACTGAGTCTCTCAGGTGCTCGCTTGTACCTAGACTGCAAATAGTTTGTAATACATACCCAAAGGTGGCTGATGTATTAAACTGCACGGAATGTAGGTATTATACAAGAAAGGTGTATATAATATCATATATTTGTAATCAATATTAATTCTATGTAATCAAACACTATTCTTTCCAATTGTACAACTATTCTTTATTTTAAAGAAATGAAAAAATAACTTTGGATAAGACCATAGATTTTATTTTAATTTTTATGACTTACCGGTTTCGCCTAGGCTAAGCATCATCAGGGTACAAAATTAAACTTAACAAAAAATACATAGTGTGTGGTTATAAATACTCTTATATACAGAGGAAAAACGCAATGCAAAAAATAAAATAAGAAATCAGTAAGAAAACCAAAGAATAACATTTAAATTACAACAAAGGAACTGAGAAAAAAGGCAGATAATATGAAATAAAAGAGTAAAAACGTCAACTGAGGAGGTTATAAAAATATGAAGCTTAGGCTAAACGAAACCGGTCAGTAAAACAAAAATAAATTAAATCTGTGGTCTTAAAGAAAGTTTTCATTTCATTTTCAATAAATATGTCAAACCACAAAGTGATTGCTTTCTACAACAATATATATATTTTTTTTAAATATGTTTCGTTAAGGTAATTAACGAAATATAATATAACATAAAACTCGTTTATGAAAACACATATACACCAACTAAGCAAAGTTATTAAAGATAAGCCATTTTGTTTTTGTGTAAAGAAAATATATCACAAGCAAATAATCTGAATAACTTGTAATCATTTTAATTTAAATTAACTAGAATGCACTCTTTTGACGAGTTGAAAAAATGTTGTAAAATATCGTATATTCTTTTCACACTCCTTTCTTTGTTTATTCGCTCTACATGGCCAAGCCATCTAAGCGCCCCTTTCTTGATCCTTTTCATCACGCTTACATCAGCCTAGCATTCTTTTCGGATATCCACATTTTAACAGGGTCATGCATTTTTTTTCTGCACATACGTCTCAGGGATCTTATTTCTACATTATTCGGTCTGCTTTCATCCCAGAATAATGTAGAAATAAGACCTTTGAGGCGTATGTGCGGTAAAATCTTGTATGACCGTATTAAAAATGTGGATATTCGAAAAGAATGCAAGGCTGATGTGAGCGTAATGAATAGGATCAAGAAAGGGACGCTTAGATGGTTTGGGCTTGTAGAACGAATGGACGAAGAAAAGAGTATGAAAGTGATATATTATGCAAAAGTGAATGGAAGAAAGAGTCGGGGACGCCCGAGGAATACATGGTACGATCAAGTGAATCAAATACTTGAGTCGGGCCAGGTGAATAATACTTGAGTCTGAATAACAGAAGGGTATGTAAGTGAAAATACATGAATGGGAATGAAAAAACGAGTGTGTGCCAAGACAGAGTTGTATGGCGGTCCGTCCTCTCTGCTTATTCCTGCGGGAAAACGGCGTGATGGTTAGTTAGGTAATTAGTTAGAGCCTTCCATGTTTGGATAAAATAAACTGTTTTTATTTTAACCCAGAAGTAATTTTAAAATTAAAATTAAGGCATTGAAGCTTTACGTCTCATTGTAACAGTGACTTTTAAAAGAATATTAACAACAATCATCGAAGAATATGAAAACAGATAAAAACGCATATAAAAGTTTTTTTTTAAATACATAAAAACGCAAAAAAGTAGAAAGCTTCGGATGTGACCGAGACTCAAACTCAGGGCTTCGACTTTATCCGGGAGCCGCGTATCTACCAACTCTGACACCGCAACCAATAAAAAATATGTACGAGGCCTGTTCAAAAGAAAAGGTGAATTTTGAATTTTCGCGGGCTGTGTACATTCGATTATCGTTTTTTTTTGTAATGTAAATTTAAAAATTAAATTTTGAGTTAAAATGGAATAAAGTGCTCCAACGCACTTAAAATGTTGACTGTGTCATTCGGCGAGTCTACTCTTTCTCAAAAAAGTGTTTGTAAGTGGAACAAGCGCTTTACAGAAGGCCGAGAAGATGTTAATGACGATGAGCGTCCTGGAGTTGTGGAAAAACAAATCATGGATTTTATTCTTTGATCCATTTCTTTCAAAAGTAAAAAATCGAAGAACACACAAAAACATGACTAACCTTTCCAGTTGTCAAAAACAAACCACTAATCCAAAATGGCTGATAATGCCAACATATATAAACAGTAGCCAAATAGCCCGCGAAAATTCAAAATTCACCTATTCTTTTGAACAGGCCATGTATACAAAGTCGTTTATCGAGTTTTATTTACGAATGGCCAAACACTTTTTAATCTACACACTAGTGAGTCAATCGCACAGTGGTGATGACGAAAGAAATGATTAATTTAATCCGTTCATCATCAGTACGAACGTTTCGGTGTAAAATATTGCAGTAAATAGCGCAGTTCCAGTTTTTTAACGGATCATCATGATTGTACATCAATCAAATAATGATGATTTGGAGCTTTTGGATTTGATCTGTTGACCAATAGCAGAAAACAAAATAAAGTTTTTTTTGGTTATCCGGAATGCGCATTACTATAGAAGTAGAATTATTATTTGTTTGTATGCAGCTTAACGGAAGATTCATTGGCATAATAAAGGGGGAAAAACGAAAATATTGCTGTTGGCACGACTTACTGTATTTATACAGGTATATATTGCCCTGGTGAAAGACCACCATTTACAATCGAAACGTTTCTTGAAATGGCTTTAGCCATGTTTGGTGAGCAGATCTGAATAGCCAGGTACTTCCCAACCACCTTTTCTTCAGGCCTTTAAACATAGTAATTATATCAATATAAATTTTTTAAAACAAATTGTTTATTTATTTTTTATAGTTTCATCCACTTTCTCATTTTATTTTATCTTATTAAAAAAAATCTGTTTTTTTTTTTATCAATAAAAAATATAATAAAATGACTCACTTACTAACTTACCATCATGCTGTTTCCCCGCAGGGGTAGATAGAGAGGACGGACTGCCATACAACTCTGTCTTGGCACACATTCCTTGATTCGTTCACTTTCATACACCGTCTCATACACACTCTTCTGTTATTCTGACTCTTCACGTGGCCTGATTCAAATATTTGATTCACTTGATCGTGTCATGTTTTTTCGAGCGTAACCGATTTCTTCTTCCATTCACTTTCGTATCATATATTAAAATAAAATGATACACTTGTTAATACATAGCGAATTGCTTCTTATTAAAAAAACAAGTTCAGTTTTACAACGTAAGGCCGCTGTATCATGATTTTTGATTAGTAAATTTGTATGACGCAGTTGTGTGGTAGTTCACCTCAAGTGCGCTTTACACTCAAAAATTTACCTAACAATTTCAATAATGAAAACAGAAAAAGAAAAAGCCAGAAAGACCGTGGTAACAACCGAGACTATTCACTCCCAGATAGAGTAACGGATCCGGGTTCGTGTCTAGGTGGTGACCATTGTCTTTTTTATTTTATGTTTTTTTTTCTGTTTCATATTTGTATTTTAGTTTAAAGGATGTTATAATGTATAAATTGGACCGTACTAAAGGCTTTTAGTTTAACTTCTGTTTTCTTTTTAAAACACCTGCCACTGACTTCCGCTTGGATATGGACCAAGAGGCGATGAACGAATACCCTTTGGCGCTACTTCGATTGATCTCGTCAAAAAAGTTTTGTCAAAACACAAGGTACTAAACTATTTCATCTAACCAAAATTCAAAGAATATTCCGATCAAAGTACAGATGCCCTTCGATTGTATATTTTGTTAGAGGAAGTTCACTTCAATTTATAAAAACATCAGTTTACTTTCAATCATCGCTTGATTCAGTTTCGAATTCACTCCAACGATCGGAAGTCATCAGAGGGAATGCGTTCAACTTGTTTACATTTCTTTCAAGGATACCGTCAACAAATCTCGTTTGTACCCGCTAGGACCACGTGTGGTATTTTTACATCTACTTATTTGTTTGTCGGTGAATACTTTGTTTACGCTGTTGTTGAGTTTAGACACACTTATGGAGTGAAAAGGGATTTAATGTTTGATGTGTGAAGCATCTAAAGAATCAGCAGGAAGCCACTAATATTGATTGATACAACTAAAGACGGAGTTTGATTCATTGATCAAAAGATTAGCCGTTCTAAGAATGGCATGATCAATAATTCGTAGAAACAGATAGGTAATCCTTCGGCGTGTGATCTTTATGTACAGATTTGGATGATAACTGTTTTCATCAACTTATGTAAGACCTTTCAACTCCTATTTTGACTACTTCCTTCAAGCTAATAAAATTAATCTGTTCAAGAAAGAATTTTAATATTCGAAAATGTTTGATGAATTCCGCCAAGAGTAAGGAAAAATTGAGCTTACTCGGAGCACAGAAGACCCACCTACATTACACATCGGTGTATTTCTTCAGTGGTTAAAGTACTTTTAAGAGTCAGCACTCAAAACTACAGTACTTTTTAACATTCTAATACAAACAATACTACAAATGATTTACTTAAATATTTCCAGTGAATACAATTTTTAAACAGTAACCTTTTAAATAATTAATGAAATGTATAATTGAACTTGAGGTAAAATGTTCAAAAATGGTTGCGCTGGTTTTAAAACTTCACCTTTTATTGATATTTTAGTATGTTTTTCATAGAATTTCGAAGATTACGCCTTAAAAATTTTATTCACTGGAAACTTTACACATTTTCCTAACTGCCCATGAAAAATTTACAGATAGATCAAGTGCAGTATTGCTCGAAATAGAAAGCTACAAAGTGAAGTTAAGTGCCGTTTTGGGTGCAAACCTTAATGCGAGTTTTTCTGTGAACACAATAAACTGTGCATCATATAAACAGCATTGATAATTCAGGCATATTGAAGCAAAGACAGCAATTGACCAAAAAGTTTTTGTGGCAATTTCAACAAAAACATTATTTTGAAGAATTTAAGAACTTTGTTTTCAAAATTATTAGATGATAGAGCAAATTATGAAGAAACATTAATTTTTAAACTTTTCAACGTATTCTTGGAAGAGACGAGAACAAAAAAATATGGTTTAACGTTTATTTTGTTCATTCCACGGCCTCCGTGGTTGAGTTGTAAGACGTTTGACTACGAATCCAGAGGTCGTGGGTTTAAACCCGGCGTGTGCACATAATTATTATTACACTATTGTGTGTCATAAAACACATTTAATTCCTATAAAATAATATAAAATGTTAGTGAATCGAAACGTCGCTTGAAATAGCTTTAGTCGTGTTTGGTGACCAAATCTGAATAACCAGGTATTTCACAACCTTCTTCTTCCCCATATCTTTTCCTTTCCTCACAACCTTCAGCCTCACAACATACCCCAATTGGGAAATTCTGTAGTGTCACTGGCTTTATACAGTTGGGACTCTTGTGCGGTATTAACTATAAAAAATAAAAGTAAATACGTACAAATAACAATAAATTATTGATGTTAATGAACAAAGCTATATTTACATCAAATCAGTTCAATTTTTATTCATGCATACAGCACAAAATAAGTGGAAATTTTCCCTTGCGATATAATCGTATTCATAATAATAAATATCATAGACCTACACTATTCTCTTTGCGTTTTAAGGAATGAGCAAAGAGTATGTATGAGCCAATGTATGAATGTGAATGAAGCAAGGAGTGTGTGCCAGGACAGAGTTTATTTATTTATTTTATATTTGCAAAAACAGTTGTACAACAAAACAATGCAAAAAATACAAAAAATGGTAATCGAAATTACACAAAGATTAAGGTAAAAAGAAGTTTAAAAACAAACAAAAAATAGTTTCCAAGAAGTACATAATATAGTTAGAACTTAATAGCTAGTTCTTGCTTAAACTTGTTGTAGCTCGTGTGAAAAATATCCAAATTTCCTGCGAGCCAGTTAATTAACCTAGTTAGTCTTCCCAGGGGCATCACCATTGGTGTGTTTTTAATTTTTACACCATTCCACCATTTACCATTGGTAAGCTTTTAATTTCGCTCCAATGCCCTAAATTGTAAAAAAAAAAAAAACAATCATAATTTTAAGTTCATAATTGTGTCTTTCTGATGGGACCTGCCAGGTAAGTATGTTCCTGTATATTTTCTTATTTAAACTAGGAATTAATATGTAACGATAGAAAGTAAGATCTGTACAGCGCCCTTGAGGTGATTTTTCACAAAAACGGCGCTATACAAATCGTCCAAATATTATTATTATTATTATTAAGTTAGTTCTGCACCTGGGAAGAAACAGAAGCCGGTTTTGGCGGCATCGCGTGAAATTATCAGGGACATAAAATCCAATTTCCGCCAGGATGTCAGGTATTAATAATAATAATAGAGTTATACGGCGGTCCATCCTCTCTGCCAACCCCAGCGGGGAAACGGCGTGATGGTTTGTTGGTTAGTTAGTTAGCGAAAATTATCTCTTTGAAATTATTTTCCGTTAGACTCGTAAGAATTATTTTTTATTATGTATTTTCTTTAAGATTTACTTTTGTCCTGATGAAGAAAGGGTTTTTCCCAATCCGGTCGACGGTATAAGTTAGGAGGTTAAAACAAAGTTGGTCTAGAATTGAATTTAATTTTCATATTTATTATTCCCAACAGGACGCACTCGGGACTTCTCAGGAACTCTGCCGTATCCGGGGATGCTATGCCGGGGGTGTTTTTAATAGTGGATCTTACTGGAGGCGGAAGGAAAAACAGACGTTGACAGGTCATCTTATGTTACAGTTGCTGAGCTTAAGAACGAGTTATAAAAACGAGGCTTTCTCATGCGGCAAATATCAAGTATGGTGGGATTGCGTTTGTTTTTGTACCTGCACTAGAAGCAAAGGAAAATATTCGATATCTGGTTCCTCACAAAGGTATCGCGTATTTTCAGGAATTGTACCCGAATCGAATCAGACGCCACGTTGTATTTGGGGATCTTTATAAGGCTTTTCAATAATAATGGTATTTATTAGATTGGTTGTTTCAGCTGTAGGTTTACAAGTGACGAGTAACTCTCTTTTGATTTTGAAGGTTTTGTGGCCTTTCAGCCATCTACAATATATATAAATGGTGTTTGAAAAAGAGAGTACGAGAACAGCGTGCAATATAGTTGTGAATGATGAATACTTGGAGCAAGTGGATTAGTTTGTGTATTTAGGAAGTATGTTCTAGAGAGACAAAAAGGTTGATAAGGATATTGAAAGAAGGGTGAATGCAGGAAACTCCATTGATAGAGGACTGAACGCTGTTGGCGCAAATAAGAAATTGTCCAAAGAAGCGAAGCTAGCAGTCCACAATGGAGTGCTTATACCAACCCTGATGTATGGCAGTGAGGCATGGAACTCGCAGAGGAAGGATAAAAGAAGACTGAATGCTGTAGAAATGAGATCTTTGAGACGTATGTGCGGTAAAACCATGTATGACGGTATTAAAAATGTGGATATCCGGAAAGAATGCAAGGCTGATGTGAGCGTAATGAAAAGGATCAAGAAAGGGACGCTTAGATGGTTTGGGCATGTAGAGCGAATGAACGAAGAAAGCAGTGTGAAAAGAAAATATGATCCAAAATTGAATGAAAGTACAAGTCGAGGACGCCCGAGAAACACATGGCATGATCAAGTAAATCAAATACTTGAATCGGGTCATATGAAGAGTCAGAATAACAGAAGAGTATGTATGAGACGATGTATGAATGTAAATGAAGCAAGAAGTGTGTGCCAAGACAGAGTTTTATGGCAGTCCGTCCTCTCTGCCTACCCCTGCGGTGAAACGGCGTGACGGTTAGTTAGTTAGTTAAGTTAAATAAATTTACTATTTGGGAGAAGGATTGACCCAAGCGACACAGTTTTGGGACTTTTTAGCTTTTTGTCGCTTCGAGTAACGCAGTGAGAGCATTAAGTTAACTTTTTTTTTCAAAATTCAACTAGGTACTCAAGACTTATGAAATGTATTGTCAAACAAAAAACACTTTAAAGTGCTCTGGTGTAAACAACAGAACTGTATAGCGTAAAACAGAAGAGTATGTATGAGACGGTGTATGAATGTGAATGAAGTAAGGCGTGTGTGCCAAGACATAGTTGTATGGTGGTCCGTCTTCACTGCATATCCTTCCGGAGAAACGACGTGATGGTTAGTTAATAAGTTAGTTAGTGTAAGCTTCCCAAAATGGTGCTTCAGCGCTTTTGCCTTTCTGGCGACTATATAGACAAGTAATAACATTCACAATGTAAACTCTACATTGTTTGAAATTTTTTCCGGGTTTTAAATAACCTGAAAATGTTTTTAAAACTTCTACTACCTTATTATTATTAATTGAAAGTCCTGCTTATGCAACGATGAAGAAGAATTTAATCCTTTGCTGGCAGAGGCACAATCGTAGAAGTGGTATAACGAGATGATTGTTTTACTGTTATGGAAGATAAAAGCTTAGAATGTCGGTCCAAACTGAAAACTTATCTTTCCAGACTCTCATATTCTTAAATTTAATAGGAGAATCTCAAAATAATCTGTTTCTCGACGAATCACCTTTATATTTACAAATTTTAACCAAATCCTGTATTGTACGACAAATTCAGAAAAGTCTATTTTTAAAATTTTCTCTCGTGTCCTAAAATTGTAAAAAAAAGTTGTTAAGTGCGTCTTTGTGAAAAAATCTGCCAGGCAAGTATGTTCCTGTATATTTTTTATTTAAATAAATATTAATATCGACTAGAAACTAAGATCTGTTCAGCGGCGTTGGGGTGATTTTTTTCACAAACGGCGCTATACAAATCATCCAAATATTATTATTATTCTGTATTATTTGTATTTGAAACCTGCAGAAGCTAGACTTCAAACTTCTAACCGGACTGTTTAAAAGTATTACGACGGTTAAAAAATGTCATTTGCTAAAAGGATTTAAAAATAGAGTATCCTGTTTCAAAGAGGTCATAGCACTGAACAGAATATCCCCACAAGTGTGATCCATACAAGCATGAAAAAACTAATCTTTCTAATTTATCATTTCTAATTTTGAAATTCCGTTTTGATGATTTAATACTACCAATTTTTAAAGTTCATAACACGTTATTTTTTATTAGACCGCATTGGTTTTTCCTTGTAACGTGAATCTTCAGGCTAATACAATTTAACGCATGAATCTGTGGGATGTAAACTATTCGTGTCCGAAAAAGACATTATTGCCTTTACATCATATTGAACATCTGTGGCTAAGTATTTTGTTTTATTGCTGACAGGAGCGGCTTTACAATTACATTATAATAAACCGTTCGGTAATAAAATGACCCAAAGGTTAAAATTATATAGTGTCTATTATGATAGGATCTTATCTCTTGACATAGCTTAAGCCATTTCTTTTTATTAAAGTGAATACTGCACTAGGATCCCAACCGTCTGAGCCTGTGGGAATATGCCATCCCCAATCGGGGTATGTTGTGAGGCTGAATGTAGTAGGTAAGAGAAGTAGATGGGAAACAAGAAAAAGGTGAGAAAGTACTTGGCTACCAAGGTCATGTCACTAAACACGGTTTAAGGTGTTTAAAGCCAAGTTTCGATTCCGAGAAGTGGTCTTTCACCATGGCGATATTGAGAAGATTTTCCACTCTGGAAAGTGCCACAAATATTTTTTTATGAATTATTTTTGAAAAAATACCTCTTTTTAAATTTGAATTTGAACCTATGACCTCAGTGATTGATGGTCGACCATTTAACCACTCAACCACGGATGCCGTCGAAAATGTTTAGCTATCAATAGAAGTATCTTATCAAGGCGATATTTCTTCCAGGGTATCACTCATCCTTTACTACGACTGTGAAGTTAATAGAAAACATTGTATGCAACTTAATAACTTGCTGACTACTCTAGTGTTGTTGATACCATAGCCTTATATTAAGCCAAATTGCAGCGGTAGGTACTCCATGCTTGTCATCACTTCTAGGAGCGCAAATAATCTCCACTCACAGCGCTTTCTGGGTCATGCAAACAGCTCTGTGTTTGTCTTCAATATCGAATATGGCGCCCAACGTGGAACTAATGGTGGCTACTGCCATTTACCAGCAGCTCATTGATTATAAATGGGATGCAGATTAGCGATGAAAAATCAGATTGATTCTCAATTGTTTTTATTACCTGTTGACTAACTGTTATGTAGCAGCTTACTCGGACTTTATTGTAAGCATATTTTTTTTAATAAATAAAATAATATAAATATCAAAAAACATCTCTAACTCATAAGATTTATTCCGTAATTTGAAGTTTAAATACTTTTACGGAATTTCAATATTAATCTAAGAATATTTAGAATATATAATATAATTAAAAACGTCTAATAATAAGACCTGACGCCATAATGCTTGTTCGATTTTTATAAATATGTTAAGTAATCATCGCAAAAAAATCTTCAAATATTTTTGTTTTTGTTTTAATATACTGTATCGACAGCAAAAATGCAAAAAACTGAAGCGCCATTTTGGAATTTTCACATCAGAAGCACTTTTTTTACGATAAAATGCAACATAAAAGTCTTCAGTATCTTTTGAATTTTGAAAAAAAGTTAACTCAGGTAGCTCAATTCTTATATTTAGTTACCTAAAGCGACAAAAAGTCCCAAATTTGAGTCGAGTCTTCTCCCAAATGGTACATATTTTTTAAATGGCTGTAGCTCTACAAAAGTCTTATAACTATCTGACACTGTTTCAAATTTCTACAATACGATATGTGAAAAGCTTATAAGCTAAGGCAGCAATCTACAAAAACAGTTCTATAGCATTGTCAACATTTGAATGATTATTATAAAGTAACAGAGATATTTGTCTATCAAAATGTTTGTGTACATACTATGACTAATTTGAAACAATAATCTCTAAATGTATCAATATATTAATGAAAGAAAAGTATATAAAACGTTATATCAACTTTTCAAGAAATAATTTAGGGTGAAAAAGATTACTGCCTTTGCTTATGTACCCCTCATATATTAATGTTGCTTAAATTTTCTCAAACTACATTTTTTATGTTTGATTTAATGTTTCATATCTCACTACAACTGACACGTTATTATGATATAGTGATTGTGTCCTGCTAGAAATGACCTACCATATAAGTATGTTGCTGTATATTTATATAAACTAGGAATTAATACTAAGTAGAAATAAAGATTTGTACAGCGCTCTTGGGGTGATTTTTCACAAAAACGGCGCTGTACAAATTATCCAAATATTATTATTATAAAATTTAAGAACTTATTTTTTTTTACATACATCACGTATTTTCTTTGGTTCTTACAGCACTCAGTTCAAATACTTGCCGATTCCGACCTTTTATGTCAAGTAGAGAAAAATCATTGTTAGCAGGCACTCGAAGTTCATTTTAAGCCTTTGTCAAAATGATTAAATGATATTGTTAATTCCCTACAACCCTTTCACATTAACACGCTATCTTGGTTTACCGCATCCTCAGAGGGGTTAACCCGAGCAAAAACGCCGCTAATTTAATGACCTACGACTGGCCCAAAATTGCCCGAAAACACTCTATCCTGTTTGACACAAGACGCCGAAGTTAAGACGTGAAAATCGAATCATTTATTGATCAATCACCAAAATGTATTTAGGTAAATGGTAGCTTGCTCCTTTTTCTCTCGATTCAATTTGAATGCTTTTTACAAGATGCCTGCTTCACTGTTCGATTAAGGTTTATTGATCGTTTTTAGATAAATTATTTCTAAGTAATGTGTAACACCAGCATGATATTCACTATATTTATATTGAATACCGCACAAGAGTCTCGATCGCTTTCGAAAATCTGGAGCCAGTGGGACTATGGCAACCCCAATTGAAGTGTATTGTAAGGTTGAAGGTAGTAGAGAGGGAGAAATGATACGGAAGGGAATGGTTGGGAAGTATCTGGCCATTAAGATCTGATTACCGCACACAGCTAAAATCACGTCAAGCAACGTTTTGAATGGCGGTCTTTAAGGGCGATACTAAGAGTATCTACCACTCTGGAACGTGTTGCAAATAAAGTTTTTGTTATTTTGTTTTTATTTATATTTTTGTAGAAAGCATCACTTTGTGGTTTGATATATTTAAAGAAATGAAATAAATGACTTTGTATAACACCACGAAAATTATGTATTATTTAGTTAAATGATACATACCTGATGATGCTTAGGCGAAGCGAAACCGGTCGGCCATAAAAATAAAAAAATTTGATCGTGGTCATATAAAAAGTTTATTTTTTTTATTTTTTATAGTATTTATTATTTTTGATTAAATTAATATGTGAAATAACACATATCTATTCCATCAAATTTATTTTTTCTCGCTAGGATTTGAGCCCGTGACTTCTATGTTATGTAAGTACGTATTATAATAAAGAATTGCAAAAAAGCATAAAGTTCATATGTTGCTATATTGACTTAAGTATGGAGTAATATTTTTCAGTTTACACTTATAGTCTACAAAAACACATTATTTCATATACTTACAAACCCTTGAGTTAATTTCAGTAAACAATTCAAAAACACACATGTCTGTACCGATAACAAGAAATTTCGCCAAAATAAATGTGTTTATCCATGGACTGTTTATCTAAATTTCTTACAGCAAAACAATATTAAGTGTGACTTAATGCTTATTCGCAGAATCCCGACGATATGCTTTGAGATAAACATATGTTTATTTTTGAGATTAAGCAACAAATGTTCTAGTTTCGGCTTAATAAATTTGTAATCAATGTGGCAATCTGTAATTCGAATTTATGATGTTTGAATATAAAAAATACGCCCAAACAAACTTTTAGTAGCAGTTAGTCAGTATTTTTACTCAATGTTCTTTTGCACATGATATTTTTCTATCAAAGAAATACAAAAATTTCCGGGTTAAGAATAATCTGACATAATTTTCAAAACTCCTACGACCATCATTGTTGGATCCGAAACTGAAATATACCGAATGTGTTATCAGCTTCAGATGAATTTAAAAAACAGTGGTCTGCAAACGATAAACTATAATACTTGATGGAGGTGTCTAATAATGGTTGTGGAAAGATTATTGGAATGAAGGAAAAATGGGAACCTATTCACTCACCGATGTAGTTGAAGTTGAAATTTCTTGAAATCTTCTTAAACAGTTGTATATTTGACAAAACGAATACACCACACTGATTTAAGTCTTTTTAATTCACGAAACCACATTTAATTTATATTATTTGGAGATTAAAACAACAAACCGACGATTAAGCGAAAAACCAACGAGCAATAAGGTTTTTCACATCAAAACTCTTCTGTTTGAGCGTCAATTGTTTTAAACACAATTGTTGCTTGAAATGGCTTCGGCCGTGTTTGGTGACCAGGTCTGAGTGGCCAGGTACTCTCCGCTACCATCAGCCTCTCAATATACTTCGATTTGCGAAGCCATAATCCCACTGATTTCAGACGGTAAGGAGGACTATTTTGGATCAGTGAGGACTCTTTTGTGGTGTTCACTTTTTAAAAAAATTAACAGAATATTTCATGAAGTTTCACTTTAATTTTTAGGTTTTCTTTTTTTAAAAGTAACTCCAGTGATAAATACTTCTGAAAAATATGTTTTAATAGAACCAAAAACGTCGGTTATGAATAATACGTCTATTTTTCCATGTAAGTGAATTGATTTTTTAAAATGGTCGTAAAGTTAACACGTTAAAACTCTTCTGACGTAATAAATTCCTGTTTACAGTGCCATTGAAAAACATTGTGGACAAATTTACAAATATTATGACGTAATCTTTTTCTTAATCGGACCCGTTAACATGATGCAAAAAAAGTACTCTCGTGAAAATGCTCATGAAAAAACCATTGCTTGATTTAAAATATTAAGTATAGACATACGATAGATTCATTCTTCCTTTTTAACACTTTATTCATACACGAATCACTGACAGGCTGACTTACTAGAGTGACAACCTTACAAACTCAAACAGTTGACGTTTAGTTATATCAATACTGAAAACCGTTTACCTGTATTACAGTAAAGAGTCTTCGAAGTAATAAATAACGCTGCAAAAATTATCTTTGAAATATTATTATGACAAAGTAAATAAAATTGAATGAAACGATATTATTATTTTCGGTAAATTTTTGTTACATTCGATAGCCCTTGACCTGAATACCGAAATTCTGGTATTATCGTACCGATTATCCTTTTCATACACTGAACAGAAAACGTCTAGAAAAGTGAATTTATAAGAAAACTGATGTCAATTTCGATAAGACCCTCCGAATAAACTCCAGATAGGTCAGTGAAAGTCATTTTTTGCTCAAGAAAAATTCCAATTTTGTAAATATTAATTTGATTCAAAGTACGGAAATATTTTACGTTCTTTGAACACACAAACACGTCCACAACGCATTTACATCGGATTTTGTTCTAGTTGAATCGGTGTATGAAATCTGATTAGATTATTTACATAAGTTGGGAACGTTGAAAACAGTTACATTAACCTTCAAATGACGTCTATTTCACCCGAAGTAAGATCAAATTAATCTCACTCCAGACACACAGACACGCCCATAGCGCATCGGATAATATCTTCGGTGTTTCCACGAATATCGATAATATTTGTGTAGGAGCCGATGGAGTAGGTAGTGAAAAGGATACAATAATATACGGGCGGAACAGGAAGAAAGGTTCTACGCATGAAATAATAATTTACAAAGCATTCCAAAGGGCTGGTAATAATTCTCGACATTGGATTTTGGCTGAGTTTATTAAAATAGAGGGTCGTAAAATGCGAGGGTGAAAAATGTTAAGATAACGATTATTTATGTTTTGTATTTTGTTAGTGCTGGATTCTGTGAAAAGGTAATATATACAGTCACAGACGTAACCACGGTATGCTTTGTCTGTTTGACAGTTATTTCAATTAAGCTCGCTCGAGACTAGTAGCATTGATGACTAGAAAGCTAGAAACTTGACGAATACGAGTGGAACACCCGTAGTTGATTTCGACTTCATGAGAACAAAATCGCAATTAGCACTACGGTTTTTTAAATTCCAACCAGGAGTACCGAACATTATTATAACTCCACAATTCTATTACTGTTCAACGATTATTTTCTTATGTAACAACATAGAACAAAACAAGTTTCAAATTCTTCAAAATAGAGCAATGCGAATTATACTTAGGCAAAATAAATACTTAAAAGTAGCTAAAATATCAGAGGAACTAAACACATTGATACGAGTATTTATGCATAAAATGAAGAACAACTTGTTACCAAAATATTTTTCTGACCAAATTATTTACATTGTGGATATCCACAAACATAAAATAAAGACATGCAAATAAATCAGACTACCAAAAAAGAATAAAACCCATACACAAAACGGGTTACTTTATAAAGGGATGAAATGTTGTAATGCGCTGCCAGAAACCATCAAAATTATAGCAATTAATTAATTTAAAATAGCCTTTAAGAACCATTTAAAATATAAACAGTTATTATATCATCACCGGAAAAACAAAAGGGCTGAAGCGCCATTTTAAGAAGTATACACCAGAGAACTGGTTGGATTTTGAAAAAAAAAGTTGATTCAGGTAACTCAATGCTCTCACTGAGTTACCTAAAGCGAGAAAAAGCTAAAAAACGTCTCAAACTTGTGTTGCTTGGGTCAAGACTTCTCCCGAATGGTAAATATATGAAAGATGGTTGAAAGGCCACAAAAGTTTTAAAAATCAAACGAGAGTCAAAGCATTCGATGCAGAAAAAAAACTGAACAAAACTGCATATTTAACTCATTTTCGAGCAAAGTATCGCTTCAGCTCTTTCCAGAAACGATATTATTATTAAGTTAAAAATTATTTGAATTATAATTAAATACTTTATTAACTTGGATGTACAAGTAACTAAAATAAAATTAGAAACTACCTGCTAAAAGGCATATTTTGTTTCAACGAATAAACTAACTGAAGATTGAGAAAAGGGTTGGGTTACTTTAGGCTAGGTTAGGTTACGTTGGGTTAGGTTAGATTACGCTAAGAGCTATTGTGTTTTAGGGCCTGAAACCTGCTGAGAGAGAATAAGGGAGGGAGTTAGCATCGGGTGAACGTTCGGTGAACGATCTAGCCTTTCTTGAAGATTAGAAACATTTTTGAAAGGCGGCAGTAGCGCGTTTTCTGTCTAGAGACACAATAAACAGATTTGTCGCGGTTACGTATTATGCGGTTTCTCTTAATTAAAACGTGTTCATTTAATATTATTGAGATGTGATGTCTGAAGGATTCTAAGGCTCCAAGGTGAAACACTGAAAGATTTGTTCTTACAAGTTCTTCAGATATTTACGATGGTTTTTGCGCAAATTAAATGTATTACAATTTAATTTATGAGATGAAAAAAATACTTTGTAGAAGACCTGATTTTATTTTCAAGAAAAAAAATACAAAGTGTGGGGTTGTATTATCATATAAATATATATATATATATATATATATATATATATATATATATATATATATATATATATATATATATACATTATACAAAGGGATAAAACATTATAAAACAAAATAAGAGAACAGTGAGAGAACAATAGAATAATATTAAAAATTATAACAAAGGAACAGAAAGAGACAGATAATATGAAATGAAAGAAGCGAAACGACAACTGAGAAGGTTCTCCCTTTTTTGTTTACTTTAATTTCGTACCCTGATGATGCTTAGGTAACGCAAACCTGTCTGTCATAAAGATCAAAATAAAATTCGCTGTCTTATACGAAGTTTTTTATTTAATTTCATTATTATACGTATCTTCAAAAGCACATTATTTAAGCTCGAGCGATATAGCAGATTGGGTAATGCACTAACCGCTCAGTTCTGATGGCATTAAAACTAAAATAAATAAACTAAGTTGGTAAGCTTTTTTCAGTTTCTACGTGACGAAACCACTTTCAAGTGCAGTTCACTGCCCAAACTAGTGATGCTATGGCACTCCCGATTGGGGTATGTTGTGAGGCTGAAGAAGTGAAGAAGGGAGGGAGATGTCAAAGAGAAAGTTTGTGAAGTTAGATTTGCTGCTGAGTACAAAGTGAACACGTGGAGTGATAGGTTTGAAGAAGTGACGTTTGATAATTTGTTAACGAACATTGCAGATCGTAGCACGTTTGTTATTATTAATTATTTACAGGTAGGTTTGTATTGTTTGGCAACGGCGTTTGGTATTGAAACTTAGATGAAGTGAAACTTCTCATTATTGAAATAACGATTTTATTTATTCGCTGTGAATTAAAATCACAATTTCGCATGTAGCAAATAGCATGCTGCCTTAAAATTTACATAATAAATATACTATGTAATTAAAAATAATTATTTAAGTTGGGGTGTTTCAACTGTCGTTTTATTTTACGTCGTCACAGTTAGACGATTAGCCCCATTTTGAATTACTTACATTTGAACGATCCCTATTAAACGGCGATTTTAGGGCCGTTTTAACTTTTTATCAAGCTGTGATCAACCCTCAACCATACCGATAATGCTGTTAATAATAGTATTTCCTTTACTTTGATTAAACAATTTTTTTTAATTTGTTAATACTTTTCAGCTGGATTTTTTACTCCCTTAGCTTTTAGTAAACTGTTTTGTAATATTTTGTATTTTTATTTTGATGTATGCAAATTATTTATTCACATTTTTGGTAAGAAAAAAAAATACAATTTACAATAGTAGAACGAAGCACATAAGATCACTATTCACGTATATATATATAAGAGTGCCAAGACTTGAGGCTTCTTTAGGGCTTTTGGAAGGCTATTAAAAAGATTTTATTTATTTTATTTACTCTAGATGTAGGTAAACGTTAAATTTTATTTTTAATAATGAATATAGAAATAATATAGTTTGGTGACCAGATCTGAATAGCCAGGTACTTCTTCTTCCCCACCTATTTTTTCTCCTCGATACCCTAAACATCGTAACACACCCCAATTGGGAATGCCATAGTTTCACTGGTTCTAGACGGTTGGGAGCAGTTAGGACTCTTGTAAAGTATTCACTATAAAAATACAATTAAAAAATGTTAAAACGTTTGAACGATCCTGGTGGAATATTACGTAACACACCTGTATCCATTTTTTTCTGACACCTGCATATTATTTATTTACACTGTTAAAGGCTTTTACACAAATATTTACATTTAAAAAAAAATAATGTACTGATAAACAGTGCAAAAATATTGTACAAGAAAGAAAAAATAGTATTTACTAGCAGATGCATCCAGAATTAATTATTCCATCAAAATAAATCAACTCTACTTCATTACAAAAACTTTACTAAGGTATGCTTTTATTGTGAAATTGACGTACTTAATATATCAACTCATTCATTCAAAAACTTTGGAGTTATGAGGGAACTAAAATCTCCTATTCTCCATCACCTCGAGTAAGGGAACTGCTGAGAATTTACTGACCGTTAGGCGGCAAAAACTTAAATTAATAATTGTGTGTGTGGGTTGTATATTTTAAATGGGAAGTATACCTTTCCATATAAAAAATACTAACACTTTATTTCAGCAACGTAATATGGTACCTGTTTTTTTTATTATCTAACGGTGGGGGGGGGGAGATAGTTGAGGCCTTCATCAAATAATATCGACAACATCAGAATATTTGTTTTTTAAAAGCGTTTGTTCGACATAACATGTCCACACATCATTTTCATTTGAATACTACTTGATATCTGTGAAAAATCACGAAATAATACTTGACCTGTCAAGGAAAAGTATTAGTTAATTTAAACCACCCATTTCAAATAAAGAATAATTTCTGGTGGAATATAATGAAGGTAGGTATTTTAATAGGCAAGTATGGTTAAGAAAGGATTATTTTTCAAATTTGGAATTCTTTTGACACAAGTTACAAATTATTAAAGTTCACACTCGGACGGCCGGACGTACTCACAGAGAAAATTATTTATAGCTCACGTATTTACTGTACTTATCGCATCAAGAAAACATTGATTTTTCATTTCGTAAATGGGTGCCACCGCTCTGAGTGACATGATATCGATTATTAAATTCAATGTACCTGAAAAAAATATTTCGGAGTTATCGTAATGAACACTGCTTAGTTATAAGTAAGGTTGACACATATCCAATAGATCTCTTATATTGATTTGAGACTCTGAGCCAAGAACCCACTGAACGGAAAATCACAAGAAGTGTAAGATATACCAATTTTAAAGAAAACCAGTTTCGCAAATTTACATTAGATTATTGGACTCCTAGGCCTCAGTCAGGCCATTAAAAATGGGTCTCAGTTCAAAAGTTAGATATTGGAATATTTTTAAAAAAATTCTCTCGGTTAATTATTTTTGTGGAAATAAAAGATTTTGAGTTATACGAGTATGTGTTTTTGGTGTAATTTTTGGTCAGCGTTCACATGACGATTTCACTTTCGGCAAATATACTCGAAGTGCTGCAATAGCGAGGAAGATCAAATGATATTCTGTATGCGTTGAAGCAGCCTCAGTGGTCGAGTGGTAAGACGCTCGACTACAAATCCAGAGGTCACGAATTTAAGCGATGCGCGCGCAAATAACTTGCATTTAATTAAATGTATCATAGCACATTTAATTCATACAAAATAATGTAAAGTATATTTGCCGCACGTTCCGGAGTGGTAGATACTCTAAATATCGCCCTGGTGAAAGACCACCATTCATAATTGAAACGTTGCTTGAAATGGCTTAGGCCGTGTTTGGTGACCAGATCTGAATAACCAGGTACTTCCCAACCTTCCTCTTCCCCATCTACTTTCTCTCCCCACTACCTTCAACCTCACAACATATACCATCTCTTAATGTGTTTGGTGAATAACTGTTCTTATGAGATCTTGTTAAATAAATTAATTAATCAACAACATACCTCAATTGGGGGGGCCATAGTTTCACTGGCTCTAGACGGTTAAGAGCAGTTGGGGTTCTTGTAAAAAGCAGCGCTCTTCAATTTTTGTTGCCTGCTCTTACGTGTGAATCAAAGCTCAGAAGTAGGTGAAAATTGAGCTTACTTCGAGTAGACAGACACGCCCATAACATACCTCCATCGGTATATTTCTTTAGTGCAAAAACCGCAAGTACAAAATCTTGTCACACCCCATATATTTCCAAGTGACGAGGGTGTAAGCGAAGGGCTGAAAGGGTTGAATAGCTGTTTCGCCTGGCATCACAAGCACTATGTCTGCTTTATGATACGTTATAGTTTCTACCAAGAAGTTATCACAGCCCATAGATACGGCGTGTCGGCTAATAAAGTCGAATTAATTTACCGTTAACCTTCGGAGTCCATTTGGCAATTTATTGTCCATGAAGAATAACGTAAAACATGTCTGATGGCAATACAATGATGGCTCCCTTTTGGTGGAAAATATATTTTTTAAATAATTGATCAAGTACTAAATAAAGCTCTACGTTTCTTATGTCCCTTGCAACTGTTAGAAAAAATATTTGGGTGTAATATATGAATAGTTTCTCTAAAAAATATCCGATTTTTTAAATTCTTTCAAAGCTATTTTTACAAAGTTTCGAATTGTGGTAATAAAACAAACAAATTGAACACAATAATTCATTGAAAACGAAAATCAAAGGATTTTTTATGCTTCTTGCACTGTAGGCAAATCGAAGTGTATATCTTTACTGCAATGCTATCCTTATTGCTGCATACCATGCATCGCCGTAAATTACACCCCGGTAATGTATCTAAACCAAAAATTATCATCAGCGTTGATATTAATGAAGGTATTACAGGAAGAATTTTGACACGGAAACAGAAATATCACGAGTTCCATACACACAACTGTCACTACCGCGAGTCAAACTTGAACTGAAGTGTGAAGCGCTGTCGCGTCGTTGGCACTTTTGACTTGATCAAGTAACCGCACCGCTGTGTTTTTCGGTACCATAACAGTTAAAGCTGAGACATCGTATGGCTAGGTTAAGTAACTGCGTAATACTTTTTCAAGAAAATGGTCGATATTGTGTAGGATTATGGGAGTATTTAGCCAATGAAACATAAATTCGATCACAAAGAAGATCCCAAAGAATAAATATTCAAAAAAAATACTTACTACGCTGATTGCTTCACTTCAAAGCTGACCTTTTTCTAAGCCACTTATCCTGGTCGTACCAACAGCCGCCCTACTCTTGTTAAGTTGGATGGTTTTACTAACCTGGGGAAGAAAAATTCAATTACTTAGACATGAAAATGAATTTATACAGTTTTTTTTTTTGTAGACACAGAGAAAATGGATTGGGAAATAAGTGTAAAAATATATAAAATAAATATGTTGGAAATTGAATTTGAAACATTAGTTAGCAACAAACATATATTTAAATAAAATCAATAAACAACAATACAAGTATGAAACAGAAAAAGTCATAAAATAAAAAGACAATGGTCACAACCGAGACTCGAACTCGGATCCTCTACTCTATCTAAAAATTGAAAAAATAATATCAATATTCTTCAACGAAAGTATGAGATCGATTAAGAATGTCAGTTTCTAATAAGGTTCCAATGGCTGAATTGGTTGAAGCGTTACTCTCGGATAGAGTATAGGATCCGAGTTCTAGTCTCGGTTGTGACCATTGTCTTTTTATTTATGGATTTTTTCTGTTTCACGTTTGTGTTGTTGATTATTGATATTATTTGAATATCTTTAAAAAATAAGCATTAATGCTTTAAAGTTAATTCCAATTTCAAATATATATTTTTACGTGTCAGTGTAAAACATGTTCCTGGAGGTATATTATAAGGTCCTGTTTTTCTATAATCCAAATCGCAGCAGTATACAGTCCCTATACTTTTGTTTAAACCTCGTTGTAATAATCAATTTGAAACAAAACTCTTTTATTTATAGATCTGCAAACTCATTTAACTTTAATTATTACCACATCGACATATTTGACTCGACTATCCGTGACATTAAAGTAAAATCCATTACACGACTGCATACAAACTAGATCGCTGAAACTAACTTTTCATCTACTCCAGTCTTTCTTCCCTTTATCCTATTCCCATGTTTCTCTCCATCTTCCTCTCCCCCCACCAACTTAGTTAAGTCACTAAGATAAAACTTTATACAGTCACACTTTATTTATCATCAGCATTTTTATTTTTTGTTGTTGTTGTTTTTGTTTTTATTTTATTGTGAACACCGCACAAGATTCCCAACTGCTCTCAATCGTATAGAGCCAGTGAGACTATGACATCCCCAATTGGGGTATGTTTTGAGGCTGAAGGTAGTAGGGAGAGGTAAGAGATGGGAAAGAGGAAGGTTGGAAACAGTCTGGCTATTCAGATCTGGCCATCAAACATGGCTAAAGCCATATCAAGCAACGTTTTAATACTAAATGGTGCTATCTCACTAGGGTGATACTAAGAGTTTCTACCACTCTGGCACGTGAATAAACTATATATTATTTCATATGAAATAAATGTGTTATGACACTTATTGATCAAATAAAAGTTATTTGCACACGCCGGGTTTGAGCCCGCGACCTTTGGATTCGTAATCGAGCGTCTTACCACTTAGACATGGAGGTCGTCAACTTACAATATTTGGCGTGATGTGTTATTCATATTATAATATACTAATATACTAATGCATGGTGATTGGGGCGAGAAAGAGGCGATTATTCATATGATGAAATTGAACAATTATTGAAAATGTCTTCATTAGAAAAGCGCAGGAAAGACTTCGATTTAATTTTCATTTACAAAATTATTAATTGTTTTATTGACTCACCTTCTCTGTTGCGACTTATCCAGTTCAACATTCCTTGCCGTAGACTCAGAAACAATGAATTGCTGTTCCTCAATCATCACAATACTAATTACGGGTATAATTCTCCAATGTCCAGAATGTCAAGACTTGTTAACTCAAGCCATGGTCTTGAAATTTTTGGTAGCAGTCTAAATGATTTTCGTCATGCTTTACGACTCTACCAAAACTTCGACTGGACCATGGCTTGAATGTTCTCTCTTATGTTTATTTTGCCTTATTTTTGTCATCGCTTCATTTATTTCAATTTATATGCTATTCCTTCTCTGTTACTCTTTTTTATATTTCGTGTTTTATATGTATTTTTGTAATTGGACTTTAGTCCGTTAATTCATAAATAAATAAATATGCATTATATTTTGATTTTCTGTTCATTTTCCTAAATATAAATAAATACGTAAATACCAAAATTGAAAGTGAAATAATTCTGTACCGATTGTAGGCAGCAAATTAAATTACAAGTGTAAAAATGTAACGCTTAAAGAAAAAATTTAAATTCTGTGTTTCACCTTACTGCAGTTTTTTTTCAGTATGCAATGTTTTGCGAAAATAGATGAAAAAAGAAGTCTGGGACGTCTCAAAAAGACATTTCACTGTCAAATTAACCATTCATAATTTTCTTTCTGATCATGAACGTACATACGTACGAGTGTGAATTTTCTGTATTTGGAACTGATCTCAATTGAAATTGTCAAACTTTCAGAAGAATCTTTTTAATTGACGGATTAAAGCAGCCAATATTTTTTCTTGGCAATTAATGTAAGATTCCATGATTTGAACGGATAACAACTAATAAATCAAGAACTTGAGCGGAGTTTTTCCAAAAGTCAGAATAACATAAAAGTGAATTTGAATTTGGAGAAAGCAATTAGTGAATGCCAGTAGATTATGTGAAACTAAATCACCTTTGCTTATCCTTACAGTAAAATCGCGTGGCGATCAGTTATTTAATAATATTGTAAGGTTTACGAGCTTTTATAAAATACCACCCTTTTCACAAATTACATTTAAGTTATTATTGGCTGAGTTATTGCTCGGACCTTTTTTCAAATCGCCATATAAAACACAGTTTATTGGACGTTTGGTAATAAAGCAGTTAAATTCAATTAAACGGACCATACATGAACATTGCGAAGAAATCGTAAAGTGAAAGTTTTTTTTAACACTGAATTGAAGTGGGAACCGTATGGCCATACGTCAGATATGAGTGATAATTATTTGAAATTACTTTCTATAACCTTCTTTATCCCCGTCTCATTTTAATCCCAGCTTTAAAACATACCCCAAATAGGGATGCTGTAGCACTGGTTTCAAACGGTTTAGACTTTGGTGCGTTATTGTTCACATAAAAAACCTTTGAATAAAAGTTATAATTTTAAATTTGGGTAGGTACTTTCTAATTACAGCTGAGAAAAAAGTTTGTAGGCAGGTTCTTCATGCTTCACCCGCCTTAAAGTCGTGAAAACATATCGATTGAATCACAAACTTTTTGTTCTGTTTTTTTTTGCGATTTTTTTTTTATTTTTCTCTCTTGTTTCATTCATTTAGATTAATTATCTATTTCACTTTTTTCTTCGTAGAATGTATCATAAAAATTAATATAGTATTTATTGTTGCATTGCTTTCACTCATAGGCGAATAATTCAGTAAATTAACCCTAATGTGACTGAAGAAAATTCCACCTTTTTTAAATTCGTACAAAGATTTCTTTTACCGTTTATCATTTGCTGAAGTTTGCTGGACCACTTTAATGACGTAATATTTCTCGACTCAGTTCAATACTTGGGGAAATGGAAATGAATTATACCCAGTACCATTTTTTTATTTTAAAATGGTTAATAATTACCATACGTACAACCTTAAAAAAAAATCATATAAAACACATGAAGATACCCGGGTACTCTTTTTTTAATCATCAGAAGTTGTAAATTATACTTATTTTTTTCCACTAACATACCACCCTCCACATATCCAACGGTTATGTTCAATTGTTCATTTTTACTATTGTGGAGAAGTCCGGATGTTTCAGCCGGTAAGACTTACTGGAAAATTTAAAAAATCTATCTTGAAAACCGAAGAGGGTACCCTTTCAGTCACATGAAGGTTAAACAAATATGATATAGTATAAAAATATAAATACGTTTGATACCTCGCAAAATAATCGCAACACTAAATCATGACATACACATCAACTACACATATCTAAATTATGCACATCCTTTGGACAAAAACGTTACAGAAACCAGGCTATTAAACTTTATAATTCTCTTCCTACACAAATCAAAACATCTACACTTGCACAATACAATAAACATGTTTGCCACTGATTACAAACCTCCTAATTTAAAATTATGTACATTCATAGAAATAGTGATACTTGGGTAATTTATTTAATTGTATAATATTTTTTTATTTTTTTTGTGTTTAAGTAACTTTATTAATTTTTTTTCACTTATATTTTTAATTTAAAATTGTTTTGTTTTATTATATAATTTGAAAAATGTCCACCACATCCCATGCAAACTTAAAACGTGGAGAACAATGTATGTACAATATTCTAAAAATATTAAGTTAAGTAAATAAAAATAGCTATTAATAAATTTTGATATTTTGTAAAAAATATATTTTTTTTTAAATCAGAGTTTATATTTTTTCACTGATAGTTGATGAAAATGCCATATTTTAACGAAAATTACATAAATATTTTTTACGCCGAGTAATACCGTCAACTCGTAAATCAATCAGATATCAAAATAACACCTTTCAAATCACTTTTAAAAAATACTCAAACAAAAACAAATATTTCTCAAAAACGCAGATGGCAAATATTCAAGTTCTCACCCGATGAAATAATGGCGAGTACTGCAATAAGAAGCCTAAAATACACTGACCAAATTGATTGGAATGGCTTTAGCCGTGTTTGGTGATCAGATCTGAATAGCCAGGTACCTCTAAACCTTCCTTGTTCCCATCCCCTTCCATTTCATACTACTTTTAACCTAACAGTATACTCAAATTGGGGATGCCATAGTCCCATTGGCTCCAAGATAGTGTGGAGGGAAGAGAGAATGGAAAGAGGAAGGTGGAGAAGTGCCCGACTATTCAGATCTGGTCACCAAAAACGTTTGAAGCCATTTCAAGCAACGTTTTGATTCTGAATGGTGATCTTACACCAGAGCTATACTTGGATTATCTACCACTCTTATTAATTAATCTTTTTTATTTCATGTATTTATTTAAAAACTAACGGACTATTGTCCGATTACAAAATAACTACATAACAAGAAATGGAAAAATTTCAACATTGTAAAAACAGCACATACATAATATAATATAATAATGAAGTAATGACAAAAATGAGACATAATATACATTAAAAATAACATTCAAATCAACGCCAAGTTCAAGTCGAAGTTTTGGTAGAGTCGTGAAGAATCACAAAAATCATTTAGACTGGTACCAAAAATTTCAACATCTTGGAATTTTTTTTATATGAATTAAAATTTATTTTATATAAATTAAATGTGAAATAACACATGTCAATTAAATAAAATGTATTTGCACATGTCAGGATTCGAACTTGCGACCTCTGGATTCGTAGTCGAGCGTCTTAACCACTCGACTACGGAGGCCGTCAAATGTATGCCTTACCGTCACAGTTAACGTAAGTCTGATAAATTAAAAATGCGTTTGAAAATGTAGTTAAGAAGCAATATTTAACTTACTTACTTACTTGACCCGTTAAGTTCGTAATATGATGTCGATAATGTTTAATACTTAAACTTTAACTTATAACCTCAAAATGGCTTAAGTTAGGGTAACGACCCACGCTAAAGGACACGGCGGTAATATTTTTATAGCCGTTTCATTGGTCGTAAAATTGATCGACCCTTTTTGAATTTAGAACGCGGAATTCCTGAAACTTGCCGGATATGAATTAGGTTACATGTACTTTGGTCTTCATCAAAGTAATTTTTTTTTTTGAAAAGGAAAAAGTATATACTAATATTGATTTCCTTTTTCAGTACGTACGATAGAATGAACCTTAACTTTTCAAATTCGGAACTTATATTTATCGAAATTATTAAATTTGAAAGATCATCTTTTCAAATCCCTACCTACTAAATACACATTTGTATATATATTTTATTTTTATAATGAATACCGTACATGAGTCTCAACAACTCCCAACCGTCTAGAGCCAGTGACACTATGGCATCCGCAAATAGGGTATGTTGTGAGGCTGAAGGTAATGGAGATGGGAAGGAGATTGGTAAGAGGAAGGTTGGAAAGTACCTGACTATTCAGATCTAGTCACCAAACACGGCTAAAGCCATTTAAAGCAATGTTTCGATTCTGAATGTCGGTCTTTTACCAGGGCGATACTTAGAGTATCTGCCACTCCACAAAAACTCCACTCCACTCACTGCTGAAATAGTAGATACATTCAACTCCACTGAATCTAGTTACAAGAAGGCTATAATAGCATACCTCTTTCAAAAATATTACTGTTAATTTATTGCATTTTAATATTTCTATTAACTTACTTATGTTTTTGGGTGCTAATCATTTACTCCATGTTATTTTTATGTCACTATTATTTTATGTTATATATTACACTGTTATGTTGAAGCCCATGAGGGCGTATATAATTAAATAAATAAAAAAATGGAGCATTGTAAGTCATCATTATCATTGCTCGATTTATTATGCGTTACACAAATAAAGTTGCGTAAATAGACAAAATGTGTAATTTTCATGCAGCCTCGAGAGTTTTTTCTACCTCATAAATGCAGATTTTCTCCGTTTTATAATAGGTAAGGGTTGGATTTTGCCATTGTTGTAAAAAGTACGACATTTAACACAGCTCAGTACATTTTCTGACGAACTGTTTCATTGTACTGATTGTATCTGGGTCGTCGTGAGATTCCAGTTTAGTTGTTCTAAATATTTTGTAAGAGCGGTTACACCATGCAGGTAGGTACAAGTCAATGAACGAACTTTACCTCATTATAATATATTTTTAGTTTGTTTTGCTTGTCATCATTCAGTAGAACGACGCTCAGCTGTTCAGCTCTTTATTCAAATTATTTTGTACCGATAACATTAACACATTATTCCCCTTTTTGCATTTTTCAAATCGTTACCTTGTGAACTAACTAACTAACTAACCATCAGGCCGTTTCCCCGCAGGGGTAGGCAGAGAGGACGGACCGTCATATAACTCTGTCTTGGCACACATTCCTTGCTTCATTCACATTCATACATCGTCTCATACATACTCTTCTGTTATTCTGACTCTTCATATGACCCGATTCAAGTATTTGATTTACTTGATCGTGCCATATCTTTCTCGGGCTTCCGCGACTTCTTTTTCCATTTACTTAAGGATCATATGTTGTGAAATAATATTATTGATTTTTTTGAATACCAACGCGTTAATTGTGTTAAATTTATTTATTTTCAAATTTTTACATTAAATTTAATTACAATTACTTAAAACTAAGGCTTTTCTGATTTTACATTTATTTTTAAAATTAGAAATAGTATTTTAACCAACACTTTTTTTTGTTTTTGTTTACGTGATTACCGCACAAGAGTTCCCAACCGACTAGAGCCAGTGAGACTATGGCATCCCCAATAGGCGTATGTTGTGAGGCTGAAAGTAGTGGGGAGAAGAAGGAGATGAGAAAGGGGAAGGTCGGGAAGTACCTGGCGATTCAAATCTGGTCACCAAACACGGCTTAATCCGTTTCAAGCAACGTTTCAATTCTGAATGGTGGTCTTTCACCAGGGCGATACTTAGAGTATCTACCACTCCGGAACGTGCCGCAAATATACTATATTAAACACTCACGCCGTTTCCCCACAGGGGTAGGCAAAGAAGACGGACCGCCATACAAATCTCTATTGGCACACACACCTTGTTTAATTGACATTCACACATACACTTCTACTATTATTATGCAAGAAACAGCAACCATAGATTTAATTTTAGTAACACAAATAATCTGCAAAAAAATCTAAAGAACATGAGCACCAGTGCTTTTATTGAAGGTATGATCTTTTTCAATAAGATGATTGGCGAATTCAGAAAAACCGTAGTTATTTGAACATCAGAGATGTTCTTTGCTATTAATATATTTATGAAATTGCTGACAATTAAAATATAGGTAAGTTTATTTGATTTATTTGTCTTGATAATGAATGCAAAGTGCCTACAAAATTTCATAAATACACAAAAATCGTAAAACTTATTAATGAGTCTTTGAAAGAAAAATTCGATATTTAGTGTGTTACTATTTTCATCCAAAATCTCATACAAAATGGATAATCCAATTCTCATAAACGCCCATGAATCATTCAATACTATAATTCTATAATAATAAAGGCCTGCAATGCCTTGTCCCAGGAATTCGAATTAAGCGGGCGCCTCCGCTTTATTGCCAGGATTTAAAATAAAAAAGCCCACCCTAGTGGTAACATTGCTCAAAATATCGTTTATGGGTTAGCTACATCTTTATATTTCGTAGGAAGCAATGACTTCGTGGTTTGACAATTTAATGAAAATAATATAATTACTTTGTATAGGACCACAAGCTTAATTCTTTTTTTTTATGAACGACCGGTTTCGCTTTGCCTACGCATCATTAGAATTATAATGTCACAAGATAAAATTCTATTATTTTCTCAATGTTCTCTTATTTTATTTTATATTGGGTTCTCTCTCTGTATGTATATACATGGCCTGTTCAAAAGAAAAGGTTAATTTTGAATTTTCGCGGGCTGTGTACATTCGATTTACGATTATTTTTTTCGTTATGTTGGTACACATATTTTTATCATATTTTAGCATTATCAGCCATTTTGGATTTAGTGGTTTGTTTTTGACAACTGGAAAGGTAAGTCACGTTTTTGTGTGTTCATCGATTTTTTACTTTTGAAAAAAATGGATCATAGAATATGTATTAAATTTTGCGTTAAAAATGGAATAAAGTGCTCCAACGCACTTAAAATGTAGACCGGAAAATCTTCTCACAGTCGAGCTGTTAAACATTGTAACGAGTCGTAAAAGCGACCCGTTCTAATTTACGAATGTCAAACGTGTAAATATGTTGGGCGCGCGTTTGGAGAGTTTCTCGACTATCCACTGGCGCCAAAAGGATCAATGATGCAAAATCCTCTGAGCATCTTCCATTGAAATATTGGTAGAACAAGAACAGCATTCCCACCGGATACATGGGCTCCAAAGATTGCAATCCCTCAGTGTAGAAAAAAATTTAAAATTTTCGAAATGAATTAAAAAGATTTTTATATATTGGGACAGTCAAATTTATCTGGTTCACCTTTATTAACGGGTAGTTATAACATTAAAAAAATCTCAAACTGATAAGTCGTTATGATATTCCGATACGAGAATAGTTTAACCGACAGTTTGATAATGCCTTCAGAAGGCGAAACAGCTGTCACGCGTAAAAATAAATACCTAGCAGAACTTTCGACTAAAAAACGTTATTTAAAAAAAAAAAAAACTAAGAATTAAACTGGAAAAAAAAAAAAAATAAAAAAAATTTTTTGTTTTTAAGCCACTTTATTTATATACATATAACAATTCGACCGGTTTCGGTTAAACTTAACCTTCATCAGGAACGTATAAAAATAAAACTTTATAAAAATTTTATATTTTATATTAAAGTTTTATTTTTATACGTTCCTGATGAAGGGTTAAGTTTAACCGAAACCGGTCGAATTGTTATATGTATATAAATAAAGTGGCTTAAAACAAAAATATATTTTATTTTTAAATTATAATGTCAAGCTACAAAGTGATTGCTTCCTTCGATAAATTAAACTGGAGTTCTAGAAAATAAACTGTAAAACAATAAATATATAGTTCATAAACCTCTAAAAATACTTCAATTTCAGTGAACAGTTGATTTTTTTTTCCATTATCCATTTTTGGATAATGCAACCCCTAAAATCCAAGTTGATACTCCTGCAAAGCCTACCTAAGCGCTTTGCTGTGAAAAGTAATGCCGTCATGAAAGCTAAGGATTGGTAGATTTTTCAGGTTCACGCGCTTTCGGGTACCCCTGAGGACAATTTGAATAAATTCTGAATAATTTTAGAGACTGTGCTCCCTACACATGAACTTTGTAGCCAGGCTTCACCGTTGTATATTGTTCTTATCACAGCTATTATTTGTAAGGATCAATACAAATATTCAATTTGGGAGATATTCGATATCTGGTATATTTATTGTAAGGTGGGCGATATTGAACTTTAAAAAAACTATTTGAAAAGGTATCGCGTTTTTTAAATTGAAAACATTGACATTTTCCTCAAACTCGACATAAAAAAACTACATCTTTAGGTACAAGGCACCAAATGGGCTAAAACCATTAAACAAGACTGATCTCTGCGTGAGAGGCAATCTTACTCAGAGACAATTTATCCCCGGGGTGTAGCATGGCCCTATCGATAGATTAGCAGAACCAGTACGACTAATTTAGCGGTCAATGCTTGTGATTTATATGTTCACAAAAATTAGAATTATAAAAAATGTGCAAAATTGTATAAAAAGTTGTGAATTCTAAATATTTCACAAAACGGTATTACTGGTTGGAAAACCTAAAAGAAAGAGTTAAATATCACAAAAACTCCACTGGAAAGCTTCATTGAGATGACATATATATCTTTTTTTACAGTGAATACTG
Source organism: Drusus annulatus (assembly GCA_022651775.1). Classification (NCBI taxonomy): domain Eukaryota; kingdom Metazoa; phylum Arthropoda; class Insecta; order Trichoptera; family Limnephilidae; genus Drusus; species Drusus annulatus. The sequence goes on from JAGWCC010000231.1 coordinate 1,094,120, forward strand.
CACAAGAGTCCCAACTGTTCCCAACCGTGGGACTAAGACATCCCCAATTGAGGTATTTTGTGTGGTTGAAGGTAGTAGGGATGGAAAGAATATGGGAAAAAGGAAAGTTTCAAAAGTACCTGGCTATTCAAATCTGGTCATTAATCCACCACTCTATAGTATATAGTAATGTTTACATGTTGCTTCTTTATACACGAAAATTTTCTCAATTATAGAGGTAATTTATCATAAACTAAACCAAACTAGAAATAATTACAAGGAAGAAAAAACATAAGGAGTGATTTCATCTACTGAATTTGGTATTTTTTTTGTCAAAAAAATCTTTTTGTAATTAGCAATTCCCTAATCTATTGTAAATCCATTGCATTATCTATATTATATTATATTATATTAATAATTGCTTTTATATGAATTAAATATGTTGACACACATGAATAATAAAATTTATTTGCGTACGCCGAGTTTGAGCCCGCGACCTCTGGATTCGTAGTCGAGCGTTTTACCACTCGACCACGGAAGCCATCAAATGTTCAATAAATAGAGCTACATTTTAGTCATTATTATAATTTTTCACAATAATAACGTAAACACTGTAATAACAATATGTAACTATAAATACAAATACAATAAATTAGATTAGAAGTCATGGGTTATAGATTTGGAAATTATAATAATACCTAAATCCCTAGCAATCTGATTTTTTTCATAAATGATGCATGGTAGGGTTAACATGGGGTCTAATAAATCATTTATTTATCTATGATCATTAAGACTGTGTAGGTATGATTAAAGCAGAAGTTACTTCGGGAGTAATAAATTATCTATTGAACAAGCTAGGATCAGATTTCCCTATTGAAACCAGAAAACACATTACGATTTAACTTGGATCTATATTAAATTTTATTTTCTAAAAAAAAAAACCATTACATAAAGTTATTCAAAAGATTTTTTTCTTAAATCAGAGCATAGTATATTTTCACTTCCATCCAAATTGAAGGACACATTTTCGGCTGGTGTTTTTGAATTGTCCTTAGGCGTAGAAGTTATGGCAAAGTTAAGAAAAAAAAATAGTTTATACTTTTTATGGTTTAAGAGCTAGCCGTACAATATTTATTTGTTTAATAATAGAACAATAATATTTATTTTTTAATATTAAACTTACTAACTAACCATCACGCCGTTTCCCCAAAGGAGTAGGCAGAGAGGACGGACAGCCATATACTCTGTCTTGGCACACACTTCTTGCTTCATTCTTATTCATATATACTCCTGTTATTCTGACTCTTCACATGGCCCGAATCTGGCATTTTTTTTAAAGAAAGACAAATTTTCCTAGGTTACAGATAACCTGACAATATTTGAAAAACTCCTACTGCCGTCATGATAAGTGGAAGATGTTGCTAATGCAATGATGGAGGACTTAGCTAGCAATAGAATTGAACCCACGACGCTCGAGTGGGAATCCGACGCGTTTATCTACTCAGCTACTAACCGGTCAAATTGATTCACTTGATCGTGCCATGTCTTCCTCAGGCGTCTCCGACCTCTTCTTCCAAGCCTTGAATTCTTTCCGAATATCTACATTTTTAACACGGTCAGACATGGTTTTACCGCATAAACACTAGAGATGGTCGATATCACAATAGAGTGTACATGCGGTTCCAGTTACCGGTGACTGGCGAGGAACCGGTTATTTATCCAGCTCTTTTTGGAACCGGTTCCTAGTGCCAGAAAAGTTTCGCGAAAGAGATTTTTTCGAAAAGTAATAGCAAATCGACAAAAGTTTCTCGCCAAAAAAAAGTACTAGTTGATAGAAATTTGAAAATGAAAATAACTGAAACTGGTTCCTCGCCCAAAAACCACGAAAAGAAAGGACAAAGGATAACGATATTTTCATTTGCGAAAATTTGAAACCGGTTCCTTTAATAGAAATAATATCAACGGTTCCAGTGACCGGCTAGGAACTGGTTCCTTTTAACCGGGACAGGAATATCGATCATCTCTAATAAACACCTCAGGGATCTCATTTGTAGAGCCGTCAGTACCTTCCTACTCTCCACCTTCCTCTGCCAGTTCCATACATCACTGCCATACATCAGGGTTGGTATAAGCACTCCATTGTGGACTGCAAGCTTAGCTTCCTTAGACACTTTTGTCTCGTATATGCGCCAACAGCGATAAAAAACAATAATAATAATAATATTTTAATATTATTTATTATAATTTTTCACGACTGCCCACAACACAAATGATGGGCCATAGCAGGTGAAAACATTTTTTTTTCTATAAGAACAAAGTATTTTTACCCTTTTCACTAGATAAAAATAATCGCTGTGCCGTTTCATAAAAGTAAAAGATTTATCATTATTTTCGTATTTTAGATTTTTCATATTTTCCCAATCCGCTATCTCGAGTGGTGCCATTGTACGTAAAATCGTAAAGAAAACGATTTTCATGTGAATAAACAAATTTAGTGTTCAAATCCTTTAAAGTAGTACCCATAAGACATAAAATATTTTTACCGGTGAATCTTTGAAAATATTTATCTTTTAGTATTTTTCGACTACCAAAATACTCAAATATCTGTTTTCGCGTTCATCGGAGTGAATTTAAAATAAGAACCATTGACTTAGAGAAAGCATTTTTTGCCAGTACGGCATGTTAAAAAATTGACCAGAAAACATAACAATAAACATTTTTTTCTTTTAAACTACTCTTGGTAATAGGTAGTTACTTTTCATCATCCATTGAATGCTATCAACGCCTTTATATTTTCTGCCTTTGAAACCTACGCCAAATTCAATATTAGCTATAGCTCAGAAATTTTGAGTGTGGATAACTGAAATACATATGCATTGAAGATGTGAAAGAAGGTGAGGTAGGAAGTTGGGGTGTAGTGGCCAGCGGTCCGAAGTTTTGAAATCAATCCTTGTTTATAGAATTCTCGAGGAAATGAAAATGAACTGAATGCAGTAGAAACGGTTAATTATTGTAGAATGACCATATACAACGTTGTGTAAGAATTGTGCAAGGGTTCAGATTTGCGAGAAACTTTTTTAAATTTCAAAACATCCAAATTACCCGATGGTGCAAGTGTTAACAATTGTAAAAATGTTTTTTTTGGCTTCAAGTAATAATGTTATTTAAGGATAACATTAGGAATTCCACTTTTTATGTAGTTATTAATATAAATTTATGAAGATATTAGTTCCAGGAGTCGCTTTTAATTCTGTTACGTTTTTAAGCAATTGATCATGTAGGGGATTATTTCAAGAAAATATATTTTGATATCATAACTAACTAACTAACCATCACGCCGTTTCTCCACAGGGGTAGGCAGAGAGGACGGACTGCCATATAACCCTGTCTTGGCACACACTCCTTGCTTCATTTCCATTCATACATCGTTTCATACATACTCTTCTGTCATTCAGTTTTGGATATGAAGAGCGGATGAGCGAAGAAAGGCGCATAAAGAGTATTTATGACGCAGAAGGGAATGGTAGAAGAAGTCGGATACGCCCATGGAAAAACATGGCATGATTAAATTAATCAAATTCGACCGGCTAGTAGCTGAGTGGACAAACGTGTCAGATTTCCACCCGGGTGTCGTGGATTCAATTTCTCTGCTAGCTTAGTCCTCCATCAATGCACAAGAAATATCTTCCTCTTATCATGGTATTTGTTTGAGTTTTTCGAATATTTTTTGGTTATTCTTAATTCGGGAATGTTTGCTTTTCTTTAAAAAAAAAAATGAGTCGGGCCATGTCAAGAGTCATAATAACAGAAGAGTTTATATGAGACGACATATGAATATGAATAAAGCAAAGAGTGTATTCTAAGACAGAGTTGTATGACGGCCCATTATCTCTGCTTACTCCTGCAAGAAAATGACGTGATGGTTAGTTAGTTAGTCACATGACTGATTTAAGGGCGAGAAAAATTTACTCAGAGATGAATACGATTCTGAAATGACGTTTGGATGGTTTAGACAAGTAGAACAGATGAAAGAAGAAATACTGTCAGTAAAATTTCAGGATATCGTCGCTAGAAAGGCAAGAGGATTTAAGCGACACTTTAAATATGCAGTTTGGATCAGTTTAAAGCGAATGTTCTGACTTCCATCTGATTCTGATTACTTTTGTGGCCCTTTAGCCATCTAAAATATATTTAACATTTGGGAGAAGGCTTGACTCAAGCGACACAAGTTTGGGACTTTTTTTTACTTTTTTTCACTTTCAAGTAATTTAGTGAGAGCAGTGAGTCACCTAAGTTAACTTATTTTTTCAAAATTCAACTAGGTACTGAATACTTATGAATAAGTATTCAGTACCTAGTATTGAATACTTATGAATTTTATTGTCAAACAACAAAAAAACTTGTAAGTACTCCGGTGTAAGCTTCCCAAAATGGCGCTTAATACCTTTTACCTCTCCGATGACGATATGCAAGTACCCGCGGTAGTGTAGTAGGTAAATCGGAAACACGATGTAAAACGTGGAACGGTCAAGTAAATTAAAATCTTGTCCGGTAACTAAAATCTGGTCTAATGTTAAAAATTCAAAAAGAAAACAAACTCGGGTTAAAAAAATCTGTGTGAGTTTTAGTAATCTGAGGTCCTTCATATCAATGGCATAAGCCATAATCCTTAGTAAAATTTGGTATAAAACCATTGAGGATTTTTTCGCACTTCCCTTAACCGTAAAAAAACCCTTATTAAACTCGAGTGAAGATAAAAATAATGTATTTCAGGGAGTAAAAAAGCGCCAAGGCAACGGAATCGGTTATTTAAATTTTTCAGAAAACGAAATTCGTTACCTCATCTGAATTTTTTTGAAAATTATCTGTTATTAAAGTTTTCATGAGGCGAACTTCAGTTGAGCGGAAGGGAAAACTTTTCTCTAAGTGATTTTTCTGGTTGTTTTTTTTTTCATCATTGATTTCCTCCGTGGCCGGGTGGTAATAACGTTGACAATGAATCCGAAAAAAAAAAATCCTCGAAATCATCGCTGGAAGTCGAAAACATATTTTATAAGTGGTAGATACCTACTGTTAGTATCGCCTTAGTGAGAGACTACCTATCACAATCAAATCATTGTTTTTTTGGTAATAGCCGTGTTTAGTTAAAAGACATGAATAGCCAAGTACTTTCCAATATTCCTCTTTCTCATATCCTTCCCCTCTTCGCTACTTTCATCTCAAACCCAGAGGTCACTGGCTGAAACCCGGCGTGTGCAAATATTTTTTTTATTTAATTAATATGTGTCAACACATTTGGTTCATTTAAATAAATAATTCATAATAGGTATATTTGCGGCACGTCTAGAGTGGTGGATACTATAAGTATCGCCATGGTGAAAGACCACCATACAGAATCAAAACGTTGCTCGAAATGGCTTTAGCCGTATTTGGGGATCAGCTCTGAATAAACAGATATTTTCCAACCTTTCTCCCTTCCATCTTCTTCTCCTCCCCACTACCTTCAGCCTCACAACATATCCTAATCGGGGATGCCATATTCCCACTGTCTTCAGACGGTTGGGAGCAGTTGGAACTCTTGTGCGGTATTCACTATTAAAAAAAATCCTACACAAAATGTTAAAACACTTAATTATCAAATTTGTGTTGAAAAAATGCAATAATTAATGTTTGTAAACAACGTAATGTTTCTCTACTAACAAAGTAAACCATCCTTAATCTCCCCACTCCTATTTCTAGCGAGGGTTTGCTTATCGTCTTTTAACCAGGTTCCAACTGAAGCACTCACGCTGTTCCTCTCCAATCTATTTTAATACCGCTCGCCACTTCGATGCTACAAGTAATTCAAATGCACCAAGCATGTTTATTTTTATACCGTGTTTTAATCTTCAACCTTGTTTCTACCAGGAATTTATATGGTGTTAACTGATGCAGAACTAGGGTTATATCCAGAATTGATCTAATTGTGAGTTTGAAATTCGTTTCTTTTAACCTTTATGTGACTGAAAGGGTACTCAAGTACCCTTTTCGGTTTTCAACAAAGATGTTCCATTAAGTCTAACTGGCTTAAGCTTCCTAATTTCTTCACAATAGTGAAAATAAACAATTAAACATAATCTTTGGATATGTGAAGAGTGGTAAATTAGCGGTAAAACGCTTAAGTATAATTTACACCTTCTGATGACTGAAAGGGTACCCGGGTACCCTCCATGTGTTTTATGTGGAATTTGAAGCTTATTCGTGATGTACTGTTGTGTTCAAAGTACATTAACTGTATCCTAAATACTATTTTTAACCACCTACTGAATTAAAAACCCTAACAAAAGATGGTACTCAGTGAAATTCCTATCCACTTCCTCCAGTATTTAACTGAGTCGAAATGTGTTACGTCATAACAGTAGCCCAGCAAATTTCAGCAAATGATATACTGTTAAAGAAACCTTCATATTAATTTTAAAAATGTGTAGTTTTTGTTCAGTAACATAAGGGTTAAATGACTGCTCGAAATAAGTAAATCTATAGAATCCCCAATTTGAGGAATGTTATGAAGCTGAATGTAGAAAAAAATAAAATCTAAAAACTTGTGGTTCTTATAAAACTAGATTGAATATTGTTCAAGCATTATTTTTCTATCCAATACAAAAAAAAATCACACACTAGAAAGAGATATTTTAATCACGTGAAGGTTCATTCGAATCCAAGCTCTCGAAATTGCTTATGTAACAGGAATTGTGAATCAATACCCTGATATTATGGAAGTAATAACATCATATTATAGTGTGTTAAACATATTATGCAAATGGACGGTTAACGGGAGATATATGACTATACATATTTTGATTAAAAAAAAACGAGTACAGCTGAGCTTATGGTGAAAACATTAGATTACCTGCTGCAAATTATAAGCAATATAACATAACGTGTTTACAATGTCCTTATTAAAAAATAAATGGAGTAGCAAATTATCAATAATTAACAAAATCTTACGGCGATGACTGTCAAGATATATCTTTATATGGATCCCTGTCCCAGGTCTGTATGTAGACATTTAATATTGATTCAATATTCTTATATTACCGTTGAAAATTCGTATATCATCGATTAGTCCATTTAAATATATAAAATAAACCTTTTAACTTACTTGATATACCCACAAAATCGTAAAATCACTTCAAATTGAATTACCTCATTCTCTATTCTTATGTTACCGTTGAAAATTCTTGTATATGTATATACAGTCGATCAGTCAATTTAAATGTATAAAACGAACTTCTTAATTTTACTTGATATACCCACAAAATCATTTCAAATTGAATTACCTCATGGACCATCAAAAATATGTTAATATCACAAACACGAAACTATCTTTAAGTGGGTGTAAAACGGTGAAGTACAAATTTGATTTTCTTACAACGAGCGAGGTTTTTAATTTCTTTCCCAGTGGAAACATTATAGTTTCAGTAAGACATCAACATTAAGAAACAAAGCGTTGCTTGAGACGGTTTAAGCTGGGTTTATAAACTAAATCGTGATAGCCAGTTACCAAAATAAATGCTTATCTTTCTTGTTTCCTTCTTCTGTCTTATCCCACTTAATAAAGTGTACCAAACGATTGTGTTATAGACCTACTGTCTTTAGCCGATGGGACTCTTGTGTGGTGTTATACTCATAAACGTTCCTGAATATCCCCTTTTATTTTAATATGTTTTTACTCTTGTGAGAATTGCTACAACGTTTCATAGTAATCAATTATATTTCTGAGACCATAGATTTGAGTCAAACTAGATGATTATTTTCCTTAAGGGGACTCATGAATGACGCTTAACGTTACTTTGTAGCATTCTAATACAAGTAATACTACAAATATTTTATTCTTAAATTTTGGGTGGTTGGAAAAATTTCCTAAGTTTCTAGTAAATACATTTTTTCAACTGTAATTCTTAAAATTCTATAAAAAACAAACTAAAATTTCAGTGAATAATGCAGTTTGGAAACTATCAAAGACGTTTTTGAACATTTTACTTAGAATTCCAGTATGCATTTGATTAAGAATTTAAAAGATTACTGTTTAAGTATTGTATTCACTGGAAACCTTGAAAAACATTCTTACTATCCATATAGAATTAAAAGATAAATAATTTGTAGTTTCGCTTGTACTAGAAATCCAAAAAGTGTACATTTTTGGGTGCTGACCCTTAATGAAGAGCATATAAAATAATGTACGTCTCTGATCAAATTTTCAATTTTAGAAGAATTTGGGAATTTGGGAAATATGTTTTGAAGAGAGAGAAAAGCTTATGTAGATATTAAAAGTAGGGCGAATGCAAGGAAATCTATTAATAAAGAACTGAACGTGATTGTTAGTAATAAAAAAGAGCGAAGTTAGCAGTCTACAATGAAACGTAGTGAATCATGAAACTGGCAGAGAAGATAAGAAAGTAGACTATGTGCATTTTAAATGAGATCCCTGAAGCGTATGTGTGGTAAATTATATATGACCGTGATAAAAATGTGGAGATCGGGAAGAAATACAAGGATAATGTTAGCCTAATGAATAGGATTAAAAAAGGGACGCTCAAATGATTTGGGCACGTTGAGTGGATAAATGGAAAAAGGAGTAAAAAATAATATACGATGCGAAAGTGATTAGTAGTAGAAATCGGAGACGCTTGAGGAAGAAATGACACGAACAAGCACTTGATTCGGCCCATATCAAGAGCCAACATAACAGAAGAGTATGTATGGGACGATGTATGCATATGAATGAAGCAAAGAGTGAATACATCAGGGAAGGCTTATAAACGCTATTAACAACGAGAGTCTTAGATACTCTTAGTATCGCTCTGGTGAAAGACCAACATTCAGAATCGAAACGGTGCCATAAACGGCTTTCGCTGCGTTTGGTGGTCAGATTTGAATTGCCAGGTACGTCCCGACTTTCCTCTTTCCCATCTCTTTTCCCTCCCCCCTACCTTCAGCCTCAAAACATATCTCGGTTGGGGTTGCCAGATTCCCACTGGCTTCAGGCAGTTTTCTGTATTCACTATCAAAAAAACAATAACTAGTGAACATAAATTACGCCATCTCTTAACCACATAATAATACAACTTGGTTAATTTATATAGCACTATTTTTTTGAGAAATATCACCTCAAGAGCATATATTAGACTCGATGTTATATTTTCAACTGGAAGAATTTTACTTCTGTTTTGTATCTCAATGAAACATACCTTATAATACCACTTTCCACAAAGGCAACTACGTGGGACGTCGGGTTAAACGGTATGTGAGTTTGCTTTTACACTAATGACACCGGGGTCACATCCCGGCGAGGCGCAGAATAACACTAATGACCCAACACTTGTGGCAGCCGTCAGACGCTAGCCATTACAATACGTTCAACTAACTTTCCGACCTCTTCCCATGAGTCAGACAGGAACAGGGGAGAGAAAATTTTTTAATAGATGGAAAAAAGGACATTTACATGCTGGGAAAAAAAAACTCGGTGGTGAAGTGATTACTATTTGAATGTAGTGCTTATTATTATCATGCATTAATTTATTAAAATAATGATATAAAGTTAAAAATATACATTTTTGATATATAACTCCCGAGGAGTTTTAAAAAAGATTTGCTAAAATATGTATACTCGTATTTACATTTTTTTATTTTTTTTTTGAAAGTTACACATTTATAAACATAATAATAAATTCTCATAAAACTGCTGCAATAGCAGTTTTGCAGCAGGTTATATAATGAAAAATCGTATAAAATTATAATTATTATAAAATAAATTGTGAAAAAGGATTATTTTTACAAATATAGACATACAAATTTTAAAAAGAAGTAAAAAAGAAAAGGGAACAATGAGTAAAACATTAAAAAGAACCTTTTTTATACACCGACCGGTTTCGGAACAACCATTCCTTCATTAGTGCAAAATATATACTTATTTTACATTTGTATTACAAAATTATGGGAGAATATATTTATTAGGTGTCGAAGTGAGGGTGAGGGCGTGACACTGAACCATTAAAGAGTGGGAGGGATAATATAGAGTGGTGAAGGAGAACATATCGTCGCTGGAAACGCAAAAAGGCTTAAGCGACACTTTGATCAAAAATGGGTTAAATATGCAGTTTTGATCAGTTCTTATGTCTGTGTTGAAGGCTGACTCTCGTTGATTTTGAAGAATTGTGGCCCTATAGCCATCTGAAATATATTAATAATTTTTAAATTCATTTAGGAGAAGGCTTGACTCAAGCGACACAAGTTTAAGTTCAGCTTTTTGATGCTTCAGGTAATTCAGTGAGAGCATTGAGTTATCTGGGTTAACTTTTTTTTCAAAATCCAACCAGGAACTGAAAACTTATGAATTTTATTGGAAAACAAAAAAAAAACTAACTTCTTAAAATGGCGCTTCAGCTTTTTTTCCATTCCGACGACAATAATTAAGGTAAGATTGTTTTTTTATTGTAAATAATGGGCAAATTATCATTCAAAGATTTCTTAATTTGTAAGGCGTCTAAATTTTCTAAGAGTTTTCCTTCATTATTAATATGAAGCCTTTAAATATTTAAACGTCATAAACTTGAAACAACTTTACTCTAAAAATATCCTATTGCACCAATTTAATAATGTCCACCATATGTTTGAAGAAAGGAAAATTTCTAGAACCTTAAGGCAGTCACACATAAAATTATTTAATATCCCAGCCTATAAAACCGCTTACGGACAACAAAGTTTAAGGTAAAACGCCACTAAGCAATTCAATTTTCTGCCCAGCACCATCAAAAACATACAAACCAAAAGCTCCTTTAAAAGCAATATCATTACTCACCTTAAAAACCAAGTTTAATTTATTTCTTAATATGTAGATTCTATATCTTCAAATATGTCATTTACTTTTATTTATTTTTATTATGTACAAGTATGTACTATATTTTTGATATTAACATGTTACTACTATGTAGTTAAAAAAAAATACTTTTGCAAATCGCCATACCAACATAGGCTTATGCCTAGTGGGATGGGCAATTTACCAACAAATAAAAAAATGCATGTTCAAGTAAAATAATTAAAAATAAAAATAAATAAATAATATATGGATAGCTCTGTACTACAACATTAAAAGGAGAATCATAAGAGACTAGGTTAATTGAACATCACAAATACCTTAAGAAAGATATTCACATACATATAGTTTTTACAGAAAGGATATATCACAAATTTATAAAGTTGTTGAGAAAATATCCTTTAAGTGCTTTTGCCAATATTTCTATTCGCAACTGGAAGTCTTGATTCATTAGGTAATGTATTGTATTGTGTATACGCGATGTATTGTAAGGAGTTTGAATATCAAATGTAGTTGTATGAGTAGGTGACGATAAGCGTATTTGATTTTGTTCTGGTGTATGTCGGTATTAAAGCCTGGTTTAATGTTGGTGTGTGACGAGTGTTGAATTATTTATTCATTCAGTCGTAATGTTATAAAGTTGTTCATTATATCAACTCAATGCCAAATAGTCAATAATCAATCTGAAATAGTAAAAAAATGGTGACTTCTGACATTTTAAAAATCACACCCTTATTTGTCAGGAATTTATAGATTTTCCATTTTTCATCATGAGCTATAGAGCTTTGAAATTTTTTTTTTTTTTTTTTCAAATGTTTGGTTAGGTACCATGTTGCTTGTTCCATTTTATTGTTTTCATCATGAGCTACGGAGTTTTAAAATTTTCATTAAACTGTCAAAAAGTTGGATTAGATGCCAACTTGCTTGTCACGTATTGTTTTGTTCTTAAATGTTTGATAAGTAAGTTTACAAAGTATATTTATGTGAAAATTTAATAAAATGTGTAATGTTTGACTACAAGCTGAAATAATCAAATAAATTAACAATATGGTTAAGTTTTGAGGTTAACTCTGTTTTCATCGGAGAAAGCGAAAATTTAAAAATAAAAAATTTCTAAATTAATAGTAGGTTGTGTTGTATCGAGAAATATGTTTTCCCTAAAAATATTTCCTTAAAGAATAGTTATTTAAAAAAAATAAGCATTTTTTTTTACATTACTTGTGTTCCTATATACCTCAAATACGTGAAATAAACACTTCATGAATCATAAAAAAAAAACGCAATTTTTCTCAGTGGCCGTTTTCACTTTACGCCGAAGGAGTAAGTCAAAGAAAACATCTGGAAGTCTGGATATGACAAATAAATTTATAGAGAAAATTTACCACCAAAATTCATAACTCTCTAGGATGTCTTATTTCCACCCTGCCTGGGAAATTAATGGCGCTTCTTTTAAGGGGAAATTATTGTGAGAGATTGGACAAGGTTGGCCTTTAAATTAACTAAAATGGCATCATCATATATTGTTTTTGTAACCTCCAAGAAAGAGCAGTAAGCTCCTTGATTCTGAAGATAGAGAGTGGGTTTAAAGCAAAAAAACGTAAGCTATGAGCGTGTGAACAATTTATTTATATATTTTTTTTCTGGTGCCCTACCCTATCGAAGAGTACCTATCCTCGTGTTATTTTTTACGCTATAGTAGAATGCAGCTCAAAAGATTTAAGTGGGTACGAGTTTATGAAAACTTAAAATATGATATATCAGAGACAAGAGGAGAATCGTTAGAAGAATGAATACCGTTCAGAATCTAAGCCTTGCTCGAAACGGCTTTACTGTTTTAAGTTGAAATTTTTGATGGTCGAGTGGTAAAGGCGAAATCAGACGGTTCACTCGAGTGAACGTTAATTTTTTTCATTCTGTATTCAAACGGCACGGACAGAATGATAAATAAATAACCTAGCATTGGGAAAAACTTCAATGTTTTGTGAATGCTTCACGAACTGCTAGTTTTTTTAAAAATGATTCATTCGCAGTGAACACTTCAATTGAGATCGAACTCGCCAAAACGAGAGATGGTTGATATCAGAATTCGGTGTACCTGCGGTTTCAGTTACCGGTGACCGGCGAGGAACCGGTTATTTATCGAGTTATTTTCGGAACCGGTTCCTGGTGTTTTTTCGTAAGTACTAGCAAATCAACAAAAGTTCCTTGTCAAAAAAAAATGAGAGGAGGAGGGGGGAGGTTGCTAGCAATTTCCTGGACTGGAACCGGTTCCTCGCCCAAAAAAGCACGAAGGATATCGACCAAAATGGAGTAGTTCTTTGTAGTCTTTGAAGTCGAACTTCAATTGAAGTACTTGAAATGAAGTACTTATTTGTAGGCTTTGAAGTTCAACTTCGCAACTGCCGCAAAATAGAGTGGTTCTTTGTAGCTTTGTAGTCTAACTTTAATTGAAGTATTTTTTCGAAGAAAAATGAATGAAGTTTGAACTGCCGCAAAACGAAGTAGTTCACACGAAGCGGTTACAACGCAAAAATGAACGTCCATTTGTTGTTTTCCTCGACGATATCGCCGAACAAAGTCATGCGCCTTGGCAATCATTTAATTTGTGATTGTTTGATTGAAGAATTGACAAAAAAGCAAATAAATCGTCAACGGTGATGGGTGCGACCATAGATTTTAAGTTCAAATCTTGAATCGGCAATTTTATAGAATTTGCACGTAGCGATCTGTCTTGATATATTTACATTTAAATTATGATTCCAGAGACATTAGTAATTTTTGAAATTCCCAAAAAGAGCAACGTCCACTTGAAAACCATTTTGTTGCATGCGACGCGACGTCCTCGACGTCTTGAAGCGAGACCGACTTACAGAACCCAAGTAAATGTTCATTCCATGTTTAGACGTTTCATTTTTCTTTCTTCCTAGTGCGAGTAAATAGTGCCGAATGCCAAAATTCAAGATCATTTGATTGGTTCGCTAGTGAATTCATTCGGCATTTTAGTTTCATTTTGTGTTCAGACGTTTTACTTCAAGTGAAAGAGGCAAAATAAATGACAGAAATGAACGAGAAATGAACCGTCTGATTTCGCCTAAGACGCTCGACTCAAATCTAGAGTTTTTTTATATTTGAAAAAACCACTTTTAATTTAATTAAAATTTAATTTTAATATTGTCCTGATGATGGAAGGGTACTTCCGAAACCAGCAGACACATAATATTGAATAATAAAGTGGTTATAAATAAGGTTTACCTGTTTTATTTATGAATATGGCAAGCCACAAAGTAAATGCTTTTTACGAATATGTATTTAATTTCTCTGCATTTATTATGAAGGTTCATCTGTTAATTTCTATTTCGCTGCCGAAAAATCTTTAATCTTCGAGGGGACAGAACCCAAACAAACGGCATAAAACCTAAAACTGTGTTTTTATGGGCTCAATTATTATTTTAACGCTAGGGGATTCAGTTGGGCCGACAGATCATCCACAGGCACTTGTTTGTTGTGTTTTTAGTGGACATCAGAGGGGATAATTACGTTTTACAATAAAGTGCCAGTGGGCAGAGTAAATAAGGGGGGCGAAGATTATAAAGATGTTTCGATTATACCCACTGACCTGATAATCCTAAGAAATGTGATCTATGTAGATTTTGACGGCCTCCGTGGTCGAGTGGTTAAGACGCTAGACTGAGAAACCAGAGGTTGCGGGTTCAAATCTAGCGTGCATATATAAATTTAATATAATTAATTTATATATTTCACATTTAGTTAATGTAAAATAACATATAGTATTTTTTCGTAGAAAGCAATCACTTTGTAGTTTGACAAATTTAATGATAATGAAATTATATGAATATTTTTTTTATAAGCCCACATATTTAATTTTCATGACCGACCGGTTTCAATTAGCCTAAGCATCATCATAATTCATTAATCACCTTCTCAGTTGACGTTTTTCCTTTTTCATTTCATATTATCTGTCTCTTTCTCTCTGTTCCTTTTTTTAAGAATTTTAAAAATTATTCTCTTGTTTTCTTATTCTATTTTATATTGTGTCCTCCTTCTGTATGTATATATAATCGCACACTTTGCATTTTTTGTTAAGTTTAATGTTGTACCCTGATGATGCTTAGGCTAAGCGAAACTGATCGGTCATTAAAATTAAAATAATACCCGTGGTCTAATACAAAGTTGTTTTTTTTTGATTTATTTTAATGTAATAATAATAGTACTTTTAATGAAAATTTATTAAACTTATTATTTTGACCGGGTGTACAAAGTTTTGTCAGAAAATTACATGAAAGACGATTACAAATATGACCCAAAGCATTTTTTTATTTATATAATGCTAACGTACATAGCAATCCCGATGAGTTATAAAAACCCACTCTGGGACAAGGGAAATTAAAGAACTACATGATTTACAACAAAATACAGATATCAAACTAACATAATTTAATAAGAAAACAATAGAATAATATTTAAAATTATTGACCGGGCGGTAGCTGAGTAAACAAACGCTTCGGATTCCCACCCGGGCGTCTTACATTCAATTCCTCTACTGGCTAAGTCCTCTATCATTGCACAAGCAACATCTTCAGCTTATTATGATGGCAGTAGGAATTTTTCAAATATCATACCTGTCAGGTTATTCGTAATCCGGTAGTGTTTGTCTTTTAAAAAAATAAAAATCACACAATATAACATAATAAAACATACAGTATAAAAAATAGGTAATTAGTATTAATAAAAGTTACTATAATATAAATTGAAATAAATGGAGATTTTTTTTTTAAACCCTGAAGTGAAGTAAATAAAGATGTCTATACTCTACCGGGAAAAGAAAACGGAAATTAAGTATTTTCGTCTTTACATGTTTTTTTTTTTCTTTTAAAGCATTATTTTGGATTTTTTTTACTAAGTTGACTGTTTTTATATTTATCTGGAAGCGAGTTATGTAATGTGTACATAGCTTGTTCAAAATAAAAGGGGAATTTTGAATTTTCGGGGGCTATGTATATTCGATTATCGATTTTATTTTTTTGGTATGTTGGTACACATATTTTTATCATATGTTAGCATTATCAGCCATTTTAGATTAGTGGTTTGTTTTCGACAACTTGAAAGGTTAGTCACGTTTTTGTGTGTTCTTCGATTTTTTACTTTTGAAAAAAAAATCGATAATCGAATGTACACAGCCCGCGAAAATTCAAAATTCACCTTTTCTTTTGAAAATGCCTCGTATATCGATGATTAAACGTCTTGCACTTGAATTTTTCAATTTCATATTACGCCTAGTGAAACAGAATAAAACTAACTATGCTACAAGAAAGTTTCTTCCAATGACTGGGTGATACGAAAGAGGTAAATAGGTGACATCTGCCGATGTCGAAAGAACATTTACGGCGTAAAAACCGTATTGGCCGATAAGCCCCATAAATTTACCATGGAAAACGTGTAAAAATGTTTTCTTTTTTTATGGGGCCCTCTCCTATCGAGACAACGCTACGTAACTACCCTTCCACCATCAAATTATGAAGGGAAAATTTAGGTGAAGAGAAAGCTGCTTCGTCTTTCATCAATCTTCTCCCGGATTATCAATAATCTCCTTAAGAATCCTCTTGAGTAATCTTGTATTCATCGTTCCTATAATGCGATAAAGATAATTAATTATTTTTTTCCGGATAGAGTAGAGACTCCGAGTTTTAATTTCGGTCACAAATTATCTTTTTTGTTTTGTGTCTTCTTCTATTTCATATTTCGTTGAAATTTAAGAAAACACAAAACAAAAAAGATACTTTGTAAATCTAGCACGTTCTGTTTTTGGTCACTCTACAAAAAACATTTCTTATTTATTTAACAGGGATTAAAAAAAAAGTTGATCGCAAAATACATTAAGAGATGAATGATATAAAAATATTGAAGATACTTGCGAAGTGTAAGAAAAAACTAAACATTGGCTTACACCCCACATATAGACAAGGTATTATATATCCGAAGGAGTTATATGAGTACAAACTGAAGTAATGTGACGCATTTAATATGTTAAGTGTAATAATGCAAATAAGGTGAGTAGTGAAAAATAAAAAGAAAAGATAGAAGAGAGGTTAACTTTTATATACATGTTATGCGATAATCGTTTAATGGGCGAGTGTAAAAATGCGGGTTAAAACTATTTTATTTAAAAGTATGTAGATCGTTATGTACCAAACAGTCACTCTTTTACGTACTTCAAGAGATAGTGACAGAATTCTATATAGGTACATCTAAATTTATCTAACGTAGATGCAGCTTTATTGAAAAGTTTCATCGCTTTATAAATTGGCGTGTTTTTGTATGAGGAAGTTCTGACTTTCGGTGTGTAAAACGTCACATGGTGCCTCTCATGAATTTACTTACTTGGGGCAAACAAGTGAACTCCTTTAGTACTTGTATATATGGGTTATAAATACCTCCAGAAATCAACTTATAAAAACGTTTACCCAAAAATAAATTTTGGCGGGCTTGCAGGGTGTAAAAGTCTAACAATCTAAGCATTTGAATTGGTTACGTATTTTGAGTATACTCTCATAGTATCGATTGGTTCACCGTCTACTAAAAGGCTATCAGCAGATACTTGACTATTTCGAGAGCCTACACAAAAAAAAATATTATTTGATTTGACTATGTTTTCCAAAATTGTTAATAATCTAGTTGATACTTCCTTAGTGAGTAAGATCGTACTGTTTTCAACAAAGTTTGGTTTGTTCTGGAGAAACATACACCTGAATATTATTATTTTATACCAAGAACGTCAAGATTAAACAATGAAATATGTGAGCATCACAAAATTGACATTTTCTCGAATTCCACTTATTATATTTTTATTATTTTTTATTACAAAATTATTACACTTATTAATTATACTTAATATTATTTTTAAATCTTATTACAAAAATTAAAATATTTTTTTATTTATTTATGTGATATTATTTTGTATTCAACATTTTAACATTTTCGTTTGTTCGGCCATCGTAACACTATCGTGCTGTTGCATTCACCGAGTTTCAGTTAGATAAATACACATCGTTGTTTGTAACTAAATAATTCAAAAGCTTTATTGCGAACACCAAACATGTTGTAAACACGTTTATTAGAGATATTTACACCCCAATTGTAGATGATTTTTTTTTTGTGCTTTTATGTAAATATATATTTACCTAGTCACATTTCAAACACTTTTTATATTCCGCTAAAATATATGATTGTAAAAATGTAAGTTGATATATTGCCACTTAATACTATATCTATATAGAGGAATAAAACATGTTTTTCTGTAATATTTTGTTCTCTGCGTGTGTTAATATATTATGACTTACGAAAATACAAGGTCAAAAGTGTCTGATTTTACGTTTTTTTATATTTTATAGTGAATACCGCACAAGAGTCCCAAGTGTTGCCAACCGTCTAGAGCCAGTGGAACTATGACATGCTGTGAGGTTGAAGGTAGTGGGTAGGGGAAGTAGATGGGGAAGAGGAAGATTAAAAAGTACCTGGCTATTTAGATCTAGTCACCAAACACGGCTAAAGCCATTTCAAGCAACGTTTTGATTCTGAATGGTGGTGTTTCACCAGGGCGACATTGAGAAGATTTTCCACTCTGGAACCAGCCACAAATATTTTTTATAAATAATTAGTATATACCACTCTGAAAAGTGCCTAACATATACTGTAATATATTGTTTTATATGAATTAAACGTGTTATGACACATATGATTTAAATTTAATTCATTTGCGCACGTTCGGTTTAAACCCGCAACCTCTGGATTCAAAGTCGAGCTACTTTACTGAGACTAAGAATTAATATTAAGTAGAAATTAAGATTTGTACAGCGGCCTTGGGGTGATTTTTCACAAAAACGGCGCCGTACAAATTATCCAAATATTATTATTATTATATCTGAAACATTTATATTGGATCATTTTTCTCAGCTCTTTTATAATAAAAAAATGACTACCCGTTCGTTATTAGGTTGCTACATTTTGATTGACCTATATACCTGTTCACATACATACTCGTATACATCTATGTATAATATATTGTCTTATTTTCCCAATTTTGTTGTTTTAAATTCCTACTGTAAATTTTTTTTTAAATATCATTTTGTTTTCAGCGTTCAGTAAAAAGACTTTCTCAGAATTTGCCAAAGGTCTATCCACTTGGGTATTTCTTTGATACCAAATTTAATACTTCCAATCTCTAATTACTTTTAAAACATTCTGTTTTTACATTTTTTTGGGAAACTCTAAATCCGATTTCTTTGTTCTTAATGGATCCAAAGAACAGATACTCGGCGTTCAAACAGAAAACAAACACTTAATTTTACCAATGAATCAAAATTTCTCACTGGGGATGTTTTTTATAAAATCCAATCTCATTGGATTCCGTCGAATATTTTTGCGCTTTGATATAAATATTGAATTTGAACCAATTTATTTTTCAGAAACTCGATTACGCACTCAGGAATAAATAATAATAATGTTTAAATAATTTGTGTAGCGACATTTGCATAAAAAATCACCTCAAAGGCGCTGTACAAATTATAATTCTTAGACTCCACCGTATTACCATCTTCGTATTATAATCTAAAGCAAATTAATGTATTTTGATAATATGTACTGAGAGTAATATACAGAAATATACTTACCTGGCAGGTAACTTCAGAAAAACACAATTATTTTAGTTTTTTCTAGTTTGGAGCAAAAAAAATATATTGAAAAACAAAAACCAAAAATTCTTATTTTTAGTTTTTGTGTTCAGTTTGTAGAACTCCATTTAATTTTTTTTATATAATTCAATTGAATTAAATTTAATATTATTATTATTGAGTTCTGCTTTTTAAAGTTTTTTTTCCGCCCTTGAGGTGATTTATCACAAAAACGGCGCTAAATAAATTATCCAAATATTATTATTATTAATAGTTTTATCTATTGACTTAAATTCAAACTACTTTATTAACCTTTCTGTCACTAATAAAAAGAAAAAGTGTTATTTTAAACGAAATCGGTCTAGTAAATTTCGAGAAAATCGAAAATAGGCAGACAGACAAACATTCATTTTTATGTAAAGAGATATGTGTAGCACGTGTCTTTTAACAAAATGTTAAAACGTATTTTATTTAACTGTTCTTTATCTATGATTTTTCAATGAAATTTTATTGAATTTACGTATTTTCTATGATTTATTAGATAACTTGTAAATAATCATATATTTATATATATATATATATATATACATATATTTATATATATATATATATATATATATATATACATATATTTATCTTATAAACTTAATCCTTTTCAACACAACTTTTTAATCAAAATCGATTAAGGTTTTGAAGTTGTACAACTTTTCTTTTATTTCCGTATCCTTCAAAATCACATATAATAATTTTTCATAGCAGAATTACATTGTTTCGATAAAAAATATATTTTCATTTATAAAAACAACGATATAAATAAATTCAGAACATATTTTAAAATTCATTACACGCCTCCAGAAATTTTCTATATACTAGCAGGTCGAGAATTTACGTACCGGTGAACGAAATAATGTTATCTGATTAACTTTAGGTATCAACTGACTAGCCTAGCTATGCAAATTAGGTTTGCAGTTCTACCATAAATGGAAATGACTTTCTGAAGCGATGAGCTTTAAGTTTCACTCTGAATTCTGTCAAGTCTATCATTTCTAATCATCTTCATGGGTTGACACTCGAAAACATGCTCTCTGAATGTAGTATCTGGTGTACGCTTTGGTTCCTTCAACCTTCCGATAGCTGATGACTCTGTTGATCTAAGAGTTGACTGTCATGGACTTATGTTTTCAGGTATACACAGTTTCGATGAGTAAACCGGATGAATGTGGTATTTCATAAAGAAAGCCCGGTGTGACTTCGCAGACGCCTTTTACAGTATTATCGTTTTGGTGAAAACAGGCATAATTAAAATCGTTTTCAAAAATGTATCCGACAGTATAAAACTAAAAGATTAATCAATTTCTTTTCAAGACAAAAAAAAACATTAAAAATACCTTGACGTATTAAATGAATACTTAGGTATTTAAAACATACATTTATCCTTTTATTTTTTTATTCGAACCATGTTAAAGTCGAAACATTTAACAATTAAGAACTAACCATTACGTTATTTTAGTTTTATTATTTTTATTTTTTTATTTACTTACCTTCATGTTTATTTACAATATTTTATATACATTTTCCTCCACGCTAGGAGTTCACCTGTGATGTGGAGTAGTTTTAAAAGGTTAAAAGTAATTTTAAAAAAAAAAACTTTTCTTAGGAAGGTCACTTATGATTACTAATGTAAAGTACCCTTGAAATGATTGAATCACTAAAGAAAGCTTTGTATAGTTGAGCACTCATTATTCAACTAAATCTCAGTTTATATGTTCGTTATACAACTTTGCTTCCGCCGTCCTGAATTGGAGGCATCACTTGATCACGACTCGTATCAAAGTCAAGAAGAATTGGCACTATCATTAGGAGTGACTGATTCAGAAACAAAGAAATTGGGTGCCGTACGAGTTAAAACCGGGAGATGTTGAACGGCGTTGTTTGCTGGTGAACAGTTGCTTGTGACTGAGACGAAAAATGGGTTCATTACGATAACCCAAGCGCAAAAAATCGTGGAGATTTTCCGGCCATGCTTCTACGTTGACGGCCAAACCGAATATTCACGGCTTCAAGGTCATGATCTGTATTTGGTGGGACCAGCTCTACGTAGGGCTATTAAAACCAACTGATAGAGCAAGCAACCGTTATCATACACAATTAATGCGTTTGAGCCGAGCATTGAAAGACAAACGACCGCAATACAACGAGAGACACGGTGAAGTGATTTTGCAGCATAACAATGCTCGACCCCATGTGGTCAAGACATACTTGAAAACGTTTAAATGAGAAGTTCTACCCCATCCACCGTATTTTTCAGACGTTGTTCTTACTGACTCTTACTTTTCTTGAACAATGGCACTCGGTCTAGCTGACCAGCACTTCTTGTCTTATGAAGAAGTAAAAAAAATTATTGATTCGTGAATCGTTTCAAAAGATAACCAGTTTTTTTACTGCGGGATTCGTACGCTGCCCGAAAGATGGGAAAAAGTAGTGGCCGGTGATGAACAATACTTTGGATGATAAATGTTTAGCCAGTTTTTTACAATAAAGCTTCGAATTTCGGTATATCAATATAGATATTTATATAAAATAGAGTGACAGGAGAGGTAAAAATATGCACACTTAGTATTATATAAATAGTATTGCTAATTTTAACTAAGCAGTATAATAATTATATATTTATAAAATTTTCAATGGTATTATACACAACCCTGAGTTATTGAACCTTATTTCCTTTCACATGCCAACGAAAACTTATCGATCCAAAGTTTTATTTATTTGTACAAATAACATCAGGACTGAGTCTTTCAGATACTCGCTTGTATCTAGATTGCATGTAGTTGGTAATACATACGCAGAGGTGGCTGATGTATTTAACTGCACGGAATTTAGATACAAGAAGGCTTTAACATCATACATCTTTAATCAATAATATTTTTATGTATTTAAACACTATTTTTTAAAACTCTACAACTTTTTCTTATTTTTTTTTGTGCATATAATTCTTATTTTTTCACTATCACAAAAATCAACTAAGCTTAATGCAAGGCCCCATACCTGACATGTTCCCGGCAAATCAAGATAAAGCTGTACCCCTCTCACCTGCCTTTTCCGTTGCTGTTGATTTTGTCTCATTAACTTGACATCGTTTATTTACACATTATGTAATTTGATTAAGGCTTTAGTAGAGTTGGTACTAAGCTGCTGATTTATTAACGCAACACAGCACCAGACCTTTAGCTCAAACCCAGAAATAGCAGCCTTTTTTTGGGGCTGATAATCGATGAAATACTATAATATACTGAGAATTTCTTCTACTTTGGTTGCCTTTAATACATGCTAGAAATAAATTACGGCCTCCGCGGTCACGTGGTTAGACGCTCAAATACAAATCCAAGGGTCACGGGCTCAAACCGACGAGCGCAAATAACTTTTATGTAATTAATATGTGTCACAACACTTATTTCAAACTTTGACGTGAAGCACTCAGTTTGTGGTAAGACATAATTAAATTTTAAATAAAAGTAACTTTTTTTTTACACCACTTTATTAGATAGATATACCAACCGGTTTCGGCTCTACCTGAACCTTCTTATTTGTTCAACCCTGAAGAAGGTTCAGGTAGGGCTGAAACCGGTTGGTATTTGTATCTAATAAAGTGGTGTCAAACAAATTTACTTTTATTTAAAATTTACATTTATTTCATATAAAATAATGTATGATATATTTGCTTCTCGTTCCAGAGTGGTAGATACACTTAGTATCACCCTAGTGAAAGACCACCATTTAGAATCGAAACGTTGTTGAAATGGCTTTAGCCGTGTTTGGCTACCGGATCTGAATAGCCTGGTTCTTCCCAACCTTCCTCTTTTGCGTATCCTCCCCACCACCTTCAACCTCACAACATACCCCGATTGGGGATAACTTAGTCTCACTGCCTCTAGGCGGTTGGGAGCAGTTGAGACTCTTGTGCGGTATTCACAAAAAAAACGTAAAATCAACTTCTTTTGACCTAGTCCTTCCGTAATTCATAAAATAAATACACGTATCAAACATATGATTACAGGAAACCATTTTTTGATTGGGGATGCCAAATTTCTACTGGCTATAGACAGTTAGAAGCAGTTAAGGCTCTTGTGTGGTATTTGTTGTAAAAAAAAAACATTTTGAAATACATTTGAAACACAACTAGAGAAAGACTTCTTAAGAAATTGATTTATACTCGTATATTGTGTTTTATTATTTGTTTGTTTAGTTGTAAACAGCCCTGAAAAAGCACAACTTTGTCCTGGGCAAGTTGAATTTGATCTCAAATATAGAGAAGCATACATAGTAATATATTTAATATTTTTTTCAGTGTGAGATGTCTCTTTCACCCAAGAATTCCTATAAAATATGTTCGCCATATATCAACATGAAGTCATAATATTAATATTTCAAAACACATCACCGGGAGCGCAGTGCTGCTCGAGGATATTATTATTACAGCTCGTATTTTCAACCTGGGCATGTTTGTGAGATAAATCTATGACACGGTTAAGGAATTCATGTGCTGAGTCGCTGATACACACAAGTGGTAGAATGTCTCCGGCTCGTCTTTCTGATGGATATTTTTAGCACTGCTAGTACACGCATCATAATTTAAATCAACTTCTGTGAGTCGACTCGAGTTAATATTCATATTTTCTTGTGCTTTCAGAAGTTTTATGGGAAAATAATAAAATGAGAGAGGTTTTTGAATTTTAAATTGAACAAGACATAAAAGAAGCTGACTCTGATCTGAATGCACTTTTTTTTCAATGTAAGCATTTTCTTCTAAGAACGCTCTGGCATTCAGCTTTAGACATGAGAATCCCTATTTCTTCTCCAGGCTTGACGAGTGGTAAAACGCTCAACTACGAGTTCAGAGGCCGCGGGTTCTAACCTGGTGTGCGCAAATAACTTTCATTCAATCAATATGAGTCATAACACATTTGATTCATACAAAAATTACATACAGTATATTTACGGCATGTTCCAAAATATTAGATACTCTAAGTATCGGCCCTGGATAATTCAGAATCTAGACGTTGCTTAACATGGCTTTAGCCGTGTTTGGTGAAAAGATCTGAATAGCCATGTACTTTCCAACCTTCATCTTTCCCATCTCTTCCCCCCCCCCCTACTATCTACAGCCTCTCATTATACCCCAATTGGAGATGCCACAGTCTCACTGGCTCCAGACGGTTGGGGGCAGTTGGGACTCTTGTGTGGTATTCACTATTGACAAAAAAAAAAAACAAAAATCCTAGGCGGCCATCATTCATCCGAAGCCTGCAGTGCTCTTCTTTGGCCCGTTCTATTTGTGGGCGGCCTCTACTTCTTTTCTCCAACCAAGAACGCGTTTTTATACAATTGTGGTTCTACGGTCATTTATAAATCGTGCACTTACTGATGTATAGTTTATTTATTTATAAACTGATGGATAATTGTCCAATTATAAAAAATACGTAACACGAAATGGGAAAAAAGAGCAACACAGAAAGAACAGCACATATTTGATATTAAATGAAATAATGACAAAAATAGAACAAAATACACATAAGAAAGAACGTTCAAATCAAAGCCAAGGTCAAGTCAAGGTCTTAGTAGAGTCGTAAAGAATGACAAAAATTATTTAGACTGCCACCAAAAATTTTAAGACCAGGGTTTGAGTTAACAAGTCTCGACTTTCTGGACAGTGACAAAAGATACCCATAATAAGTGATGATTGAGTAATAGCAATTCATTCTTACGGCAAGGAATGTTGAACTGGATGAGTTGCAACAGAGAAGGTGAGTCAAATATAAATAATAATAAATTAAACCCTCTATCCTTAGGTAATGAAAATATGATGGTATCCGAAACATATATTTTTTTCTACTCTCATTATATCAACCATTACACTTATTATTCCAATTATTTCCAAAATTTTATACACCTTGTTTAAACTATCCCCCTCGTAAATTGGGATGATGACGAATCCAGTAATTTACGAAATTAATGTATTTATGAAGTTTAGGAATGGACTAATTACTTTGTCTTTAAAAGTTAAAAAGCTTTTAGAAATTATGATCGTAGGTATTTCGCTAATAGAGTTATTGATCAAAATTATTTTTAATGATAACCATCACAGCATTAAAGGTATGATGAAACTAAGTAAAAATAATTGTACTTCAGGAAATAAATGAGTTATTATCATAACTTTGTGCTTCTTTTTTGCCGCCATGCTTTGTAAAAAGCCATATCTTTATAGGGGTTAACAAGGCGAGATTTGTATTAAAATTTAAATATAAAAAAGTGTTTTTCTTTTTAACAACTATCATTTTCGGTGATTACAAATGTTGCTAAATGTAAAAAGGTGAAGACTTGTGGGAAAAACTGCCAATTATTTTTTTGATATAGACAGACAAAGAAAATTGATAAAGGAACATTTAATATATGTACATGGCCTGTTCAAAAGAAAAGGTGAATTTTGAATTTTCGCAGGCTGTGTACATTCGATTATCGAATTTTTTTTCGTCATGTTAGTACACATATGTTAATCATATGTTAGCATTATCAGCCATTTAGGATTAGTGGTTTGTTTTTGACAACTGGAAAGGTTAGTCACGTTTTGGTGTTGTCTTCGATTTTTTACGTTTGAAAAAAATGGATAATATACACACACAAATATATATATTTGTGTATATTGTAAGTACCGCACAAAATTCCCAACTGCTTTTAACCGTCTGGAGACAGTAAGGCTATGATATCCCCAATTAGGGTATGTTGTGAAGTTAACAACCTTTTTTCATAAGAAACAATCACTTTGTTGTTTGACATAATATTAAAATTTTTAAAAACACTCTATTTTAAACCATGAATTTATTATGTTGAACACCAACTAGTTTTGCTTAGATTTAGCTTCTTTAGGGCACATATAATAACTTAATTCATTATATGTGCCCTGACGATCTAAGCGAAATATAAAGATCGATCTATGAAACTTGATTTAAGCGAAACTGGTTGACTTTCAACATAAAACATTCGTGGTTTAAAAGAAAGTGTTTTTTTATTTGTAATGTAACTTTCCACTCTTCACGCCATTTCATTAAAGTGGTAGGCAGAGAGCATAGACCTTCATACAACTCTGTCTTGACACACTCTTTGTTTCATTAATATGTTAAAATCTTTTCATACGTAGTCTTTTGTTAATCTCTCTTATTACTCTTTTACAAGTAGCATGTCTTTCCTGAGCGTCTCCGACTTTTTCTACCATCAATTATCACCAACCATTAATATGGTTTAAGTTTTTAATATTATTTTTCAACACGTTCATTGCTAAGTAAAATTCGTACATTTGAATGCCATATAAATGACGGATCAATCCACACTGACCAACAGTGACGGCTTTCCCTGTACCCTGTGGAATGACTTAAAACTCCATTCCTGCATCTGTTTTAGATCGGTTCAAAGCGAAGAGGCAGCACAACGCGCGTGGCGCGCTATGCGCATACCGGTATATATATATAAATATATACATATGTATACAAACGTGCGACGCGATGTCAGCAATGAAGTGTTAATAATAACATTTGCCGGTCTAACCTTGTTCTCTTTTTGAATACAAAATTTCCACCTGGAAATATTAAAATTAAAATGAAATTCAAATTTCTAGGTCAAAACGTAGACAACTTTTTTGGTACATGTTTCAAATCATTCCGTATCATTACTTCCAGAATAACAACAAAGACTTACTAAAAATAAAACCAAAATACTTATTGATCATCGACGCATGCATCATTATAATAAATAAGGCAATATCTCGAAGTTTGGATTTCAAATTGACAGTGAAATATGTGTATGGCGCATTATTTATTTTACACACGGTGGCAAAAATATTCTTTATTCATTCTTCTGGGGATAAAGTTGTTGTAACATAGGCAAAAAAACGCACTAGGTTAACCCTTTAGTACAACAAATCAACATTTTATGACAAAAAATATAATAACATCACAAAAAAGAGATTGCCCTTTTTTTTATTTAACCTTAGCATAAAATATCAAAACGACCAAAGGTTTTCATGATTTATTAAAAAAAATTTAACGCTTTTTTTAAGTATAATATTGTTAAACTAGTGCAGTCTTGACACACACGTCAAAAGAGATGTTGTGAGTGAATCGTGAAGTAGCGTAGCCGGAATAAAATATCAGATTCTTTTTGCGCATGAGCGAAAATTACCAGTACTGCTTTTGCAGAGGTTAGCACTCCACACGGGGATCTAACGAATCATGTACAGAAGACGGCTTAGCGTATTAATACTATCAGAAAAGAAAAACATTATTTGCATTAATCCATTCATTTCAAATATAGAATAATGTCGGCAAAAATACATTTAAGGTAATTACTTTATTAGGTAGGTAGGGATAAGAAAAGGTTATTTTTTAATTTGACAATATTCTAAGCATATTCATCGGTCCAATTTTGAAAAGTTATCACTTGTACGCACGCACTATATATCGTACTGTAAAAATTTTGGACAGTGCCAGGGAATATGTCTTCGTCTTCCTGTGTCAACTGAGGTTAGGGGTGCTAAAGGAGGGCTTTTTGCATTTTTTTTTATTGTAATTATGTAATTTTATGAGCAAAATTTTGTAGATTGTGTTTTGTGTGCTGATAGCAATCTCTTATTTAAGCCCACTCGCCCAAGTTGGGGAGGGAATACGATGGGCGTACGCACGTACTCACAGGGTAATATATGTATATATATATATATATATATATATAGACAATAATACAGTTACTAATTTTAAAATGCAAATCAAATCAGAGTCTTTCCTACGCTTTTCCAAAGAAGAAGTTTTTAATCGTTCGTTTAATTTCATCATATACTATGAATAATCGCCTCTTTCTCGTCCTTATCTTCATGCAATTCCGTGTAAGAAGCCTATATATTATTTCACCTTTGATATTAACAGTGCGCTGATCTAGTGAGTTTTCTATCATAGACCTACACATTACGCATACCTCCGTCTTCCCTCTGCTTTCCTCGGAATAAATCATTTGGCTGAACATTAATTCAGTGCATGTACAAAGAAGCCTAGCCGGGAGATATTTCTGATTCCATCCACGCAGAGAAACATTCTATGTCGGAACATAAAACTCTGGATGGTTTCATCTTTTGTGGGGGTTTTCTAGTTACAATATTGTATTTTTGTTTTATTTTGGTATTTTTAAATTTATAGCGAGCGTTTTGAGATAGGTGGGTTATTTTTATGACGGAAATAAAATATATGCTTCGTAAATAATGTGAAGAATTATAAGTTTTTGGTTTTATTGGATTATGACAAAATCCGTGGCAAAGCGGTAGGTTCCTTTGTGCTAGACGTAGATGTGATGGGCTCAAATCCCGGCACGGGAAAACTTGTGTAGGTTTCACGCAAAAATAATTAATGAGTTTTAGCATAGTGTGTTTACACTCACGAAGCTGGCAGTCGATATTAGAGGGCTTATCCCAACCCTGATGTATGGCAGTGAGGCATGGAGCTGGCAGAGGAAGTGAGATCAAGAAAATGAGATCCCTGAGACGTATGTGCGTAAAACCACGTATGACCGTGTAAAAAATGTGATATCCGGAAAGAATGCAAGGCTGATGGCTTAGATGGTTTGGGCATGTAGAGCGAATGAACGAAGAAAGGAGTGTGAAAAGAATATGTAATTCAAAATTAAATAGAAATAGTCGGGAACACCCGAGGAAGACATGACACGATCAAGTGTATCAAATACTTGAATCGGACCACGTGAAGAGTTAAAATAACAGAAGAGTATGCATGAGACGATGTATGAATGTAAACGACAGAGTTGTATGATAGTCCATCCTCTCTGTCTATCCCTGCGGGGAAACGGCGTGATGGTTAGTTAGTTAGATAGTGTTTGTACCCCGTTTAAGATTGCGAAATTCTCTTAATATCGCCTTAGTGAGAAATATAAGCCATTCTTAATCGAAATGTTGCTAACTTAACTATGTTTGGTGAATAGATTTGAATAGTCAGGCTCTTTCCAGACTACCTCTCTCCTTTTTCTTCCCCCTTCTCCACATGCTTCATTCTCACAGCATACCAAACGGATATGACATAATATCACTGGCTCTGGAAAAATTCATGTGCTGCCGATATTTTTTTTCCACAAATGCTTGTTTAAAAAAATACATGTATCATTATACGCATAATAAATCTAAAAAAATCCCGCTCCGCCCTTCCGTGTGTTAGAATATATGTTATTAAAAATGATTTACCTTGACAGCCTTAACCTCCTTTACGTTATAATCTCGGTTACCTTAAAGCTTTGTTAACTTTTTTAAAATTATAATTATTATCAATAAAAATAAAAAATTAATATTTTCCTAAACAACTGAAAAGGTATACTCGTATATGGTACTATATAATAAATGGACCTATTTAATGATTCCGCAAGATTACGTATGTTCCAAAAATTCTATGTTATGATAGCCGATTTCTCGAACACCGTTAAACGTTTTTCAGAAATTCGGCCATCCGAATTTCGTATCCATTAAACGAATAAATGTATAGTTTTTGTGTTCAATTTGTAGAACTTCATTTTAATTTATTATGTAATTCAATTAAATTAAATTTAAAATTATTATTATTGATTTCTGCCATTTTAAGTTTTTTTGTTTTTAGCGATAGCTGTTTCGGCGTTTAAGGCCATTATCAAACTGTAAAAGCCTGTTTGATAATAACAGTTTGAAAATAACAGTTTGATAATGGCCTTAAACGCCAAAACAGCTGTCACTAAAAACTTAAAATAGCAGAGCTCAATAATAATATTATTAAATTTAATTAAATTGAATTATATAAAAAGATTAAAACCGATTAAAGTTTCAATTGATTTCACAATTAGATATTTATCGAACAGAACAAACTGAAATAATGCAATCGTAACTGTAACTGAATTTTGCATTAGCCATACGTGATCATAATCGTAACTGAATTTTGCATTAGCTATACGTGACTATAATATAACGTACCACATAAAAGTTGTACGTTTCATAGTTGGAATGTGAACATTTATTTCTCATTTGCACATAATACACCAAAACACAATACTGAATAATCTACATGAATATTCCGATTGAATTAATCAATTGCTTACAGCACGAATTCAACAAAGGCGGATTATCAAGTTCAACAGTTTCTCTACAAACTCGTTGTACAGCCATACATTACGCTTTTACGTTTTTCCGACAATTTTGCGAGAATAGAAAGAGCTTTGATTCATGGATGCTGACCACGTTGAATAATTTAAAGCATATTCTTATACCAACAATGAAAAAGTTGATTTTTCGTGAGAATTCTTTCAACAAAAAGATATTTCATACAAGATATAAATAAAAACCTCGTGGGTAAGTATCTACCTGCCCACCCTCGAAAAAAAACCTGTACGTCTTAATGAGATCGAATGAATAGTGGCCACTTCTAAGAGGTTGCAGTTTGAATTCCAAAATCTTTCGGAAAATAAGTAGAGGTTGTCCACATGTGAGACCGACATAGAACTTAAAAAGTTGTTTGATGATATCCGCAAAAACAGTTAAGTCGGATACGGCTAACGAAGGCTTATGTTCAAAACCGGATGCAGCTGACCAAAAATATCAATTTTTTTTATTTTTTATTGTTGGACTTAAAAATAATTTTGTGAAAACGAGTTTTTGCTTTTCCGCGATATTGTTCTGTGTAGACGAAATGTCAGCCAAACGTATTTTTTTACAGAACACAAATAGTAATTGAATTTTTTTTTAAAGTCTCTAAAAAAATCGCAGCAATTATCTTGTAAGTAAGTACCGTGAAATTCTCCGAAAATACTTTTTTTTTGTTTCCCTTCAACTCTCAAGAGGACAAAACTTTTCATAAATTATCTGCAATTATTATTTTAATATATCTCACCTTATTCGTAAGCAATCGCAAAGCAATTTAACTAAATAAATATTATAAACAAATACATGTTTTTAATATTAACCTTAAAAGTTTGTTCTATTTCTATTTTAGTTAATTTACTTCCTAAAATTCGAGTTATTAAATTTCCGGTCTCCGACACTGATTTTGACAGCAATTTAAATTGTTGGTTGCAATTCTTACACTGGCAAAATAATTTATTCAGATTTTTATATAATTCAATTGAAATGGAGTTCTACAAATTAAACACAAAAACTATAAATACTTTATTCATACTTCCAGTCATTTGTTTTAAAAAACTGACGTTTTTCTTAAAAACACAATTGCTTACTTTAACAAACCGAAAGGTTTTCGTGAAACAATTTCATTCGAGCGATAAAATCCAATATCTCTCTGCAATCTACTGCAGATATATGACGAGCATGTTGCAGAAGTACTGCAATTTTCTAGGCAATAATGCACGATGCACGTATCGTGTTATTGCACGAAAACAAATTTATCACTGCCCCATGCAACGACTGCACAAGCTACATACGACTACACCCCTGAAATGACAAATTCCTGAATCTCGTGACGAATCGAGAAATCAATGGCCTTCGTGATTCCTGAACGTTTTTCGGTGCATTTCAATCACATGAAGTTTCCCTTTGTACGAAATTATGAATGCAAAAGCACCATTCTGTAATTTGATCGAAAAACGGGGCGAAAAATAGAAAATGGGTGCAGAATTGTTAAGTTGTTCGTAGCGAGATATGCCGGCAAGGCACTATACAAAGATTAACTTTTTTATAATAAAACACAAATTTAAATTAGTATTCTTGCTCCGTAATATTATTTTCTACTTCCACCTTAATTATTTATTTATAAAGTGACGGACTATTATCGAATTACAAAAATTATACATAGCACAAAAGGGGAAAAAAGAGCAACAGAGAAAGAACAGCACATTCAGAATATTAAAATTAAGCAATTACAAAAATAAGACAAAATGTACAAAAATCATTTAGACTGATACCAAAAATTTCAAGACCATGGCTTGAGTTAACAAGTCTCGACATTCTGGAAAGTGGAAAATGATACCCATAATTATTAAAGTGATGATTGAGGAACAGCAATTAACTGTTTTATTTCTTCATACGATGACAGTTTTATTCTTCGTAGTACGAATAAATACGGATTGTTTTTTTTTAATTGGTAACTTTCCGATGGAATTTGATAAAATTATGCACTTGACTTTGAATATGTTGTGATATAAAAGTAATGTACATAACTTATTTAAATGTGAGATGTGCAACTGTACAGATTCGATAGTTTATACACCATCACATATTTTAGATTCAACTTTATAACTTCCAAACTGACAGTGCCTACTTGGTGGATTTAAAAAAAACACCATTGAAGAAACACGTTCAAAATATGAAGGAAAAAAAATCAGAGAAATCTACGAATCCTACCCTTCAAATTTTCTATATGTTATCGAACAAATTATCGCCGGGGCAAGCAAAGAAGATGTAACGCCACACAACTTTATTAATTTATGCAAAATGGTTTAGGATGCAAGCGAATTCACTTTTTTAATATATTTACGTAAAAATGTTAATTGTGTTTTCTTTTCATTAAGAAAAAATCTATCGTGATGCACAATAATTGCATCATCCATATTTGTACATTTTTTTTATCTTTACACTTTTACTCTGAATCTATAAATTAAGCATTTACATTTATTCCATATCTCTTGGGACACCCTCGAGATCTTCTTTTTAGACATCAAATATAAATCAACCAAGCGCTCTGCATGTTCAAAGCATCAAAGCGTCCCTTTCAAATGTACGTATAAAGCTTTCTTTGTTTCGATCTCCTAATACAAGATTTGGTCATGCATGGTTTTACCACACACGCGCCTCAGAAAACTCATGTTGAAAGCGAATTTCGGCCTTTTTCTGCCATTAACATGCTTCAATTACATAAATCTGATATTTCATTGTGTTTTTGTCAGTTCTTTCTCCAAGTAATTTGGATAGAAGACAAAAAATTCAAGAAATACCAATTTGTTTTCTTACTGGAAAATACTTTACGGTGGAATATCCAAAGTTTTTGTGTTTGTTAAAGAACAAAAATCTTTAATGGGGAATGGAAATATTTATGGAAGTAAAAAATGTGATATTTTAATAGAAGGAAGTTTATTGTGTGCCATAGAAGAGAATTCAGATAAGATAATATTATGATTTAATAAAAATAAACGTTTGAACACTCAACACAAAAAGCATTTACGATCTCATAAATGTTATTTACAAAATATTGAAGGGCATTTTTTTCGTGAGTGGAAATACATCATAAGTAAATAAAAACAAGTTTTTTGCTGCTCAGTAAATATTCTACAATTAAAGTATATTCCTACATGTATTCATATATAAGACATGGTGGATAAGAATCGTACACCTAAACCTAGAAATATTAAATATTTATTTTATTGTTATACCATAATATCTAGAGGATAGCAGTGTTGTGTTTTAAAATAGTAAGTTTTTAACAGTGTATTTAATATAAATACAAATGATTTTATACAAAAAAAACAACTGTGAAGCGATAAACGAGAATCAGCAATTAAATATTCTTACGTAAACAAAACTGCGTTGCCATTTCAATGTCAGTAATACGCTCTTCTAATTAAAGATTTTTCGTTTTTTATTTCAATTTTTATTTTAATTTTTACGCCAATTTCTTATATGCAACGTGTTTTCTTTTATAAAAACCTTAACACTTTGAAACGAGGTTCCCGTAATAGAAAGCCGGTACCTTTCACGGTACAATGTGGCGGACGTGATCGTACAACATGTAAACCTATAATAAAAAGGCTTAGAATCATCACATCTGCATAACTTCTAACTTACGGGATAAACCATCCTGCCCTGTCGCAGCCTATATTCAAATGTGCTTAGTTTTGCGAAATGGGTTAGCATTAAATTTGATGCAACCCAGATTAAATTAAATGTTTGATTGTATAAAGCTCCTCTACAAACTTTCCGTTTTATTATGCGGGTTCCCAGACACCCCGTGTTGTTAGAAAAAAGACTTTATGTGAGGTGACTAAAGGGTGAAAATGAAAAAGCCTTTAATACGTCAAAGGGGGAAGAACGAAGACAATTTTTTCACAAAGACATTCTTTCTCTGATTGATTATGCTCTACCTGCTGCAGAAATTAGGAATAAATGGTTTAAAAATCGTTCCTGCTCAAAATTTCGTTAATTTTGTGTAATTGAATTTTACTTCGACAAGTTTCTTGACTCTAATTTTTTTATAGTGAATGCTGCACAAGAGTCTCAACTGCTCCTAACCGCCTTGAGCCAGCGAGACGATGTCAACCCAATGGGGTATTTTGTGAGGTTAAAGGTAGTGGGAAGAGGAAGGGGATAGGGAAGGGGAAAGTAAGGAAGTACCTGTCTATTCAGATCTGGTAGCCAAAATGAATCGTTTTTTTAAACTGGGGGTCTAAATCTGTCTAAAATATAAATCACGTATACGAAAAATCCTCTGATTAAATAATAAATTTTAATGAAAATTAAATAATAACTTTGTGTAAGACCACAGATTTAACAAAGTTTTTATTTTATTTTCAATAAATATGTCAAACCACAAAGTGATTGCTTTATACGAAAAAAAAAATGAAATAAAAAATAATTATAAAAATAATAAAGTGCTACACTACTCCCGAACTACTAATAAATAAATAATAAATGTAATAATTCCTAATAAACCATTAAATAAATATGTGTTAATTGGTTCATTAATTGAACGGGTGAGTTTGTTTTTTCTCTTAAAAAGTTTTCCATACGTGGATTGACATTTAAAACACGCATAAGTAAATTATTTTCAAGTAATAATATACGATTTATGTTTTTAGTTTTAAAGCCTCCTTAGACGAATAACCTTTTTTGTACAAGTAAGAAGTAGCAAATGGTATTTGTGGCAAGTGTAAACGCATTATTTTTCACGTTAGTTATGTAAAACATTGATAAACGTTAAAATATATAATATAGTGAGGGGGTCGTTAAGTTTTTACACTATTTGGGATTTTAACCCGTATCTTGACAAGGTAAGAAATATAAAATAAGAAAAGATAATAAACTTTTTTAACCTTCTTCTAACTTCTTTAGTAACCATAACTGTCAAAAA
Organism: Drusus annulatus; assembly: GCA_022651775.1. Taxonomy (NCBI): domain Eukaryota; kingdom Metazoa; phylum Arthropoda; class Insecta; order Trichoptera; family Limnephilidae; genus Drusus; species Drusus annulatus. The sequence goes on from JAGWCC010000231.1 coordinate 1,129,774, forward strand.
TTGATGGGACAATAAAGAAGAGGTTTTATTAAATGTTGTCATTACTAAAAATTTTAAAATATTTGTAAAAAAAAACATAGTAAGGTTAGTGTAAAATAACAAACAAGTTATACTGCTAAGATAAGGGTTAAAGGGTTCGTGATAGAAAAAAGGTTGAGAAACGATTGCTTAGTAAAAACATTTTGATTTGCGCCCTTGAGCGCCTTTGAGGTGGTATTTCACAAGATAATTATTTTTAGTTTTATAATTATTACCACGGAGCTTAATAAAGTGCAAAAAGCGTGAAAGTCAAAAAAGTGGTAGCACTAGATAAATTTCATTTAAAAAGGCTTCCATCTTCACCCCCTAATTTTGGTTTTACTAACTAAAGACCCTAAATTAATTTAACGCTCAAAAGGGCGTTTCTTTCAATTAGACTGAATAAAAGAACGAATCAAATTCAACAAAAAAAATAACGAGTTCACAGTTCAGTCTTAGTTTAAATAGAGAATCTCTTAGTCGAATTAATTTTAATTAGGCTACCCTTTTCATGTTCATTACTCTATTTAAGAATACAAACAAATAACTGTTTCGCCATTAGCGAATTTAGATTCAGATATGAAGATTTTTCTCTCGTTTTTTCAACAAAGAAGCCTTTAAAATCGTAAGGGAGGCAGGAATAATCTAAGAAAAAATACATTTTTTTGTAAGAAAGAAGTTATTTAAATGAACATAAAAAACAATATGTAAAAGTTATAATAACCCGTATAATGGATATTTGCTCTTGTACATTGTAGGCAACACTGAGAAGACAAATCGTTAAAAGTGTGTTGTTGGCGTGTGGTTCAAGTAAGCTCGATTTTTCCTTACTCTTTGTGAAAATATAGTGACTATGGCATTAACAATTTTGGAATGTTGTGAGGCTGAAAGTAATGGGGAGAGTATTGAGATGGGGAAGATGAAGTTAAAGAAGTATCTGGCTATTCAAATCTGGTTACTAAACATTGCTAAACCTATTTCAAGTAACGTTTCAATTCTGAATGTCGGTCTTTCACCAGGATGATATTAAGAGTATCTATCCCTCTGGAACGTGCCGCAAATATATTTGGTATTGTTTAATATGAATTTAATGTTTTATGACACATATAAGTTGTTTTTTTTTTAAATCACACACGCCGGGTTTGAACCCGCGATCACTGGATTCTCAGTCGAGCGTCTTACCACTTGACCACGCAGGCTGACTGTTCACATAACCCGACTCGATTATTTGATTAACTTGATCGTGCCATGTAGAGCAGACGAACAAAGAAAGGGGTATGAAAAGAATATATGATGCGAAAGTGAATGGAAGAAGAAGTCAAGGACGCCCGATGAAGACATGGGACTATGAGACGATGTATGAATGTGAATAAAGCGAGGAGTGTATACCAAGATATTGTTGTATGGCAGCCCGTCCTCTCTGCTTACCTCTGCAGAGAAATGGGTTGATGTGTCTTCCTCGGGCGTCCCCCATTTCTTGTAAAATTCACCTTCGCGTTATATGTTCTCCTGGCACTCATTTATAATATAAATATTTTCATTTAATGAATAAATATTTATATATACAAAGGAAAAAAAATAAACCGCTTTTTTATCTTGTATCAGTTGTATTTCTGTGATATTTCAAACATTCATTACTAACGCAATCATTTTTATTTAATTTAAATAAGCAAACCGTTTTATATCTCAAACGGTTTGACTCTAGATAACTTAATTGCTTTCCGTTGAGGGTAGACAATGATTGATCTTTCTTTAGATTTACCATAATTTTTTTACGTTATCTCATTTTTCCAAAGAAAAAGCTTTTTGTTTTAATTTGCGCCATAGTTAATTTCACTTTATTTCATTCTCCAATTTCCGATATGAAAAAATCTTTTTCGTTCGGTTGCGAATAACCTCATTTGGAAATAGAAAGAAATCAACTATACTTACAAGTGAATTAATGACTTTTTTCCCAAAAAACTCGTCTCAACAATATTCGTGTTTCATACTTATTTTCATTAGAAATCGAATAAGATTTTAACGCAAAACAAATATTGTTAAGTTTTTATTTATTTGTTTTTGTGGATACCGCACAAGAGTCCCAACTGCTCCCAACCGTCTAGAGCCAGTAGAACTATGACATCCCCGATTGGGGTATGTTATGAGACTGAAGGTAGTGGGAAAGAAAAAGAGATGAGGAAGAGGATCATTCAGAATCGAAATGTTGATTGAAATGGCTTTAGACACGTTTTGTGACCAGACCTTAATAGTCATGTACTTCCTTTTTTATTGTTTTATAGTGTATACCGCCCAAGAGTCATAACTTAACCATCTGGAGCCAGTGAGACTATGGCATCCTCAATTGGGGTATGTTGTGAGGTTGGAGGTAGTAGGGAGGAGAAAGAGACAGGGAAGAGGAAGGTTGAGAAGTACCTGGCTATTCAGATATGATGACTAAACAGGGCTTATGCCATTTCAAGGCAATACATTTTGATATATATATATATATATATGCTAATACACTTTTTTAACTTCAGCCTCAAAACATACCACAATTGGGGATGCCATAGACTCACTGTCTCCAAGTGGTGTGGAGCAGTTGTGATTCTAGTGCGTTATTCACTATAAAAAATAATTTTAAAATCACAGGAACGTTTAACATACACTTCAATCGATTATTTCCTCAGTGGCTTTTTAGAAAAGATAAACTTTAATTTTCAACCACTGTTTAAAAGCGTTTTGTGAATTTTGAGGTGATTTGAGTTTAGAATCAGGTTTGCATTTTATTCGAATACGATGTACGCACATAACAAAATCTCTCGCTTCCAACTCTCTCAGAGTACTTGTGTATATAAAATTAAACATTCACGGGGATAAAAACACAATGTAGTACTTACGATCGACACACCAGCAAAACTTTTAAGTAATGAAAGCCGCCAAGTTACAATGGGTAGCGGGTACTTCCGTTCCCCGATTGAAACAAGACACATAACCACGTGATATATTGGTAAATCCGTCTTCCGACCACGCACTTACGCCGCGGTATCGTTTGCGTTACAATTTCAACAAATTTACATACTGGCAATAGGATTCATAGTATTCGCAGCAAACCGTTTTTCCACAAGAACTTGCCGGCGATATATTTACGTTGAAACTCTTCCAATTTTCACCTCCACAGTTCCATTTTGCGAAAATTCCACACTTCTGAAATAAGTACCTGCGATTCACCACACTTTCAACAAGGAACGGAATATTGTTGTTGAGTTCACATTGTAAGCTAATTTATTTAAATTCACTTGATGCTAGATATGACATCTTTGATCTCTTTTTTTTTTTGGCGAATTTATTTAATGCATTTTTTTCAAAAATTATCAACAATCGCACGATGTGTTTATTCAAACAGCCAATATCCAGCGTTCACATATTGTTTATATCCTCAATTGATAAACATCCTTTCAATCAAATTATTATTATTTCTTTACCATAAATGGTGAACGAAAAATCTGAGTCTGTTGATTTCATCTCAATTTTGCCGAAACAATGTTACTAATGCCTAAACAATATTAATTAGAAAAACATTCGGAAAATAAAAACGTTTTGTGTGTATTTTTTTTTTCAATGTCGCGTGATTTTTTTCTTAAATTTAAATAATGAAAATACATTTTCAACAATTTATACCTACCATAATGGAACTTTTACCGAAAAATAAAATACAAAATTCAAACTTCTCTAAAAGATTTTTCAAAAGCAATTGCATAGTACATGACTTATGTTCAATTTTTAACACTTAAACCGAAATTTATTTTATAACAAAATAATTGTGTTTTCATATGAAGCAATGACTTTGTAGTTGGACATTATATTGAATAAAGTAACACTTTGTTTTCAACTACTAATTTATTATTTTAAACTCTAACCGGTTTCGCTTCGATCAAGCTTCATAACTATTATATGTGCTCTGACGAAGAGTGATCGAAGCGAAACCAGTTGGCGTTTAAAATACTAAATTCTTGGTTTAAAACAAAGTTTTTCTTTATTCAACAAAATATTTATATTCGTTTTAGGTTGTGACCGAGGCTATTTTTGTTCTGTGTCTTTTTCTATGTTCATATTCCTTAAATATTGTAAATATTCTCTCAGTTATCAATATTACAATGAAACGACAACCTTCAAAAGTTAAAATTAATACTATATATTTAATGTTATATTATCATCTTCCCTTATTTGCTATTTTAAAAATGCAGTTTGTAACTTATTTTCATAGCATATATCTCTAACCTCCAACCAATTATCTATCCCTGTATTTACTGGTTTCCCTTACTGCACTAATAACTCTCACGTCAAAAATTTTTTTTCTACCAAGATATCTATTTTTCGATCAAGCAGATAATGAAAAAGTATTGTGTTATGGAATAAGGGTAGTTTTTTGTATGATTTATGATCACTTTGCATCGTTATTAAATTCGTGTATGTGGTTTATTTGCAGATCATGAAAGATTGCTTTATAATTTATATTTTGCTCAGTCACTTTATTAAAAGTTGTCGGCAGATATTCAACAGGTTTTAGACTACATAATAAAATATGTCAGCGGAACCTCTCCTAACGTGTGTCTGTTTATCAACATTATTGTTCTGAAAGCCCCTCTCGCAGTTTGTTTGACAGAAGCCTTACTTTGGGTTAGACAAGTAAGGTTTTTGGTAACTTTAATGCAAGTGAACGAGAATATGATGCATTTTTTAAATGTATCTTTTTTTAAAGTTAGTTTGTGAGTAAGTAGTGTGACTTCTGTTTGCTACGTTTTTTGCTAACCACATTCGAGAAGATCTATAATATACTAGTGAGTGAATACCCTGCTTTGTAATGCCACTCAAATAAATAAAGTGTTTGTGTTTTAATTTATGTTTGTAAAGGTACTTTTTAATACAATTTTCTTTTTTTCCCATCTGGTGCGTATATGAATAAATCAGAAGGTTTTTTGACGCGTGAGCAGGCCACATACAGCTGTCCATATAAGAAGCACGGATTTTCCAATATTAGTCCACACACTTATAGCTAACCTATAAAAAAAACATAATAATTGTAAAACGTTATAGCAAAGTTTCACATGTTGGATTTCATTCAAACTGCTCTTCAAACCTTTCCGTCACTAAACAAACTATGCTATTTCCAGCGAAATAGGTAAAGTAATTTTTGAGAAAATCTATGACACACATCTATTCCAATATTTAAACATGTATTATTGCTTTGAATTACCCATTTAATGGTTACAAAAAAGACAAACTGTTTAATTGTTTGGACAATTAATCAATATGAAAATAATGTGTGCAAAAAAAAAGTAAAACTCAAACATAGGCGTATAGCGACTAATATAATCTAATAAATAAGTTATAAACTTGAAAAGGGAAAGAGGTCAGGCAAGGTGAGATAAGCCTTATTTTATAAAGTAACCAACCACAAAAATCAGTATGAAATATCAGATTTAATAATTTACTCAAAATAACACTAAACCGGCCCCTGAAAACGTATAACACAAGACTCTGCCTTATACTAACTTAGCTCATCCAAGTAGTAACGCGGTAGCATAGTGGTTGATCGACTGAACAGTAAATCACTAGAAGTGTGATCTATTATTTCTAACTAACTAACTAACCATCACGCCGTTTTCCCGCAGGGTTTGGCAGAGAGGACGGACCGCCATATAACTTAGTCAGGCATACACTCATGCTTCATTCACATTCATACATTGTCTCATACAAACTCTTCTGTTATTTTGACTCTTCACATGACCCGATTCAAGTATTTTCTTCCATTCACTTTCGCATCATATATTATTTTCAAACTCCTTTCTTCGTTCATTCGCTTTATATGCCCAAACCATCTAACCGTCCCTTTCTTGGTATTATTCATTACGCTTACATCAACCTTACATTATTTCTGGATATCAACATTTTGAATACGGTCATACATGGTTTTACGCACAAAGGTCTCAGGGATCTCATTTCCACAGCATTAATTCCACTTTCATCCTCCCTTTTAACTGCAGGTTCATGCTCCACTGCCATACATCAGGGTTGGTATAAGCACTCCATTGTGGAATGTTAGTTTCGCTTCTTTGGGCGATTTCTTATTTGCGCCAACAGCGTTCAGTCCTCCATTAATGGAGTTTCCTGCATTCACTCTTCTTTCAATATCCTTATCAGCCTTTCCGTCTCGCGTAAACATACCTCCTTAATACACAAACTCATCTGTTATTCCAATTTGTATAAACACTGATGTCGACAAATTACATCACATGACCTATCGACTTCTAATGAAATTGATTATCTGTTCAAGAAAGATGTTCAGTACTTGAAAATTGCTTGGCCCACTTTTGTGGTAATCCTCCAAATCCCGTTCTGTTATTCCTTTCAAGGATGATCATTATCATCACACGGCGGTAAACAGCCGCCTGGTCTGATTTTGGGTTCCTATTGTGTTATCAGCTACGACACGTGTGTTCAAAAGTGCTTTTAAACCATCCATAGCTACGCAAGCGTTGCATCGCTACGCCAGTGTTCAAAAACAAGCATCATCAATGCCAAACGAGAACAAGTATTTCACTGCCATGAAAAAACGCCAAAATCAACCCCCAAGAAAAAAAAGGAGTATGCGGAAGACCAAACGTTATTATTTTTATTTATGGTTTTAAAGTTTATTTTGTAGAACTCCATTTTAATTTTTAGGTTTTTTACTTTTATTTAAACAATAATTATTATTATTTTAATTTTTTAAAAAACAGTTTTTAGTTAAAAGCTCTGCGATGTAATTATTTTTAGACAGTTTGATAATGCCCTCAGAAGGCGAAACAGCTGTCACGCGTAAAAATAATTACATCGCAGAGCTTTAAACTAAAAACTGTTTTTAAAAAAATTAAAATAATAATAATTATTGTTTAAATAAAAAGTAAAAAAAAAAAAAGTTATTATTTTTGTTTATAATGAATACCGCATAACAGTCCCAACTGCTCCCAACCGTCTAGAGCCAGTGATACTATGGCATCCCCAAACGGGTATGTTGTAAGGCTGAAACTAGTTGAGAGAGAAAAGAGAGAAAGGGGAAGGTCAAGAAGTACCTGGCTATTCAGATCTAGTCACCAAACACGGCTAAAGTCATTTCAAGCAACGTTTCGATTGTGAATGGTGATCTTTCACAAGAGCGATACTTAAGAATATCTACCACTTTGAATTATTATAAGATATGCCTCTAGCTTGATGCTTTAATTTTGGGCTTTCCCATACCTTTTCTGTACCACTTTTTTATGTTGTAGCACAAAAAGAGAATAATACAGTCCAATTATATTAAAAAAACATCAAAACATCTTCAGTCAATTTTACAAGAAGTATGGAAAAATTCTCTGAAAATATGCTGGGCATGTGGTACGACTTTCAGATGATTGTCGTAACCACAGTATCATAGGATGGAGTTTTCGATTGAGAAAAAGAAGCTGATGTTGCCCACAGGTTTAATACGCTGACGATCTGAAAATAGCTGCAGGCTTTGAATGGGTGATAGCTGTCAAGGATCGGTGAATAAGGAAAAAAAATAAGGTAGGCCTATGTTCAAAAGAAAGCTCATGAAGAAGGGCAAATTGAGGTAACATTGGGCACACAGCCAAGCCTACAACACACTTCTATTAGTTTATCACTTCAGTGGTTAGATGGCTGAAATTTAAGGCAACCCCCCTTCCCTCGTGGGATGCGGTTCATTGTTGTTCTGCGCGAATTTGAAATACCGCTGATGTGGGTGAAATGTCTATTTAGAATGGAATCAACTTGCACCAACGAAATGGTTATATTGCCTCCTTGTTAGAAGCTCGTATCTCGTGTCTGAGGGGATATGATGCATTGGATCTGCCTTGTAACGTCCAAATGGTATGAAAATGATTGTAGGTTGAATTAAATTAAGTAATTTCTAGATATTACTGTATTAAGTCTATTTAGGTAACATTTAATATCTTAGGTTGCTTATATCCACTGCGACGTATTTCCACCAAAAAAAAAAGATACCATCAAAATTATGCCAATCAATTCATTCAAAATAGCCTGTAAGAACTCTTTAAAATACATTTAAATCAAAATAACAAGTAGAATATAAGTTAAAATATCATTAAGTCAAAAAAAAAATGAAATAATTAGATATTTTGTAAACTTTAATCTACAGGTAACTGATATTAAAATAAACAAAACATTGAGCTAACTAGGGATGGTTGATATTGGAAATTGGGTGTCTTTGCGGTTCCAGTTACCGGTGACTGGCGAGGAACCGGTTATTTATCCAGTTATTTTTGATACCGGTTCGTGGTGTCAGAAAAAATTGATGAAAAAGATAATAAGTCATGTTTGGAACTAGAACTGGAACCGTTTCCCAGGTCAAAAATAAAATTCCGTGAGGATTGCTAGCTATATACTAGTACCGAAAAGCCTTGTAACCACAACCGCACCTTTCCCGCCATGCATGAATATTTTTTTTTTTGCAAAAAAAAGGAACCCGTTCCTCCGAGAAATATAATCGAGGGTTCCAGTGACCGGCTAGAAACCGGTCCCTTTAACCATGACTGGAATATCGACCAATAATCGCTAAATAATACAAATATTAATTTCCAGACTATTGGCATGAACCCTTCTTCCAATATCCCGGTTATTCAGTAAAATAATTATTCATGGTGTGCATTTTGTAACAAAGGTCCCTGCCAGTTAGCCTTCAATGTGAGCACTCTCTTTAAATGAGCTGTATTTTATTATTTAGTAGCGAGATGCTGTCTATGAAATCTTCCTCTACTTTAATTATGCACTCCAAACATATACGAATATAAACACATTTATAGTAGGTTGTAATAATTCCATAAAAGAATACCGTTAAATTATTATAGAATTTAGTATGATACATGTTAATTTTAATCTCAATTATAATACAAGAACGTGCAAAGAAATCAGACTACCTAAAAATAGTAAAACCAATACACAAATAAACTTACTTTATAAAGTGTTGAAATGTTATAACACGCTGCCGAAAACCATCCAATTTATATATATTTGTTTTTTTTACGTAAATACCGCACAAGAGTCTCAACTGCTCTTAACCGTCTAGGACTAGTGTGACTATGGCATCCGCAATTGGGGTATGTTGTGAGGTTGAAGGTAGTGGGGAGGGAAAGGAGATGAGGAAGGGAAAGGTTGGGAAGTACCTTCCTATTCAGATATGGTCACCAAAGACGGCTAAAGCAATTTCAATTATTTATTTTAAAAAATTACTATTACCATTTCATTACTAATTAAATAAAATGAAATTGCGCACGCCGGATTTGAACCCCGACCTCTGGATTCATAGTCGAGCGTCTTACCACTCGACCATGCAGGCATATAATAGACCGTTACACACAAAAGGTTTATACACAAATAACAGCTTAAGGACGTATACAATTTCCTATTCAACACAACACAAAAATATACGGCCCATAAACTATTTCCATGACCACGTGTCGGCTGTCATTTTGAAAAAACAATCGAGCGTCATTACTTTATCACGCCAACCTCGCATTAGCTATGGCCCTGCCTCTGAGAGCTGTGTTCAGACCTCTCTTTTAGTCACATGCCTCGTTTGTGAGAAAGAGGGAGAGGTTATAACTGAACGATCAGCAGTACATCTGTATCTCTAATTCGGTAAAATGTTAGAATGAAATTGTAGCCCGTACAAAATTCCAAATATATTTTTTTAATATTTCGGACGGAACTAAAAAATGACGTAATAGGCGTACAGAGTTAATGTGACTTGAATTAACGGTATTTTGAAAAGGGTGTGATTTACGTTGGTTTGTTTTATTTACGTTTTTTGTCAATACTTCGTACTACGTGACAGCCGTCGACATGTTTTTTCTTTACTTTAATAATACACAAGTCGATTTAGCAAAACACATGTCAAGGTCGCTTACACAAAAACAACTTAAGAATTTTAAATGGCTTTTTTATTAAGCAGCTGTTAATTTGAACATTTAGAACGAAACAACACTATTTGTTGCATTTTTTCAGATTTCTGAACTCTGTCCAAGAGTTCATAGAAACCCTAAACGTAATCGTTAAGCCCGTATTCACAAAACCCACGAAATCTTAACTATAAAGCAGAAAATCTGTTTTTCTGAAGTAACGAAAATGGTGAGCTTTGATTTTGTAAAAATTAAAGACCTTTTAAATCACAAAAAAATGTAATCATTTTTCTGTTAGTGATTTTTTTAATTTGCTGATTTTTCCCTGACTAATTTACTCATCAATTTTCAAAAATATTTTTCGTGTTTTTTTTTAACCGTACTAAATAACTAACAACGCTTAAATGTTCACTAGTTACCCTACAGGAATGTTTTAAAAATATGTTAATACCGCACAAGAGTCTAAAATTAGTGGTATGTTGTAAGGCTTGAAGGAGTGAGAAACGGAAAGAGATGGAGAAGAGAAAGGTTAGGAAGAACCTAATTACTCAGATGTGGTAGCCAAACATGACCAAAATTCATCTCAAGCAACGTTTTGATTATTTATGGTGGTCTATCACAGGGGCGATACTTATGGCTCAGCACCCAAAAATGGAGCTAAACGTCACTCTGTAGCATTCTAATACAAACAATACTGCACATTTCTTAATTGTTAATTCTACACGGGCAGTTAGAAAAATGTCAAAGGTTTCCAGTGAATAACATTTTGAAGCTTAAATCTTTTAAATTCTTTGAAAAACATACTAAAATGTTAGTTAAAGGTACAGTTAAAAAACTGGCAAAATCATTTTTGAACGCTTAACCTAATATTCTAGTATTTCTTTTAAATAGAATTTAAAAGATTACAATAAAATAATTTTATTCAACTTTGACATGAAGCACTCACTTTGTGGTAAGACACAATCAAAATTTAAATAAAAAGTATACTTGTTTTAACATCACTTTATTGGACACATACACCACCTGGTTTCGGCTCTACCTGAACTTTTTTCAAGGTTGAATAAATATGTACTGGTTTAGTATAAGTTTAATAAATTTGTACTGGTTGAATAAATACGTACTAGTACATATTTATTAAGCCCCGAAGAAGGTCCAGGTATAGCCGAAACCGGTTGGTGTGTGTTTCCAATAAAGTGGGGTTATAACAAATATCCTTTTATTTCAAATATAATTTTATTCATCGGAAACATTAGACATGTTTCTAACTACAAACATAGAATTTACAAATAAATCATTTGAAGTATTCCTTTTATTAGAAAGCTGAAATGTGTGTATTTTTGGGTGCTGACCCTTAAGGTAATCTACCACTTTGCTGTATTTATAACTGTAGGTTTCCCAAGTAAAACAAAAGTACAACATCTTTCGAGGTTTATTTCCTTTCACCGAAATATAAATTTTGGAGCAGAGTATAAAATAAAACAAATATAAGGGTTATGACCCTCCCTTTTAAAACAGCCTATTTCATGTTTGATCTGCGTTAGACATTGAGCCTGCGCTCCAACATTTCTAAACTACTCTTTTCCACTCCAAGTACCAACTGACCCCCATGACATTGCCTAAAATGCTATGAAATTTCGCACAGAGATGAATATATTTTTATTTCACGCAATAAAAACGAGCTGGTACTAACGGCGGTTGTAACCCTGTCGTACTAAGGTTGCGTTATGTAAAGGACGGTTGCACAGGTGGGCAATGGAACCCACTTTAATTAAGGTAATAAAATATACGTACTCTTTAAAGTAAGTACCTACTTTCGGGTAAACTTTGTTGAAGGAAAATTCTTTGAAAAATATATTTCATGAAATGTAATTATTTGACTTAACTTTGCCTTAACATGTTTTTAATTGGGATACAAAGAGCAGTATTGTTAATAATAAAAGGAAGAGGAACAACAATATAATAAAATAAAGTGCAACTTTCCAAAAAGTATTAACTAAATGTTACACTACATGAGGGACCGAATATTCTACAATCTTCCGCCCACAGACGTCGGCATTATCAAAATTATTTTGCAAACCAGAGTATCATGCTTTACTGCTTAGTTATTCCACTAAAAGGAAAAATAAAAAGACAGCAATATAAACATAAAAAAAACTTTCAAAAAGGCTTTTAAAATAATTGCCTACCCAATATAAAATCGATTACCGTTTTTTTTTTGTCTAAAATAACGAATCCTTCTTTGTAGATTATAATTTATTTATATTTAAGAAAGACAAACATTCCCGAGTTACGAATAACCTGACAATGTTTGAAAAACTCCTACTGCCATCATAATAAGCGGAAGACTTAGCTATTGACTTACTTATGGAGGACTTAGCTAGCAAGGGAATTGAACCCACAACGCCTAGGTGGGAACCTGACGCATTTATCTACTCAGCTTCTAATCGGCTTACTGAAGTTAACCGTCAATTTTAGATATTCGAATTATATTAATATAATGTAACTGATTACATCTGATTTTCTTTCTAACCAAATTATTTTGTTGAAGCTTTTCGCTTTATTGTGATATTATTTATTCAACGAATTTGAATTAAAAATATATAATATGAAAATAATAAAAAATAAGTTGCAACTGAGACTCGAACACGACACTTCTCCTCTATCCGAGAGGAACGCACTAACCATTTTTTTATGGTGAAACCTCACAAATGTCCCAACTGCTCCCGACCGTCTAGAGCCAGTGAATCTATGGCATCCCCGAATGGGGTATGTTGTGAGGCTAAAGGTAGTGGGGAGGGGAAGGAGATGGGGAAGAGTACTTTCTTAACTAGTCAGTGTGGCCAGCGTAAATAAAAATATTATTCACATTCGCTGAAGATAGTGGAGAGGGGAAGGATATGGGAAGAGGAAGGTTGGGAAGTACTTGGCTATTCAGATCTGGTCACCAAACACAGCTAAAGCCATTTCAGGCATAGCTTTAATACTGAATGGTAGTATTTCACCAAGGCAATACTTAGAGTATCTACCACTCTGGAACGTGCCGCAAATATACTTTATACTATTTTATAAGAATTAAATGTGTTATTACATATATTAATTAATTAAAAATTATTTGCGCACAGCGGGTTTGAACCCGCAAACTTTGGATGCGTAGTCGAGCGTCTTACCACTCGACTACGCAAGCCGTCAATGTCGGTAAAAACTTTCTCTTTGTTCTTTTCTGTTTCTTATTGCTTAAATGTTGTTAACATTGCTTAAATTATTTATTTATTTTAAAAACTTGGCCAGTTTTGTAGCCAACTGCCTCTGTAGAAAAACTTTTTTTTCTTTAATATATTATCTCACAGTGATTATTGTCATAATACGCATAAATGTGGATATCCGGAAAGAATGTAAGGCTGATGTAAGCGTAATGAATAGGATCAAGATAGGGACGCTTAGATGGTTTAGGCATGTAGAGCGAATGAACGAATAAAGGAGTGTGAAAAGAATATATGACGCAAAAGTGAATGGAAGAATAAGTCGAAGATGCCCGAGGAAGATACGGCACGATAAAGTGAATCAAATATTTGAGTCGTGCCATTTAGAGATCCAGAACAACAGAAGAGTATATATGAGACGGTGTATGAATGTGAACTAAGCAAGGAATGTGTGCCAAAACAGAGTGTTATGGTAGTCCGTCCACTCTGCCTACCCCTGCAGAATGGCATGATAGTTAGTTAGTTAGTTAATTATTTATTCCAGCAACGTCTTAAGACGGGTTGATTGTAAAACCACTGTCCTGGCGGTTCCAAAATTTTGAAAGAAAGTGTAAATTTAAGAAATGAAGCATAATAATGATTCACTCCTAAACGTCTTATGACGGGCTTCTTACGAGTTTTCAAGTATCTTAAATAAATATTAAAAGCATGTGAATATAAGATACACAGATTGTGAGAAATGCTTCTTTTAATTATCATATGTTAGGTTAGGAGAGATAACTCTATACATTCTAAAACAAAACCAACAAACTCTGCATTAAATAAATAATTAAAATTCCTGGAAGTTAGTTATACAACACTAGAAGATTATAAAACATATAACGGTTTATTATTATTGTAGCAGCATCGTTACCCCTTATTTTCCTATCTTTGATAGGTTGCAAAAGCATTATTAAGAAAATTTCGGATAATAACCAACCCGTGATGGGTTTAGCCAGAATCTAAATATGTAATCATAATATATTACGGCGAAGTACCTCTTTCCAGGCCGCAAGTATTTTGCGAAATGTCTTGCCGATAATTTAATATTAATATAAGTTAACAAGGAATTCCCATTACTTGGCAAAATATACAAAGGAATATCATCTATATTAATTACTGAATAACTCCATTGAGTTGGGTGACGTAAGTAATGAACGACGGATGGGCGAAAGCGCGGGTCGACATTGATCGCAGGATGGATATGGGGTAGAGAAAGGTTGGGAAGTACTTGGCTATTCAGATCTGGTCACCAAACACGGCTCAAGCCATTTCAAGCAACTTTTCGATTCCGAATGGTGATCTTTCACCAGAGCTACTTAGAGTATCTACCACTCTGGAACGTGTTGCAAATGTTCTATATATAATTTTATATAAATTAAATGTTTTCCGACACACATGTATTGAATTAAATCTATTTGCGCACGCCGGATTTAAACCTGCGACCTCTGGATTCGTAGTCGAGCGTCTTACCACTCAACCACGGAGGACGCTCTATTGCATATTCTGCCGTGGAGAGCTCCGATGTGCTTCTATTTATAGTACCTGAAATTTTTTTTAGAAATGTGTTGAGGTTACAATGGATCTATCACCGAAATTTTTTCTGATGTCGCTTAGGCTAGGCGAAACCAGTCGGTCATAAAAATAAAAATAAAATCTGTAGTCCTATACAAAGTTATTTTTCATTTTTATTACATAGTTTTTTCTTCAGGATTCCGTAAAACATACGATCTATAAAATAATATCCTCCATTAATATTTTGTACTCGTATTATTTAATTATTTGTTTTATTTTGTTTATTTATTTGTTTTTTCTTATTTGAATTTCTGTTCATTTTTATTCTTCTTTAATGTTATTAATTTTGTGTATTACAACTTTAATGTTATTATTATTATAACTATGTTTTAATATAAAGTATGGAAGGTATTGCATTGCACTACTCCTGCATACCTTCTGGAATAAAAAAAATAAATAGTAAAAAAAAAATAATTTAAAAATATATATATATAGCCCAAACTGTATCAAATAAATCGTTTTTTTTCATTAAGTTTAAAAAAATGGCACTGGATATAAAAATCGCTGTCAAAAAGGTAATCAAAATCTTTTTTTTTTAACTTAAATATTACACGTTTATAAAACAACCAAGTCATTCTTCTTATTATGATATTTTTTTCGTGAATATTTTTGATCGTCTGCATCTTACTTTGTCTAATTTCAAGTAAAATTATAATTTGACAGTAATTACATGTGTTTTTTTTATTTATTAAATGATAACGCAAAATATTATAAATTTCAATAAAATAAATATTGAACGATAAAAAATTCAAATAAATTCTATAATATAGTATCATGGTGAAATTTAATAAATTTTAATTGATTGCTTAATATCAGAGTATGGTTCACTCTTTTTAAATATGTGCTCAAGTGAATACCGCACAAGAGTCCCAATTGCTCCCAACCTAAATAATAAACTATGGCATCCCTAACTGGGGTAGGTTGTAAGGCTGAAGGTTATGCGGAGGGAAAAGAGACGTTGAAGAGGGAGGTTGAGATGTTCCTGGCTATTCAGATCTGAATAGCACTTAACACGGCTAAAGCCATTTCAAGCAACGATTCTCATTTCAAGCAACTTTTCCCATTTCAATCCGCTTTTAATGGTGGTCTTTCACCAGGGTGATACTGTAACTATCTACCACTCAAAAATGCTTTTCACGTATATAAGATGTCACTAACATGCGACTAAACTAGTTGGCAACAATAAAAAATGGTTAAACGAAACAAAGTTAAGTAAGTATTCAATAAAAATAAAAGTATTATGGTAATTAAAAATATGTATTTTTTAAAATAAATCTTTGTTTTATATGATATTTAAAAGATAAAAATGACTAACTATAAAAATATATACCACGTGTATATTCACAGATATAATATAAGGATATGCCAAGAGATCAGACAAGCAAAAAAGAATAAAAACAATACACAAAACAGCTTACTACATAAAGGGATGAAATATTACAATGCGCAGCCGGAAACCATCAAAAATAGTTAAATTTATAAATTTAAAATAGCCTGTAAAAACTATTTAATTGACATTAGTAATTTTAAGTAGCATATAAGTTATAATTTTATTATTAAGTCAAAAAGAATATGAATTATAAATAGATACTTTTGATGTACAAGTAACTAATTATATAATAAATAAAAAATGTACCTTTATTTTTTTATATAAAAACAGAACCGTGAATTACCCCTAACCATTTATAATTCTAATGAATTAAAAAATAATTAAGTAGTTTTAAGTTTTTCCAATATTCAAAATGTAGGTATATTTTCATGGAAAATGATACATACGAGTATTAGTGAAATCCCTCTTCTCAAGCCTTAGCACTCAAACTCAGTTCAAGGATAATTGACCACAGGGCATACATGGTATTCGTGTTTCGCATGGCCACCACCCCACGGTTGTACAGGAATTCAGATTCCACGGTGAAAAAGTAGGCTCCGAGGGTGGAATGCAGCCCGGCGAGCTTGCGAGCATCGTTTTATGAACTAATCGAGTTCACCTTGTATTTTCATGAATTTCTCATGGTTTTGTTACCTCGTTGTTTATCACGTTGGAAAAGGTTCTCTAACGTGTACGAGTAAAATGTAGAAAACTTTTCACATTTTGATGAATTATTAATATCTTTTATTATTGATCAATTTTATACACTTTCGAGGTGCTTAACATATTTTTGATATTTTTGTACATTTTTCTATTTGCCAAAGAATTTTGTTATTCTATATATTGCTACGCTGACTGATCTAAATTGCAACAATAAGTTAACAATTCTTTTGTTTTTGCGTTGATTTTGTTGAAACAAACACTATTTACCCTGTTGACATAATCCAGAGAACCTCACTTTTGTAAAAAAAAATGCAACAAATTGGCCATATTCTTAGAAAAACCAAAAAAATGCACGAGCGTACAAAAACATGCTAATTAGCCACTTAAATCAAAGGTAAAACGTTTTCAAACAGCATCTTGCTGGCGTCTTAACTCAAAAAAATTATCTGAATAACCAGGATTAATCTCACCATCAGTACTTGAATTAATTTGTATCTATTTTGGGGAACAATGGAGAGGTATGAGATGAAAAATCTTCATACAATCTAGAAATTGAATAGGTTTTCATGATATTTATTATAAATAATAACATTTTAACTTAAACCTTACTGAATTGAAACAAATAAATTTAACTGAGTGATATTTTATATTTATTGACTTTGCAAGGCATTTTGTTGGAAAATCCAATTTGTGCCATTCCACCCGATGCTAAGATAAATCGGACAAGCTATATGGGAAGAATGGGACACAATGTTTAAAATTAAAATTGATTCAATATACCCCTCCTAAACGATCGAATCTTATTTCGAAAACATATATTTATTTTGGTATGTGTGTACCACCATGTTTTTGAGGTGGTGACAACACAAAAACCACATTATTCGGTGCTACCAAAAAACGATATTTCTGAATTGGAAAAATGAAATCTTCTATGCCAGCCTTAGATGAATTAAATAATGTAGATACGTTACTGAGCCAACGCGGTCATACCATGAGATTAACTGTGTTTAGTATCACACAAACATTCTTTCGACAGACAAGCTGTCACCAGCTGTCACAAACGCGTCGCTGTAGGCTCTTATCTGAGAAAAAATGGCTTGAGAGGTGTAAAAATCATTTGGGAGCAAAACAAAATCTCATGGAGTTTTTTTCCATTCATAATTACCCACAAATCATGTTTTTTATTTCAATTCATTCAATAAATACAATTATTCACAAAAGGTTTTTAACTGCTCGAAAACGGTGTGAGATAGCGAATGCAAAAATACATAAGTGTGTGGAAGACAACCACGGCTAGTGGCGCAATATCCGATTCTAACAGTTGCGCGGGACGTTCATATATCTATCACATCCGTACACACATATTCTTCGAATGGCTATTCTTTTCGTAAGCGGGTAAAACGGAAAACAAGACGGTACTAGGCTACATTTTTCGTAAGATTTTTATGAATATGATGTGCTTGTATTTTATATCCATGATGCCAGAACTCTTTCTAAAAGAGTTAGCAGTTAGACTTTCTTTGTTACCTGCCTAATGTTGAATTTATATTTTAGTGTCCCATTTCTACCGCATTGAATTGTTTCAAACTATCTACATACTATTTTTTTTAAATAATCATTTTAAAGATTATGTAAGCACGATTTGTAAATATATGAGCAATCTTCGTGACTTTTAGATTTTTATTTATTTTTTTTACTAATGATTGTATCTTTCCTCAAACATTCACCATAAATAATAACTATTTAACGTAAATTTTTACAATTTATACAGAAAAAACAATGAGTAATATTTTAATGTAACTAAATTTATATCTTGCAGGCTAAAAACGCCATCTATTAACAAACATACGAGTTATAAAAGCCACCATATTCAAAGTGATAGCTTCTGTTCTATACATTCCTACTCTCCTTTCTAAACTGCTGAGAGATTCTAGATAGATAGGTTGGCTGACGGCCATGCTGAAAAAAATCTAGACGGCGGAATACCAATTTCTTAAACAAATTATCACTGCTGGTCGCCTGAGGGGAAGTAACCTAGAGACAAATTGAGAAAAAGGTTTATTGACTACGTGGAAATCAAGTTTGAAAGGCCTGAAAACTGGAGAAAAATTATTTTAGTTATTCTTTCGGTAGTTGGTGAATAAGATACGTGATGGAAACTTTACCCTATCGCAGGATTAAGTGCCGTGATAATTGTAATACGAAAACAGTAGTAATTCATTCTTTAAACATTATTTTTGTATTTATTGAATGATTTGACCAAAATTACAAAAATAGTACCAGGGGTTTTAGTTGAAGTTTGCCGGTTTTCCTCATAGATGTCGCTAGAGATATGTATATCTTTCTATGTTTTGGCATCTATGTCATATTTTTTTATGGACATTAACCTTCGAAAATAGACAAGTTACATTCTGCCAAAATAATTGTGTCATAGTTGTTTACCTCTGTGAATATTTCGAGTTTCGTTCCAAGTAAATCTCATTTGCGACATTCGTTGCTTTTCTTATTTCATCAAAAGAAAAAAGCAGTTGAAGCTCATCGGTTGCTGGTAGAAACTTATGGTGAACATGCTCCAGTGATTAGAACATTTGAGACATGGTTTCGTCAATTTAAAAGTGGAGATTTCGATTTAACAGACAATGAACATCCTGGTGCAACGAAAAAGTTCGAAGACAAGGAATTGCAGGCGTTATTGGATGAATACCCAACCCAATCGCAACAACAATCAGCCCAAACACTTAATGTGACCCGAGGAGCAATTTGCCAACTTTTGTTTATTAGTTATGTCTCTAGTTTGATTAGAAATGTGAAGAGATTTTTTTTTCTTTTTATTGTATTTTCATCTGCTTGAATATATAAAATTGCATTATAATTTGATTTGGATGGAATTTAATATGTTTTTCTGTAAATACAAACAATATTGTTACTTTTAAAATCGTTTTTTTATCAACCGTTCTGACGTTAGCAAACTTTGAATATGTATTATTTGACTTGTACCGAACTAAACGTAATGCAAAATACCCTTACGGATTGATTATTTTATTGACAACGGATTATGGTTCATTTAAAAATGCAAAAACAGATTTTAAAGGATAAAACTTCCTGAAAAAATAACGATGAATGCCCGTGTCCCATAAGACACTCTGGCACAATAAAGGTTAAGTGATAGAGGAAAATTACGGAGATCACTTTACACTGACGTTAAACATTTGCTAGCCCAGGTGAAATTGCTCCGTGGCTTGCGTGGCGTGTAAGAAACGAGCGTTTTCCTCGCTCTGCTACCTCCTAGGATGAACAAAGGTTTATTAGTTTCTGTATTTAATAATAAATCAAATCCGATGACGCCATGGAGGTATTCCGATTTCCAATGCAATCTTTATTGGAGGAGGAGAACAATTAATTAACTGGTACACTTTATGATTTTACCCCGCTCTACCCAGGTACGAGAAATACAGTTAAGATAAGACAACGATACGGTAAATCTAATTATGTGATAGGGTATTGTTTCTAGTAGAACAATCGATAGGGGATACAAAAGAATAATTGCTTTTGTGACAGTGAAAATAAATTCTCATCGGGAACATTTTCTTTCCTATTCAATATATTGATTATAGCAAAACGCATTCAAGGGCGCTTTAAAATAGTATATCTTGTGCGGTATTCATTATAAACAAATAAATTAAAATGTGTTTCTCTAAATAGAAATAGGAACAAAAATAAAAAGGAAAAAAATATAGATAATAGTAATAATCAAAGTAATAAAAAACATAATTTAAATGATACAGATACAATAGAAAAACATATTTATCCGAACGAATCAACAGCAAGGAAGAATCGCGTGCCGAGCGCTGTTATTACGAAATGAAATTGAGATATTGTCATTTTGCATGTTTTTGTCTAAGAGCCCCTGTCCTCTCGGTGAATTCCATTACGATTCACAAACGTTGCTGCATAAAAGCCTTCTTTTGGAACCTTTTTTTTAATGCATCATTCTGAAATGTATCAACGGATGTTTATTGTTATTTTAAGGAATACAAACATTCCCGGGTCACGAATAACCTGACAATATAAGAAGAAAATGTTTATGCAACGTTGGAGAACTTTGCTAACAGAGTATTGAACGATGAATAACCAACGCTCCGGACTACTTGATTACTAACCGGTCTTAGTTTCATAGAAAGTAACCATTATAAGTTTGCATTCTTTAGAAGAAGTTTGTAAGGTTAACAGTATAATAACTGGACGTATTTATTCAGAAAGCGTACAACCTACAATTTGCCAAAATTGAGTTTTACAGGTTTTCTAACTAAAAAACTAACGCAGGAATAAGCAGACAGGACAGACCGCCATGCGACTCTGTCTTGGTACACATTCCTTGCTTCATTCACATTCATACATCGCCACCTACATATTTTTCTGTTATTCTGACTGGTTAGATATTCATTGGCAATTAATTGGGTCTAAGATAGAATGCTCAATGTTAATATTCATATTTTTCCATTATTTTTTTACATTACCTACCTCACTAGGTCAGAAAAACCTGTTCTGAGGTAAGTGGCAGTGAGTACAAGTAGAATATTTTTTTTTAAATGGTGATATTTGGTACACAATGTGCTAGTTTGTCATGGAATGAGTGAAGAATTTCAAGTGCTATTTTAGGGGGTCTTCAATTTCCTTGCGGTCCTTACTCATTAGCCATTTAGTAATGTTTTGATTAAAGGAATAGTCTGTGATGGGGGTTTGTTGTAAGTGTGAGATACAACAAACGAGAAATCTGTTTGTTTGGAATAACCTTCAATTAAAAAATGTTTAAGGTCAGTGACAAAGAATTTAGAGTCTAAGGAAGGTGAGCGATGTATGGCAAGTATATAGTATGTTTTATTGGTTAACATGAAAGATAGATGGATGACGTTTAAATATTTAAATTTAGGGATATATATTATTACATCAAATATTTGGTATACCCTATAAAATATTGTTAGACCGTCGTGCGAATTGTACTCAAAAGAAAGTGAGAACGTCTTATAACCAGGGATTAAGCAAAGACATAAAATACAAGACACGTCATATTCATACAAATCTTACGAAAAATGTGGCACCACTGGTACCGTCTTGTTTTACGTTTCACCCGCGTATGAAAAGGATAGCCATTCAAAGAATATGTGTGTACGGATGAGATAGCTATATGAACGTCCCACGCTACTGTTAAAATCGGGTATCGCCCAACTAGCCGTGGTTGTCTTCCACACACTTATGTATCTCTGCATTCGCTACCTCACACCGTTCGAGTACTTAAAAACCTTGTGAAAAATTGTATTTATCGAATTGAAATAATAAGTGATTTGTGGGTAATTATGAATGGGAAGAAACTCCATGAGATACGTTTTTTGCTCCCGAATGATTTTTACATTTCTCAAGGCATTTTTTATTGAAAGAAGCATACAGCGACCCGTTTGTGACAGTTGGTGATAGCTTGTCTGTCGAACGAATGTTTGTGTGATATGAAACGCAGTTAATCTCAAGTGTGTCTCGCGGACTCGGTTTAGTGCATTCACGGGCGTTGTCTCAGTAACGTATCTCCATTATTTAATTCATCTAAAGGATTGAGTAAATAATTAATTCTCACCTTTGCGTTTCGGCAAGTATAATTATATTTGGTTTGAAATTCTAGAGAATCGAGGAAAATACATAACTTGTCAAAATGTTTACGGATACTTGGTTTGTTTGAATTAATCATATTGAATTCAGTATTTCCTTCACTTGTGTAATTATTTTGTTATGTTTTGTTTTCACATACCTGTGTGTGTACGATCGAAGCTTCATTGCTGAAATCCATTTTCACAGCGAGATTATACAATATCTTCTTCAGTAACCTTTTCCAAGTACATGTTCACTGTAGTGGTATATCGTTTGCATCTTTTGTTTGAATAACTGGGGAGTCGTCGGTTTTTCTTAGTAGAATGTTTCCGTTCTTTTTTCAAATATATTTGTATTCAAGGTATTTTGTAGACTTAGTTAACCAAGGAAGTTGTTTGTTTCCCGTGGTTAATTTTTCATTGATGTAAACTTTCATTTTCCGTTGAATCCGAGTACTTTATGTCCTTTGGACTGAAAATTCCTTTCACTTCTTTTGTTGTTTAAAAACTCTGTCCTTTGATTCTTTCGAATTTAATTGCACACCATTATTTTTTTTCAGTCTTGTTGTAATACTAGTTCTTTATAAAGTATTTTTTTAACAAATCACTGCATTATAAAATTTTCATCAACAGTTCAATTGGAGTTTGTATTTCTCCTTTTTTTTTAGAGTTAGATCGTTGGATTTCAATCGATGTCTCTAACAAAAACTCTATTACATGTGGTTGACAGACATTTGAAGATTTTTAAATTCTTTTTTCATATTCTCTTTCCTTGCGCCTTTTTGTGGTCTATTGTTTTTTAAGTTAATTTTCAAAGCATCGTTTTTGATATATACATAGGGTGGAATTCCACGTCCTTAATTAGGTCTCGAATTTCTCTCTTAATTTCTAAGAATAACTAATTATTTTATTTTTTGACGGCATTTTTTAATTTATTTATAATATTTTTATTAATATTTGAATTATTTAACGATTAGTTATATTAATTTATGAACCGGGGTGACATCTATCGAAAAAATCTTATTTTGTGACGGCGGGTAGTAGTCGACCACAAAAAGTTTATGTGTTAGGTCGATAGATGGGGTTATATTTATGTACTAAAACTTTTCTACGTGTTCTTCAGTACGTATTATTATTTTTTAATTGTGTTGAATTAATCAAGCAATCATAACAAATAAAATTCCAATATTTAATATCCCACGATTGCTTTGAAAGATCACTTTTAATATCACTTCAAACCTTGCACTACTTGAAACAGAGATGGTAATTGTCAAAAATGTTTAGTCATTGTCCGGGAGATAAATAAATATCATTATTTTGTTACTGGGAATGGTAAAAAAACAGTAAATAACTTCAGATCCCCTTGTGAACCATGCTGGGATTAATTTTCACTATAATTTAGTACGATATGTCACTTATAAACTCAAAAATTCATTATTAAAATATCAGATATATTTTGACAGTTGTTCACTTGCTTGCTGTTGTAGTAAAAATGAATGGCCTGTTGTTGTAATAAATAAAATTTAAAAAAAAATATGGCCTGGTGTTTAAAGAAATTTTATTTTTATTTTTAACGAGTTAAATCTACGAAAGTCCTTAAACGAATGAGTTTTCATTCCAGGATGAAACTCGTAACAAAAATTTTATTCAAAAGAATTGAGCCAACAACGTGAATGTTGACATTCCTAGTGTTAAATCTTAAATTTACTTTCGATGGAATATTTTCTTTCTCTACCTTGGTACTTCTGAAGTTAGGTCACAGACACAATAAAAAAAAAACCCTTTTTATTTCATCGATTGGGATTATTTGGGGTATTATAATTATTATGAACTAACATTACTCACTCGAACAAGCAATGTCTTTTAGAATCGACATGGAAAAATAAATATTAATGTACACTGGAGGCGTATTTTTTGGAAACTTTTGGAATATTCACTTTAATTGTTGCTCAAAAAATAATATTTTTAATATCCCGAAGTACTTTTTTCACACTTATTGCATCAGTAGCTGTCCTATCAAATATGTGTTAGAAGCGTAACAAGGGCGTCATTTCAAATAAAATAGACAAACTTTGAGTGTTAATAACCAATGTGCATATTTTTAGGACTTACCACGTTTTCGATTTAAACAACAAAGAAAAAATTAACAAAGTTTTTTTTGAACTAAGGATGTTTAATACTTACCTTATTTTAACTGAATAATTCTAAATTAATAAAACAAATATCGTTGCCGGAACGGCAAAAGGGCTGAAGCGCCATTTTGGAAAGTATGAACAAGAGCAATTTAAAATTGTTTTTACTGTTCAATAAAATTCATAAGTCTTCATTACCTGGTTGGATTTGGAAAAAAAGTTAACTCAGATAACTCAATGCTCTCACTGAGTTACCTAAAGTGAAATAAGGCTAAAAAAATCCCAAACTTGAGTCGGTTGCGTCAAGCCTTCTTCCAAATGGTAAATATATTTTTGATGGATAAAGGTCCACAAAAGTCTTCAAAATCAAACGAGAGTCAAAGTTTTCGATGAAAACAAAAACACTTATCAAAACTGCATATTTAACTTTTTTTTACTAAAGTGTCGCTTAAGCCTTTTTGCTTTTTCAGCCATGATATATGTTATGATTAATGTGTCTATTTACATTATGTTGAATAAATATTTTCCATTAATTTTAAATTTAAAAATTTCTAAATCTCACTCAATGCCCAGATATTGTTTTACTTTGAAATATTCTTATATTATTTTTTAAGGTCAACCATCAAATATATAATTCGATAAGCCAATTTTCGTCAAAGAAAGGGTGGATCCGTGAATTATTTCTGACGTTTCCCGGCAAACGACTTAGCATTGACGTCTTCTAGGTAAAAAAAAATAAAGATAAAGACGAAGCAGCAAAGATAATCCGTGGTGAATTTATGAAATTATAAATATTTTTTAAAGTAAGAACTAATTTGTTATTTTCTAAATATATGTATTTTATAAAAGCCCACAGAGAGTGAATAAATAAACAAACTTCGTGGATGGTTCATTTTGGATTGAAAAAAATGGGACATAATGTTATTATAATTCGCTGCCTGAAATCAACAAAATTATACCAATTAATAAATTTAAAATAGCCTTTAAGAACCATATAAAATACATTAGTAATATCAAATAGTATATAAATAATTATTATTTAGCCTTAAAGTATAATATATGAATTATAATAAGATTATATGTATACATTGATGTAAATAAGATTAATTATGATGATCTTAAAGAATTCAAAACACAATTAAAAAACTACACTGAAAACTTTAAATAAATATCTTTGAAAAATCTGTATGGGGGGGTCCCAACAGGTAAGGGGTCGTCTCGTTGTAAGGGGAGGCGACGGGTTCAGCTTGTAGGGCCTCGGCTTTCAAGTGAAGATGCTGCGGCTGGCGGTCCAGGGGGGCAGGCGATGGTCAAATAAAAGTCAGGAGTCAAGTTGAAGGCGATGTCAGGGGCGAAGATGAGTCAAGGTGAATGGTACTGGTGGAGGATGCTGGTGATCTGCCTTTTCTCCCATTATTGCGCAATATTTCATTGCCTTGGGGCGCACAGCCGAGCGCGATGTATGGAGGATTTAGCATCCTCTTTCGCTCTCTCCCCCGGCTGTATTTTGTGGGACAGATTTTAGCAATCTGTCCCCTTCTCCACCAGCTTTCACCTCAACTTTGTCTCGCCCCTCTATCATTTTATTAAGCTCACAAATACATATCAAAATACAGTTTACAAATAATGGTGCCCGTTTTTGCGGGTTTTTGCCTATAACTATTTTATTCTAACATTTATATATTTAAATTTACATGTTATACAGAGCGCGTGGTCAGGCCGTCACAATGGAATAGTTTATTGTTTTGTGATATCAGCCTGACTCCCGCAATAGAGGTCAAAGGTTACCATTATTATTACATGGTGAGCCCGTGATTGGTTGGGCCTTGCGGCTGGCCGGCGTAAAGCTGACAGGATATTCCGCTCGCTGTTACGCTCGAGCCAGCCTTGGGCTCGCGTTTTAACGCTGGGCTGGGGTCTCAGACGCCCATTGCATAATCTGCCGTGTTATGAGAAGGAGCTTACTGACTCTAGCATGAAGTTAAGATATAAGACAAAAACACGAATTTAGTATGACAAATTAGAACAAATATTTGAAGTTAATTTTGACTCTAATTCTAACGATTCAATCATGATTTTACGTACACTAAATTATTCACCCACGGATTTATAATTTCCGCGGCATAGTGCGTCCGACACATTGATGAGGGCACTGTCATCGTGGCTATCGCGTCCGACACAAAATCATTACAGCAAATTATTAGTAACTAAATAAATAACACCCCCTCATACACACAAGCATTGCTTTTTATGGGGGTAATTTATAATTTATAATGAAATGTTAAGATTTAAATATTTATATATAGATAAAACACTACTATGTATTATGTTTGATAATAAAAAAATAAATAAAATAAAATAAAAAATAAATAAATAAATAAAAAATAAGTAACTAAAATAAAATAAATAAAACTAAAACAGTAATTTTTAATACATTAGTTTTCATGTTTTTTTATAAAATCCAAAATTTTAAAAAAAAATACATTTCCACAACGAAATATCTAAAACCCGCCAAAAATGCGGTGAGCACTGGTGTAGTTAAATTGGTACAATTTTCTTCCAGGAATTTCAAATTCCATCTCCTAGAGCTTAATCTCAGCGTAATTTTCATCATGATGTGTGGTGTAATTTCGGAAAATTGATTTTTCATTATTTTTCAAAGAAATGAAATCATTTTCAGGTTACTACAACCTGACATTATTTGAATTCCTCCAATTCCTTCTACTACTATAATTACAAGCGGAAAATTTTGCACGTGTGATGATGGAGGACTTACCTAAGCAGATGATTGAAAGGGCGACGCCTGGCTTGGAACCCGACGCTTAAGACTACTCGAACATCTAACCGACCGCTTAGTTGTGAAAAATAAGACCCCTTAAGTGTTAGTTTATTTTTTTTATATTTAAAAAAATAAATAAGATAATAAACTTATTCCTTCAATGATTTTCATAAGAAAGTGTGATAATAAATTTGAATAGGAAGTATCAAAAATCAGCCTACGTAGATCTCTCAGAAAACACATTTAGGCTTTTAGTCTCCACATTATCGACTCCAGATTTGGGCGATATCTTACATCTGCAAAGTGGGACCGGAGTACCGATAATGGATTTTCATTACCGAATTTCTCGCTTATTACCGGCGATACCACCCTCAGGGATCTATCGTTAATTAAAACGTGACATTGTCGGCCGATATATTATTTAGGCACACCGAACTTTTCACTAATGTACGCTGAAGCCTGACTACCTGCTCACACCTTAATATTATAACCAGATCAACCTTGAGTTAGAATTTCCCGTTGGCTACGGCTTCATTTTGGTTTGAAAAGTTTGAGGTTTCGATTTTTGAGATTAAGGGTTTGTGAAGAAGTATTTATAGGTTCTAGACACTACAGGTGTTCAGATAAAAGGTTCTGAATCATAAATCATACCTTTCACAGCGGTTTTAATCGAATAGACCAGATTGTATTATTTTCAATTTTGTTTCGAGTTCATTCTTATCTACATATCATTATTTTAAAATCAGTTCCAATAATAATGATAGCATTTTTTTTAAAGCGAATACTGGACAAGATTCCCAACTAATTGATGCCATAGAGCCAGTGGCACCATGACATCCCCAATAAGGGTATGTTGTGAGGCTGAAAGTAGAAGGGAGGAAAAATAATGAGGAAGACGAAAGTTGGGAAGTACCTGGCTGTCAGGTCTGATCAATAAACACGGCTAAAGCCATTTCAAGCGACGCGACGTTTCGATTTTGAATGGTGGTCTTTCGCCAGGGTGATATCTAGAGTATCTACCATTCTGGAACGTGCCACAAATATACTTGTAATTATTTTATATGAAATAAATGTGTTATGACACATCAACTAACTAACTAACAAATAATCACGCTGTTTCCCCGCAGGGGTAGGCAGAGAGGACGGACCGCCATACAACTCTGTCTCGGCACACACTTCTTGCTTCATTTGCATTCATACATCGTCTCATACATACTCTTCTGTTATTCTGACTCTTCACATGACCCGATTCAAGTATTTGATTTTCTTGGTCGTGCCATGTCTTTCTCGGGCGTCCTCGACTTCTTCTTCCATTCACTTTTGCATCATATATTCTTTTCACACTCCTTTCTTCGTTCATTCGCTCTACATGCCCAAACCATCTAAGCGTCACTTTCTTGATCCTATCCATTAGGCTCATATCAGCCTTGCATTCTTTCCGGATATCCACATTTGTAATACGGTCATACATGGTTTTACCGCACATCCGTCTCAAAGATCTCATTTCCACAGCATTCAGTCTACTTTCATCCTTCCTCTGCCAGTTCCATGCCTCACTGCCATACATCAGGGTTGCTATAAGCACTCCATTGTGGACTGCTAGCTTCGCTTCTTTGGACAATTTCTTATTTGCCCCAACAGCGTTCAGTCCTCCATTAATGGAGTTTTCTGTATTCACCCTTCTTTAAATATCCTTATCAGCCTTTCCGTCTCTTGTAAACATACTTCCCAAATACACAAATTCATCTACTTGCTCCAAGTATTCATCATTCACAACTATATTGCACGCTGTTCTCGTACTCTCTCTTTCAAACACCATCACTTTGGACTTACTTACATTCATCATCAACTCATTTTGCATACATACTTGGTTCATCCTAGACACGAGAAACTGTAGATCTTCCATATTTTCAGCAATCAGCACCGCATCGTCCGCATACAATAGGCAACATACTTTCACATTGTTCATTTTTGCGCCCAAGCCTACACCTTTCAATTCTCGCATACAATTAATTATCCATGTACAAATTGAACAACCACGGTGACATTACACAGCCTTGTTTTACACCTTTTGTGATGTTAAACCACATTGTAAAATCACCGTTCACTCTAACACATGCAACGCTTCCCTCGTACAAGGATGCGATTGCTTGTATAAGATTTGTGTTAACTCCATACATGGATAATACCTTCCACAATTTGTTCCTATCAACACATATTAATTGAGTAGAAGTTTAGAAGTTGGCGCAAGCTGGGTTTGAACCCTAAACCTCTGGATTCGTGGTTGAGCGTCTTACCACGTGATTACGGAGGCCGTCAAATATATAAATAAATATTTGATCAACATATATATTTTTTACTTTAAACAAGTATTACGTGGTAGCTTTCATTATAAGTATAAAAGGTTGCGTGTGTAATTATGGAGGACTTACTTAGCGGCGGATAAGC
Organism: Drusus annulatus; assembly: GCA_022651775.1. Taxonomy (NCBI): domain Eukaryota; kingdom Metazoa; phylum Arthropoda; class Insecta; order Trichoptera; family Limnephilidae; genus Drusus; species Drusus annulatus. The sequence continues at coordinate 1,159,574 of JAGWCC010000231.1, forward strand.
ATATAGCGGATATCCGTTACTAACTGATAAAGTACGATAGAATTAAAACTTGCAGACCTAAAATATATATAATGTGTTTAATCATTTGGATAAACAGTTTTAGAATTAGTAAAGGGTTCCGGATTCATTTCGGAAATCAATAAATAAATATTGTTTGAATTTATTAATAATACGAAAATTCTATTCTATTCTAAGATCGTTTTATAGCGTCGATTTGTAAAAAATAATTTTGAGGATAGATTACAATGATTAAAAATAAAATTGAAAGCAAAAAGATAAATTTTAGTTTACGCAACACGAAAATATTTATATTAATTAACATGAATTAGAGGTGAAACAAAATTATGATATTCTAGTTTAACATTTAACAATACATTGTTTAAAGTAAGCTTTCAATGCCCTTAAAATAGTTTGATTACTAAGCAGCTTTGTAATTTTGACAAATAATTAGTAAAAATATATTTTTATTTTTTATATTTTTCTAAGAAGCAATTACTTTAAACGAAACCGGTCGGTCATGAAAAAATAAAATAATATTTGTGGTCTTATATAAATGGGCATGTAGAACGATTGAACGAAGAAAGGAGTGTGAAAAGAATATATTATGCGAAAGTGAATGAAAAAATAAGTCAAGGACACCCAAGAAAGACATGGCACGATCAAGTGAATCAAATACTTGAATCAGGTCCTTGTGAAGAGTCAGAATAACAGAAGAGTATGTATGAGACAGTGTATGAATGTGAATGAAGAAAAAAGTCTGTGCCAAGACAGAGTTATATGGCGGTGCGTCTTCTCTGCATACCCCTGTCGGTGAAACGGCGTGATGGTTAGTCAGTTAGTCTTATACAAAGTTATTTTTTCATTTCTTTCAATTTATCACAATTCAACGTTTAGCGTCATTTCGTATACTACGATTTGAAATTTTGATGTTCACTGTAAAACGTTGATTTTAGGCCAGTTTCAGGTTTTTAATAAATTTTGACCAGTATAACAACTATGTTTTTCAGCTGACTATATTTTGTTTAAAGGTTAAAACGGACCGACAATCAGCGCTTAACGGGGACAACTCAAATGTAAGGATAGTTTAAAACAGACCCATTCAATTCAATTCAAGTATTCATAAATATTTTAAGCATTACAAAATTATCAATTTTAGATATTTTTAAAAATGTTTTATGGAAAATTATTCAGGATGTGCAACAGAGTAAAAAAGTATGTTTTTAAAACAGTGCAGAAAAATTGAACAATCAAAACAAGATAGACATAGTTACTTATTGATAAATAAACATGATGCATAAATAAAAAAGTGGTAATTAATCAAAACAGCAATAAAATTTTCGTTTAAATGCAGTTTCATTGAAGCTAAATATGTCAATATCCCTACTGGCATAACCATTGGAAAGTTAGCCATGCAAGTCGGGAAATAAAACAAACTATGCTGTCGATGACGGCAATAACCATCAGGAACATAAAAGTTAATGCTCGCTTTGATAGCAAGTTTTCTAAATATCCACGAATCAATCTGAAGAAATGTGTAACGAAGTACCAACCATATAACATAAGCCTCATGGTCAAGCAAAATTTGTTCTGAAAATGTACGTCGTTACCATAGATAATAAAAACGTCGTTGCATTTTATGAGTCTCGAACTCTCTCCATCTGACTGTTAGCCGAGTGTCCTAACCACCGGGCCTATCGACCACCATTATCTACGAACCAACAACTCATCATCGCCTCTATGATATTTTATCTGAGAAACACAATTACGTTACATATATATAGGCACGTTGTTGTGTTCTGAAAGTGGTAAGCAATAATCACGCTAGTTGGTGTGATCGGTGTTTAAGCCGATTTAGTACTAAATGGTCACGCGTCGCTTGAGGTCGTTTCAAGCAAGTATGGAACGCGGTCCGAACTTCGGATCTGTTTCGTTCATACACATATATTCTATGAATGTCTGTCTTTGTCATACATGACCGATATTTGAATAATCACATTTTGGGTTGATATTCTAAAGCTATAACGTGTCTATATATGTAACGTCATTGGAGAAACATAATATTAATGTACCTTGTTCGGTTGGCTCGGAAGCTGACGAAATAGTATTTTTTCAATAAAAATAGTTAGAATAACAAAAGTTGGCAAAAGCACACCATATTAATATCAAATGCGCCATGGTTATTTTTTTATATTTTTGCTATTCACAAATACTTTTTTATTTATTTTAATATCTCTAAAATATGATGCAATTCTTTAAAAACTTTACAGAGGATATTTTTATTGCTTTTATTTAAAAACGCGTAAATGTTTGAATTATTATTTGTTTTTAAAACAATTTTGATTACGATAGTTGTGGTGGGATTTCATTGGCTTTGCTGGCTAAGTCGACCATCATTGCACAAGCAACATCTTCCGCTTCTTATGATGGCAGTAGGAGTTTTTTTAATATTGTCAGGTTATTCGTAACCCGGGAATGTTTGTCTTTCTTTTAAGATAAAAAAATATTGTAAAGTTGGATGGCCCGGTAAAGATTTTTGTGCAAGTACTTTTAATTATTTCTTTTTTTGGCAATCTACATAATTAGTATTGCATTTCTAATCCTTGGGAATTATTGGTAATTATTTCCAATACGTGGGGCAGAAAAACCGACTAACCGGTTTTCGGTCATTTACGGTTGGCAGCGAAAAGCCGATTAGTCGGTTAACGGTAATTAATGGGTTAAGTTTTACTTTCATTGCTTTATAATGCTTATTAAAAGAAGGACTATATTAAAAATCTAAGAGGTTAAATCACATTTTTTCTTATACAAATGAAATAATAACTTTTTATAAGACCAAAGATTTTATTAAAAAATATATGACCGACCGGTTTCGCTTAGCCATCATCAGGGTACAAAATTAAACATTAAACTAAACAAAAGTGTGTGGATAAAAAATATACTCATACATACAGAGGGACAACACAATATAAAATAAAATAGGAAAACAGTAAAAAACAAAGAAAAACATTTTTATTTTAACAAAGGAACAGAGTGAAAAAGACAAATAGCATGAAATGAAAGAGGCAAAACATCAACTGAGAAGTAGATAAAAGAATAATAAGTCGGTCATAAAAATTAAAATAAAATCTGTGGTCTTATACAAACTTATTATTTCATTTTCATTAAATATGTCCAACAGCAAAGTGAATACTTTCTACGAAAATATCGTATTTTATAATTTTAATATATAATGTAACCTAAATGGCTTTAACTCAGTCTACGCAACACACGTTTTATAAGTATCTTTACGAAAATTGTCCTAACCCCCAATAGACTTTCTTTCTTGGAATGGAAAAATATTTTGTCTTACCCTGTCAATGGGCAAAACGTACGCCAAAAGTCCAGGCAAATTGATAATCAAAACGGGGCATTACAAGAAGGAGTCGCAGGTAAAACGCGAGGTAAATTACAAGAACTAAGCTCTAAGGCTCTATAAAGCAGGGTTAACAACCTGTTGGGTCCAGGCGAAGGCTTCGTTAGGTGTAGCTGTAGCATATTCCCTCAGGTGTGACGGATATTGTGTTAGCTATAGTCAAACCACCCTTACGTGGGGGTGAACCGGATGTAAGTGCCTAGTACAATATGATGGCTTATTCAGCTCATTATTATGGGGCTAGTCGACATTAATGCAATGTTTAATAAAATATTACATATTAAAGAGCGGATGGGCGGAGAAGGGGGTTTCCGAAAGGTAAAGGAGTCAAGACGCCTGAGAAAGACGTGGCACGATCAAATGAATCAAATTCTGACAGGTTAGTAGCTGAGTAGACAAACGCCTCGGATTTACATCCGGGCGTCGTAGGTTCAATTTATATGCTAGATAAGTCCTCCATCATTGCATAAGCAACATCTTTTGCTTATTATGATGGGAATAGGATTTTTTCAAATATTGTCAGGTTATTCATAGCCCGGGAATGTTTGTCTTTCTTAAAAAATAAAAGAAGAAAAAAAATACTTATGTCGGGTAATGTCACAGGTATGATACGGTGTATAATGTGAAATAATCTTTAAATATTTTCCAAGAGAAGTTTTTTGGCGTTCTACCCTCTCTGCCTACCGATGCAGAAAAATTACTTTATAAGTGGTTAGTTAATCATCATAAGTACCTTTCGATATTCAGGCGACTGCTCTAACCACTTACTTATCATGACAATCTTCAGATCCGCTATGTTTATCAAAAATATGTGGTATTTTTGAGATTATTTACATTTTTTAAAGATTTATTTGATTGAGAATATGATCAAGGAACATAAATTTTGTAACAGATAAAGGTCGTGAGAACTCTTTAAGTAAGTACCTTATGTCAATAAAATATATACAAATACAATAAATTAATTAATATCCGTAATTTCACTGGAAAATCTATTTCGCAAAGTTGTTAGTGTTTTTGTGTGCTTTTTCTTTGTCAGTAAAAAATTAAGCTGTTTTTAACCTAAATGTAATTTAAGCTAAATGAAAGATACATTGTTACTGCCTTCTAATTGAAAGGCCGGCAATTCAAAAGGGCAATTCAAGTCGAGTTCAAAATGGCGTGTCAATTAAGCTTTACCTTGTTAACCGTCATGTGCAATGTGCATGCATAATGTGTGCATTGTTTGTTTGGTAAAACGTACGTATCCGAAAATTTGCACACGACAACAGTCTATTTTAAAACTGTTTAACTTTCTGAAAAGCTCACAACTTAAACTTAACAGAAAATAATTCGATTTAAAAAAAAATAACTGAACTCTTCTTACTAAGCCACAATTTTTTAATTGTTTTTTTTTTTTAAATATTGAATACCGCACAAGAGTCACAACTGCTCCCAAACGTCTAGAGCTAGTAAGACTATGGCATTTCTAATTGGGGTATTTTGTGAGGCTGAAGGTAGTGGGAAAGGGAAGGAGATGGAAAAGAGGAAGTTTGGGAAGTACCTGACTATTCAGATCTGATCACGAAACACGGCTAAAGCCATTTTTAAGCACGCTTTTGCGATTTGAATGGTTCTCTTTTACCAGGGCGATACTTAGAGTATCTACCATCATGCAATTCGATAAGGTATTTTTTGATTCAAACAGGGTTTAAAATTCTTTATTTTTATTTGATATATAGATTCAATTGTATTGCAACTCCCCTAATATGTTCACATGTCACATATCTAAAATATTCAAAGAAAAAAAAATCCGCCCACTGTTCATGAATCATTATCTTCATTGTTTTAACCATTTTAAGGTGAACTATTAAATGTTATTTAAATTAAATAAATTTTTTTTTAAACATTTTGTAAAACACCATTTTATTTGAGTTAACCGCAAACCAGGTTTCGCTTATCTCAAGCTTCGTCGGGGCTTTTATAACAACTAAATAACATTATATACACACAGTACTAGACCTCTACTATGTCGTGTATCTCTCTCATTCACCACTGTCTGTTACATATATGCACATTCCTCTTATTTCATTAGTATATTTTTAAGTCCCGATGAAGATTTTGCTGAATCGAAACTAGTTGACATTCTCGTATACCAAAATAAAAGTGGATTAAAACAACAAATGTTGTTATTTAATTGATCATGACAATCCACGAAGTGTTTGCTTATTGTGATAATGTTTTTTTTTTATCTAATATATAATTTCACATCCACAAGTTCTTCCTTCCTTCGAAAAAAATATTATTTAGCCCCAAGCAGGTAGCGGTTAATTCATCCCTGACCTAATGTGAAAGTTGAAAGTGATTTTTTAACATTTTTCTCAAGACCAGATTTTATGTCTGACAGCTGAATTCGTTTAGATAAGCTGAAAAGACGGTTTCGCATCGATACGTTGACACGAAGGATATTGGAGTTAGAAAAGCTTTTTCAACTACTGAACTCCTAAGTCCAATCCAAAAGTCGTTCAGTGGCTGTTCGGTTCATAGTAAATTTTCTGTTTTTAAAAGGATGAATACTTAATGTATAATATATTAAGCTATCGTGGGTATCGCCAGAGGTAGCGCAGTCAAAAATGATTTTTTGCTTCTGTTAACGAATGGATTTATACCTAGTGAACTAAAACTTACCTAACCTAACCTAAAACCTTAACCTAACCTAACCTAAACCCTAACTCGTTTAACCATCACGCCGTTTCCTCGCAGGGGTAGGCAGAGGGACGGACCACCACAACTCTGTCTTTGGCACACACTCCTTGATAAGTTCACATTCATTTATCGTCACATACATACTCTTCTCTTATTCTGACACTTCAAGTGGCCCGATATTTTGTAGTAAGTATTTGTACCAAGTATTTGATTCTTCGTGTCTTCCTCGGACCTTCCCGACTTCTTTTTCCATTCATTTTCGCCTCATATATTATTTTTACTCACCTTTCTTCACTTTATATGCACAAACCTAAGAACTATTTTATCCAAAATTATTTTTAAATGTAACAAAAATATCAGGACTGAGTCATTTGGATACTCGCTTGTACCTAAATTGCATACAGTGGGTAATTCCTTCGTAGACACAGTATGTATATTCAACTGCACTGAATCTAGTTACAAGAAGACTATATGTTAATTTATTGCATTGTAATATTTCCAGTAACTTATTTATGTTTTTTTGTGCTAATCATTTACTCCGTGCCATTTCTATGTCACTATTATTTTATATTATTTATTGCACAGTAATGTAAAACCCCATAAGAGCGTAGGACATAATGTAATAAATTAGTAAATGACGAACGCATTTTGAATTGGTTCATCCCATTAGATATACCTTTAGAAAACCATCGAGGAACCCACTTCGGTAAACCGAGGTAAATAGATAATAAAGCACATAAATATAAAGTGACTAGATCTTATAAGCCGGGTTATGTCACGCTCATCCTGTTCGAAGTCTAATATAATGTCTGCCGACGTCTAATACCACTTCTGTCCTGCGATGAGACCCTGACGTCAAGTCGTCCTTCAGAGCTTTGACTTAATGGATTTTCCATCCCTTGTCTTGTCTGCCGTTTGGGGTTCATGGCTGTTATAATGTATGTCACTTTATCATCTTACTAGACGTTCATTGTACTTTTAGGAAAGTTTGTCTCTTCAAGGGAATATAAGTCAACTGATTTTAGTTTAACTCTTAAATGGTAATCATGGATCAAAAAAGACCCAGAAGAACCTATGATCCATCATAATAATAATAATATTTGGCTGATTTGTATAGCGCAGTTTTTGTTAAAAATCACCTCAAGGGCGCTGTCAATAGTTGTTTGATATTCAAACATCCCTACATTCTTCATATGCACAGGACTCTACAACATAAGCCAGCATTTGTCTGGGTTCAAAGGATGTTAAGTTACTAGTACTTCATACACTGTCAGGTCATATTTGATCCATGTATGGCTTAAGGATGTAGCATTCTAATAGAAGCAATACTATGAATGATTTATTTGCAAATTTTAAATGGGTAGTAAGAAAAATATCTGAGGTTTCCAATGAATACAATTTTTCAACTGTAATCCTGAATTCTATGAAAACCATACTGAAATGCCAGTAAAAGGTGCAGTTTTAAAACCAGCAAAGTCATTTTTCACGGTTTACTTTTAATTTCAGTATGCATTTCACAAAGAATTAAAAAAAGTACTGCTTAAGAATTGTATTCACTGGAAACCTTAGAATTTTTTTATCTACCCGTGTAGAATTAATAGATAAATAATGTATAGTTTTGCTTATACTAGAAAGTCCAAAGTGTGTATTTTCAGGTACTGACCCTTAAATGTAACTCTCTTTCCTTGACAATTTTTGAATATTGAAGAAAAACGATTACTGCGGTGGCTCTCAGAGTGTGACAGGAACATTCCAAGTTTTTTTTTAAATGTAGGTCTCGTTTTAAAAATAATGCTTTCTAACGTAAAGATTATTACTGTTCAGTACAAAAACTGTAAAATGGGATGGTTGTTATCAAGTTTTTTTAAGCTAAGTATTTTTTTGTTTCAAAATTTTTTTTTTTAATTTTGAGGAATTATTTTGAATTGAAATTTTTTGTTGAAAAAAAAACAGTGTATGAGTCGATTTGTTTTCAACGAAAAGTTTCTTCTTTTTCAATCAATTCCTCTCCCTTCGATAAATACTTCCTTTATTTCCAAACTAACCACAAACTTATTAATTCTAAAAACACGCGTAACCATCTACATAATAAACCTTTTCAATTTTTTTAGTTCGTTCCGAGCATGCTTTAAAGGAATTCGGTATGGTCTAGCCACCGGTAGCAACCAGTACTCCCTCAGGTAAAGAAATCTTACAAAAAATCGCGATCTCTGACATGAAAGCCTCCTTGTCGTGTGGCTTTCAAATAAAATGCCCCCTCTCAAACCTTCCAAGAAATTATGAAAGTATTATCGTTATTGTACGTCCAGGCCTGAAATTGGATATTATAGAATTTTCAAAAACTTTAAGCCAGCGCAAAGATAATTTTAATAGAACTGGGTAACCAAGAATCAATTTTTCAGATTAAAATTAATTTTTAAAAATTAAGTAAACCATTGGATTAGAGTGAAAGGGTCATCATCTAAATATTTGCGATTTAACGTGCTTGTTTAAAATTATCAATTCAATGTTTCGTACCCCTGAATTGTTATATTTAATCGCATTATGTTCCTGTAATGACAGTTACGAGACAGTACCTACCATATTAATGCGAGAATTCTACTTCAACCTCACAATATTATACTCCTATGCGACGAATTCAACATCTGGGAAACAAATACTCCGATGAAGTTGAAATATTTAGTACGTTAATATCACCATAAAATCATACGTTAGTACAGTTTTTTTTTCATCTAGTAGAGGTAATTTATTTGACGAAACTATTTATCTCTAGATGTACCTCCTATTCAATACTATTTTTTTTCTTGTACAATATTTTTAATTGTTTATGAGTATATTTTTTTTTTGTAAAAATATTTTAACCGGCGTTAAATAATAAAACTTAACAGAAAGAAGATAAACTTCCTCCATGTAATTAGAAATTCAGATCGCTCTACGAGGTTTCCTTGCAAGCCACTAGATGGCAGCAGATGCACTTTTGCAGGTTATTTTACAAAATTGACGGGTGGCTTACCAGCTTTGCTGTCGTTTCTAAACGGAACATATTGACCAAATTTCAATCATTTTAAGCTTCGACATAAAGTATGTTCATAAGTAATTATGGTTACAGCAGTATTTTTTTTCGGTTAAATTCAATATTATAAAGAGTTCATGCATTATATGCAACTTTGTAGTGTTTTATAGTTTTCAAGATCAAATCAACTTGTAATTATTTTTATCGTGTTTCTCAATGATACTGTTGGATCCCAAGCTGCGGTAAAACACCGAATGTGTTTTCAGCTTCAGATGGATTTTGAAAATAGCAGACTGTAAACGACAAACTATACTACTTGATGGAAGTGTCTAATTATGGATGTGGAAAGATTACGGAATGAAAAGAAAAATGGGAAACCATTCACTCACCGATGAAGTTGAAATTATAAGTTCTTGAAATGTCCTTAAAAATTGTATTATTGACAAACGCGAATATACAACACTGATTTTTTTTTTTAAATTCAAATCCCACAAATTTATTTTTTATATTATCTTGAGAACAACAACAAAACCGACAAACAAGCGAAAAAAACAAATGAACAACACGTTTTTTCACGCAAAAACTCTTCTGTTTGATTGTCAATTGTTTCGAATACAGTATTATTGAATATGGAATCCGAATATTGTGAACTGGTTAGATAGGTAGGAACTAGATTAAGAACTTAACAAATTATCACTTTGAAATCGAGCAGATACTTCAATAATATCATAATATTGTTTATATGATTTTTTCAATTTGTAAAACACCAAAGATAATAAAAACGTATCCAGTTTTAAAAAAAATACATAAAAAAAGGAAAAATTAAGGACCTCGCAGGCTACTAGAAAAGGTTTTGTAGTTTAGAGGCATAAAACTTCTAACGTTATAAACCTAGCCATTCAAGAGTTCTGGGGGGCAGAAGGCTGGAAGTTTGTTTTTGGAAGCTATGTCCAGCTAGATCCTAATGTATAACAAGTGCGCGTCTTGACTTGACTTGCCAAGATGAAAACTGAGACATCTTGTTTCTGCAGAATCAAAAAAATATACATTTTAAATATCGACCTCTTGGAATAACAAGGTTTCATCTGACACGGCAATGTCATGCGACAATGGGCTCTATATAAGCTACTTTAGAGTGTATTATTGCACAGCAGCGCGGTGTCAGATGGAACCTTGTTATTCAAAGGGGTCGATATAATAAAAATAATTGTGTGTTAAAATAAATAAGGGGTAGGTAGGTTTTTTTTATTTCACGATTTTCTAAACACATAGATTAGTTAATCGCCCAGAGTAGAAAATACTCAAAGTTTCGCCTTGGTGAAATACCACCATTCAGAAACGTTGCTTGAAATGGTTTTGGCCATGGTTGGTGACCAGATCTGAATTGCCAGATACTTTCCAACCTTCTTTTTCTCCATCTTCTTCTTCTCGCCACTACTTTCAATCTCAAAACATATGCCAATTGGGGATGCCATATCCGCACTAGCTGCAGACAGTTAGAAGCATTTAGTACCCCTGAGCGGTATTTTCCAGTTTTTCCTTAAATGTGTTTTTATGCGGGTATTGTGCTCAACTTTACCTCTTGATTCATCCCTCATCTTAACTAGAAATATGAAAGATTTAACTCTCTAAAAGACATGATAATAATATAAAATTTACTGTTTATTGTATTTAAACCACACATACCGTCATTTTATATGTATATCAAATTTATTTGTGTGTAGGTATTACGCCGCATATCTTACTTCATCTATTGCTGCTCATAAGTGCCTAATCTGTGATAAATAGATTGGATGCAGGCAAATTCTCTATGCTTAATGTTTAATATTGTTCATTTGCTAATGTCTGTATATGTGTTTTCTCCTAAATAAAAAAATAAAAAACTTTTTTTTTAAGGTTCTAATTTTTAAAATGTCACACTCGTTCATACGTAAATACGTCCGCACAAGGAAAGTGTATTGTTTAACTAGATAGACTCTCTCTTAAATAAATTTCTGTATATATAAATAGAAATAGTTTAATTGCTTTAATTAAAATGGATATCAAAATGTTTTTTTGAAATAAAGAAATTTTTGTTTAAATTTTGTACCCCACAGTTTTTTTTATTTAACGAGTCAAAAGTGAGAAAGGTTATACAGTAACCTGAGTATATTACGTAGGTACTCAAAGTAAAAACTTACAATGTTAACAGTAGTCTAACTACCTTTTAGCAATGTAATTACAAACATTATTATTTTGAATTACCCTGTAATCAGTTGATAAAAGGTAAAGGTTAACAAAAAATAAATAATCCTAACCTTCAGAATATTGAAAGATGTTCCTACCTGCTTCCCGTGGAAGATAATTAATTGAATATTGTGATTAGACTTAAGCCTAAAACCAATCAGGCTTATCTTCATTGAAGCTAACAGCCTCTGTTAATTTAATGACCTGATTTGTAATAACAAAAAATAATTCTACAGAATACGCTTCAGTATTTAAGCATCACAGGCAACATGATTTTTTTGATTAGACACCTCCAAATCTCTTTTTCTCTAGCCTTACATATTAAGATCAGTTGCTTGCGCGTTTACGAAATTATGTTTAGTACCAACTCGTTAATTATCTTCAATACTAATTTCCTTTGACTTTCTTAAATAAATTTGATCACATTTATATATATAATGTACTTTTCATCTGGATTTCTTACACCCTTAGCTTCTAGTAAATTGTTTTTTAATCTGTTGGTGTTGGATTTCAAATGAATAATTTGTTAGGTTCTTACATTCGTGTTTTTCATTCAGTTCCCACCTTATCCAACCATTTTACTATATTCGATTTCCGTATTCTACAATACTGAGTTTGAAAACAAGTGACAGTCAAAACAGATGAGTTATGTGAAAAAAATGTGGTTTTGTTCATTGGTGTCTCGCTTGGTCGCTCGGTTTGTTGTTGTTCTTCAAGTAATATTTAAAATAAGTGTATTTTTTTGTTGTTGTGGTGTTCGTTAATAATACAATGCGTAAGAAAAATCAAGATTTTGAACCTCAACTTCATCGGTGAGTGAATTGGTTTCCTACTTCCTTCATTCCATAATCTCTCCAAATCCATAATTAGATACTTCCATCAAGTAGTACAGTTATCATTTTACGGTCCATTATTTTCCAAATTCATCTGAAGCTGAATACACGTTCGGTGTTTTATCGCAGCTTCGGATCCAACATTTGGTGTAAACATGCACTGTTATACCCTTTAAGTAACAATATATGGAGTCACTTTCTCCGGGCTTTTACGTCGTACACCATGATAGAGAAAGAGACAACAAACTTCATAGACCGCTTCTATATACTGTCACGATGATCTTAAGCTCCTGGTTCACGCGGGACTCCGCCCACATTTTTTACTATGCCACTAAACTTGACACAACTAAACGGTTTTTTAGGTTATATGCTATATGTTTGTTGATAAAAATACTGTGAAAAAGTGGCTGTACGAATAAACAAAAACGTTATGTCGATATGTGATATGAATGGATGTATAAATACCGTAGCCTTAGTCTTAGCCACGCCCAGGTGCGCCGAGTCATGTTAAAATCATCAAAAACAAGTCCGAAACTGACTTCACTGCCTTGGATAGATACTACTCTACCAACTCTATGGTTATACCCATATCAAATCATTTTTTCATGATTTATGATAACGATCATGATTTCAGACAGTTTTAATTTGCATACATATCTGTTATATATTATTTTCTAGTTGTCATATAAGGTAAGGTCATTTAGTGTGAAGCTAAATTGAAGTGAACTATCACAAAATAACATTGTATAAATTAACTTTTATTTTAATTTTTTTTATGGTGAATACCACACGAGAGTCCCAACTGTTCCCAACCGTCTGGAGCTTGTAAGACTATGGCAACCTCAATCAGGGTATGTTGTGAGGTTGAAGGTAGTGGTAAGGAGAAGGAGATAAGGAAGAGGAAGGTCGGGAAGTACCTGGCTCTTCAGATCTGGTCACCAAACATAGCTAAAGCCATTTCAAGCAATGTTCAATTCTGAATGGTGGTCTTTCACCAGGGCGATACCTAGAATATCTACTACTCTGGAACGTACCGCAAATATACTGTATATTATTTTATTTGAATTAAATGTGTTATGACACATATTAATTCATTTATTTGCGTACGCCGGGTCTGAACCCGCGACCTCCGAATTCATAGTCGAGCGTCTTACCACTCGACCATACAGGCCGTCAAAACGTCAAATATTATTATTATTAATAATGATTTAATAAAACAAATTTGTAACTTTATTCACTTTTATTATTGACTGGACCGGTTTCAGCCTATGACGGCCATCTTCAGACTAGTACAAGTGTTTGTTAACCTACGGCTTATATACTATTTTTGGGGATGTTAGGGGTAGTAAACAATGATTTTACTTTAATTATATTCATCAGTATTGTTGCATGATTTTAATAGTTACAGGGTAAAAGTTACTTTTAATTTATTGGTATTATTATTTTATATATCTATCTGGAATATTTATTTATTTTATTTAATATTTAAGATGGGTTACAGTTGCATTTCTATAAATACGAATTGACAATGTATTTATATAATGAAAGGTTGGTGAATACTGATTGCTAATGAGTTTACTTTAGGTTTTCCCATCTCAATTGTAATGTCCAGATGTACAACATAATTTTTTAATTATTGGGTTACTCCCAGCATTATGGTATATTAGTTTTATGATTCTATTCATTATACACTGTTAGAGTAGATAACTTCTATTACTATAATTTCTCGGTATCAAGGAATTTTTGAGTGCTATGCACTTTGGTAATAACTTACATTTATTGTTGTTACCTATTGATTGTTTGGATAAAAGTGGAATAAAGTTACAAATTTGTTTTATTAAATCATTAAAATGGAATTCCACCACGAATTAACAGTTTCAAAATTGGAAATAATTATTATTAAGTTTAGTTTTATAATGTTGGTATTTACTAAACGTGAAAAAAAGTGGGGGCGGGGGTTGTGGTGTTAAATAAACAAGTACTATTTATTTATAATTTCTATGTAACTAGTGCGAGGGCTATTCCAGTGAGTTGTTCCGGACTCTATCCTGAATGGTTGCGATTCCCTTGATGTCAGCCCCTCCATTAAGAGAAGGCAATTGAAGAGATAGAGGGGTGTGACTCTTCGCAAAAGGCTTCCTGTCTGTAATATATAATGCTAGGGCACTAAACCGATGGAAACATATTGTGGGCGGGTTCGTGTGCCCGAAGTTATCTCAGTTTTTCCTTAATTCTGGTGAAATTGATCAAACGTTTTCGAACACCGAAAACACTAGAGGAATCTCGACCGATCTTTTACCGGTCGGTAGCTGAGTGGAGAACGCGTCGGATTCCCACCCGGAGCGTCGTGCGTTCAATTCCTCTGCTGGCTAAGTTCTCCATCATTGCACAAGCAACATCTACCGCTTTTTATGATGGCAGTAGGAGTTTTTCAAATATTGTCAGGTTATTCGTAACCCGGGAATGTTTGTCTTACTTAAAAAAAAAAAATCTTTAGTACCTTAGAGACGTTAGTTCAGATTTTCTGTTCAGTGAGCTAGTGGAACTATTTTTCCGCTCAGTTGAGCGTCTTAATGAGGCGGGTTAAGAAAGGAGCTATAGAAAAAAATAAGTAGTATGCTTTTGAATAGGATTAGAATAAATGAATTGCGAATATTGGCAGCACGTTTCACATGAACTGCGTTTTACTAAACAACGAGTCATAAGACTCGATCTTATACTGCCGTTATCAACTATAAACATGTGTTTCACTCTTGTTTGTCGAATCTCTCACTAGTACACCGGTGCTCAAAGTATCGAAGCTAAAAATGGTTCAAATTATATATTGCATGAAATTCGTTTACGATATTAAATAAAAATAAAAGTCAAATTACGATGTCGTTAAAAATAATCGTACATCGATTTCAATGAAAACGAGCTTTATGTGTCCTGGTACTGCCATGTATTTTGAAATTATGACTAGGAAATAATAAAAAAATATTGACTGTTCAAATTTAGTCGGCCATAAAACATACATTTTTTTGCCATTTCGTATCATTCTCAAAATCAGTCGCGCTTATGAAATAATGTTTCTAAAAAGCTTAGTGAAAAAATGTGAATTGAAAAAAACATGTAAACATTTGCGTTCACCACTTTATTTGGGTTTTTATTCAATGTGTTAGAATAAAAACCCGAACTTTGTTTACAAAGCCTTTAGGCGGTGCAAAAATTGTTTTACATTTAAAATTTTAAACAATAACATTTTAGTTGTGATGTGAGCACGTAACATCATAAAATTCGAAAATACAATTTATTTTTTATTTTTAGTAAACATAATGAATTTATGCAGCCGTTCTCTCAATAGTTGGTGGTTTAGTGGTCTGCATAGTTGATTTCTACGCAGTTGATCGAAGTTCGATTCTCATCCGTCATGGCAATTGTTTCTTAAATAATTTTTTAAAAATTAATACAATACTTTTTTCGTAAGATTTTTGACATTTTATCTGAAAAGAAGGGTGCAAACCTTGGAGAAACAATATATGGAGAGAGAGCTAATTATTTTTACCCAACCGATACAAACTTGCGATAAATCACTTTCTCCGTGTTTTTACGTCGTACACCATGAGAAAGAAAGAGACAACAAATATAATACTCCGCTTCTATGTACTGTCACAATGATCTTGGGTTCCTGGGTCACCGCGGGACTCCGCCCACATTTTTTTATTATGCCACTAAACTTGACACAACTAAACGGTTTTTTTAGGTTAGATGCTATATTTTTGTTGATATCAATACTGTGAAAAAGTGGTTATACGAATAAACAAAAACATTATGTCGATATGAATGGATGTATAAATACCCTAACCTTAGTCTTAGCCACGCGCAGGTCTGCCGAGTCAGGTAAAAATCATCAAGAACTGACTACACTGCCTTGGGTAGATACCACTTTATATTCTCTAAGGTGCAAACATTCAACCATTAGTTAAGGTCGCATCGATTAAAATATTTATCTCTTCCGAAAGATTACCAAATTGTGAAAATCACTATAATTTGTCATGTTTGAATGCTTTTCAGCTGATTACAATTTTTTTAAAAGATAAAACGCACCGAGAATCGAGATTTGATGGCGAGCGTTCGAATTTCAAAAATTCAAGATGACGCTGATCGACGATTTGATGTTCATCAAATGTGGCGAGAGTTTAAAACCACAGAGATTTGTGTATTACTCTCTCTCAGTAATAATGCTTTCTTAACACTTATTTTAAATTTAAAAATATGTCTACACTAGTTTTTCACTATATTTTTAGCTTTGTATCCTGAAAAAGGAACCATTGGTTATGAAACATGAAGATTTTTTTGTTAATTATTACTAAGCAATAATAAAATGATGAAAAATAACTTTGTAAGAGACCACAGATTTTATTTATTTCTTTATGACAGACTGGTTTCGCTTAGCCTAAGCATCACAATGGTACAAAATTAAACTAAACAAAAAATACGCAGTGGGTGGAAAGTAAATATACTCATACACACATAGGGACAACACAATATAAAATAAAATAAAAGAACAGTAAAAAACAAAAAAAAATTACATTTAAATTATGACAAAGAGACAGAGAGAAAGAGACAAATAATATGAATTGTAAAAGGCAAAACGTCAACTGAGAAGGAGATGAAGGAATAATAAGAAATTTTATGAGTTTACGGTAAATATACCTAATGTGTGTATTAGTATATATTACCACAAACTATGTATTATTTGTTTAAGTTTAATTTTGTACCCAAATGATGCTTAGACTAAGCAAAACCAGTCGGTCATAAAAAATAAAATAAAATCTGTGGTCTTTACAAAGTTATTATTTCATTTTCATTAAATATGTCAAACCACAAAGTGATTGCTTTCTACGAAAGTGTACAATAATTGAGTGTTTATTATTGTTCATTTATTTATTGACGCAATAATTAAAAACTTTTATCAATACAATACGCATATGTAATACAATAATTAAAAAATACAAAGAAAAAGATAACACACCATAGTATACAATATTTAAAAAAAAACAATAGCGTTGAAAAGGTTTTAAAAAAACATCAGTGAGTAAGGGTAAAATAAGAATCCAATCAACATAGTAACGAAGAAAATAAGGTCGAAGATAGAAAGGGTAGGAGAGAGAATAAATTCACAAAAGTTTTTTTAGGAACATGTTGAGTATGAGGCAATGGGTTAAGTATTATTGATTCTAAATGTATATTGATGGGTTAAGTGTGCCAAGATACATAAAATCTAAACCTTTTCTTTGCCATTAAACTGCCTTGAAGAAGGTTCGGTTGCGCTTAAAAAATAAGCTCGTAAAGCTCAACGTAATGAAGTGGTGAATACAAATCAATGTCAACATTTCAACTCTGGAAATTCTAAATGAGTTTTCGCTTTATTCTGTCTTCGCTTTCAGTATTTTTATAACAATGACCTTTGGGAAGCTGATTTTTCAATAGGTGCTTGATAGAATATCAAAGAATTACTTGATAAAGGATACATGTACACGCAAATCTAAAAAAGTAGTATTAATTTTCAAATTGTCAATTAGTTTGAGTTTCTTACTAGATACCCACTGAAAAAATTCCCCTAGAGATCAGTTCTTCACTGTTATACAGGTGAATTATTACAATACCTTGCTAATTTCTAACGTAATTTGACGTATTCTTAGTAAAAATAAAAATCAGTGAATTCCGCACTAGATTCCCAACTGCTCCCAACCGTCTAGAGCCTATAGGACTATGGCATTCCTAATCGGGATATATTGTAGGGTTGAAGGTAGCGGGAAAAGGAAGGAAGCGGGAAAGAGGAAGGTTGGGAAATAACTGGCTCTTCAGATCTGGTCACCAAACACGGCTAAAGTCATTTTAAGCAACGTTTCGATTTTTAATAGTGGTCTTTTGCCAGGGCGATACCTAAAGGTTTCTACCACTCTGGCCGCAAATATACCATTTATTATTTTATGTTAATTAAATGTGAAAAAACACATATTTATTTAAAAAAATTATTTGCCCACGCCATGATTTGAACACGCAACCTCTCCACTCGACACTGGAGGCCGTTTTATCTATTCTTCTATAAACATATTGTATCAAGTGTTTCATGCATACCTACCGATGTATACTTTCATGTATGAAAGCTAAGTTTTAAAGTCAGTTCACAAAGCATTACTTGTTTTGAAAAGTAAGGTAAAGTGGGGGTGAAGGATGGTTAACTCGGCCTGTCTGACTGCCAGTAAAGCGCCCTACTCACCAGGATATCGACCACTTTAGATTTATTGCTTACAGTGTTTATGGTCTGTATTAGCGTTGGGAAAAACTTCATTGTTTTGTGAATGCTTCACGAATTGTTAGTTCTTTAAAATGAACCCTTCGAAGTGAACCCTTCAATTGAAGTTGAACTCGCGAAAAAAGAGATGAATAAAGGCCCAAATGAACTACCACCTTCAATTGAAATATTTGTTCAATGAAATGAAGTTATTAAAATGAATGAACGCTATAATGAACTACCGACTTCAATTGAAGTATTTCTTCAATGAACAATGAATGAAGTACGAACTGTTGCCAAAAGAAGTAGTTCTTTGAAGCAGTTCTTTCAAAGCGGTCACAACGCTAGTCTGTATATAATTTTTGTTGAAACTCATCCAGTTCAAAATACCTTGCCGTAAACTCAGAAACAATGACTTGCTATTCCTCAATCATCACTACTAATTATGGGTATCACTCTCCACTGTCCAGAATTTCGAGACTTTTTACTTCTGTAGACTCAGAAACAATGAATTTGTGTTCCTCAATCATAACTTTACTAACTATGGGTATCACTCTCCACTGTCCAGAATGTCGAGACTTGTTAACTCTGTAGACTCAGTAACAATTAATTACTGTTCCTCAATCATAACTCTACTAATTATGGGTATCACTCTCCACTGTCCAGAATGTGGAGACTTGATAACTTAAGCCATGGTCTTGAAATTTTTTGTTTCAGTCTAAATAATTTTGGTCATTCTTTACGACTCTACCAAAACCTTTACTTGACCTTGGCTTTGACTCGAATGTTCTTTCTAATGTATATGTTTGTCCTATGTTTGTCAGTGCTTTATTGAAATATTATGTGTGTGCTGTTCTTTCTGTGTTGCTCTTTTCTCTAATTTCATGTTGTGTATTTTTTTCATAATAAGACAATGGTCCGTTAGTACATAAATATAATCATTTGTTTTAAATGTTATTTGACTTATAGAAGGACTTTTCCACTATCCATTAGTGACAACATTTTCATATTTCATATTCGTAATACCTATGAAATTATAATTGAAATTTAAACGACCGCGAAACTCTTTATTGCGTAGAGTAAGTGCCGTTTTCAATTTCGTGGGAAAATAAATTCAGGGTAGTTATTTTGTTATTTTGGGGCGAAAATTTCATAAGGGCGCGCGGGACTTTAGCAAACTAAAAAAAAATTACATAAATCATTTTGCCCCGAATTCGAGGTCCCGTGGAAATTTTTAAATAAACGTCGTGAATAACTTCTGCTTAGCATAATAATTTGGCCCGGAGAAAAATCGAGGCGGGTGATTCGAGGCATTTAGAAATAATGTTAGTGTCAAAATTTTTGTGGAATTTAGTTTTTTTGAGTGTTTTATTATAGGGTATTTACACGTCTAGACGATGTGTTGCAATTAACGAGGGCCATGGAACGAGAGTTAGATTTATTTAACAAAGATTTTATAAAAAAGTGTTGTTCACCAAATACATTAAGAGATGAGTGATACAAAAATATTGTAGATACATGCATAGTATAATGAAAGAAACATTTATTCACACCCCACATATAGACAAAGTATTACATATCCGAAGGAGTTATTTAGGAAAAACTGAACTAATGTGACGCATTATTTATGATATAATAACGCAAATAATATGAACAAAGAAAAAAAAAAAAAAGAAAAGATATAAGATCTTTGACCTGCGGTGATAGTTTCGGATATGATTCCCAACGAAGTTTATAACAAATTTATCATATTTATAATTCTTCAGGAACTTGAGCCATCACAAATAAAATGCAAGATGCATAGATTCTTTTTCCCAGAATTGAATCAAGAATACTTCATAAATAAATATTAACTATTTTTAAATAACATAATTCCCTTGTGAGTACCTACGTAGGTACGTTCGTTAGAGTGTGAACTTGAAAATTGAAACTCATATATTCAAATTAAAAAATAATCTTTTGATGAAAGACTACATGACTAACGATAAAGTACCTTCCCTATGATTTTTTCTGTTCTATTTTTGAAATGTGAAGCGAAATTTCTCAGTTTTCATCTTGGTAAGTCAAGTTACATTACGTAATTTTTTTAGGGGTCTATAAGACTATGGCATCATCAATTAAGGAACTGGGCAGGAGAAGATAGTACGAAAGAGAAACCTTGGGCGATACTGAAAGTACCTGTTGGTCAAATTTCACCCTGGTCTGATTTCGAACCCACGACCACAAGGTCCAAAACCAAGGAGCTTACTTACCACTCTGTAATAAAAATCTGAAAATCAAAATAAGTTGTGATTCTAGATACATGAAATTAATGTGTCATCTTATAAGGAAGTCTTCACCTTAACCAAAAACTAGGATGACTCAAGAAAGAAGCGAAGCTGGCAGTCCACAATGGAGTGCTTATACCAACCCTGATGAATGGCAGGGAGGCATAGAAATGAGATCCCTGAGGCGTATGTGCGGTAAAACCATGTATGACCGTGCTAAAAATGTGGATATAAGGAAAGAATGCAAGGCTTGTTTAAGCGTTATGAACGGGGTCAAAAGAGGGACGCTTAGATGGTTTGGGCATGTAGAGCAAATTAACGAAGAAAGGAGTGTGAAAAGAATATATTAACACTAATTAGAAAATGGTTGTTTTTTTTTAAATTATTATAATCCTTAATATTGTTATTTAGTAGTGCTTTATTTCACATTATTATTTAGAATGCAGATCACCATGATACGGACATAAACCAAGTTCGGTAGTCATAATCATTTTTTCAGAAAAATTAAATAAAAGAAATAAAAAATGAGTCCGATCTAATGTTAATTGTATAATAGTAACCATGCGGGTAATAGATTAACTCGGGAAGGAAATACTTGCTTTTATAATTCCTTAAATATTATTCTTTTTAGATGTAGTGGTTTTCATAAATCATTATTTCAGTGGAAGAAAATACGTGTATTGTGACATAAAAACATATGAAAAACATTTTTTGCAGCCTACTTACTTTTCTTCAACTGGCGTTTTAAATTGACACGTAATTCAATTTGAAAAGGGTAGAATTTCTCAGGAGAAACACCGTTCAGATTGAGGTGGTCGATTGGAACGTGAAATAAATAATATTACGGGAAATAAAATAGGAAAAAATAATAAGAAAAAAGCACAAATCATAAAGAATTTCAATTGGCATACATTTTATATAACCAAACAGTATTTGCGTGTCAGTTTTTTTTATTCGCGTAATTTATCGTTTGTCGGGATTAAATGAACTGTTTAGTGTAATAAACCTTGAACTAGGTTAGTTACAACAATCTTTGGAAAAACAAAGACCATTTTTTACATATGTTTTTGTGTAAAATAAAACTTTAATTATTACAATTAACGTAATATGAGTACATCCCAATGAGAATATTAAAAAGTTATTTGAAAACAGCTTAAATTTATTGTGCGGTAGGTACACAAATATGCCAAAAGATGAGATTAGTTAAATAACAAAAGTAAACCAAATCAAAGCAGTTATTTGCTAGGTATTTATTTAAGTTTAACATCGTCGCATTAAAAACAAAAAATATCGATTGTTCAATTTTCACGGTTTGAAGTCTATGAATGCGATTCTATTGGCATTTTTCTCTACACGATAGGTGAAAGGGCATCAGTAAAGCAAAACATATGTAAAGAATTTTTTTTGTAAATGTATAAGACCACGGATATTATTTTAATTTATATGAATGACTGATATGAGAGACAAATAATATGAACATTTTTCAAATTTTCTGTCCCTTTCTCTCTATTCTTTTGTTATGATTAAAATGTTATTTTTTTGTTTTCACATTATTCTGTTATTTTATTTTATATTTTGTTCTCCCTCTGTATATATATACATTAAACCGCACACTTTGTATTTTTTGTTTAGTCAAATTTTGTACCCTTATGTTGCTTAGGATAAGCGAAACCAGTAGGTCATAAAAATAAAAATAATATCCGTGGTCTTATACATAGTTATTTTTCTTCATTTATATAAATATTTCAAACCACTAAGTGATTGCTTTTTACGAAAATACAAAACATGTGTAATCACAATTCATTAAAGAAAAAAATGCACCTTGCTTATTTGTATACTAACCTTCAATGAATGTATATTTTTACATCGTGTATGTTTAGACAACCTATCCGGAATTCAAATCTTTGTCGTGGAAATAACACCTTTCCGTGTATCATTTTCTATTTCCGTAATATTGATTCAATGAAAATAGGTGGATTCTTTTGTTGCTGTATATAGTAAGTATATTTGATTTATAATGAGGGTTGCTTGTCTTTGAATTGTTATGTTGAAATTCAGGTAAGTGACGTTGATGAATTCATAAGTCTAAAGAAATTATTAGGTAGCCAGTGATGCACAAAAAACTTTTTAACAGAAAGCCCAATATACATATTTTACAAACTTCCTCAGGCCGCATACGGTAACAATTTTGCGGTATATCCAATAAAGTAATGATGTTTATTAAATAAATCAATGTCGTTTGTTACGTTTTATTTCATATTCATAATTAACCAGAGTTTTCAATAAAATTTTGTCGGGTAACCTTTGTGTTATTTGTGAAACGTTAACCATTTATTGAATAATCGTAGCACACATAAAGAAAGCTTTAAAAGCGTAATTTTTGCTAAACTCAAGGTCTTATCTGTTACTCAAATAGATTTGAATAATTTGAAAAGTCAGCCTTTAAAAAATATATAATTAAAGAAGGTATTTGTAACTTTTTTTTCTTCTCTAATTCGTATATTATTTTTTTCTTATTTTTCTCTTCTTTATTATATGGCTTCTTCACCTAATGATAAATAATAAATATAAATTATACATGGTGTGAACATTTTTCAGTGATTGTTAACATTGACGTACATCCCAACTCTATTTTTTATATATCTTATCATGTTAAACACTCTGTAAATGCTTCAATATAATAAAAAAATAAACACTTGAATGTTATTGTTTGGCCATTAAATTAGGTAAATGTTCATTGTAAGTTATTTAGCGAATAAAAAATTAAAACTGGAGCATAAAATCGATAAATAAGTATGTTATTCTTAGGGAGGTAGGGTTGAATTTCCAATTTTCTGACGATATATTGATAAAATCATTGATTAAATCATATACTACGCAATACTCTTCCGTGAATTTCACCGGTTGTAAGGAAAGCCGTCAAATTAAATCATATTTCTACAAATTTAACAAATGTACTATTTTTTAAAATAGAAATCCTTTCTCTGAGAAAAATACAAATTTATAATGTTATGTATTTGTTACAGGTGAAATGAACTGTTATAAAGCGCTGCCGGAAACCACCAAAATTATATCAATTAATAAAATTTAAAATAGCCTGTAAGAACCATACAAAATACATTAGCAATATTAAGTAGTATGTAATTTTTATTATTGAGTCAAAAAGTATATGAATTATAATTAAATACTTTGTTAACTTTGATGTAAAAGCAACTATAAAATAAATAAAACTAAAACTAAACTGAGATATTGCATCAATTTGGCAGACTATAAAAATCTTATGCTGCAGAAATCTGTACAATTTTAAAAATGGTAATGGAACTAAGCTTTTTTCAGAACAATAATTATTGTATGAATCTAAAAGATAACTGACGCTTTCATAAACGTTGATTTTCGAGAAGGCGAAAAAATTGCAACGTAAAGCGAAAACCAAAAAAACAACTAGCGTAATTATATTTCTCCTAAGTTGTAAAATACACTGTCTGTTAAAACAATTGCTCCATCACGATACAAATTATATGTTCAACTCCGGCTCCAAAGAGTTTTCAGCATTTTTCGAGAAAATCTGTCGAAAGGAAAAGCTAGCGGGTTCGTAGGCGCGTGAAGTACGTAAAGAAGAAAAGTGAAATGACAGGACCACTTAAAGAAAAATTCCACTTCACGTCGGCATTAACGGTGACATTCTGAATAGGATGCTTACCAAGTGCTCTGGGTGGGTTTAAAACCATCCAACTGTAGAGGGTAGTCCTAAGCTGAAATAATAAAAAAGCTAAAAAAATAAAATATGCGTATACTTCAATTTAAGAAAACTAATTTTTATGTTTGGAACTGTTAATTTTGGTGGAATTCCATTTTAAATGATTTAATAAGACAAATAATAGGATAGAGTGTGCTGACGTAGACTTTTGTCGATGATTTGTACAGTTTCAGAGAAAAAAAAAGTCCTGCTACTGCTTTAAAATAAATATGTAACATTGCTTGGGCTAATTATACTGTGTATCTTTTTTGTCTCTCTTTGTTTATCTTCCTTTTGTTATTATTATTACTTTTGTTATGTATTATTTATCATTGATTGAGTTATTATAATTTTATGTTTGATGTATCCTTTGTATTTGTATTTTTTTAAACATGTATTGTACACAGAGTTTTTATAGCTGGATTGTTTTCACGTAAGTGAGAACATCTGCTAACACCCAGTTTAAATAATAATAATAAAATATATGCTTACGGACTATTGTCCGATTAGAAAAAAAAACATAATACGAAATGGAAAAAAAAACATAATTTAATAACGAAGCGATGACAAAAATAGGACAAAATATACATAAGAAAGAACATTCAAGCTGAAGCCAAGGTCAAATAAAAAATTTGGTATATTCGTAAAGAATGACAAAAATATTTAGACTGGTACCAAAAATTTCAAGACCATGGCTTGAGTTAACAAGTCTCGACATTCTGAACAGTGGAGAATGATACCCATAATTAGTAGAGTGATGATTGAGGAACAGTAATTCATTGTTTCTGAGTCTACGACGAGGAATGTGGAACCGGATGAGTTACAACAAAGAAGGTGAGTCAATAATACAAGTAATGCTGGTAATTACCACATAATTGGAAAATGAGTTTGGAGAAATAACCTTGCAAGGCTTTTCATTATTTCTAATTCTGTAACTATCAATTTGTGATGGAATTCCATTTTAATGACTTAATAATACCAATTTTTTAACTGTATTCCACTATTTTTGTTAAAATAATATAAAAAACGGGTTTTTGTTAATAATTGATAATAAATAACAGTTTTTTGTTACTAGCTACCATCAACAAACAATGGAATAAAGTTTTAATTTTTGCTATTATTACATCATGTAACAAGTCGATAAGCACCAAATTAAGAACAATAGGCCAAATAATAACTCCTGAGCCTAATACAACAGTGGTATAAGATTTTTTTCTTATAATGAGCCATTATGATAAATGTTTTTAAGTACCAACATGTTAACTATCCTCAAACAATTTTCCTTTCCTTTGATTTTAAAAAAGAATTCATACGTTTCATTTAGATTTTTATACCTTCAGCTTCAAGTATTTTTTTTAAATCTGTTGATGTACACATGCACTGTTATACCCATATCTGAACCTTTTTCTCTCATGATTTATGATGACGATCATGATTTTAGATAGTTTTAATTTGTAAACATTTTATATAATATATTTTCTCCTTGTTAGTTAGTCCTATTAATTTAGTATGAAGCGTATTTGAGGTGAAATAACACAAAACTGCACTATATAAGTTCTCTGTTATTATTATTTTACGTCTTTTAACAAACTCACTAAAGAAACAAGAGATGAAAATAAAAACGAAATTTATAAAAAAATAAATTAAAAATGACAATTGTTTTCCAAGAACCTACTCAGGGTGTAAGTAATTTACATTTTAAATGAATAAAAACTGACCCTTACCATTCGCATTCTTAACGTTAGACGTTTTCAAATATCTCCAAATCGTTTTTCAGAAATAACATAAACTACTCCTAAGCAAGGGTCAGGAAAGTCATCCTTATACCCCTCCTCCTTCCATGCGCTAAGCATTCGATTTGCCGTCCAAGGGTTTCCAAGTGTTGTGCCTTTTTTGCATAATTCTCCACTCGGCGATACAGACGTGTAAGCTGTGACCAATGTCACGATGAACTTTTAATTTTCTATAACGAGTTATTTGTGTAATCATATGTTTATAAACATTTTTAATTCACCCACTTATAAATAAAGGGGTGGTGTATTATTTCGCAATTTAATAAAATATTTAAGATAAATAAGAACGAATGCAAAAGAATTTGTTCGATTTTTAGGTTTATCCTCATTTATTTTTTTGGAAAAGCCTGTCACCGGTTTGTTTCCCGGGTAATACATCCTCTTAAGGCTGGATTGAACTTGACACGTTTATTGATTTTGACAATCGTGAAAGTCCAAAAACAAATCCTCCAAGCTCGTTCAGCATTGGATTTAAGAAACCAATACATTTATTGGTTTTTTTTCCAATTTTACTCTGGTAAAAGATGGGCTTAAAAGGTGGATTTGCTTCGTCCAAAGTTGAGAAATGTTTTTTTTCCTGTTTTATTTGTTGAAGTGAAATTTCGGTAATCCAATAGGCGCTTGGTCTTACAAAATAAGAGTTTGTCAAATGACAGCAGACTGAAAGGGAATTCTATTATGCCAGAGAATAGGTAGTAGAAAGAGTGGAAACCGTCCAAAGTGAAACATATGAAAAAACAGAGGTTATCGTGTTTATTTCTGAATACCATTCAAGTGTTCCATTGGTCTTAGCTGTGGCTTCTATTGATTTTGAAAAATGTGTTAAAAATGCTGTAAAATGAATAGGGTAAAAATTACAAAAGCTGGGATGATTTACTCTAAAAATATCTAACAACTTTATTATTATACATTGATCATGTGACCCGTTCACATAGTAATGCTAGTTGGTACAAGATTGAAAAATTTCTATGTTAGTTATTATCCATTGGGAGTTACAAATTTGATAGAACGTACGACCAGCAAGTATTGTATAAATACCAAATACTTTTTAATTCATTTGTTTAGACATATTTACCAGTTTGTATATTTGAGAAGTAAGTTTGCTTACGAGAGATGAAAAGGTCAATAAGGATATTGGCGAAAAAATTGTCCAAAGAAGCGAAGTTAGCAGTTCAAAGTGAAGTGCTCATATCAACACTGATGTATGGCAATGAGGCATCAAACTGAAAGAAGAAGGATTAAAGTAGACTGAATGCTGTATAAATGGTCCTTGAGGCGTTTGTTTGGTAAAGTTATGTATAAACGTGTGAAAAATATTGAATCTGGAAAGAATGCAAAGCTGATGTTAACGTAATAAATGTGAATAAGAAAGGGATGCTTAAATGGTTTGGGCATGACGCAAAAGTGAATGGTAAAAGAAGTTGAAGACATGGATATGAATAAAGCAAGGAGTGTGTGCCAAAGACAAAAGAAAAAAAAAATCTGTGTGTGCAAGGAAGAACGGAATGAGTAAAAAAACAAGTTTTGAGTTAAGAATGCAGAATTGTTCCATACGTAATAATGTGCTATAATTTTTTTTAAAGATCATGTGATATATGACATGATAACATACAAAAAACGAACTTCCTAAATTTTGTTTTGGTTCTTCTTAACATCTACCTTTATTAACTCATTTCGTTCTTCTTTGCGCATAAAAAAAATATTCTTTACTAGACCGACAAGATTGTTTAACCCGGACGTGGAGCTAAAGGTGTCGCAAAAAACATGTTTCAGTTCGAAGCAATCCTCTGTCGCACAAACTACATGCAGACTCAATTTATTCAAATTGAGCTACCCTACTTCAAAACAAATGGTTGAATAATTTAGCTAACAAACTAAGCATAAAACAGCCTAAACATCCCTTTAATTAAAACTAGCAAGTGGTGAAATTCGCGAAGAAGCGTTGTATAATATGTGACTTGGAGATTCAAGCATAAAAAATAAAAAATACAACTCTGCAACCTTAACGAAAATTTATTTCCTTGGTTTGGTAGATACCTTTTAAAAATATTCTTACCTAATATAGTAGTTGGCATCAGATGCGTGCGCTCCATAAAGGCACATTAACACTGCCTACTTTGTCGTACTCGCATAAAAATATGAATCGTATTGCATTAAATAATATGAAATTTTGAAAAAAAAATTATGTACACTTTCAAAATTACGCGCGAAATTGCAACTGCATTCACTTAACGCCGCCAACGTCACAGTGTATTATTTTATATTCACTAGACTACACTAAATATGTATGCTGTGAGCTGTGTGCGCATTCAATTGGTTCGTTTGTGTTAATATATTTGTTAGTGTCTAGGCTATGGTTTACAGAAAAAAATGCAAAAACAGTCAATGGCATCTGTTGGTACCCATCTTTATTATCAATTAATCCGCTATTTTTCTTAGTGATTACTCATAAAAACTGACAATTTAAAGCTTAAATCTTCGATTAAATCATGTGCACAACACTCTATTACGTGAATTTCCCCCTAAGTATGTAGATCCGATAGCGGCCTCTGTGGTCGAGTGAATAATAATAGTAAAAAAACATACACCACGGCAAAGATCATTACCTGGTTTGCAAACAACACTCTCGGCATGTCTGTTGCTCCAGTAACAGTGTTAGTAATAACACGACCGCTTTTTTTTTATAGTAACTATTGTCTGTAAAAAATACACCATTTTTACATACAGTTGGGACTCTTTCAACGTATTCACTTTAAAAGGAAACGACAATACTGTAATTTTCTTAGATAACCTGTTCATTATAATGGGTTTATAATAATCACCGTGACCCATTTTTTTTTAAAATTAAATAGATAATCTACACCAAAAATGCAAAGTAGTATAATTAAGCGAAATCTCAAGCGTCCAACGTCTAACAAAAATAACTTCCAAAACCCACTCCTAAAATATCTCGTAATTTTCTGAAAATCCTGAAATCCTGGTGGCCTTCATTATTATAAAATAATTTACATAATCCCTCAGGACGTCGTCAATAGCGTCAAAGTCACTGTTTAATCGTATCGGGATGACAACGGTAAATACAGCGAGGTAATTGACGTGGGTTCATCCTAACAGAGTGCTTAAATCCTTGTAGCTACCATCATATTGTCCTGAGATGCTGCTCAATTAAGTTCAACCTTAATATTATGTAAATTTTATTCCTGAAAAACTTATTCAGGCTAGTCGTTTTAAGAGTAAGCAAGTACCAGATTTTTTTTGTCTGGCCTCGTAACGCTGTTCCCAACCGCATGGAGAGCTAGTGGGACTATGATGTCTCCCATCCGGGTGTGTTGTGTTACTTAAAGTATCGAAGAGGGGAATGAGATGGGGAAGAGGAAGGTGGGGAAGAGCCTGGCTATTCAGATCTAGTCACCAAACCCGGCTTAAGCCATTCCAAAAGCAAAGTTTCGATTCTGAATGATTGTCGTGTGCGGTTATATGTACATACAGAGAGAATCTCATGATTTATGATAACGGTCATGATTTTAGATAGTTTTAATTTGTATACATATTGTATGTTATTTTCTCCTTGTAAGTTAGTCTTGTTTGCATTATTTATTTATTTATTTACGCCCGTTATAGGCTTTTAGATTCATGTTAATATTTTTTTTTAAACAATAACCTCAAAAATGTGCCAAATAAAATTAAAAAAAGAGTATTGAATAGCGGATACAAAAATAACTAATAATATTCAATAAATAACAGGTTCAAAAATATTGTAAAAGAAAAGAAAAAAAAAATTAGTAACAGGTCCAACTATTAGTTTAGCTCTACCAGATGACAACTGAACTAAATTAGACTTGTAGTTTGATATTGACGTGTTAAATATATCAGCGACATCGGAGTATGTTTCCCAAATGTTGCGTTCGTCGCATAGGCGTGTCGAATTGCGAGGTTGAAACAGAATTGCTACAATAGTACGGTAGGTACAGCTTTGTAACTGTCTTGCTAGGAACATGAAATGAAATCAAGGTTAATAGTTCAGGGCTGTCAATCATTGAATTTATAATCAAGTCGGTAATTATTCTCCATTCAAACAATCTCAATAAATTAAGGTGACAAAGAAGATAATCGTAATTGATACATTCCCTTAATATGCCCATTGTCAATTAAGTATGAAGCGCACTTGTGAAATATCACAAAACTGCGCTATATAAGTTCACTGCTATTATTATTATTATGAGAATAAATTATAGAATAAAATTACAAAAAAAATGAGAAAACAATTAAGTTATTTTTTTATTGCTTTAAATATGTCAAACCACAATGCGATTGCTTTCTGCGAAAATATTAAGTAATCAAATTATATATTAAATTAACAACTCCAATATTGTTTCAATATTGCTAGAACTTAGTATGTATTCATAAAATATCTCTGATTTCCAAGCGTCTCCAGTGACAAAAATGATAAATTTGTTTTCAAATAGCCGTCGGCAGCCGTCGCAGCAGACGACGCCTGGAAAATACTGAATTGTATTCTACGTAACGTAGACAACGTTATATTTATCGTAAATGTTTTAGGAGTAAGCAATGATGGAGCGGCACTGCGCATCCATCATAATCACATTATTAAATAAGTTTCCCGGGGAAAACACGAATACACTCGAATGAATAGTAACTCTTTTCATTCGCTCAATCCAATTCATATTGCAGGTTTTTTACTACTTGTTTTTAAATAGCAGTGTTTCTTAAGTGATCGGCAAGTAGCAGTGAGACCTAGTTAATAGGATTTCGAAACAATCTTGGTTTTGGGCTAAATGGCGCCTTTATAAGTTTTTACAAGGCGCCTTTTGAATATACGAGGCCTGCTCAAAAGAAAAGGTGAATTTCGAACTTTCGCGGGCTGTGTACATTTGATTATCGATGTTTTTTGTTGTTGTTATATCGGTACATATATGTTTATCATATGTTAGCATTATCAACCATTTTGGATAAGTGGTTTGTTTTTGACAACTGGAAAGGTTAGTCACGTTTTTGTGTGTTCTTCGATTTTTACTTTTGAAAAAAATGGATCAAAGAATAAAATCTACGATTTGTTTTTCCACAACTTCAGGATAACTTCAGGACGATAATATGTATTAAATTTTGCGTTAAAAATGGAATAAAGTGCTCCAACGCACTTAAAATGTTGACTGTGGCATTCGGCGAGTCTACTTTGTCTCAAAAAAATATTTATAAGTGGTACAAACGCTTTACAGAAGGCCGAGAAGATGTTAATGACGATGAGCGTCCTGGAGTTGTGGAAAAAAAAATCATGGATTTTATTCTTTGATCCATTTTTTGAAAAGTAAAAAATCGAAGAACACACAAAAACGTGACTAACCTTTCCAGTTGTCAAAAACAAACCACTAATTCAAAATGGCTGATAATGCTAACATATGATAAACATATATGTGCCAATATAACAACAACAAAAAATCGATAATCGAATGTACACAGCCCGCGAAAATTCAAAATTTACCTTTTCTTTTGAACAGGCCATGTATATATATTTTTTTTTTTTACAATAACTCCAAATAGCAGGCCTTGAAGGAAATAATTTCCCTCAGGGCCTATGTCATCTTTGGAGATGCTGTGTGGAGGATCTTTTCGAGAAATGGAAGAAGTGAACTTTGGTCTTGAAGAGGCCCCTGTTGAAGGAGGAAGAAAACACGAAGGCTGGCAAATCGTTCCATAGCCGAGCTGTTGAACATAAGAACAAATCGTAAAAGCGACCCGTTCTCATGTAAAAAAATATATAAAATATATGTTTTACTTTTAAAAGTGACCCGCTCTCAAATATTTTCTAAGAAAAACATATTTTTTATTTACCCACGTAGATTTAAAAAATGTATATCTAAAGCGTGGCTGAAAACAATAACTCTACACGCTAAAACAATCGTTGTAGCTACATTATGTTCTTGCATTCAGCCCCCAGCTTGGAAGTGGTTGTGTAACTTTGTCTCTTTCTTTGTGTATAATAAGTACACAATACATTCATGTGGCGGCCTCTGTGGTCGAGCGTATACGACGCTCGACAATGCATTTAGTGCTCGCGGGTTCAAATCCTAGCTTGGGCAATCAAGTTTTATTTTATTTATTAGTGTTATTTCACATTTAATTCATATAAAATAAAATATATTATATTTCCAGCACATTTCAGAGTAGTCGATACACTAAGTATCACCCTTATGAAATACCAACATTCAGACACGAAACAGGTTGCTTAAAATGGAAATATCCGTAAATAGTGACCAGATCTGAATAGCCATGTACTTCTCACCTTTCTTCTTCCATTTCCCATTCCCTTTACCCTCACAACATGCCTCAATAGGAGATGTCACAGTTCTATTGACTCCAGAAAAATTGAAGCAGTTAGGATTATTGCGGTATTCATTTTGCTAAGCAATCCTATATGTTTAGGTGTGGAATTAAAAAGTGATAGGTTGGTGATATTAAACAGTACAGAAGAGAGTATGTTTTTGTTCGTTAACTTACTGAGTTGGTTATTTAAAAATATTTATTTTTATACGAATACCGCACAAGAGTCTCAACTGCTCCCGACCGTCTAGAGCCAGAGAGACTATGGCATCCCCAAATAAGGTAATCTATGAGGCTGAATGTAGTGGGAAAGGAAAGGAGATTGGGAAGAGGAAGGTTGGGCCAGTTACTTGGCTATTCAAATCTGGTCACCAAACTCGGCTAAAGCCAGTTCAAGCAACGTTTCGATTCTGAATGGTGATACTTAGAGTATCTTCCACTCTGGAACGTGCCGCAAATATTATTTTTACTTGAATTAAATGTGTTATGACACATATTTATTAAATAAAAGTTATTTCTATTTGTAGTCGAGTGTCTTACCACTCGACCACGGAGGCCGTCTATAATTCAATTCGTTTCATATTCAATAATAATGTAGCGGATTTAAGCATAAGCCCCATGGTAATATATAAATAAAACATAAATGAACCGAACGAGAAGGGTAGATCAGGGTAGATCAAGGGTAGATACATCAGCGTATTATCACATTATGATTGATCATTATGTAAATTCTTAAGCACGTCAGCTAATGATGGATTTGCCGTTGCCTTATTTTACCTTTTGTGCGCGAGTAAGGGCGAACGCCATATTTTCGGGATGTGAACTGATGTTATGTATACGAAAGATCGTAGAGTTATGCGTAAGCCGGCGATAATAAACTAAAATGTTTCTTACATTCGATGTTCCAAGACTTATTTTTATTTTGAATACCACACAAGAGTCTCAAACTGGTCTTAACCGTCCATCCCCAATTGATGTATGTTGTGAGGCTGAAAGTAGTGGGGAGGGGAAGGAGATGGGGAAGAGGAAGGCTGGTTTTTTTTTGGATCTGGTCACAAAATACGGTTAAAGTCATCTCAAGCTACGTTTCGATTCTTAATGGTGGTCATTCATCATGGCGATACTCAGAGTATATATCACTCTGGAACGTGTCGCAAACATACTTTATATTATTTTATATCAATTTAATGTGTTATTAATTTTATATTAGTTATTTTGTACATTCAAGTTCACAAGTAGCTAATTATTTCGCTTTCTTTTTGACTTTATAATATTTTGACTTATATACTGCTTATTATTTTGATTCACGTGCATTTCAAATATTTTTTACTGGCTATTTTGAATTTATTGAAAGGCGTAATTTTTATGGTTTCCGGCAGCGCATTATAAGATTTCATCCCTTTATATAGAAAGCTATTCTGTGTGTTGACTTTATTCTTTTGTGGTAGTCTAATTTTTTTGCATGACAAATATTAATTAAATAAAAGTTATTGGCGCATGTCGGGTTTGATCTTGCGATATTTGGATTCATAGTCGTGCGTATAACCACTCGACCATGGAGGCTGTCAGATACAAAACTTATCTTTCATTCCAGCTTTTTTCAATGTGACGCTCCACACAGAAGGCCTTGGTGTTTTCTCCGGGACTTACGACAGTTTTGGGGATGCTGGGTAGTGGCTGTTTTTAAGGAAATGCCTTCACTTATTTTTAGATTTTTTTTTCATTGTCTTTTTTGTACGTGTTAGTTTTTTAGTTCCAGTGACTACTAAGATAGGCTTACGCCCATACTCGTATGTCACAATATAGAAATACCAACAAAACAGACACAGTCATTCCGAGCAATTTATTATTTTATTTAATGCGAGTAATGTGATAGATATATTCAAAGTGGTAATTACTCATAGAATGGCCCTGTTTAAAGACCACCATTAAGAATCGAAACGTTGCTTGAAATGGCTTTAGAAGTGTTTGGTGACTAGATCTGAATAGCCAGGTACTTTTCAACCTTTCCATCTCTTTCTCCTCCCCACTACATTCAGCCACTCGTACATACCCCAACTGGGGATGCCATAGCCTCACTGGCTATAGACGGTTGGGAGCAGTTGGGACTCTACTGCAGTACTCACGATAAAAAAAGTCAGAATGGAAACGTTGCTCGAAATGGCATTTAATTTGCCTTGTTTGATGACCAGATTTGAACAGCCGGGTACTTCCCAAGCTTCATCATTCATATTTATACTTACTTCAGCCTCACAACAACACTCCAATTTAGTAAACATAAAAAAATGTATTGAACTTTTAAAAGTAAAATTTGAGTGAATTTTTTTTTTAATTTTTCCCTTTTTATGTACATATGAAGGATTTTTTTGCATCACGGCTTTTGCTTTTATACCTGAACTATAAAAAAAAATACTTGTATTGACTAAATCGATGTATAGATAATAAAAAAAACATGTAAAATGTGACCTGAGAACGGGTAATCTCAGTAATTACGGATTTATTTGAAAACTGAAAAAAAAACTTATAAATAATAATCGAAAATGGTGTAGTCCTACTGGTTTAGGGCAATTGAAATTTATTATTTCAAATTTTGAAACTGTCGATGCGTGGGGAACTCCTTTTAATTGATTTTACCCGAATGTATCCACAATGGAGTGCTTATACCAACCCTGATGAATGGAAGTGAGGCATGGAACTGGCAGAGGAAGGATGAAAGTAGACTGAATCCTGTGGAAATGAGATCTTTGAGACGTATGTGCGGTAAAACCATGTATGACCGTATTAAAAATGTGGATATCCGGAAAGAATCCAAGGCTGATGTAAGCGTAATAAAAAGGATCACGAAAGGGACGCTTAGATGGTTTGGGCATGTAGAGCGAATGAACGAAGAAAAGAGTGTGAAAAGAATATATTGTGCGAAAGTGAATAGAAGAAGAAGTCGAAGACGCCCGAGAAAGACATGGCACGACCAAGTAAATCAAATACTTGAATCGGGTCATGTGAAGAGTCAGAATAACAGAAGAGTATGTATCAGACGGTGTATGAATGTAAATGAAGCAAGAAGTGTGTACCAAGACAGAGTTATATGGCGGTCCGTCCTCTCTGCCTACCCCTGCGGGGAAACGGCGTGATGGTTAGTTATTTAGTATTTTTTAATATTACTATAAAGTCGCCTCTGTCAGCAATAAAACAAAACCCAAAGTCACAGATGTTTACTGTGAGACTCAATAAGCGTCCATTCCGGACACTAATAGTGTAAATGCCGTAGATTTACTTAAAATTTTACCAGTCTGAAGATGCCCGTCATAAGGTAAAACCGGTCAAGTCTTAAATAAAAATAGTGGAATAAAGTTAAAAAATTGTTTTTTTTTCAATACATTAATTGTAGATTTCACATGTTTTAAATTGAACATTGCATTGACTAAATTATTCATTTCACATACCAGAGAGAAATTTTCAGTATTTCACCATCTGGAACAATCGGTAAACGTACTAATAAATATCACCATGTGGAATATTAGAGCTAATGCATTTCATGGACCGGAACAGCGTTCCGGTTTGCTCCCTGTTGAATTGTAGAACTGAGTTCACATCAAAATTCAAATGATGTTGTCAAAATTTTAAAATGCAGGTTGTGCTGTTTCCATGAAATGATACAATTGACATAGCGTGAGTGATTATACTTTGCTCATTTAACTCATTCTTTAACAATCCTTTATAACAGCGGCCAAATTTATGTAAAATAATGCGCTATATATTTAGACCAATAACATACAAGGAGAGAGCGCTAGTGGTGTCAGTATTGATGATTTTTGCCTGAATAGGGCGTGGCTAGGGCTAGAACTAGGGTAAGGGCTGGGGTATTTATACATCCATTCATAGCACATGTCGACATAATGTTTTTTATTTATTTGTACAACCACTTTTTCACAGTATTGTTGTGAACAAAAATGTAGGATATTACTTAAAAAACCGTTGAGTTCTGTCCTGTTATGTCGCATAACAAAACGTAGTGGGCGGAGTTGCCGGAGACGCGGGAGACGGATAACATGCTTACATACCTAAAAGCGGAGGTATATTTATTTATTTATTTACGCCCGTTATAGGCTTTTGTACAAATGTTAACATTTTTTTAACAATAATCTCACTAGTGTAAATAATTTGGTAAAATAAAAATAAAAAAAGAGAATTGAACAGCAGATACAAAATATTGTAGATGAAAATAATTTATAATAAGTAACAGGTTCAAAAATATTGTAAAAGAAAAGAAAAAATAATATTGAATAAAAGGTCCAACTATTAGTTTAGCTCTGCCAGATGACAACAACTGTACTATATTAGACCTATAGTTTGATATTGACGTGTTAAATATATCAGAGACATCGGAGTATGTGTTTCCCAGCTGTTGCATTCGTCGCATAGGCGTGTTGAATTGCGAGGTTGAAGCAGAATTGCTACAATAGTACGGTAGGTACTGCCTTGTAACCGTCTCGCTAGGAACATGAAATGAAATCAAGTTTAATTGTGTGAGAACTTGTCTTATCTCTTTCTTTCTCACGGTTTACGGCGTAAAATCCGAGGATAGTGATTTATCGTAAATTTGGTTAGGTAAAAATGTTGAACTGTCTCTCCATATATATTCTTGCTCGGAGGCTATATATGTACAATAAAGCGCTATAATTATTAAGTACTATTCCTATATATCCATTATTTGTACAAAAACAGAACTTGACGAATATATAGCTGGTCAACTAGAGAAAGGAGTAAATACGTATCGTTTGATTTAGAGTGATATGAAAAATACTGAGCAAAAAATATTCCAGCAACCTATAAGGCTAACGTTCCGGTTGCTAAGGATATCAAATCCAAGCTCTGGTTGAGATTGGCCTAGATTTTTTTTTTCCATCGATCGCTTTTTTTAAATTCAATATTGAAATCATCTGAGCGCTTCTTTTAATATATTTTTTTTCTCAATGTGAATACAACACAATAGTTCAATTGCTCAGAACCAACGAGGCTATGGTACCGCCAACATTAATTATGAACTAGTACAGTAGAACTAGATTGAATTATTATTTTTTTTTTTTTTAATATGACATACATTCCCGGGTTACGAATAACCTGACAATATTTGAAAAACTCATACTGTCATCACAATAAGCGGAAGATTTTGCTTGCACAATGATGGAGGACTTCGCTGCCAGAGGAATTGAACCCACGACGCCCGAGTGGGAATTCGACGCGTTAGTCCACTCAGCTACTAATCGGTCTAATATGAAACAAACATAATATCGGCGGGTCGCTTTATTTTGAACAGTTATTATAAATGGATATTTGAAAGTCACAAAGCTTATGATTAAAATAAAGAGGTCTCGATAAAAAAAACTGTAAAAAATATTCAAATTACATAGCGCCAGAGCTCACGGTTAAAGAGTTTTGCCATCGATATATGTTCGCCGATTGTTTTTAGTTAGATTTTGCAGTTTTTTTTTGCAAATACCGCCCAAGAGGATCAACTGCTCCCAACCGTCTGGAGCAAGTGGGACTACGGCATCCCTAATTGTGGAATGTTGTAAGGTTTGGTAGTGTGGGGAGGGGAAGGAGATGGGTAAGAGGAAGGTTGGGAATTAACTGGTTATTCAAATCTGGTCATCAAACACGGCTTAAGCCATTTCAAGCAATGTTTCGATTCTGAATGTCGGTCTTTCACCAGGGCGATACTTACCATCTACCACTCTTAGAATCGTCCGAATGGACTTTTTCATTTTAAAAATTATTGTTGTTAAATTCTCGTTGCTTACGAATTATAAATTATTTTTCATATTTCACAAGGTCCTCCCATACGCAAATCAAAATAAATAATTTTGGCGGAACCTTCGTGGAATGAAAGTGGTATTAGACGGAAGCTGCCAAACTACCCTTTGAGATTGGACCTTCGTCGTGAGGGTCCGTCATACGCTGTCTGCATACTAAGGGAGGTGCTAAACGGATAAAGTTTGGGGTCGCCCATTATTAGTCTGTCGATGCCGCAAGGCAAAATCTATTTTTTTATGATTAATGTTTGTGTTTTTTCATTTTAAATCCCATCTGCTACCGAACTGTGCGAGGAGCTAGTGGATCAATGGCATTTCCAATCGTGATGCTTTGTAAGGCTGAATAAGTGGGGAGGGAAAGGAGATGGGGAGTCGAAATTTTGGAAGATCCTGGCTATTCAGATCTAATTACCCAACACGGTTTAAGTGATTTCAAACAGCGTTTCGATTCTGAATAGTGGTATTTCACCAGGGCGATACTAAGAGTATCTACCGTTCACCCGAAGCGATATATGAATATGCTGTGAGACAAAAAAATATAGTGAATACCGCATAAGAGTCCCAAATGCTCTTAACCGTCTAGAGCCAGTGAGACTATGGCATTCGCAATTGGGGTATGTTATGAGGCTGAAGGTAGCGTGGAGGGGAAAGAGATGGGAAAGAGAAAGGTTGGGAAGAACCTGGTGGGAGAAAGAAGATGAAACTTGGGAAGTACCTGGTTAGTCGTATGTGATCACTGAAAACGGTTAAAGCCATTTCAAGCAACGTTTTGACTCTGAATAGTGGTCTTTCACCTGAGCGATAGTGAAAATATCTACCACTCCGGAGCGTGCCATTTTTTTTTCCTTCTTTTCGTGCCTTTTCTTATCATAGGTTGGCTTTCTCCGAAGCAATCTTTACCCTGCAGGTTCCAGTCAGAAATACCATGTATTATTTTATTAAAATTATACTATGTGAAATAACAATGGTTCAAATTTAATAACGCATGTCTAGTTTCAAACCTGCAACCTTTGGGGTCCATAGTCAAAGAGCTTACTGAACTGAGACCGTCAATCAAGTAATTATTTAATAAAATTATATTTAATGGCTTTTTTATGTTGTGAATATGATTGCTGCTTCACTTTTTTGATGTTGTGAATATAATTGCTGCTTCACCTTTTTGATGTTGTGAATATGATTGCTGCTTCACTTTTTGATGTTGTGAATATGATTGCTGCTTCACTTTTTGATGTTGTGAATATGATTGCTGCTTCACTTTTTGATGGTGTGAATACAATTGCTGCTTTACCTTTTTGATGTTGTGAATATAATTGCTGCTTCACTTTTTGATGTTGTGAATATGATTGCTGCTTCACCTTTTTGATGTTGTGAATGTGATTGCTGCTTCACTTTTTTGATGTTGTAAATATGATTGATGCTTCACTTTTTGATGTTGTGAATGTGATTGCTGCTTCATTTTTTTAATCAATATTTTTATACCAAACTGGAATCGGCATTATTTTTTTTTTTCTCGTATTCTAAATACAAACATCCCCAAATTAAAAAACCTCCTAGAGGGAGAATAAAAATGGTTATTTTTGTACAATGATAAAAGAATTGACTAAAATATGACTAAACCCGCGACGCCTGGGTGGGAATCTGACGAGTTTGTCTACTCGACTTCCAATTGGCCTTATAAAGTATTGCATAGTTTTATTTTAAGATAGCATTCCTCCTTCATATCAACTCAAAATCAATTTGTGAAAAAAAAAGTCTCTTCACTTTAGTAAAATTTTACTACAAAATCTATATCTCCTTTTTCATTATAAAAATCGATAGCTGATTGATCGCGGTGCTAATATGATCAGCTGTCTTGTAATCCACAACAATTTTTCATCATGAGCTATGAATAAAGCTTTTACATGACCATTAAATTGTACACGGTATAATTAAAAGAAAGGTGAATGCAGGAAACTCCATTAATGGAGAACTGACCGCTGTTAAACATTTGTTTAAGGACGCGAAGTTAGCAGTCCACAATTGGATGCTTACACCAACCCTGATGTATGGCAATGAGGCATGGAACTGGCAGTTTGAGGATGAAAGCAGACAAAATATTATATAAAAAAGATGCCTGAGGTGTATGTATGGTAAAACCATGTACGACAATGTTAAAAATGTGGATATCCGAAAAAAAAACAAGGCTGATGTAAGCGTAATGAATAGGATTAAGAAATGGATCTTTAATGATCCGAAAGTGAATGGTAGAAGAAGTCAGGGACGCCCGTGAAAGACATAGTACGATCGATTTGATCAAATACTTAAGTCGAGCCTTTTTAGTCAGAATAACAGAAGATTATGTACAAGACGATGTATGAATGTGAATAAAGCAAGAAGTGTGTGCCAAGAAAGAGTTGAATGGCAGTCCATCCCTTATACCTAACCCTGGGGGGAAGCTTTTTGATAGTTAGTTATTTAGTTGTTTAACAATATGTTAAGCTATTAAACGAATTTCAAAGTGTAAGATTAATTTATGTTATGATTAAACGAATTATATGTTTTCTAGAAAAATAAGTTTATTTTATTTAATATCGATTAAAAAAAATCACCCGCTTGGAGTACATTCATTGAGGAAGGTTTATTTTTTTGACGAAAACTTTTTTTGTATCAAATATAAATTTGATAATTATCTAGCTTTTTTATTTTAACCTCGTACCTATTTATACGAGTATGTTGTATTATATTATATTGCATTTTTTTTAACTTCTTTAAATATAAATTTAAATGTTTTACCTGCCTACTACTAAAGAATTTTATATTAAATAAAAATTCCTTCCAAGCTCGAGTGAAGTAAAAGCACTTTTTTAAAAGAGAGTTATTTTGTGAAAAGGTCCTTTAAAAAATACAAATATCGTATTAATCGATAAAATTAAAAAATACATTTTAGATACAATACATTTAGACGTAAAAAAATATTACAATCAATTCATATTTACCTTAAACATTCGTGAAACAGCTCAGTTCACATTTTAAACAAACATACAACATTGGTAACCAAAACAAGTATTTTATAAACATTAATCCAAAGTGCAACAACACATGTGAACTTTTTTATGGCGCACTTTTAAAATTATCAAACAAATTTCTACAGGCACCACTTAAAGCTAACTTTAACGTCTTAAACCACTACGAAAAACATCGAATACTTATAATGTAATTAAATAAATATTTATATGTTTTGAGCTTTTTGCGTAATTGTTTAATTTTTGAAAAGCTTTTGCCGTTTGCGCGCGAGTTTATGTACCATCGGCCGGCGCGTACCGTTTCATATGACTGTCACTTTCAAAGGTGGAACGGAACGAAGCTAGTACGGAATGGTTGGTACTGCGCAGTCGTGGGAAAAGCTCTCTTCCCATTGGCCGCGAAAGCTCGGTATGCGTCTATTTTCTAAAAGCTCCAACATTATGGCGGGAAGTATTATTATCGTATTTATTATGTATCTGTGCTTCGCATTCAAATGCAACGGCGTATGCAATCTGTGCATGAATGCATTTAAACGTTTATTTGACAGATTTGGTAAGTTATATGTGAATTCTCAAAAGCTGGGGAATAA
The DNA here is from genome assembly GCA_022651775.1 of Drusus annulatus. NCBI lineage: Eukaryota > Metazoa > Arthropoda > Insecta > Trichoptera > Limnephilidae > Drusus > Drusus annulatus. Next base: position 1,201,560 of record JAGWCC010000231.1, read on the forward strand.
ATTTAATCACTAGCATAAAACTCTTTGCTGGTTCAATAAACTTTTAACACTCGAAAATATGCACTCTTGGCTTTTTAATACAAGAAATACTACGACAAATGATTTATCTTTTTATTTCTATACATCTGTTGATTCTACAAATGTATATATTTGCGCGTTTAGGCACTTTTGTCCTCGTTAAAATGTTACGAAAGTTTGAAATAACCCTACCTTAATAAAAATATATCATTCGTATGTATGCATATATTTCTTTTTTTACAGAGAGTTAAACACAAAAGTCCCAACTGTTCCCAATCGCTTAGAGCCAGTGAGATTATGGCATCCCTAATTGGGGTATGTTGTGAGGTTGAAGGTAGTGGGAAGTGGGAAGGAGATGGGGAAAGGGAAGGTTGAGAGTACTTGTCAGTTTTTTTAGATCCGGTCATCGAACACGGCTAAAGCCACTTTAAGAAACGTTTTGATTGTTCTTAATGGTGGTCTTTCACCAGGGCGATATTTAGCGTATCTACCACTCTGGTAAATATACATCTTTAGTATGGGGTGAAAACTGTAGTAGATACAGTTCACTGAACAGAAAAATCCTAGAAGTGTGATCAAAACCGATTTGAAAGAAAACCAATTGCGCCAGATGAAATTGATTATTCGTTCAAAGAGAGAATTTCCCTATTTGAAAATGTTTGATCTATTTCTCTTGAAGTCATGAAAAAATGAGCTTTACTAAAACTTTGTTATTATTCAAATATTATTCTATATTTTTCTCATTGTTATCTATTTTAGTTTTATATTTTGTTCTCCATCTGTTTGTATAGGTATATATATTTGTACACTTTATTATTTTTAATTTTTGGTTTAAATTTTTGATATTTATGATGTGCTTAGACTAAGCAAAACCGGTCGGTCATAATTTTTTTTTTCTTTAATATCCGATTTTGGTCTTATATAATATTTTTATTTTTCCATTTCCTTTTTAAATCAAATATATCAAACTAATTTTATTTTTAAAGTTCTGTTTGAAAATATATATTATGTTTGGTTTATTGATGATGTTTGAAACCGGTTTGTCACAAAATATCTTAACACTGGAATGAGATACGGAGTTTAATTACAAAGTCAAGTTATGTTTCTTTTTTTTAATGAAACAGTGTGGTATAATTCAAGTTAACCTCCGAGGTGATTGGAGGCCGATAAAGGTAAAAAAATTACAGAAAACAGAAACGTAATATACTGGTAACAAATGTCACATTATTCAAGATCGTATATCTACCACCAGCGGTAAAAATGTGGCACTTCATTAACGCTCAGTTCGCCGATCTACCGCCAGAGTGAAGTACCGCTGATTTCAAAAGGGTGAACCTTTTTACCGATAGACATCATAACAAATTAGTATTCAAGAGTGCTATGGATGGTTGGTTTCTCAAATTTGGGTATCACTACGGTTCCAGTTACCGGAGACGGGCGAGAAACAGGTTTTTTATCCAGTTACTTTTGAAATCGTTCCCAGTGACGGTAAGCAAGGAAGAACGAAATGAGTTAATAAACGCCCATGTTCAGGAGAGCCAAAACAAAATGCAGGATCTTTGTTGTTTGTATGTAATCATGTCACATGTCCTTTTTCAAAAAATAATATCACATTATTTTATTTTTTGACCCATCTCATTTTTCCTTGCTAGATGTGCATTTAAGACATAATCAATAACTTAAATCAAATCTTGTTTTGTTACTCATTCTGTTCCTCTTTTCGAACATTTATATTTTTCATAAAAAAAAAAATTTTATCGGTATTTAAATAACTGGAACCGATTCCTCATCGCTCGTCTCTGACTGAAAAAAACCTTTTTATCACCACATGTTGTGAATGATTGTGATAAAAATATTGGTTTTCGCAAAAAAAATCTTATTATTTAGGAGAAAACACAGAAGACACAAGATCAATACAAATTAACAATATTAAGCATAAAACATACAGACTTCGCTTGTATCTAAACTATTTCATTCGTGGATAATATCAATCACATTTTTACTTCATTTTCATTTTATAAAAATAAGAACCAGTTCCAAAAATAACCGATTCCTCCGAGAAATAATATTGACGGTTCCTAGTGATTTCAAAGTCACCGTGACAGAATTCGAAGGAAAATCGAACGTCTCCAAGTCGCACCTTCAAATTCGATTGTTCATTAGATTATTCCAGCCATGACATCGTTCACAATAGGTGGACTGACAATGCATTGCGACGACGTTAATGCTTTGAAATGGAATGGGTAAAGGCCGAGAATGTATTGTGCCGGAGAAAAACTGCGTCTTGACGTATTTTCAGACTTAGCAGAATTGTTAAAGGGATTACTCTTAATAACACCGCCGAAATCAAAACACTTGAATTTTTTTGCGGATATACAGGTAGATCAGCATTCCAAATGTCATCTTTTAGAGCGAACATTTTAAGGGAAACTGGGAAATACAAGGGTAAGTGTACCAGTTACCAAAATAAAATAATTAATAGTTCATAAAACTTCGAACTCACCCAAGCCTCCGATGTAAATTGATACTCCAACTGCAAGAAATGATTCACAAATCTAACAACAACGTGAGGAACTTTAAGAAAATATTATAAATTGCTCCAAATATCAACTGTCAAGTTCTTTTAAATGCTGATCAAGAGACCACAGAGAGAACCATAACGTCAATTAATTATTGCACCATAATATGACGATGTTGTCAACTTCATGGCAAAGATCCTTAGATGAATGAAATAAAATAGATACGTTACTGAGACAACGCGCGTGAATGTACTCAACTGAGTTTGAGAGACATACTTGAGATTTACTGCGTTCAGTATCACACAAACAGTCGTTCGACAGACAAGCTGTCACGGGAAAACGGGAGCTCTTCAACCGAAATAATGTGAGATAGCGAATGCAGATATACATAGGTGTGTGGAAGACAACCGTTTCCGTACGTCGTACTCTACTTGGCTAGTCGCTCATTAAGTTTGTCGGGGAATAGAGATTATAACAGTAACGCGGGATGTTCATATAGCTATCTCATCCGTACACAAACATTCTGTTTAGTTTTGCTATCCTTTTTATAAGCGTTATGAGCCTTGAAACTTGAATCCAGACCGTGCCATATTTATCGTTCGATTTGTATGAAAATGACGTGTCTTGTTTTTTATGTCTATGCAATGAACATGGGAAAAGTAACACGATACTTATACAAATAAAAGAAACAACAGAGTTTCAGAAATAAATTATACACACAGATCATAATATATATCGTTACTGGGAATGCAAAAGGGCTGAAGAAAAACTTCAGTCAAAAATGAGTTAAATGTGCAGTTTTGATCGGTTTTTTTTTCTGCATCGAATGCTCTGACTCTCGTTTAATTCTGAAGACTTTTGGGGCCTATCAGCCATCTAAAATATATTTGCCATTCGGGAGAAGGCTTAACTCAAGCGATAAAGTTTGGGACTTTTTAGCTTTTTGTCGTTTCAGGTAACTTAGTGAGAGAATTGAGTTACCTTATTCAACTTTTTTTTTCCAAAATTCAACCAGGTACTGACAACTTACGAATTTTATTATAAAACAAACAAAAAATCTCAAGTGCTCTGGTGTAAACTTCCCAAAATGGCGCTTCAGCCCTTTTGGCTTTTTAGCGACGATATATACTTTAAAAATAAATTTATCTCAATTAAGTGGCATTCTTCTTATTTCCAGGTTAATTTAACTGTGAGATTAATTATGCTTTTGGAAAGTGGAAAACTGCATGCGTAAAAATAACTTTTTTCAGAAGAATTCTTTAAAACCTTATAAGGGTTCAATTCTCATGTTTTTTTATTACACAAATTGAAAACATCTTAATTAGAACAATTATTTTAAAAATAGTACAGTTTTCAATTTAAAAATTAGAGTCATCTCGTTTCATTCGTTGAAAGTTCTAACGAAAATAATTTTATTTTTAGTATCATATTATTCACATAGATGGCATTGACGCAGCATTAAATAAAATATATACATAAATAATCAATTTCCTATGTGTTGCCAAGCAAATATGAATATTATTATTTAAGTTTTCCACAGTACTTAATAAATAAGTATACCACACAACAAAATTACGGCCTTGACTGAATATTCCACAACACTATTTTTCAGTAAATTTGTTTTCATTAATGAAACAGCAGATAATTACTAAAATCAGATAACATTTTTCGGTTGCTTTTTTACATCTCCATTATCATTTATTAATTATTCGACTTTGCTTTCCGCAGTTTGTGAAGCATTTCCTCTGCGATTACCATCTAATGTACGTAGTTTAAGTTAATTGCTTCTTTTTGGGGAAGTGGTTTACTATGGAGGTAACAAAAAGCGGATTTAATAGAAGTATTCATTTTTGAACAAGCCCCAAAATTTTACCAACAATTAGAGAAGGATGGAAAGTGAATTTTAAAATCTTAGAACACAAAAAAGCGACTTTCTTTTTAAAACATTACGCAAAATATTTTTTGATTTTTCGTATTTTCAATGTGAACACGAAACATGAGTTCCAAAATGCCCGGAGCCAGTCTTGTACGGGCGCAATTGGAGCAGTCCAGAAGAGCTCCAGGCGAATTGCTAAGTCGCTGATAATCCTCAATAACAATGGTTTCTCAAGCGCCCAGCGCCTTTCAATATATAGTAACATAAAATGAAAATACAAAACTATTCATGGACAGTAATCAAATCCGCAATGTCGCGGCCCAATGATACGGATTTCCGAACAACAATTCCGGTTTAATACTTGATACGAGTTCATCTCTTAATCATCATCATAAATATCATCTCTTCAAACGTAAAATAGTTTTAAAATTGTGATTCTATTTGACAAATGTTACTTTTGCAGTATTTTTCCATTTGATCGGCTTCAGTTCATTATTTTTAACCGAAATAAAAAGGTTCATTTCATTCGGTCCCATGAGAAAACAGCATCCAAATTCGAACCCCAAGTCTCGAATTTTGTTCTTAAAATTAGTATTTTTTTGACAAATGTTACTTTTGCAGTATTATTTCATTCAATCGTCTTCAGTTTATAATTTTTAACTGAATTCCAAAGGTTCATTTCATTCAATCCCATAGAGCTTGAGGAAAAGGCATCTAATTTCTAATTTGCATTTTGTCCATAAAATTGGTATTTCTTTTTACAAATGTTTCTTGCAGTATTTTTTCATTTGATCGTCTGAAGTTCATCTTTTCAACCAAATTGCATTAGATTATTTTTATTCGATTTTATAAAGCCTGGGAAAATGGCTTCTAATTACCGACCCCAAGTCGCGTATTGTCCATAAAATTAGTATTTTTTAGTGAAATGTTTTTTGCAGTATTTTTTTCATTTGATCGTCTTCAGTTCGTCAATTTTAACCGAAGTCCAAAGGTTCAATTCATTCGGTCCCATAGAGCCTTAGAAAACAGCATCAAAGTTCCGACCCCAAGTCTCGCATTTTGTCCATAAAATTGGTGTATTTTGGTCAAATGCAACTTACGTAGTAATTTCTCATTTGATCGTCTGAAATTGAACTTTTAAACCGAATTCCAGAAGTTCATTTCATTCGGTCCTATGGGCGCCTGAGAAAATGACTTCTAAATTCCGATATCAAGTCTCGGGTTTTGTCCATTATTTTTTTTTTTTATAAATGTTGTTTTTGCATTAAGGTTTCATTTAATTATCTTTAGTTTATCATTTTAACCCTTATTCCAAAGGTTCATTTAATTCGTTTCTATGGTAGATCCTGAGAAAACAGCTTTTTAATTCCGACCCCAAGTCTCGCAATTTGTCCATAAAATTGGTATTTTTTTGACAAATGTTATTTTTGCTTTATTATATCATTAAATCGTCTTCAATTCATCATTTTCAACCGAATTCCAAAGGTTCATTTCATCCAATCTCATAGAGCATGAGAAAACGGAATTTTAATTCCGACCCCAAGTCTTGCGTTTTGTCCATAAAATACATATTTTATTTACTATGTTACTTTTACAGATTTTTTTTCATTTTATCGTCTTTAGTTTATCATTTTCATCCGAATTCTAATGGTTCATTTCATTCAATCCCCATAGAACATGAGGAAACGACATTTTAATTCCGACCCCAAGTCTCGTAATTTGTCCATAAAATTGGTATTTTTTTTTGACAAATGTTATTTTTGCCGTATTATATCATTAAATCGTCTTTAATTCATCATTTTTAACCGAATTCCTAAGGTTTATTTTATCCAATCCCATAGAGCATTAGAAAACGGTATTTTAATTCCGACCCCAAGTCTCGCATTTTGTCCATAAAATTGGTATTTTTTGTCAAATGTTATTTTTGCAGTATTTTTTCATTTAATCGTGTGGAATTCATCTTTGTAACCGAATTCTAAAGCTTCATTCGATTCGGTCGTATGGAGCGTGAGAAAACGGCTTATTCTGACCCCAAGTCTCGCATTTTGTCCATTTGTTTTTTTCAGTATTTTTTCATTTGATCGTCTGAAATTAATCTTTCCAACCTTGTTCCAAAGGTTCATTTCATTCCGTCCTATAGAGCCTGTGAAGACGGTTTCTAATTTCCGACCCCAAGTCTTGCATTTTGTCCATAAAATTTCTATTTTTTTGACAAATGTTACTTTTGGAGTAATTTTTCATTTAATGGTCTTCAGTTCATTATTTTAAACTGATATTCAAACGTTCAATTCACGGCATCTAATTTTCGTCTCCAAGTCTCGCATTTTTTTCATTTTTTTGGATTTTTTAGAAATAAAAGTTACTGTTGCAGTATTTTTTACTTTGATCGTCCTAATTTCATATGTTTAACCGAAATCTAAAAGTTCACTTTATTTGGTCTCGTAGGGCCTGAGAAACTGGCATCTAAATTTCGACCCTAGTGCCACATTTCCATAAACTTTGGGATTTTTCTCAACTTTTAACAATGGTGAATTTTTTCATTTGAATCTGCTGCAGCTTATCATTCTTAACACAAACGAAAAGTGTGAGTTCATTTGATTTCATTGTAGCCTTAGAAAATGGCAGTTCATTTCCGAACCCAAGGCTCACCATTAACTATAATTAACCATTGTACATAAATTTTTAGATAAACATCGTAAAAGAACTGAATCTCTAAAATAGACTACAACGGGTCTATCTTTAAATAGGTGTTAAAGATATAAAAATTATAGATTGCATATTTTACTGATTAGAATTATGATTTTCCTCGGTAAAGTCTAGTTTATTACTGATTTTCACTAATAAACAAATATAAGGTTTATTTCAGCGGAACAGGGGGTGCAATATTCTGCCTGCCACATAAAAAAATACGATTTACGAGATAAATAAAAATAATGTAATAAATAACACAAAATAAGTATTACAATAACGACAATAATTACATCATAAAAATATAAAAAATACCTTTTACGTTGGCTCCAAGGAAAGTTTTCCATCAATAATGAAGGGGCGCGTTGTTCTACTGGTCGGCAGCCAGGACGAGTGTTATCGGAGGCGCTGCATCGCCAAGGGAGGCCAAATAGCGCCCTGTACGCGTGGTTATACTGCACTTGGAGTGTGTTTATGACTCTGGTGTGTCTATCTTGCCTAGAGTTAGCAAATGTTCTGGCTCATGCAATATGTCTGAAATAAGTGTTTCTTTACCGGGGACTGCACTTGTCAAACCTTCTTACGAGTTTTTAGTTCGCACGCTCACTGTTATTATCTGGCGATCTTTGTCATTTTTGTCATTTAAATCTTCAATTACGGCATGACCTAAATATTTACCTTCGCTGCTGATCTTCAGATCAACTCCGCCGAGACGTATGGGCGGGATCAGTAGGATTGGTACTTGCTCTTAATATCAGCAGTGATGATTTTATGGCGTTGTACATTAATCCATGACTGTCACAATGTACGCTTTGTATACAGCGGCAGGTTTTTGCATTGCTCTTGCTGTTGGAGCTGGTATTACCACATCGTCGCTAAAAGGGAAAAAGGGCTGAAACGACACTTCGATCAAAAATGAGTTAAATCTGCAGTTTTGATCAGTTTTGTTTTCTGCGACGAAAGCTCTGACTCCTGTTTGATTTTGAAGACTTTTGTGGCCCATCAGCCATCTAAAATATATTCACAATTTGCGAGAAGGCTTGACATAAGCGACACAAATTTAGGACTTTTTTAGCTTTTTATCGCTTTCGGTAATTCAGTGAAAGCATTGAGTTACCTTTTTTTTAAATTCAAACTATGTACTGAAGAGAAATGAATTTTACTGCACAACAACAACAAAAAGTGCTCTGATGTACACTTCCCTAAAAAACGCTTCAGCGATATTGACTTTCCGGCGTAGATATCTCCCTACATTCTAATCAAACGTATTTTTATACGTCACAGTCAGAAGAATTTCTAAATATGACAGACAATACATCACGATATTATTATTGACAGTCAAAGAATGGGGAAATGGAAAAACGGAAATAATGAACCATAAAAAGAGAATTACCTCTTTTTAGCATCGGTTCATTTGCGCTAATAAACACGCTCAGTTCATCGTGTTATAAGTTTAACTTATTGGCAAAAGCTTTTTTTAATAATTTCTACCTTACCCTTTCCTCGAGTGCAGAAAATCATTATTTGGTATTCGAGGAATTCCGTTTCTTTTTTATTTATTAGGTTGATGATTTAATTAACAATTGTTTTATTTAGTTATAATTGTTGTTTACCATAATATTCGATTCTAAAGATCTTTTAATTCACAATACAAAGCTTTAAACTTGCCGTTAATTTTTCTATACGGGATAAATATTTAAATGCGTTTTTGACTATTCCAGGGCTTCAAAAAACTCAGTTGAATCAACTTAAATAAAATATTATGTCAGTTTTAGCTTATGGAAAGTTCAAACTAGTCGTGACTTTTTTACAGCTACGGCAAACATTGTATGCCTAGATTTATTGATGGCCTGCATGGTCGAGTAGTAAGACGCTCGACTATGAATACAGAGGTTGCGGGTTTAAAGTCAGCGTGCCAAATAAATTTAATTTAATAAATATTTGTCATAACATGTCATAATTGAATCGGAAGAATAAGTCGGGGACGCCCGAGGAAGACATGACACGATCAAGTGAAAAATACTTGAATCGACACAAAGCTTAAAAATGACTCAAACTTGTGTTGCATGAGTCAAGCCTTCTCCCAAATGGCAAATATATTTTAGATGGCTGAAGGGCCACAAAAGTCATTAGAATTAAACGAGAGTCAGAGCATTCGATGCAGAAAAGAAAACTGATCAAATCTTTAGCCCGTTTGCCTTTCCAGCGACGATATTTACTTTTAAATGCATACGTTTGAAGGAAAAAGATCATAGATGCAAGGAAGAAATGAAGTAAAAAACATCGATTTTATTAATCATTCAAACAAAATCAATGTATTTCTCTCTTTCGCGGAACAGTTGAAGCAATATCAATGATTTTCAGAGTTATTTATTTTTTATTAAAACTTTACAAAAGGATGCTTTCCGTTGCTGAATTGGTTAACACGCCTGTCCGGAAAACGAGAGATTTTTAGTTCATATCTCGGTTGCACCTAGATTTTTTTTTCTATAAAGAACTCCAGTTAATTTTTTTATTATTTTTTGTCAGTATTTACCTCATAACTTAAATTAACAGCATATATTTTTTTTAGTTCGTTTTCATAGCTAAATTAATCGAAGTTTTAATTTTTCCGAGCCCGCCAAAACGCTTGATAGGTAGGGGCTTGACGTCACGATATTCTATTTTTTTTCGTTTGAACTGTCAGTACTGGTTTTTATACGGAAAATGCAACAATTATTTTTATCTTTAAATTTGATCGCTTTTAATTTAAGAAACATTGTAAAATGACAGCTTCTAGTATGTATTGATATTGTATTGTTCCAATGGATAAAAACACAACCACAACTACACGTGATAAACTATTTATCCGCGGTCCAAAAGATACATCACCACGAAAAAAATAGTTTCGCGCCACGAAATTCCCTTATCGTCTAAAATTACTAAAAAATGTTGCGGTGATTATTTTGATAGAATCACATTTGAGGTTTTAATGTTTGTAATAATTATTAACTTCAAACATTAAGTCGATGGCTTCCAAATGATGTACCATATCATTAACAACATTCTGATAAAAACTATAGATGACGACAACTGCGTCTATGCAAATAATGACTATATTTAAAACCCTCTGATGCTGGAACCGATTCGACATTGAAATCGATTTATAAACCGCTCTATGTATTACGGCGAAGGAAATACCTTATTTTATAACCACAACGCATTGAGGTTATGATAAAATTTCAGATTTATTTATTTATACTGTGTTTTAACCTTGAAGTAACAATATATGGAGGGATAGCTAATTTGTTTTACCCAACCCATCCGAAATTGTAATAAAATTTTTCCAAAAGTTTTTTACAAACACCATGAGAGAGAAAGAGACAACAAATTTCTTGGAACGCTTCTATATACTGTCGTTATGATCTTAAGCTGGCTATTTTCGCTGGTTAACGGCGGGACTCTGCCCACATTTTTTATTTTGCCACTAAACTTGACACAACTAAACGGTTTTTTAGGCTAGATGCTATATTTTTGTTGATAAAAATACTGTGAAAGAGTGGCTATACGAATACACGAAAACATTATGTCGATATGTGATATGAATGGATGTATAAATACCGTAGACTTAGTCTTACCCACGCCCATTTGCGCCGAGTCATGTTAAAATCATCAAAAACAAGTCCAAAACTGACTTCACTGCCTTGGCTTGGGCTACCTCTTGTATACTCTAAGGTTTTAACAGATGTTCTCACTTACGTGAAAACAATCCGGTTATAAAAACTCAGTTAGTTTACAAGAATTGATGTTTAAAAAAAATTACAAACACAAACGATACATCAAATATAAAATTACAAAACTCAATCAATGATAAATAATACGAAACAAAAGTAATAATAATAAAAGCAAGATACACAAAGAGAGACGAAAAAATCACAAAATATAATTGGCTCAAACAATGTTACATATTTTTAGGCAAAAGCAGGACATTTTTTTCTGAAGCTGTACAAATCATCGACAAAAATGTCTACATCAGCACACTCTTTCCTATTTTACAGTCGGCACATTTGAGACAAAAGGCTAAAGAAGGTAATATTATTTCTGAATATACTCAGGTGGAATGTGCTGTGACGTCTTACACAATTAAAATTAGGTACATTTATTTCAATACTGCTAAGACACTTTAGTATCGAGATGACAGATGAGGAATAAACCTTACAGTACATAATTACGTATTATTTTCATAATAAACTACAGAAAAACACAATAAATAAGATTATAAAACTCCACGAAACTCAGCAATAACACAAATATGTTATATTTAAAATATTCTACATTATCATAATTTCCGTATCGATGATCGGTAGAGCGTCCGATAGATCTAGAACACACTCTACTTTCAAATCATATTAATAACAGTTTGTTATATTTAAAAATATACATAAAGCTTCAAGTCGTTTGAATGAAGCTTCAATATTGTCAAAACCTTTCAATATTTGGACACAAACTGACACCTAAAATTTCCCCTCAAAACCTGGATCAAAGATTTTTGTTTGAGATAACGTCAAAAACCCGCCAACCAATCACAGGGCGTTTTAATGTGCTGGCTGCTTTAATCACTTTTAATTAACGACTTATTAATTCTCAGTATAATTATGTATAAAAAACTTGTTTATTCAGAATCAGTTTTTGCTTATTTATATGAATATGATTTTAGGCAAAAATATTTTTCACTGGAGTTCCTTATTATGTGTGTGTGTTTTTTTGTTTTTTTTAATTATGTTGATTTTTAATATTATCAATATTGTTTCAATAATGACGCGTCAAACTCTTAAAAAACAATTTACTATTCAAGATAATTTATATTTAATTTACAGTCTTTACCAGCAAATATTTACTACCCGCCTAAAACAAAGGATGGTAGATTAGTTTGAATAAAGCTTATATAAGATAATTGAAAACATCAGAGCTATCATAAGCATCGAAATATTACCAAAAAAAAATAAAATTATGTGTACAACTTTGCTTCTGCTGTTTTTTACAGAAATTCTAGGCTTTATTGTAAAAAACTGGTTTTATATTTGTGATTCAAAGTATTGTTTATCGCTGGCCACTATTTTCTCCCGTCTTCGGGGCAGTGAACGAATCCTGCGTTGAAAAAAGGCATTTTTGAAGCCATCCACGAATCAATCCAATTTTTAACTTCTTCATAAGATCGGAAGTGCTAGTCAGTCAGTTCGTGTGCCATTGATCTAAACAAGTTATATTCAGAGGGAACAACGTCTGGAGAATACGGCGGGTTTGGTAGGGTTTCCCATTTCAACGTTTCCAAGCATGTCTTGACCACATGGGGTCGAGCATTGTCATGCTGCAAAATCATTTCATCGAGTATCTCGTTGTATTGCGGCCGTTTTTCTTTCAATGCTCGGCTCAAATGCATTAATTGTCTTTGATAATGATTGCTTGCAATTGTTTCAGACAGTTTTAACAGCTCATAATACATTATGCCAAGCTGGTCTCACCAAATATTCGGTTCGACCGTCGACGTAGAAGCATGGCTGGAAAATCCCCATGATCTTCTGCACTTGGAGTTATTGTAATGAACCCATTTTTCTTCCCCAGTCACAATGCGATATCGAAATCCCTTAAGTTCTTGCCTTTCAAGCAACTGTTCAGAAGCAAACAAATAATCCAGACTGATTAAACAGACAAATTAGACCAATTAAAAGGTTTGCTTACTATTTCCAAATACAAGATCAATTTTAAAAACAAAACATTTTCTTTACCATTGCACAATTAGGATCAAAATCTATTAAAATTTAATATGTGTTTGTTAAGTTACACCCAATTTGGGCAGTTGACATATTGTACTTCTTCTTTTTTTTCTGTACAATACGCATATGTTGTATAGTCATGCAAAAATGGAAATATAAATTCATGTTTTATTTATTTCCAACTGCTCTAAAAGATTTAAAATAAGATAATAAATAAAAATTTAAATGATACAAACTTTAAGTTAATAAATGAACAAAATAAAAAAGATAATAAATAAAAATTCAAATGATCCAAACTTTATGTTAATAAATGAACAAAAGAATATGATCCATTCACCACTACTAGATGTGTTCAAACCGAAAATTAAGAAAAATAATTCAGATATAATTATCCCCCAAATTAATAAAAACACCAATGCCCCTCCTTAATGACCTTTTGTCAAATCCAAACAATAGTATACCCTTAGGTAGGGAAACTCCCCATGTTAATGACATCAACAATAATTACAATTTATCAGAAAAACCTAATGGGGACATTGGTAGTTAAAAATAAAAATAATAATAACATTAAACATGATATAAATAGTCCGTCTGTATGAGGCTTCTCCACAGTTTGATAATGCCCTCAGAAGGCGAAACAGCTGTCACGCGTGAAAATAATTACATCGCAGAGCTTTTAACTAAAAACTGTTTTTTTAAAAATTAAAATAATATTAATTTTTGTTTAAATAAAAGTAAAAAACCTAAACGGCGATGTGCCTTGTCTACCGGTAAAAATGACAAAAATAAAACGCCTGTAATTTTTTGAATATATAATGAATAAAAAAAATCTTTTTTTAAATCAAACGAAATCGTTTTTTTCGCGATTTTAGTGTTGTATTACGCATTAAATTTATAAAACACATAAGCACCTGTGTTTCAATTTTAAAAGTGTGTATTTTCTAGTAGCTGTTGTTGTCTTGGTTGAATAATGTCAAAGCTAAATGACATAAAAAAAACAACAGATAGAAATCACGCAATTCACTGTGCGATAAATACTTTGTAAATACTTAATTCACTGACCATCTCCGTGGTCTGTTTAATAATTATGTTGAATATTACATAAACACGTAATAACGTTTAGATTACGTTTTTTTTCAGTCGCACATTTTGTCACGGTGATGTATGGTTGTTAATTGTCGAAATCTGCTTTTGAAATCCATGTTATAAAGTGAACATCATGAAAAAATATTTTCAAAATTTTTTGGTTTTTTCTGTATTTCTCCTACTGGCAATATTTTTCAAGGTTGAGTATGTTTTCGCAAAAGAAAAAGGTCTGGATTGGGTAAGTCATCGTTGTTTTAATGTTTTATCTGTTCCAGCATGGTCACTAGTATGAAAAATACCATAAGTCATAACTTTGTTTAACATTTGTGATAACCCAAACTACATCACTGAAACTAACTTTCTATCTATTCCCATGTTTCCTTCCACCTTCCTCTCCCCTACTAACTTAGTTAAGTTACTAAAATAAATCTGTATACCGTCACATTTTATACATAATATTTATCACCAGCAGAGGAAAATTGATAATTGGCATGATTTGTTATTCTTATTTTAAATATGTATTAATTTTTGATTTACTGTAATTTTTTAAAAAAAAATGTTTTTAACAATCACTTCAGTACAAGGGAAGCTTGCAGACGCATTGTCGAAGTTATGATCCTGGCCTGAATAGGTCAAGGGAAAGAATATGACAATGACAAATTGTTTCGAAATGGATCTCTTAATTTTACCCACCCCAAACTAAATACGAAGTTCTTTTGCTTTATCCTTATTTGAAAAATTATAATTGATTGTTTCTATGTTACAATAAATTTCAGGGCCCATTTGAAACCGTTCATGAATCTATCATTCAGTGTAAAGGCCCCAAGAGGGTGAACGTAGCATCCGGATCTCTAAATTTAAAAGTTCATCCAAAAACTGGAAGAAGCTATTATTTTGGTAACAACAAACACAAATTTCAGTTCTAAAGGACCAGTAATGGTAATTTTAATGATTCAATTTTTTTTAGGGTAAATATTGTTACAGTAAATAGTTCGATAGTCTACAAAAAATTAAGAATATATTTTTTAATACCGGCGGTTGAAGAGTTAACGTTTGAGAACTCTATCTTTGCTAAACGGAACTTGAGAGCGTGTTAATGATTTCACAAAAAAAACGTTTAATTGGACGACTTGGATGAACTGAATCCAGGGCCAGGTTAGCGGAAGATTCCATCGAAAACAAGACCAGGATTTTAAGGCATCTGAAATAAAAGTTAGCGAGTCTCACTTATTTGAGCTAATTGTAAATACAACAGTTTCTTTAAATACAAAAATCCGTTTTTAGTATAGTCAACATTTATTACTGGTCTAATAGTCGACAAAATACCTGGTGGCGGAAAATGTCTTAATTTTGCAGGTGTTTTAAAAAAAATATCCAAATGATATTTTTTGAACAGTTTTTTTAAATTAATTTCAAGAGTTCCTTGCAAGCAAATTTTGTTATAAATCTTTCGTACTAGGTCATATGCTTTTCCGACCATAGATCAAAAGAAAATGAATAGGCTATAAAGCAAAAATAGCTATCTTAAATATTATTTATTTACAAGTTCAATTTATTTTTTTCACCAAATTTGCGTATTAATACAATAAATTATAGCAAGATCATTATTTCAAACACTTCTTGGTGTCACGTAGTTATCTAAACATTTTGACATCTAAAGTTCCCAGTTACTTAAAAAAAAAACAATCATTAAAAAGTTTAAAAAATGCATCACAATAATTTAAGAAATGGCTGTCTCTAATTTTGTACCTCCTAATTTTTTTATTCGAGATGCTTTTTTCGGAATTAAGGATCAGCACCCAAAAAATACACACTTTTTGGCTTTCTAGTGCAAGCAAAACCACAAATTATTTATTTGTCAATACCATATGGGTAGTTATAAAAGAGGTTTTCAGTGAATATAATTCTTAAGCAGTGATATTTAAATTCTTTTATGAAATGCATACTGGAATTTTTAGATAAAACGTTTAAAAATGCCCTTGCTGGTTTGAAAACTGCACCCTATACTGATATTTCAGTATGTTTTTCGTAGAATTTAAAAGGGATTACAAAAATATGTATTTACTGAAACCTCAAACATTTTTCTAACTACCTATGGAAAATTTTCAGATAAAGTCATTTTTAGTATTGCTTGTGTTGTAATGCTATAAAGTGACGTTTAGCGTCATTCTTGGTGATGGACTTTTAGTTAGAGCCAGATACGTTTGGTAACACTTTTAAAATGGCTTTTTAAACATTTAAACTTACCCTTTATCGCTGTATTTAACACTAAATTGATTTTGGAATTGTGAATGTAGTGTAATGTGGTATTTGACTTCTTATATTGACTGTTTTCAGGCCAGCGTTCAAGTCAAGAAATGGGTAGATAACAAATTCCAAGCCTTGTTGACCATCAGTGGAAATTGCGAGAAGCTCCCTACACGTAAGGCGTATTTCCTGGAATATTCAGATATAATCGACTCGAGATGTTACCTAAAGCCGGTTTGATACGAATTTTTATTTTACCACAATTTTGGTACAGCTTGAATAATTTAAAGAAAGACGCTTTTAGAAAATCTTATTTGCAACAGCTAACCGATTCTCTGCAAAACGTGTTTCTATTTGTTTATGCTTCCCTTTTTTATCTTCACTTGATTAACCACTTGTCGTTTTTTAGTCATGGCTCTGTACAGTCGTAGGCGATATTTTCGCTAAATAGAACATAAACAAATATAGATTTATTAGTTTTAATTTTAAATGAACAAAAAACATTATACTAAGCATGATCCTTAACGGCCTGCGGGGTCGAATGGTAAGACGCTCGACTACGAATCCAGAGATCACGGGTTCAAACCGTTCGTAAATAATTTTAGATTAATAAAATAATATATTATGTAGTATATTTTCGGCACATTTCAGAGTGGCAGATACTCCAAGTATCACCCTGGTGAAAGACAATCATTCAGAATTGAAAAGTTACTTGGAATGGCTTTAGTCGTGTTTGGTGACTAGATCTAAATAGCCGGGTACTTCTCAACCTTCCTCTTTCCCATCTCCTTCCCCTTCCCACTACCTTTAGACTCACAACATACCCCGATTGGAGATGCCATAGTCTCACTGGCTCTAGACGAGTTGGTAACAGTTGGGACTCCTGTGCGGTATTTACAATAAAATTTAAATAAACGACAGAAAACGGTCGGTAGCTGAGTGGACAAACGCGTCCGATTCCCACCCGGGCGTCGTGCGTTCATTTCCTCTGCTGGCTAAGTCCTCCATCACATTGCACAAGCAACATCTCCGCTTCTCACGGTGTACTAACCAAGCTTTGTAAGGCAATTAACTGTTATTATTTCTAATTTTGAAACTGTTAATTCGTGGTGGAATTCCATTTTGATGATTTAATAAAACAAATTTGTAACTTTATTCCACTTTTATTATTTTGACTGGACCGGTTTCAGCCTATGACGGCCATCTTCAGACTAGTACAAGTGTTTGTTAACCTACGGCTTATATACTATTTTTGGGGATGTTAGGGGTAGTAAACAATGATTTTACTTTAATTATATTCATCAGTATTGTTGCATGATTTTAATAGTTACAGGGTAAAAGTTACTTTTAATTTATTGGTATTACTATTTTATATATCTATCTGGAATATTTATTTATTTTATTTAATATTTAAGATGGGTTACAGTTGCATTTCTATAAATATGAATTGACAATGTATTTATATAATGAAAGGTTGGTGAATACTGATTGCTAATGAGTTTACTTTAGGTTTTCCCATCTCAATTGTGATGTCCAGATGTACAACATAATTTTCTTATTATTGGGTTACTCCCAGCATTATGGTATATTAGTTTTATGATTCTATTCATTATGCACTGTTAGAGTAGATTACTTCTATTATTATAAATTTCTCGGTATCAAGGAATTTTTGAGTGCTATGCACTTTGGTAATAACTTACATTTATTGTTATTACCTATTGATTATTTGGGATTTTTTAAGTGCATTTACATTATGATATGTTTTTAGTTAGGAATATACATTATTACATTGGATCGGATGATAAAATTATAATGGGTATAAGCTGTAGGTTAACAAACACTTGTACTAGTCTGAAGATGGCCGTCATAGGCTGAAACCGGTCCAGTCAAAATAATAAAAGTGGAATAAAGTTACAAATTTGTTTTATTAAATCAGCAATTAACTGTTGTTTAAGGTTTAGGTAAAGTCAGACTTGCATTACTTTCTAGAGCGAAGCGATCATATAACTTTGTCTCACACATAAGTACAGTGACTTGAATAGGCATACAATTCACTGATAAAGTGCAATGAGTAAAAAAAAGAAATCCTTACTTCCGAGTTCTGGGTGGTACAAATTTTTGCTTTTTTTTTCTCTAACAATACATGTATGTTTCAATATTTTCCAGGGCTTTTCAACAATGTGGATAGATGCAACCGTTTTGACGCAACAGTTGTTCGGAGACAGTTTTTTCTACGGGAGATATAAACTTGGGATTTTTACATTCACGCTTAAAGCAAACATTAGATGTTTTCACGTCGTCTTGAATATCATCGATGTCCGTAAACGTAAAACATTCATGGAAACTTTCAATAAAATATATAATCTTAGTAATAATACAGAAGATTACATTTATCTATAACTATATTGAAATAAAGTTTTCAAATATTGATGTTTTTTATTACCTTTCCATATTCACGGATTTTAATCCTGATCTTATGATAAGGTAGTATTGATTTTTTAAATCGGTAACTTAAGGTAATAAATCGTCATAATAAACAATGAAAATAAAAGAATGATTTTGTATAAGACGACGTTTATTTTAATTTTTATGACCGACCGGTTTCACTTAGCCTGCATCATCAGGGTACAAAATTAAATCAAACAAAAAATAAAAAGTGTGCGGTTATACATATTATCGTCGGCATACAAGCAAAAGTGACCAACGGCAAAAACGTCGAAAATGAGAAAACCGACCGAGTGCTATTGAAAAAGCATTACGGTTATAGGAAAAAATTGCCACCTTCATCCGACATTGTATAAAAAAGTTACACAGATGGTAAAAGTGACTATTTACAATAACGAGCTTTCTTGTACAAGCAAAACTGACCAATGACAATAGTCAATTTTTGCCTGTAGATCAGGGCTTTATAAATGGCAGTTGGTCAATTTTCGCTGTATGCTTTTACCCGTGATTCTGAAGTTAGTCGCATTGTCATAGTCTGTTTAGGTTACTTAGTTCTGAAATTTGTTATTTCGAACCTTATTGAGTGTCAAGATGAATAGAAAAAAATAAATTAATTTGGTTGATTAACATTTCAAGTTTTTTTTTTTTGTTTAAATATTCGATAACTTTTTATGGTGTTAAATAAACGCTTTTAAATTAGAGGTTTGATTTGCTAATTCAATTTCATTTAAACGTACAATTCTATTTGATAATTTTTAGTTATTTTAGGTGCGGAAGTGACTTTGATGCACTCGGTGTCCCATCAACAATCATTTCAATCATCAGTTTAAATTTTCCAAAGATGCAACACGATGGAAAAAAACCTATGCTAGTAATGTGACAACCTAATGTATTGAAGGAAAATAAAAATGCCTTATTGCCTTATTGTACAACAAAACAAAATACGTCCTGCAAAACCCAAAGATGATTGACTGCGGAGATGCAAATTAAAATGCAACAATTTTTTTCTGAGGAGCAGATGGTGATTATATGTAAACAATTCACTAGCCTTGAGTTACAAGGCAAAAGGATTTTATAATAAAGTATGTTAATCTAGAAATTCCATTCGTAAAAGTCGGATTCAACCCTATCCATTTCAAAAATGTATGTACTTAATAAAGAAAAAATGCATTAATTAAAATAAAATTAATCACGTTTGTGAAATAATATTCAGAAGGATTTTCGGAAATGAATTCACCCTATCTTTTTATCCTACAAAGGATCAGTGTTTAATGTGCAACGACGCTACTGCCGATGACAAAAATAATCATGACAGTTGACACAGTCAGCACATAAGGAGACGAGATGAGGCCAATGTGGCTTAAAAAGCTGCAGACAAACTTCAACAGGTGCTTAATTTAAGTCTACCACCGTCCTATTCCGTCTTCAAAGGTCTCTCAAATGTATTGAGTATAGTCGTAAACTGTGCATTAATAATTTCTCAATTTATGAAGCTTTTTGCTACGTTTCGACTGAAATCAATGAGCAACGTGGCAGTTCCGAGATCGGCTCAGCTCTTCAAATGTGGATACAATCCCTCGACGAGACAGTGTCAGAGATATCAATATACTCAGATACTTGCTCAAGGCAAAACTGCAACCAGTATATTACTTCTCTCTTATTGTATCTGAAGAAGACATCAAACATTCAGGCAATCCACCATAATTTCATGGAACCTGGATATTCTTACATGGAAGTAGACTCCATGCATAGCGCTATTGAGTCATTTAAAAAGTTTGTAAATGTCTACTGTGTAAATGACTGGAAAAATATTTTTTAAACTGCAAGATCGCAAAGAAACGATTAAGAACTTTTTTTTATGTTTGAAAGATAAGGTTATAAAAAATCGAACCCTAAATGAAAACAGAGAGATAATGTCATGGCTGCGTATGAAATGCACGAGGTACGGGAAAGATCAACCTGGAATCGTTCTGTATAAGTATAATCACAGTGACGAATTCAAAAAAATATTCGTATTCGAGGTCAAAAATGAAACGAAAAATTGTGTTACCATTCAAAATACATAATTATTATCATTTGGTTTATCAATTTATTATTAAAATTGAATAAAAAATATTTAAAACAATCTTTTATTTCAGCTTTGGGTACTAGAAATTTGATACACAATTGCGTCCACACTTTGAGCGAATGACCATCTACGTAATATGAATGCCAAGTATTTTAAAAATAAATTGACACGATTTGGAGTATTTATTTCCAAATTTTCTAATGCACATTTATTCAACAGTGTTAAATCTATTATGAGTAAAATAATTGGTTGATAGATTTGAATACCCGATTTTATAGGCGAAGAATAACACAAAAACTGCTCCCCTGTAAAGTTGCGTTTTTGCAGTTGGTCAATTTTGCTTGTATGACGACGATATATACAGAGGGAGAACACAATTTAAAATAAAACAAGAGAAAAAACAAAAGAATAACATTTCAAATTATAACAAAGTTACAGAGAGTAATAGACAGACAATATGAAATGAAAGAGGCAAAACGTCAACTGGGAAGGTGATTAAAGAATAATGAGATTTTTAAAAGAGTTTACAGTAAATATACCTTTCATAGACTACTGGACCAATTTGAACTGATTATAAAGAATATGACTATTAATCTTACTGGCTTTCTTGATTTCAAGTGCTTCTAAATTATTCAATTTGTTACCAGGACCATTTTGTGAAAAATAGGAGTACCGGTGCAAGCACAAGTTATTATTTCATTTTTTTTTTAATATTTTTATAACATAAGGAATCAAAAGACACCCATTAGTCAAAAAAATTTCAAAATACTTATTATTGTATTGAATTAGCACAGTGATATTTCCTGCTAATAGGAATTTAAAAAGCGTGATACTCAAAATATCTCAAATAATCCTCAACTCCTCGTCATACTCATGATGTAAAACTTAGGAACTATAATGATAAACGTAGAAGGTTATTGTCAAATAACAGTTTTTAAGGTTAGGTAGATCACGTTTATTTACGAATTTAAACACGCTGACGTAAGGTCGGAATGATAAACTTGCTTTAAAACCACGGCTTATTCAAATTTAATGTCACGAGGGGTAAACCAACACTAAGTCGGCGCTAAAATGCTAGAAACATCTTTCCGTCACGAAGGGTAAACCGCGGGGAAATACCTTCCCGCTAGAAACATCTCTGCTAGGCTGTTAGGTGCACCCCGTTGCTTGCCATATAAATACATATTATAATACGCCTAAATAGGCGTTAAACTTAATCTTTACATATTTAAATCACATCATTGTTAACAATAAACACGGCAAATCCACTCTTACAAATATTTATTTATTCGTACATTATTATTTTTATTTATTTATGCCCGTTGAAATCTTTTAACTCAATTTTTTGTTTTCGTTTTTAACAATAAACTCATAAGCAGTGCAAAAAATATTGAGGTTACAGAGTTAAATAGTTTCTACAATTGAGTTAGCTCTACTAGATGAAAGAAACTGTACTAAGGTCTACTTGTATTGTGATATTGACGTACTAGATATATCAACAACATCGGAGTATTTGTTTCCCAGATGTTGAATTTGTCCCATAGGAGTGTTATATTTTGAGGTGGAAATAGAACAGTCCCAATAATATGGTAGGTACTGTCATGTAACTGTCCTGCCAGGAACATGAAATGCAATTAAATAAAACAGTTCAGGGCTGTCAGCCATTGAATTTATAATTTTATATAAGCAAGTTAAGTGGGAAATTATTCTACGTTTAGACAATTTTAATAAATTTAAGTACATGGAAAATATTTTTATTTTTTTTACAATAACTCCACACAGAAGGCCTTGAGGGAAATAATTTCCCTCAGGGCCTATGTCATATTTGGGGATGCTGTGTGGAGGGTCTTTTTGAGGAAAGGAAGGAGTGATCTTGGGTCTTGAAGAGGCCTATGTTGAAGGAGGGAGGAAACACAGAGACCGGCAAATCGTTCCATAGCCGAGTTGTTGAACATAAGAACGAGTCGTAAAAGCGACCCGTTCTCATGTATTGAATGTCGACCGTGCACAAATATTGGGCGCGCGTTTGGCGAGTTTCCCGATTTTGCATATGTTAAGTTTTTCCAAGGGTACTGTTGAAGGTTTTCATAAAATCTCTGACTTTACTTGCTTCAATTGCATGGTGGACCATCACTAAGCAGAAGACGTTTCCTTCTTTGGTGTATATTTTAAGCTGAAACTTTTATTTTCCGTAAAACGTATTACCTTGTATGACATCTATAAATAACTGATGAAGGTCCACATTCTTGAATTTCTAAGCCCCCTGAAAATAAATAAATATAATGAGATCGGCAACGCATTATTTCTGTAATATGTTCATTAGGTCATTTTTGTGTGTTGTTAATATCGTATTAGATCGATCGCGAGAAATAATATAAATTTTGATGGATCATTATTAACCCTAAGCGACTCCCTCCCCGCCCCTCCTCAGTACGTTCCATTAGTCGAGGAGTCGAGGTGTAGCCGTGCCAGCGAGGGTACGTATCATTCTAGCCAGTGAAAATAGCATTTTCAACGCGCGGGTGCGTGGGCCTAAGATGCCATTTACGTTACGTTGTGTTTTTTTTGTTAAACCCAGCATGGACAAACAACTCGCAGGTACTCCCAGGTAAGCGGTACCAGGGCTCGTACTACAGACCAAGAAGACAAAATCAAACAGTGGCTCTGACACGCATTTTTGTAGTTAGGGCCTTGTCAACCAAAGGCAAGTAAAGCTCAATATTAAACTATGTCTTGTCCTTTTTCGTGTTTTTGGTGTAATTTTTGTTTTAAGGTAACTTACGCCGTTACTTTACACACTGTTTTTCGTAGGGGTAGGGATAGAGGACGGACCGCCAAACAACTGTGTCCCTTGTTTTTTTTTGTTGTCCAAACAAGAATAATTAATAATTACTAAAAATATTATTTAGTGATAAAAAAAATGGTTTTTAATTAAAAAAATCTGCGATGTTAGTATTTTTACAATTCAAAATAATTATTTAACTAACTAAATAGTTAAATATCACAAGGGTGGGCAGAAGGATATACTGCCACACAAATTTGTCTTGGCACATACTCCTTGATTGATATTCATACCATATCAATAAGTTCTCTTGCGGAACAATATCGGCACTGAGCGGAACCGGACGTTGGTGTGAATCAGCCTTAAAGCTGTAAAAATGTACAAATTTAATAATACTGTTCAAATTTTGACGAATAAAAGCGAAAAATTCCTGGTTTCATTTGAAAGTTTGTGGAAATTCATTTTAGAATTTTAATATTTGTAGTTTTGTTTACCATAATTATACAGGACTCGTGTTTTGCCCGTAAATTTTGTGATTTTTCTACAAATCTTTCTATAACGGTTTTTTTTATAGAATCGACTTACGATCGTCATTCTCACTAAAAATCTAAGAATTTCCGTTCGCTTCTACGGAGCTTATGAGATTACGATTTTACTATCCAAGGCTCGCATTATGCACTTAAATTTAGACATTTTTCAAGATTTTTTTTGACAAAAGGTGTCAGAGTTGTTTTTATTGAATCCACCAAAGGTTACATATGAGGCTTGTAGAAACAAACACGGCAAAGTCCACCGATAATGGAAAATGAGTTAAATATGAGGTTCGAAAGAGTAAAAAAAATGCTTCATGATGAAATGTTGCTTTCTTAACAAACACGGCTCTAAACCATTTATTTTTACGGATTAAAATTGAGTTCCATAACAAACTCGGCAAAGTCCACTTCTTTCCAAATCAAAGACGGCAGTTTTCAAACGGACCAATAGGAGCGTTGTAACATGTTTTCAAGATGGCGGTTTGTTGTTGTAAAAATTGTTTTTGTAAAGTTGAGATATTGACAATTTCGCAAATGTCCGCTGACGTGCATGTTGAACTTTTGTTTCTTGTTATTTTTATGGACATAATTTTTTTAGTTACTAAACAGCATAGTGGTAAAATAAATGAGTTTTTACTTACGATTTAGAGTTTTATTGAATAATATGATTACTTTATTAGTAGTTATTGTAATGTCATTAATATTGTAGAAATCATTGCTGTATGAAAAACAAAAATGAATCAATGATAATTCCAAGCAACATAGAACCCGGAAAAGTTGTTTTGAAATCGTTAAAAAGTAAGAGATGTCAACTATCTTTTGACCAAGCATTTCGGTGATAACTGGAGAAATCTTCCTGCTCTTGAATATTATTCCGCATTCATATCTTATTAAATCTTTAAACAAATTTATAAAAAAAATATCAGAATAATGCTCATTTAAGAGCAAATTTTTTCAAAATATTTTGTGAGATATTATTGTTTTGTATTTCTATCAAAATAAATAATTTTTAAATGTAAAACTATTTTGTTACCTTTAAACCTCGTGAAAAAACGTGTTTTTTGGCAAATCCAGTTTGTTTGACAAAAGGTGAACAACAAACACGGCAAAGTTGTTTTAATTAATTTGAATATATTTTTGTTTCGCACCCTAATGTATCAAGAAGAAAAATTAATGTTTTTAGTAGGTACTATTTGTCGAATTTATTTTAGTGACAGAATACAAGTAATTTTTAAATTAAACGTTTTTTGTTCTTCCTCGAAAACTGTAGTCAATGGACTTAGCCGTGTTTGTTTCTACAGGCCTCATATAAATGTTAGCGGATAAGACTTTCATTATCCAAATGCTCATCCGCTAGAGCGTAGACGTGCCTAATCTACCTAAACGTCCTATTTTTTATCTTGTTCACTTTCGCACACATTAGCCCTGAATTATTTTCGGAACTCCACGTTTGGTACATTCATACACGGTTTACAAACTCCTAGGCATCAGGGATCTCATTTCTGTAGCATTCGGTTAACTTTTTGTACTAACTGTGATTTGAATGCTTTGGCACATAGGCTTTCTGCTAAATAGGCAAAATAATTAAAATTATATGTTTTAACAAAAGATTATCTAAGCCAGCGCCGGATCCAACATACCTTGAAACTGCACAAAAAACATGGGCGCCATCTCTGAAGGACCCGTAAAAATAAAGATTTATTTTAATATTTCCCTAAATCATTTTTAAATTATCCACACCATGGGATATTCATGTTTTCTATCACGCAATGTATGGAAAAAAGTTTTTTGTTACGGATTTTTTTGACGAATTGCATAATAGTCATTTGGACGTAAAGTGTGTTTTTCTATGGAGTGTCGTGCGTTAAAATCGATGCGACCCAAAGTCCATAACCAATCAACATGCCCGCTTTTTCTTCCCGGCAGTCGAAATGAACCGTTAGAGGTGGTACCATAGAGTTGGTAGAGTAGTATCTATCCAAGGCAGTGAAGTCAGTTTTTGACTTATTTTTGATGATTTTAAACTGACTCGGCGCACCTGGGCGTGGCTAAGACTAAGGCTACGGTATTTATACATCCATTCATATCATATATCGACATAATGTTTTTGTTTATTCGTATAGCCACTTTTTCATTGTATTTTTATCAACAAAAATATAGCATATAACGTAAAAAACCGTTTAGTTGTGTCAAGTTTAGTGGCATAATAAAAAATGTGGGCGGAGTCCTGCCGTGAACCAGGACCTTAAGATCATCCTTACAGTATATAGAAGCGGTCTATGAAATTTGTTGTCTCTTTCTCTCTCATGGTGTACGACGTAAAAACCCGGAGAAAGTGATTTATCGCAAGTTTGTGTAGGTTGGGTAAAAATAATTAGCTCTCCCTCCATATATTGTTACTTCAAGGGTGGTACATATTCTTATCCCGGTGACATGGTTCCGGCGACTATGCATTCATTTGGTTTTTAGAACTTGTTTGAAGTAATATTTTTTGGGTTTATTTTTTAATTGTGTGGATACTTCAGTAAAATTAAAATATATTAATAAAATCCCACATCTCCCATATTGTTTTTTTTTCTGTTAGGTACTTGTTCCAATAGTAGTTCCTGGTAGTGACAGCTTATTTCAGATATTAACATCGCTACGTCAGTTGTTCTGTCAATTTTATCTTTTTGTGTTATGCGAAAATAACTTTGAAAGGAGCTTTTAAAATTAAAATTAAACGACCTTGTAAATACTTCGTTCAGGGATTCCTTTGATTTGGGAGGGCTCAATCGATCGCGGAACCGACCTTGATCTAAGCTCATGTAACAGCAACACAAAAGCTACACTTATTTTATTTTTTTTAAAATGTTGAGTGTGTCCTTGCAGTAACAATGTATGAAGAGAGAGCTAATTATTTTTACCCAACCTATACAAACTTGCGATAAATCACTTTCTCCAGGTTTTTACGTCGTACACCTCTGTGTGCTGCTTGTTGTTTGCACCCATTTCAGGCTTTATGACGAGTTTAAAAGTGCGCCTACTATACTTTGATAATTAGATGGTAGCAGTGGCTTAAACAATGTTTGTACAGCCTGGGAAATCGTCCGGAAGCCAGGGTCTCTGACGAAATTCGTCAAAATCTTCGAGTAACAATGTATGGAGAGATATCTAATTCTTTTTACCCAACCCATACAAACTTGTAATAAATCACTTTATCCGGGTTTTTACGTCGTACACCATGAGAGAGAAAGAGACGACAAATATAATACACCGCTTCTATGTACTGTCACGATGATCTTGGGCTCCTGGATCACCGCGGGATCCGCCCACATTTTTGATTATGCCACTAAACTTGACACAACTAGATGGTTTTTTTAGGTTTTATGCTATATTTTTGTTGATAACAATACTGTGAAAAAGTGGCTATATGAATAAACAAAAACATTGTGTCGATATGTGATATGAATGGATGTATAAATTCCCTAACCTTAGTCTTAGCCACGCCCAGGTCCGCCGAGTCCGGCAAAAATCATCGAAAACTACACTGCCTTGGATAGATACCACTCATATATACTCTAAGAGTGTGTCTTATAAATATATTCCTCCAGAGAGGATTCTTCTTAATTCGGGAAACAGTGCATTGGATGATCAGGTATTTATTCTTAATGTGTGGTGTATGGCATTACCTAAAACGAATCCCATTTTTGTTGACTTATTTTAATCGCCGATTAAGCTAATTTTGCAAATTATTAACCAAAATGTTATCCATTGTGGGATACACATAGTTGAGCGTTGATTTTTAGAATGAACCATAATGATGATTATTTAAAAAAAGCACTAATGTAAATCATTTCTAATCAAATGGTAAAACTAAAGCTTTTTAAACCTTTTGTTATTTTTAACGGGTACCGATTACCTAATAGTGCGTACTTTGAGTAATTTTACTTTGAATTTTTAATCAATTTGCGTCAGAGGAAACGAGGCTAACAGTCTATGGTGAACATCTGATACCAACCCGGATGTATTCCAGTTAGACATAGAACTGGCAGAGAAAGGAATTAATTAGATAATTTTGTAGAAAGCAAACACTTTGCGGTTTGACATATTTAATGCAATTACACCATAACTTGGTATAAGACCACGGATTAAGTTTTAATTTTTATGACCGACGAGTTTCGTTTAGTCTATGCACAATAATTTCAATTTTGTACCCTGACGATGCAAAGTTATTGAAGTCATTTGACTTCGTCACGACATTATTTTTCTTCTTCTTCTAGCTTGCTATCCTACCGGAAGTTTGCTATCATTGGGGCAATTTTAGTGGAAATGCACTCGTACCAGTCACTTAGATTTCGATGTCACGAAGAGCGGCTTCTTCTCATAATAAAAATAATAGTAAGCGATCAACTTTATATAGCACCGTTTAGTGATTGAATCACCTCAAGGGAGGTTTATATTGATTATCGAAGGTGGCTGTTGGGTTTCAAAATGATATCGTGTTGATTTCCTTTATGTATAGTATCTGAATTACCTACCTACCTAACCATAGCCAATCTAGTACCCAAGCAGTTTAGCACTTCGCAAATATAAGGAGGTATTTTGTCCATCGTTTGTTCAACATTTTATTGGTGAGAGATTTTTTTTCCTTCAAATTATTTCCATGACTTAATAATCTGTAATGCTTGCAATATGGAAAATAAAGAAAAACAAAGAATATACATTACTATTTTTCATTTCTATGATACACCTTACATAATATTAAAAGGTCAAAATGAAAATATCAAATATCGCAAAGCTACAAAAGTGGAAAAAGGCAGGTTCTTAAATTTGCTACCTGAATGCAACTGCTGAAAACAATTTATTTGAACATTGCACAAATTATAATTAATGCAAATATAGAATTGTTGAATTTACTAAAATCATATTTATTATTATTACGACGAGCAATATGTTATTGTAATCGAGTAATCACATATTCAATTATTTTCGCTTTCCAAATTATGTCAATAGGTGTGTTATCCCACAAAAGGCCCAAATAAGTATAGCTATTTAAATGACTACGGATTATTTTCATTGAAAAGTTTCAACAGTAAGCATCAATAAGAACGTAAGAGTATTTTATTGAATTTTTACTCTTTTTGATTTAAAAGTTTTTTTGTCGTTATTTTATCGAAAGGAAAAAAATACACCTTTATAGTCAGGCTCTTTATTGACAAAATCTTAAAAAATAAATTTTTAAAAATCTGAATAGTGATTGAAATAAATATCAGCTATAATTTTAAGTTAATAAAGTTATATAATTTCAGTTATTTCAGTTATTTATTATTTTAAAAACATTACAAAATTTTTATTTTAAGGTGTTTACAATATTCATAAATATAAAACAATTAATTTAAAAATATAAATTGCAATTAATGCAAAGTAAAAGACAGTAAAAATAAAACAATAAAAAAATTAGACAATTTAAACATAATTTTTCATCCAAATGATGTATAAAAAAAAAAAAAAATAAATAAAACCAAGGAATAATTATACAAATAGCAGGAATGCTTGTCGTTTGAACAAAGCTTCATTTATAAAATATATCGACATCCGGAAGCGATTCTGATTCAACAACATGATTGCCCTCCCCACCGGCATGACCATTGGCAAGTTGGTCCTGCAGGCCGGGAGATAAAACAACCTATGCTGCCGATGGCGAAGATAACCATCAGAACATATAAATGAATGTTTCCATGATAGCTGAGTTTTCAGACCATCCACGAATCAATCTGAAGAAATGTGTTGCAATGCACATCCCTTCTGACCTCTAGATGGTATGTTCTAAGCATGATCGGTAGGATAGAGCCACGGGTAAACTGTATCAAGTTTTTAAATTTCTTCTGAACCTTCTCCGCATTTACCTACCCAAACATAAAGTGATTGTATCTATCTGATGTGACCTGCCAGGTAAGGATATTCATCTATATTTTCTCTGTATTTAATTGAAATAAATATTAATACATACTACGAATTAATATTAACTAGAAAATAAAAAAATATAGCGCCCTTGCCTTGAGGTGATTGTTCACAAAAACGAAGCTATACAAATTTTCAAAATATTATTATTATTATTGTTTATATATTCCCTTATGGGCTTTTAAATCATTTTTAAATACATAATATACCAGAATTGTACCCGACGTAACAGGGCACACAAGTAAACTGTATAGGTAGCGGTCCCGACCCACAAAGTGCTCCAAGCGGTCGATCTCGTTGTATGAGCGAGTGAAGATGCTGCGGGTCTGGTTCAGAATGAGGGGTGGTCAAGCGGTTTAGGGGGGCAGGCGATGGTTAATGAAAAGCAGGAGTCAAGTTGAAGGCGATGTCGAAGTCGAAGTCAAAGTGGGTGGTACTGGCAAAGGATGCTGGTGATCTGCCTTTTCTCCCGTTTTTGCGCAACATTTAATTCGCTCGGGAGCGCGCAGCGGGGGTGAGAGAGCTTTCCATAGAAGACCGTTGAAATACCTCTGAAAAGTGATGTTTTATACACTTTGTTTGATCTTATTTGAACATTCACGCATCTTAAATATCACCATCTATCTATTTACGACTGATCTAAAATCTTCCACAAAAATATAACCTTTTTAATTATCTTTTCAGGGAACTAAGCTCGTAGATAAATTGGATTTAGAGGACTTGGCACACAACTTCGTGGGAGAGAGCTTTTTCTATGGAAAGCTCGAAATTGCAATGGACTTTTTCACCGCCGAGGTAAACGTTAGCTGCTTCAGTATAATAGGCGAGTCATTGGGTGCTGAAAAGTTAAAGGAGTTTCGAAAAAAAATTGCTGAAAAAGAAGAGGAAAACAATCAAAAAGCTTGCATAATCTATCGACACAAAACTCAAAATTTTGGCGGAGTCTTAATATTATATCAACCAACAACAAAAAACATCTTGTCGAGGGTATATTTTGAACTTCATTTTAAATAAAATTCCACAAGCCTCTGGACACAGAGCATTATTATAATATCAAAATAAAATATGATTTTTTTTTCTATGTTACATTTTGTCGCAGGAAAGACAGAAACGCCAAAGCACCATTTTGGAAAGTTTATACCAGAGAACTTGATTTTTTTTATTATGATAAAATTCTTAAGTCTTCAGTACCTGGTTGGATTTTAAAAAAGTTAACTCAATGCTTTCACTAAGTTACCTGAAGCGGCAAAAAGTTTAAAAAGTCCCAAGCTTGTGTCGCTTGATTCAAGCCTTCTCTCAAATCAAACGACAGTCAGAGCATTCGATGCAGAAAAAAACTGATCAAAACAGCATGTTAAACAACTTATTTAACAAAAGTGTCGCTTAAGCCCTTTTGCCTTTCCAGTGAGGATATATTACTTAAGACCTAACAGTCGAAAAAATAAATGATCCGAAATTATTAATAACATTAATCAATAATCAAACAAAAATAATTTCATCTCCACTCCTTAACATGTTCAAGAAATAATAATTAAAAATACCTAATAATATTAAAACGCTAAACAATTTTCGTTAAATAATTATTTTATAAATAATCAAGAAAGGCACTTAACAAATATATTTATTTAATTCACTTCATCAACGGAGGGGGACTAATGACAAATCACATTATTAAACAATTTCTGATAAACCTGCCTTTAAAAGCAATAGTTTGTAATCGGTTTGTAAATTCCGGTCGGTAGCTGAGTGGACAAATGCGTCGGATTTCTACCCGGGCGTCGTGCGTTCAATTTCTCTGCTGGCTAAGTCCTCCTTCATTGCACAAGCAACATCTTCCACTTCTTATGATGGCGGTAGGAGTTTTTTTTAATATTATCAGGTTATTCGTAACCCGGGAATGTTTGTCTTTCTTTATACGAAAGAAACAAAAAAAACTAGATGAGGAAAACAGATTTTAAAGTTAAGTAATTAGTAATGAAACAGTGAACCAAAATTAAATAAATAAGTCGTTTAAATGTGGTTTAACGACGATAGTGGCCTTAAACGCCGAAACAGCTGTCACTAAAAAATAAAAACTAAAACTAGCAGAACTAAAAATAATGGTAATATTAAATTTATTTTGATAATGATAATATAAAATAGAGTTCTACAAATTGAATACAATGCCTACACTAGAACCTATTCTATTTTTAATCTACATCAACGATATTTTCAACCTTGAGGACAATAAATATACCATATTAAGCCTTGAAAACGACACGGTGATACTAATCAAAAGAAAAACTTGAAACGAAGTACGAGTATATGCAAAGGCTGAATATGCTGTAAAAATCAAATCATGGCTGAACCATAACCTAGCCACCTCAAATGCAACTAAAATATTTAATATACTCGTATCTAAGATTCTACCCTGATATTGTAATTCACGCATGCGACACTAGTAGAATAATAAACGTTAAAAAATCAATGCATCGTTTTAAAATAACAAAGATTTTTCCTATCGAATGTATTACTCGAGAGTCGAGAGCATAACCTCTTGTCTGAATATAACATACCTACTATAATTGTTCCAAAATCCGAATTACTCGGTGTTGCCTTAGTTATGAAAAAAAAAACAATTCCTCATCATAAAATTTCTACATTCTATTGTCAAAATGTAAGTAACAATTTTATTAAAACACGTTCGGAATTTTAAATCAAATTTATTTTAAATAAAGACGCATTTAAAAGAAAATTGATTATTCTAGTATTGTGGTAAATAATAATGCCATCAACATTACCATTATATAAGTACCGGTGTGATCGTTTCGCTGAAAGTAACTACCCACTAATAAGTCATTAATAAATTGTCATTATTTATTGACATTCTATTTTCGTATGAATCTTTTGTTTCATTCGGGTTGCAGTGAAAACTCTGAGATATTTTCCGAATCAGTTTGTCTTTCAGTAAAATCCTTCAAATTCTCTACGTTTATAAAAGTTTCAGCAAAATGCACATTAACCGTGAAAAGATTTGATAAACATAAGTGGTTTTCTGTTAACGTATTATTTTCAGGCGATTCTAAATTTCTGTTTAATAATTTTAAAACCTATGCCATAGACTCTCTACATATTTCAAAATGACGGGGTATGTATCGTTCATTGAAATGCTTATTGTTAATATCTTAATAGTCTCTGATTTTTTCATTCTTTAAAAAAGTGTTCAAAATGGAATATCGTAAGCGATATATCAGTGAGAATCGACAAGATTGTAACTGATATTTACAATTTTATATGAAAACAGAACAGAATGTTAAATATTTATAAATTATCACCAAAGCACAAGCTTTCCGCGGCCATGAAATATATGTTCAGTGAGCTTTTAACATTATATGCTTTATAATTTCTTTGTCCCTTCAGTGCTTTGCATATCACAATTCCTGCCATCAAAACGGGATCCCTACTCTACTGCCCTTCCTAAAAGCAGCCTATGTTTTGTTTATACGCATTCGAATAATGGAAAACATAACAAAATGCTTGCACGAGTCGTAAGGTTTTTTTCTGGAATCTGTCGATCTCTTTTATGGCAAGACGTGAAACAACAAAAACTTTTTAAATGACTTTGCCATTGAAATGATTTAACTTTCGTCTTCAGACCATCTTCATCTTGGTCTTTCGTGATGTGTGCAATAAAGATGGGGGTAGACCGGCGCATGGGCGAACGTTAGACTATTGAATTCATCTCTTTTTCACGTATCGTTGATTGAGTTCCTGCTTAGCTAAGCCTCAGTTATCGACTACTAAGCGACTGGTAATCTATTTCCACAGAGCCAAGAACCACTTCTGCTGCGACTACACGGGCAAGCCAGTAACCGTGAAGCCAGCAAGAACCTTCGACACCAAGACGCCAAAATGCTGCTGCTGCCCCAAGAAGAAAAAACTGGTATTATACTGATTCTTAAATTATAAAAGCTCTTAACTTACCGCGGCTTAGAAGCTAAATATATGTTTTACAATTGACAGCTCTGAATTAAAATTGGCTATCGATAATGATGTAGATTTTCATCATTTGGGGCGGGAGGGGGAACTTATAAACTTTTTTTAAATATCTCATTGAAAATTAATTAGAAGGACCCAAACAGTTAGATCATATTGAAACATGTATGATTGGTACATGGAGTAGTTACTAATTCAATAATTATAGAGTGCGACCCCTTGGAATAACAACGTTCCATCTGTCAATGTCATGCGATAGTGGGTTCTATAGAAAGCTACTTTAGAGCTTATTATCGCATAGCAGTTCGGTGTCAGATGGATCCTTGTTATTCCAAGGGTTCGAGTTGTAGATACTCTCAGTATCACTTTGGTGAAAGACCATAATAATTATGAATCAAAACTTTGCTTGATAACCAGATCTGAATGGCCGGTTACTTCCTTGAATTCCTCTTCCCAAGTCCGTTCAGCCTCACAACATACTCCATTTGGGTATACCATAGCCCCACTTTTTGAATCCTAACTTTCCATCACAAAGGTACCTAAAACAACTTTCTCTGATGAAGCACGAGATTTTGTGTCACTTTGTCTCACTATTGTTATTTTTCTCACTTTTTGCCACTCAGTGTCACTTTTGTACATAAAATAATTGATTAAAACTTTGAAAATACGTCTCAAATTGCAAATAATTAATTTGATTCTAATAATTGCTTGGATAATTTGGAACTGTTTGATATTTGATCATTGCGAAATAATTAGGTCCTGTTGTATATATATATAATCATACGATCCGAGATAATTAGATATGTGGGATGCTAATTATCACGTAATCACATCAGTTGTTGGATAATTATCTCTGCGTACCTGCAGGAACTATATCGAACATGGTGCAAATCAAATCTTAACTATACAGGTAATAATTATGATACTATCTCGATAAATAAGCTAATAGTGAGGTCTGGCATCATTTTTGCACAGTGTTTTCCTTCTGCGTTTTTCCGATAAACGTGACCGGCCAAAATTTCGTATCTGCTGCCAATTTTTTTTTTCGAAACCAATAGATGTCTAGACTAGCCTTGAAAAAACTTTAATATTTTGTGAATGCTTCACGAACTGCTAGTTCTTTAAAAGGAACCCTTCGCAGTGAACACTTCAATTGAATTTGAAGTTGAATTTATCCGATTATTTGTTCAGTTATTTTTGTTCCTTGATATTGTTTTTGAAAAATACTAGCATATCGGCAAAAAAGTCCCTCGTCAAAACAAAAGTACTAAAAAACACGTACTAGTCGGTAGGGATTTTAAATTGAAAAGAACTGGAACCGGTTCTTTGTCAATGAATGATGTTTGAACTGCCGCAAAATGAAATAGTTCACATGGAGCAGTCACAACGCTAAAATGAACAACCAACTTCAATTGAAGTATTTTTGAACAATGAACAATGAAGGAAGTAGGAACTACTGACAAAAGAAGTAGTTCTTTTTCGGAGCAGTCACAACGCTAGTCTAGACCATGTAGAATTAGTGTTTTATATTTTCGGAAAAAAATAACGTATGTTTATGAATCAAGGGAAGCGAAGCAAGCAATCCGCAATAAAGTTCTTATACATAGAGTTAACAGAGGAAGGATGAAAGTAGATTGAATACAGAAGAAATAAGATTCCAAAACAATAAACTTTAGTGATAGTATAATAAATAGTGGAATAAAGTTTAAAATTTGGCATTATTAAAATCATTAAAATGGAGTTCCACCACGAATTAACAGTTTCAAAATTAGAAATAACACAAACTCATACAACTGCTCCAAGTATTCATCATTCTCTCTTTCAAATACTTTTGGGCTTATTTACATTTTGTCATCAACTCATTCTGCATACTTACATTCATCATCAACTCATTCTGCACACATCCTTGTTTCATCTTAGACACGAAGATCTGTAGATTTTCAGCATTTAGTCTACTTCAGTGTGCCGAGACATAGGTGTATTCAGTTGAGAAGCGTTTATAAACTAAGAACACTACCACTCCTGTTTTTGTTGTGCAGAAGTACTGCCAGCCGCCCAGGCCCGACAACTTCGCGCCCCGCAACGTGTACCAGAAGCCGTGCAAGGCCATGGAGGGCGGGACGGTGTACAACCTGTCCTACCGCCAGGTGGAGGGGCGCAGGCCCGCCGCCGTGCTACCCGTGGGCAACTTCGTCCGCTCCTGCGGCCGCATGTCCGGGGACACCGTACAGAAGGTCAGATCAACAATTGTCATAATCAAAAAACTTTTTCCCTATCCTACCGACATTGTTTTGGGTATGCTCGGAACTTAGAGCAATAATATACAAGAGGTAACGCTGTAGATCGATCTGTAGTCAGTTTTTACTAGGTTTTACTGACTCGGTTAGACCTAGGCGTGGCTAAGATTAGGTTACGGTATTTATACATACTTGTAAATATATATTTAAAAAAAAACAATAACCTCATAAGCAGTGCAAAAAATATTGTAAAAGAGAAAAAAAGAATATTGAGTAGCAGGTACAAAAATATTGTAAATGAAATAAACAAATAATTTTAAATAAACAACAGGTTCAAAAATATTGTAAAAGAAAAGGTATATTTGGAAAGAGAGCTAAATACTTTTACCCAACCTATAAAAAATTACGATAAATCACTTTCTCCGAGTTTATACGTCGTAAACCGTGAGAGAGAAAGAGATAAGACAAGTTGTCACATAATATAGCACCACTTTTATGTATGGAAGCATATTTTCCGTCTCCGGCAACTTCGCCCACTACGTTTTGTTATGCGACATAACTCAACAGTTTTTGAGATTATTTCCCATATTTTTGTTGGTAAAAATACTGTGAAAATGTGATTATACAAATAAAGAAAAAAAATAACAATAATATTTGGATAACTTGTGTAGCGCTGTTTTTGTGAAAAATCACCTCAAGGGCGCTGTAAAGAAAACACTATGTCCACATATGCTATGAATGGATCTAAAAAGATGTGTCTATGAAAAAACCACGCCCGGGTCAGGAAATATCAACAATCCTGACTACACTATTTCGCAAAGCTATCCCTCCTGTATATTATTGCTCTGAGATCGTAACACATTTAATTCACATAAAATAATATGTGAGAAGCTTAGAAGCAAAGGCAGCAATTTACTAAAACGGTTGACAACTTTTGGATGACTATTACAAAGAAACAGAGAGTTACGTACGAGTATATTAAAATGTGTGTGTACATTAAACTATAAAATATAAATTAAAATACAATTTAAAACAATAAAACCTAAATATATCAACATATTTACGAAAAAAAAGTGTGTACAATGCTATATCAACTTTTCGAGAAATAATTTAGCATAAAAAAGATTGCTGCCTTTGCTTCCATATCCCTCGTAAAGCACATTTGCGGCACTTTCCAAAGTGGTTAATACTGTATGCATCGCTCTGGTTAAATACCACTATTTAGAATCTAAATTTTGCTTGAAATGGCTTTAGCCGTGTTTGATGACCAGATCTGAATAGGCAAGTATTTACCAACCTTCCTTTTCTTCTCTTCACTACCTTCAGCCTCACGAAATACCCCGATCGGGGATGCCATAGTCTCACTGGCTCCAGACGGTTGGGAAGCAGTTGGGACTCCTATGCGATATTATCTATAAAAAAATGAACTGTCCGTCAAGACTACCCTTTCAAATTCATTACCTTCTAGTCCCAACAATTCTTGTCTCCCAGGCTTCCAGAGGAGTAATCTGGTGCTCCTTGAATAATTGTTGTTATGGTCTGTCGGCCTGATTCCGAATGATTTCGCTGTTGAACCAACCAATGCACGCTAGTCTTTGCATCAGAGTCAAGAGATAATGAAAAAATCCACCTGTCAAAAGAAATATCGTATTCTTGAAAACATTCTTGAAACGACATTAATCAGGACTTCGTCATCAAAAGCCGTTACTTTTTCCAGTTGTCCTACCTCCCCAACGACATCAAAAGGACCCGGCTGATCCTGCCGTGCAACCACGACCTGGCGGGCCGGGGGCCCATGCAGGACCTCACCACGCAGAAGCACGACTACGTCCCCAAGCCGGCCAGCAGGAGGCCGCCCATCATGCCCATCATCAGCATCTGCAACTCCAAACTGCCGCTTGAAGGTTAGAGCGATGTTTTTCCAGTTAATATTATTGATTTAAAGAGTCAAATTGCGCCTGAAAGGAATACGAAGTAAACTTATTAAATGAGGTAGAATCTTGAAGTAACAATATATGGAGGGAGAGCTTATTATTTTTACCCAACCTACACAAACTTGCGATAAATCACTTTCTCCGGGTTTTTACGTCGTACACCATGAGAGAGAAAGAGACAACAAATTTCATAGACCGCTTCTATATACTGTAAGGATGATCTTAAGGTCTTGGTTCACGGCAGAACTCCGCCCACATTTTTTTATTATGCCACTAAACTTGACACAACTAAACGGTTTTTTACGTTATATGCTATATTTTTGTTGCATACTATGAAAAAGTGGCTATACGAACAAAAACATTATGTCGATATGTGATATGAATGGATGTATAAATACCGTAGCCTTAGTCTTAGCCACGCCCAGGTGCACCGAGTTAGTTTAAAATCATCAAAAACAAGTCAAAAACTGACTTCACTGCTTTGGATAGATACTACTCTACCAACTCTATGGGTAGAACAGAAGTGGGCAAATACTTTTACTAGAATTAAAATTATGTTACGAAATTTAAATATGATGATAACTAAACAAAATTTAACATGTAACGCTTTAACGATGATTCACATGCTTAAAATAACATGCGCCCTAAATATCTGATAAATGATTTTACATATATAATGTAAATGTTCACAATTATCCTTCGAGAAGTTGTCATAATTTTAGGCTTCCCGAAACAAAACTTGCGTGTACACAAAACAGCGTGTTTTACAAAGATCAAAAACTTTTTAAAAGCCTTTCAAAAGCCCTAAAAGAAGCCTCAAGTCTTGGCACTTTTCGTAGGATTTGTTCTGAAATATATATATATATATATATTAGATCTAAATTGAAATATATACATCAGATATAATAAACATACGTACATCTAAGTAAAAATACAAAAACAAACGTTGTGGTAGCAATGACGTTACATATATAGACACGTTATAGCCTTAGAATATTACACAAAATGTGGCGAGCAAAACACACACTTTACCAGTCAATTCATCATTTAAATATCGGTCATGTGTGACAAAGATAGACATTTATAGAATATATGTGTATGAGAGTCTCTTCCGATGAGGCTTAATCTCAAAAATATGGCGTGCGCTCGCTTCGATAACTGGCGCAATAATAATAATATTTGGATAATTTGAATGGCGCCGTTTTTGTGAAAAATCACCTCAAGGGCGCTGTACCTTGATTTAAGGTAAACGAAATACAATTACTTTATATTGTACTACATTAATTTATTATAAAAATAACATTAACATTGAATTTATACGGCGCAGTTTTGTGATAGTTCACCTCGAGTGCGTATCACCCTAAAATAACTAACCTAATATATATCTCATTTTCTTCGCAAATCGGTAGCATAGATTATTTTATCTCCCGGCCTGCAGAATTAACTTGCCAATGGCCATGCCGGTGGGGAGGGCAATCTTCTTGTTGAATAAAATCGTTTCGGATGCAATGACGTTACACATATAGACACGTTATAGCCTTAGAATATTAACACAACATGTAGCAAGCAAAACACACACGTTACCAGTAAATTCGTCATTCAAATATCGGTCATGTATGACAAAGATAGACATTCATAGAATATATGTGTATGAACGAAACAGATCCGAAGTTCGGACCGCGTTCCATACTTGCTTGAAACGACCTCAAGCGACGCGTGACCGTTTAGTACTAAATCGGCTTAAACACCGATCACACCAACTAGCGTGATTATTGCTTGCCACTTTGAGAGCGGTACAACGTGTCTATATATATGTAACGTCATTGTGTGGTAGCAAGATTTACTTTTGACGTATTTGACTCATCGTCGAGTGGTCGAGTGGTAAGACGCTCGACTCGCGAAGGTCGCGGGTTCAAACCCGGCGTGCGCCAATTACTTTTATTTAATTTATATGTGTCATAACACATTTAATTCTTGTAAAAATAATAAAAAGTATATTTGCGGCACGTTCCAGAGTGGTAGATACTCTAAGTATCGCCCTGGTGAAAGACCACCATTCAGAATCGAAACTTTGCTTGAAATGGCTTTAGCCGTGTTTGGTGACCAGATCTGAATAGCCAGGTACTTCCCAACCTTCCCCTTCCCAATCTCCTTCCCCTCCCCACTACCTTCAGCCTCACAACATATCCTATTTGGGAATGCCATAGTCTCACTGGCTTTAGACGGTTGGGAGCAGTTGAGACTCTTGTGCGGTATTCACGTAAAAAAAAAAAAAAAATCGTGAGTTTTTTTCAATTTTTTTACACATTTGTCTTTTATGGTGTACGAAGTGAATAGGTACCCCTATACAATTATATTTTTCCGAT
The DNA here is from genome assembly GCA_022651775.1 of Drusus annulatus. Lineage (NCBI taxonomy): Eukaryota > Metazoa > Arthropoda > Insecta > Trichoptera > Limnephilidae > Drusus > Drusus annulatus. Next base: position 1,242,030 of record JAGWCC010000231.1, read on the forward strand.
TTTTATGGGGTGGGTAACAATAGTTCACTCTCCTCGCGATGGTCTTTCTAGTGTGTATCTGTATTTTTCCACTTATGCAATCGACTACCTGCATTTCTGCAACTGACCGTTAGTTCATCTCGAGGGTAGTCTAGTCTACATTTCGTGTGCAATCATCGCAAACTCATAAGGGAAGGGAAGAAGTTCCCAAAAACACAACGACGATGACGATGACGATGACGATGACGATGACGATGACGATGACGATGACGATGACGATGACGATGACGATGACGATGACGATGACGATGACGATGACGATGACGATGACGATGACGATGACGATGACGATGACGATGACGATGACGATGACGATGACGATGACGATGACGATGACGATGACGATGACGATGACGATGACGATGACGATGACGATGACGATGACGATGACGATGACGATGACGATGACGATGACGATGACGATGACGATGACGATGACGATGACGATGACGATGACGATGACGATGACGATGACGATGACGATGACGATGACGATGACGATGACGATGACGATGACGATGACGATGACGATGACGATGACGATGACGATGACGATGACGATGACGATGACGATGACGATGACGATGACGATGACGATGACGATGACGATGACGATGACGATGACGATGACGATGACGATGACGATGACGATGACGATGACGATGACGATGACGATGACGATGACGATGACGATGACGATGACGATGACGATGACGATGACGATGACGATGACGATGACGATGACGATGACGATGACGATGACGATGACGATGACGATGACGATGACGATGACGATGACGATGACGATGACGATGACGATGACGATGACGATGACGATGACGATGACGATGACGATGACGATGACGATGACGATGACGATGACGATGACGATGACGATGACGATGACGATGACGATGACGATGACGATGACGATGACGATGACGATGACGATGACGATGACGATGACGATGACGATGACGATGACGATGACGATGACGATGACGATGACGATGACGATGACGATGACGATGACGATGACGATGACGATGACAGTGATGTGTATAGTCAACAATACTAACTACACTCTTCCGCAAAGGTACTTCTCCATATATATTCTTACTCCAAGGTTATTCTTTGTCTATTTTTCAGATAAAACTGTGAACAGGCTATCCTTCCCCGCGCCGGGGGCCCAGCGGCAGCCCACCTCCTACGCCCCGGTCAACGTGTACGCCCGCCCCTGCGCCAAGATGGAGTGCTCCACCGTGCAGAAGCTCAGCTACCGCCCCACGGAGGTGCGCCCCCGCTGGATCCCGCCCTGGGCGCTCAAGCAGTACAGCGCCCCCTGCGCCGCCATGGAGGGCAACACCATCTACAGGGCCAGCTACCTGGCGCCCGGCGAGGAGTGCGACGATGGAGGGACGGATGCCAATGCTTGCTGCGAAGGTAAGATAATAAATTTACATATTTTGACATGCGGTGGTCAGTTTATAAAGCAAAAATAGTGTATATAATTTTACTTACAATAGTTATAGGCCTCTCAATCAGAGTTGAGGCCGGGACAGTACTCACACAGATACATAGCTTACGTACAGCGTGTTCCGTTTGAAGTTTAATTTTTTAAAAGCAATTACTGATTATTTAACACTTCGGAGATCGAAGCCAAAGCGTTATAAAAATTTTTTGACATGTATGTTGTTTTATTTCATTTTTATTAAAATACTGAATTTTCTTTAAATACAGTTCTCAGTTTTAAAAAAATAATGCGAGTTATCCAGTAATTCGTAGTATTCCCCGATTTGAGACATTCTCGAGCATGAGCATGGATGCTAGTTACTGTTTCTTCAAAACAGATTATAATATTATTTTCAACAGCACCCGGTCGAACTGCGTGAATAAGACTCTCTGTAAGTGCACTTTCAATATACTAGAAGAATCATCGTAAACACTTGCTGTCTCTTTTCCACTAGTGATAATAAGTAGGCGTAAACAAGATGAAGGGTTATTCTTCATGACGCATCGTAAATACATCGCCACTGAAGCGTATACCGACACACAGTACACCCGACGCTAAGCATGTATTGTTTGTTTCAACTCTGGTTGGTTGCCCATACTGTTTTAAAGAAGCTCTGGTTTTATTACTAACACTGTTACTGGAATAACAGACAGGCTGAAATTCTATGAGTGCTGTTTGCAAACAAGGTAGCGATCTTTGCCGTGGAGTATGTTTTTTGATAATCTTTTATAGCGAATACCGCCACCCACATGTTTCCCTATGAACTTACTGATGTAAACATAAATTCAGTCAATTAAATACAACCATCAGATGGTGATAGTAATAAGGCCCAATGAGCCGCAGTACTAGTTAGATAGACATTATGAGGGGTATTTGAATAAGCCCCAGATAGTTAGCAGAGGATTACGAAAGAGTCCATATAATCAAAAAATCATAAATTGACGTAACTCAACGGTTTTTTAGGTTATATGCTATATTTTTGTTTATGACAAAACTGTGAAAAAGTGGTCATACGAATAAACAAAAACATTATGTCGACATGTGCTATGAATGGATGTATAAATACCCTAGCCCTAGTCTTAGCCACGCCCAGGTCTAGCTGAGTCCGGCAAAGCTTATCAAAACTGACTACAGCAGCGCTCTCTCTTGTAATTATTGCTCTGAGGCGGTATCACATTACAAAAAATATTTATAAAATATGTATATCGTTGCCGGAAAGGAAAAAAGGCTGAAGCGCCATTTTGAGAATTATACACCAGAATACTTTGAAGTTTTTTTTTTATTTTGCAATAAAATTCATAAGTCTTCAGTCCCTGGTTAGATTTTGAAAAAAAAATTAACCCAGGTAACTCAATGCTTCCACTGAGTTACTTGAAGCGACAAAAAGTTTTGAAAAGTCACACGCTTGTGTCGCTTAAGTCGAGCCGTCTCATAAATGCCAAATAAATTTTAGATGGCTTAAGGGCCACAAAAGTCTTCGCAATCAAACAAGAGTCAGAGTGTTCGATACAGAAAAAAAACTGATCAATTCTGCATATTAAACTCATTTTTAACCAAAGAGTCGCTCAAGCACTTTTGCCTTTCCAACGACGATATATCGACTGTGTTGAGGTAAAAGGCGTTATTTTACATTTTTTGCAAAGACATTTAGGCCTTAGTGATAAAATAACGGTAATGCTGTTATGCTCGACACCTGATCATAATTTGATCAAATGCTGAAACGGACAAAAGATCGGTGGTTGACGGCGGCGATTGCTTGAAGTGATAGCTGTAAAATTTTCATAATGGCGCTTCGTTTGCGACAGTGTAAAATTTGACAGTCGTTCAAATCAAATCATAATAAAAGACCTTAGATTGAAATTCTTCACTCATTCCATGACAAACTAGAGCAACTTTATAAAATGCTCGACCCTAAAAAATTACATTCCTCTTACATAATAACACGATATTATATAAATATTGCACCATAATTCTATAATAATTCTTTTAAGTCCACTATTATAATATACTGCTATAAAATTAGCATTTTTTCGTTTTTTCTTTACGCATAAAATGTAATGTGTTCACTTTGAACAATTGTAGGATTGACACGATGTAAAATGTATGTATATTTGTATCGTATCCACTGTCATTAATTATAGGATTCAGTGCCTTGCAACTTTACCTACTGTCAATGTATCTTATATGGATGGTACTCAAGAGTTTTAAACAGTATCTGTTTATTTATTTGTTTATTTATTTATTTTATATTTGCAAAAACAGTTTTACACCAAAACATTGCAAAAAAACACAAAAATGACCGTCATAATTACACAAAGATTATAGTAAAAGAAGTTTAAAAACAAAAAAAATAGTTTTTTCAAGAAGTACATAATATAGTTAGAACTTAATAGCTAGTTCTTGCTTAAACTTGTTGTAGCTCGTGTGAAAAATATCCAAATTTTCTGCGAGGCAGTTGATTAACCTAGTTAGTCTTCCATAGGGGCATCACCATTGGTAAGTTAGTTCTGCACCTGGGAAGAAACAAAGCCTGTGTTGGCGGCCACGCGTGAAATTATCAGGGACATAAAATCCAATTTCTGCCAGGATGTCAGGTATTAATAATACACCGTTCAGGAGTTTATGAGCAAAAAAAAAGCAGTAATGCTATATCCCTCCTCGAGCTAAGGCTGCAGATACCCGAAACGTTCGAGATAAACGCTGTTGGAAACAGCCATGGGTAAAAAAACCAAACTCTCTCATGTAGAAACCGCGTAAAAAAATTTTGAATTGGTTTCGACCATTAGTACATAGGCGGTGTCCTCTGGCCCCCATACCTGAGATCCACTCTCGAGAGAATGCTACGCACTAAGCTAAAGTAAAGCAGCCTTATCACTGCAAGATTTGTCAGCTCCCTTGAATTGTGAAGGACAAAACCCAACATTTTTGTGGCTGATTTTACGGAAAGATCTTTTCGATGTGATTATGAAACGTCAAACGAGCGTCAAATACTGTTCCCAAGTTATAAAGTAATTTTATGTTTCAAGAGACGTATCTTTCATTTTGTAATTGAAATATACGGTCTTGTGTGACCTCGTGAAGCACATGACGGAACATTTCGGAAGTTAAAACTGAGTTTATTAGCAATACTCCAGTCAATAATTGTATTAATATCTTCCTGAAGATGCCTACAGTCTTCCAATGACCTTATTCGAATAAATAATTTTATGTCATCAGCGAAAAGTAAAAAACGAGCGTATTTAATATTATTTCTAATGTTATTTATAAAGATTAAAAATAATAAGGGTCCCAAATTGGATCCTTGTGGCACACCAGAGTTTGTAGGATACGCGTCGGAGTTGTATGAACCGTAAGATACGAATTGTTCTCTTCCGTTCAAATAGTTAAAAGTTTCATTAAATTTACAGATAATCCAATTTCCTCAAGTCTACTTAAGGAGAACAAGGTGATCAACCTTATCGAAAGCTTTCGCAAAATCGTGGTATGATGTGTCAACTTGCTCGTTATTATCTAGTGCTAGATAATCTGTAAATATCATCAAATTTGTAGTGGTTGATCGGCAAGTCTAAATCCGTGTTGCTGTTCGATCAAAAACGGTTCGACTTTGGCGTATAAATATTTATGCAAAATTATTTCCAGTAATTTTGCAGGTGCGGGAACTTGGCTGTATTGCTACAGGCCTGTAGTTATTAGCGTGACACTTGTCGCCATCTTTTGTGTAAAGGTGTGACTTTTGACAGCTTCCATAGTTTGGGGAAAAATTCCATTTTTAATCGTGGTATTATATATATGCAACAGTGGTTTGGACAATGGTTCGGAACATCCCTTGATAACAAAGGGTGGAATTAAGTCAGGACCAAACGATGTTTTTAGTTTTCAGTGTTTTAACTGCTAAACAGTCCGCGGTATCGATGTTATCAATCGAAATGTTTTGCGCAAATGTTGATCTAGCCAGCCCTGGTACGTAAGATTCAAAATCGACCTTTTTCCTGATTATATACAGATTTAAAATTCTTTTGACTTCCGGTATGTCGGCTCCTTCGTATGTGCAATCATTGAAGTTAATGTGATTTAAAAACCTCCGTTACATTTTTTTGTCGGAAATATATTTCCAGAAGGATTTAGGATCGTGTTTGACATTGTTTTCTACGTTCAAGATATAGTTATTATGTGCAATTGAAATGTTACGTTTAATTTTTTGTACGATAAAATTTGTAATTCGTGTTCACTTTCCAAAGCTGATCGTTTCTTACCGCCGATGATGTATGAATTTCATCTTTATGTCCTTGATAATATCACGTGCTTAAACCATCTAGGATAGTTTTCGTTTCGCGGCCCTTTTTCCTTGGAAAACATTGATCAACCTACGCGTATAAAGTGTCTATCTTATTGAACTGCGATCGTCAACATCGGAAAATTCCAAGATAGCCTGCCAATTGTGATTGTTGTATCATTGTACTCACTGCCACTTACCTCAGAACAGGTTCTAATGACCTAGTGAGGTAGGTAATGTAAAAAAATAATGTAAGAAGCAAAAAATTGATAAATAAAAAATAAATAAAAAATAGTTGATAATGTTTGTTTTCTCAAAAATTCACCCTAGTTCAGAATCACCCCTATTCAGAGGTAAGAAGTTAGAACTCCAACCCGTAATTAAGTTTCCTGAACCCAAAATGGGACCATATTTTCTCCGGATAATGCATGCTGGTCATGTCCCTATTTCCTTTTTCCGCTATGGGATAGAAATACGTTTCCAGCTTTATGGTGGTTTTAACCTTAAGGCTAATTAGTGCATTAATTCCCGTTTCATACATTTTATAAGTCGTCTGTCCTTTTCAATGAGTTGCGGGATTTTATTCGACTGTGGCGTAGTGCTGTAGACTTCGCACACTTTTTAAAAATTATAAAAGAATTTAAAATTAATAAATTTCACTATCATAACTTTCTAATGCTTTTCATACAAGAAATTCACGATGGAGTATTGTCAAAATAAATAGCTGAAAATTTTGCGAAGTATTTTTTTTATATTGACAACAAAACAGATGAGTACGATTGTTTTGTAAAAAATAATGTAATGCCTAATATTAGACGTTTGGTATTAATCAATAACATTTTTTATAATAATTTTTTCCGAGTTCGATTCTCCGTCGTGCCATTTTTTTCCTGTAATGTGTATTTTTCATTTTGATATTTTTTCAATTAGTAATATCATGGTGTACATTCGTCTCTAAAAGTTAATTTTATTTTAGGAAATATTTATAGGTTGAAAATTATATTTGACCCGGACAACACACTTAAGATTGCGTGTATTGGTACAAATGTGCGTATATACTTCCGACAGCGATGTCCATGCGAAAAAAAAACTGAGAAAATTCAAATTTAATTTTGTTGATAAAAGTTTAAACTTTACGTCGTACTTTTATTATTTGGTTCAAAAAAACCTTAAACAACCCAAAGTTTATATTTATAATTTTTTTTTAGTTTCACCTAATTTTTATTTCTGAAGTCAAATAATAAGCTAGAAACATGCTGTAGTTTTTACAGTGTGCTCTTTTTATTCATAAATTCTAAAAAAATTAATCATCCGTTTTTTTTTTTTTATTTCTCTTGATATATGTTTAAACATGCTGTATGCAAGCAATGAATCTGTGTGAGTACTGTGTTTGACTCAACATTTGCTGCGATACCTAAACCTTTAAATATTAATATATATCATTAAAAAATATAATATTTTTTTATATATTTTAGCATGATTGTTTGGAATGTACGCCACCCTCCATATCATGAAAACACAATATAATGGCACACAAAAAGTATTGATGATTTAATTTTATTTTCAACAGATTGTTGCTGCTGTGTGGTTGAACAACAGCCAAGGTCAGCCTTCCCCAGGGCCGGGTGCTAGATGTGTTGCTCTTCACTAGTCTGGGCTCACGAAATATTTCCATTTCAAAATACTACAATTTGTTTTCTTCGAATGTATTTGATATTGTATTTTTTTTTTTCAAATGATGCGCATATCAAGAATTTTCAACATATTTATGAACGTTTATTTTGAAGAAATTGTACATTTTTATTTTGTTTTAAATGCATGCATTTCTTGTGGACTTGTTCTGGAATGTTTGTTTTATTTCGTCGTAAAACTATGCACACATGTGGCTTAAAAAAAGATATTACTTAGGTTAGGGTATTTCGAACTTACGAACGATCAAGAACATTTTGGATTTTTCATAATTTAACGGTGCTCATTAATTGCACGTTTTAGTTTTTAAACGAATCGAGATGACGGCTAATCACAATTTGATCAAATACTGAAACTAGCCGATCAATGTTTCGGGGACCGTTTGATTGACATGCATTTTAAATAGTGGTTTTTGTTGACTTAATGTTTTTCATAATGTACTTTTTATGAATTTGAAATACTCCAACCTCAATCTTTTATTTTTAAAATGAAAAAACCTTACATTTTTTGGAACCTGAACCGGTATTTTTTTAAATATTTATATATTGTATCTATCCACGCTTCGAAATTTTAACATTGTGAATGAGAATACTGTTTGACACAAACAAAAAATAAAAATAATTTTTAATTATTTAAAAAAACATTTAGCCAGACCCTTCAATCTCACTTCAGTCACTTTCTAAATATTTTCCCGCTATTAGTTATTCCCGCAATATTTAAACTGGTAGAAGCCGTCAACCATAATCTATTCACGTTAGCTGTCATTCTGTAGAGAGCAATAGCTACATTTAAAAACGTATTCTAATACCAATTTCTAGCCTGGTAACAAAAATTATTACCTGTCAAATTTTCTATGGCCACTGTCTGACAGCTAGCCGGTCAGTTAATCTAGCGTTCATATTTGAAATCTTCCGAAATGGAAACGACCTCCAGAAGCAGTGAAATTGCCACTCTAATCAATTCGCTGGCGTTGGCGCGAAACGAAATAAATAATTTAAGGTAAGTGACGTTGCCTTTACTTCAAATATTCGCGAAATAATCGTCTTGGAGCAAAATGTCAAAATAACTGTTGATCTTTATGGTTTCAGACAGCAATTGGTGTCCCTAAAACACAGCCACAGGAAGGATTGTGAAACGATACGACAGTCAATCAGTGCTTGGAACTGTGGGAAATGCACTACAAATAATGGTAAAAACAATATTATTATTTGTGTTATACGTTATGCCTACAAAAAAATCTGATTTTAGGTTGTATAGCATCTCTTCTGAAGTAATAATTTTAAATGTATTATAGAATATTCCAATAACGAAAATACATTATAATGGTACAGCAAGTGTTACTTTACAATGTTTAGGTTAAAAATGTCATTATCTATTTGTTTTTTACGTCTATTAAGTCTATAATTTGTTAAAGAGGCTGACATTTGAACATTTTTCTGAGAGGAATTTTTAAAATAACAAACATTCAGCCACCGTTAAAAGCGGAAAATGTTGCTTGTGCAGTGATGGAGCATGTCTGGGTGGGAACCGAACACATTGCTCTACTTGACTACTAACCAGTCTTCATTACTAATAGTAGTTCTGCATCTCAGAACAATGATAAATCTGTGCCTACAGATTTCTGAAGTGATCATTCAACCGGCTATACATCATTATTAGCAAAGCAGTTTCCGTTTGTTAATGTGACTGAATATCCAGAATTTTAGAAAAGGAAAACTGACAGATATGAAGCCTGTTCAAAAGAAAAGGTGAATTTTGAATTTTCGCGGGCTGTGTACATTTGATTATCGATTTTTTTTTGTTTTGTTATGTTGGTACACATGTTTATCATATGTTAGCATTATCAGCCATTTTGGATTAGTGGTTTGTTTTTGACAGCTGGAAAGGTTAGTCACGTTTTTGTGTGTTCTTCGATTTTTTACTTTTGAAAAAAATGGATCAAAGAATAAAATCCATGATTTGTTTTTCCACAACACCAAGACGCTCATCGTCATTAACATCTTCTCGGCCTTCTGTAAAGCGCTTGTACCTCCTGGAGTTGTGGTAAAAAAAATCATGGATTTTATTCTTTGATCCATTTTTTTCCAAAGTGAAAAATCGAAGAACTCACAAAACGTGACTATTTTTTAACCTTTCCAGTTGTCAAAACAAACCACTAATCAAAAAAATGGCTGATAATGCTAACATATGATAAACATACCAACAACATAACAAAAAAACGATAATCGAATGTACACAGCCCGCGAAAAATTAAAATTCACCTTTCCTTTTGAACAGGCCATGTATATTCAGTGATTGTACCTAAAGTTGTTTTTTAAAATATCTTAGAAATGTCTTCTATGTCCTCTCCAACATTTAAAAGTAGGGCAATTTCGTTGGTGGCCATATTATTGAGCCATTTTCCAAAATACTAGACACTTTATTATTATTATACCAACCTCTAAACATTGATAGAATTTTTTTGTTTGATGTTAACTCAATAACCCTAATATTAATGTGATGTTAACTTTTCCTTGATAACGTTTTATTAAATGTTTTATCACCCTGCATATTGTTTACATATTTTGTTGTGTGTTTGAGTAGGTACCTACTTAGTGGGTTCTTATCTGCAGCTGGCTTGGTTTGGTTGCGATACTCACAGGAATAATCTGCCATATTATGAAATTGATATCATACAACTAAATTCAGCATTTGGATACATATTAAAAACAACAAATCTATGTTTTTGAACAATAATGATTACAGGTTTGTTCAGAATGTTATGTCGCAAACCCTTTGTTAAGTAAAGATATGTTTTTATTTTTATTTTAGGACAAAACTTCTTTTTAAGCTATTTACACATTTTTTGTTAAGCTACGCATTTAAAAAGGGTAGAAAAAATTATCTTAACACTAGGTATACGGCATCTGTCAAATTGACGAATTTCCGATTTGTTTTGCAAATTTTACTAAACCAGACAGTATTTTTTTTTTTCACAACTTTTTTTATAATTAAACAGTGTAAATATTTTTACTGTATTATTATTTTTGGAAACTTCTTTTTCTAGTCGCCATATACCTATCTCTACGGACACCCGTCAAATTGAAATAACGCTTTTGAATCTATCCCATTTGTGAAATTATTACTTCTAAAACAAAATAATCATAATGTAACAATTTGTGGGAAGCAATGAAGAAAGAATGTAATCAGTATGAAGGATATTTTGTTTCAAACCCAAATTACAAATCAGCGTTCGTTGTGTAACACATTCGGCGCATTATGATTTATGGGGCAATAAAAAAAGGTCTCTTCAAGAGTGGAAATCTGGGGAAGTTGACCATACGGCTGCATTAGTGTAAGTAAATAAATCTATCTTCAGTTATAGAGTTGTAGTCAGTGTGTGGAGACGTGGAGTCTAATTTCAGTGAAACAAAACATTTATTTAAACTGTATTTGTGTTTATCCATCAATTTGACGGGTGCCCGTAGAAATAGGTATATAAAAAATGCCCATAAACCTAGTGTTAGTGACAAAAAAAATGTAACTATCACATTCTCATTTTATCATAGATTCTCCAACAACATCGAGCAGTACAATCCCCATCCCAGCAGAAGTGCCAGAATTCCCGCACAAGTTCATCGGCTACGTAGAGACAGGTTTCTCAACCAAGAGAGCCGTCCCAAGGCAACCGGGCATCCTGTCCCAGTCCCAGGGAGTTGTGAGGATCGACAACCGAGTCCTGACCAATCCTCAACATGCACTGGAGGGTCTGGAGCAGTTCTCCCATATGTGGTAACAATTTTATTTTACATTGAAACTTTTAAACTTCTTGAAGCCCCTTCTTCTGCCTTTTTATTCATTTTATTCCATCAATTTGTACTTCTATCACTAAGATTTCAGTAACATGAAGGTTTATGGGGAAGCTTAATGCTCATTGTAATGACTCAGAAAAGACAAACTGTCGTTGGCAATATTCCATTGCCCATTGTTCTTTACAATTAGTACCACCCGGAAGAGTGGCAAACGACAATGTACTTACGCATCACATAGCCAGTCACCAGTAATACCACCTTACAGAAAGACCTTTCTTTTTAAAAATGACAAATATTCCCGGGTTACGAACAACCTGACAATATTTGAAAAACTCCTACTGCCATCATAATAAATGGAAGATATTGCTTGTGCAATAATGGAAAAATTAGCTAGCAGAGGAATTGAACCCACGACGCCCGGGTGTACCGATATTAACGGATGTTATCTTCTCTGTAGGATTCTATTTTTCTTCCACGCCAACGAGAGCAACCACATTCGAGCCAAGGTGGCTCCTCCCCGTCTCAACGGCAGCAGGATGGGGGTATTCGCCACCAGATCACCTCACCGACCTAGCCCGATCGGACTATCCCTGGTGAAGATTGATAGCGTTGATGGTAAGTTCTCCATTACTTGTCTTCGTTTTACGTTAGTTTTAACCTTTCATACCAAAATCTTAAAAATAATTTAAGGTTTGGCAAATACTAGGTTATCAAATAAGCGAGGCCTCCAGTGTATTTTTAACATAGCTGAATGATGCAAGTTTATTGAATGGTTTTTGTTTATACATATATTTTTCAATGTCTATGGCTTTCTTGTTCTTCGCCATCGTTTCAACAGATGAAGAAAGAAATGGCGAATTTATGCTTTCATATTATTTAAATGGGCAAAAAAAAAAATATATATATGAAATGGCATTCAACCTTAGAAGAGGAGGAATGTTAAAGGGCAGAGAGGCAATGCTAGATAAAGCGTGCTAGAACATAGGATACACATTTGTTTAGAGAGGGACAACCAAAAAATTAATCACCTAAAAATCCCACTTCTAGACCACAGTAAGTACAATCCGAATAGTCAAGCGAGTGAATTAAAAAAAAATGTTGGATACATAATTGCACTACTTTATGGCTATATCCTGATGAAAAAAAAGGGTTGTGCCATTTTTTCTGTCAAAGTCAGAAGTCAAACATAACCTCTCATTTGAATGTACTTTAAAATGTTCCGAAATCGGTATTACTCAGTGTCTCCATAGTAATGAAAAATTTAAGTTTTACTTTATTTTATAATAATTAGGATAATAATTTAAGTAGCATTGTATCCCTATGTAAGTGTACAAAGTTTTGTATAATTTAAGTGGCATTGTATCTCTATGTAAGTGTACAAAGTTTTAAGTGACAAACTTTTGCAGACAACTGCATATTCTTCTCTGGCGTGGACATGGTGGACGGGACCCCGGTGCTGGACGTGAAGCCATTCATCCCGCAGTATGACAGCCCCTACCCAGCGCAGCTTAGTCGCCCCCCTGCCAGACTGCACTGGCACCGCCTCCACAGGGACTCCTCTGCTGACAGGGAAGAGGTGGACCTAGACTTGCAAGGTATTGTAGCGGCACCCACTTGATCACACAATGTCAAATACAAGAAAACAAACAAAACCTAACACATATTCTTGCAAGAAAATCGATATCTTTAGATTTTATTCCGTTCATCGATTCTAACCGGATAGATTCTTGTAACATTTCACTTCTCCAGTGCCGTCTCTTCTAGTCATTCATTTGTAATTTGCGCTGTCTTTTACGTACATAAATGATCTACAACTATCATACCTCCTACACTATCATCATAGTGATACATCCCACGGCGAGATTAGGCCCCTTCTACATATTAACTCCATCTTCTTCAGTACCCAGCCATTCGCCTCCTGTCTTGAGTCTTCCGATTCTGTTTCAATCTTCCCAAATCACTCCACATCCTGTTCGGTCTGTCTCTGTCTAGATTGCTTCCTCTAGGCTACCTACTACTAGCCACCGTAGGCAATGGTTTATTAATTTGACTTCGATTCAAATAAACTTTATCAATTGTCAAAAAATACCAACCAAACTCTTTTTGAAATAATGACCATCAGAGCTTTCTACGGCACCTTCTCTTAAGTGCTTCTTTCTGGGGTCATAGCACCCATACTTCTTTTGTGCCATTTGAAAGCAGTTTTTAACTTACCCATATCTAGATTTTACTATTTTTTCATTAATATATTCATGTGTTTAGACCGTTTACTGATTGGTGAAGCGAATTCCCCCGGAGATCTCCTGGACAGAGCGGCTCTCTCAGATTCAAGTCTCCCCGACTCCAATGCAAGAATTCTAGATGGAATGGACTCTGATGAAGTGTTCATCCACCCGCAGTCAGCTCAAAATGTACCAGATTTGGAAATCAGCTATCTGGACAGGTGACTATTTATTGTTTTATTTTCAGTTTGAATTTGTGACCCGAGTTGTTCAAGGCTTCACAGGTGTTACATATTCAATTCTCTGCAGGTTAAGACCTCAATCATAGCACAATGTTCATTTTTTTGTCACAAATATTGTCAATAATCTGGAAAGCCTTTGGCATACGAGCTCATACTTCACCATATCCCCAAAGAAAGAGGTTACATAGGCCATCAGGAATACCTCTTGTGTCTCTGTATAGAATTAACATACCTCAAAAGTTTTATTTTTGCTTTGTAAAGTTTTATTCGGCTCAAATCTATCCAGATATTTGAAAGCTATATACTTATATACGAGTATACAAATGTGACTATTGATTTCAGATCACCTACAGCTTCTCAAAGAGAAGCACCAGAAGGCAGCGAAGGACCTCCTTCTCCAACTCAATTAGGTGAGGATTCGTTCATGCAATTAATCTTGCATAAGGTTTCACAGATGCCTTAAGTTATACATAGCACATTACACAATTTGGCATTCTGGTTGTTTATTATTAAAATTTTATTTATTTAATACATTATATATAAAATCATAATTACATATACAGATAAGCCAAATGCAAACATGGATAAATATACAAGTATGTACATACATAAGTGCGTCGAGGATAAGCTGCAGTACAAGTGTAAATACACTATGGCCAAGTCAATACTAGTTTCTAACTAGGCAGATACCTGTTCTAAAGAACTAATCATGCCGTGACATGTTGTGTTTAATTTATAATAATATATAGTAGATTTTGTAAATAGGTTGTTGTTATAATTTCTTTTGTATTTCAGGCAATATTCGAGTGGCCAATTGGATCACCAACCCACCTGTTGCGAGGCTGACTGTCCAGTTTGCTGATGACTGTTTGACCAAACTTCAAAGGGTTATGGAATCACAGGTATTTAGTAACATCCATCATATTATTCTTAAGATCAAGTTACCAGATACGCTTGTATACATAATGTATAATATTTTCAGTTACTAGACTTCCTAAACTTGGTTTCTGACAAAATAAATTGTATTTAAATTTAATTTCAATTGTAGTTACAAAATGGGCGGTCACTGACGCGTAGAAGTGAATTGCATTAGTAGTGATGAACAAATCTGGCGACAGGATCTTCCATAGTAAATATTCTTCATGGCACACCTATTAGTTTCTATGATCTAAGGTTTAAAAAATTCCAGTTAATTTAATTATCCGTGCTATTCTTCAATATTACTTTAATTTATTTATTAAAAAGATTTATAACGTTATCCAATCTACATCTAGGTGGCTGCTTCAAATATTCAGTCAACAATCTCGTCAATTCTCTCCGAAGACCCTCGTTCTGTATACATCCGCCAGCGATACGGCGAGGAGCCCTACAGCTGCGCTATCGAGGGGCTGAGTGTGACCTGCTTCTTCGATGACACGGCTCACATATGTCTGGTCACCGATGTAGAGAAGATTAGCGCCGATCTTATAGAAGGGGAGAGTGAAGAATCTTGAATTATTTGACCGTGATTTTACTGTTGTATTTTTTATTTTTATTGTTTTTTTTTTGTACTTTGTGTGGTATGGTGAGTGGGATAGATAGGATTCCCATAAATTTCAGCATCACAAAGGTAGACAATCGAGAGATCTTTCCGTCTTCAAATATCACCCTATATTTATTTTTTTTTTACTTGTGACACCTTATGGCCAAATTTATACTTTGATAGGAGGTCTATGATAAATGTATTATGTGTTTTTTGAAGTGATCAAAATAAAGTCCTGCACATAAGTCACTTCTCAGACATTACATAATCAATAGAGTTTGAAATTTTGGAACCAGTTATTTCCATCCCATACAAAAGAAGTCATAATAACACGGAAAGTGAAATATGGTTTGCTCTTTATTAAATTTATGTATATCTGTTTTTGTACATATTTTTACTTTAAAATATGTAAAAGAAGTACTTGCCACCATTAGTTGGTAATTTTTCAATGTCAAATTAGGTACATATTTGTCAATGTGGTAGAGTTTTAATTGAGATGAAGCAACGCATTTATTTACTTAATTATTATCCAATATCATCGAATCGCGTCCTTGGTTGGGAAAGAGAAACAGAGGCCGGCCACATATTATATTGGCTGACGCCCCAAATAAAACTGCCGGCTTCAGATGGATGAGTCACCGAGAATTGGCAAAACCGAAGCCATTTGAGGAGGCCTATGTCCAAAACCGGACGCCAGAACGTTTATGTAGAATAAGAAAATATCAATGTAGACAATAATTCAAGCAACAATTTAGGAGGTATTTCACCACCTCTGTGTAAACTGTTGAGTAACTACAGATAGGATGCGTTGCTCGACGAGTAGTGCTAATCAACAGATTACTTAGAGGTGATGGAATACTCTCTTAATATTATGTACCTTCATGTTCATAAATAGTTTGAGAATGTTAATAAGAGATAAAATAATAATTAAATGTGAACTAGAAACCAATGGCGTCACCCACCACTGCTACAATATATATTTCATATTCGTAATGTTATGTAGCCTCAAATATTATTTAAAGGGAAAGGTTTATTTATGTCCATTTCATATTTTTGAGGTTACCTATGTTTTATTTTTATGTAATGTCTTCATTATCGATGACGGCATTAGTTAATTTTTAT
The DNA here is from genome assembly GCA_022651775.1 of Drusus annulatus. NCBI lineage: Eukaryota > Metazoa > Arthropoda > Insecta > Trichoptera > Limnephilidae > Drusus > Drusus annulatus. Next base: position 1,258,443 of record JAGWCC010000231.1, read on the forward strand.
TTTCTGTGATTTTTGTATTTGTCTATTATACTTAAATGTTGTGATCTTTGCCGGTATAATTTAAGAGTTTTTACCTATTTTTATTTTAATAAATAATGTTTTGATTAAACAATCATTTCTGATTTTTCCTTAACTCATTTATGATTTACAGTAATATTCCCATGTCAAACATATAAAACTTTAGAGTGCTAACAGAGAGTGAGTTCACACAGAGTGGTTTTTATAACACAGGAAATTTCCTGCCTAGATGTGTTGTTCACAAAAGACGGGAATCGCATCATGTTAGCAGAAATTTTGCGACACCCGCTTCACTCACCGACCCCTTCGATTGTTTATTCCGTGCGAGAACATGTGCGCAACAAATTTTTCAAGATGTGTGGCAAACTAGATAAAAAATTGTTAATTCATATAATTAAAAATACAGCCGGGTTGTGGGACAAGGTAAGCATTTTTGTAAATCTGTACTTAGTGACTTTGTCGGGTTAGATAGATTTAAAGTATCTTCTTCTATTTTTTTCCAAAATATACTTTTTTTAAAGACAGAAGAATCACATTCTTTTCCATAACGTCCCAAATTAACATACGGAAATCGGTATTGTGCATCAACAATTTCTAATGAATTTATTTTGTATTTTATTACTCACCTGACAAATGCTCAATTTGCCTTCAGGGCTTATGCTTTTCCTCATTGTTGAATTTTCTTTGCAACATTACAAAAAAACTACTAATTTCACTTCATCTTGTTTTAATTGAGGCATGAGGCAATGACAAGCATGTACAATTGTTGCAAACGCGTTTGGCGTGTCTTCTGGCTGATTACCAACTCAATTCATAATAGATGTTGCTTCGCGCCATGAAGAGTTTGTGGAAAGAGGGAAAGGAAAGGGAATGAGAGGGTTGAAGTGAAGTGGTTGCATTATTTTTTAAAGAAGTATATTATAAGATTCAACAGTTTTGGAGCTTAAATACAATGAAGTATTGACTACTCCTACAAACGAACTTTAAGAACGAGAACGCACAAACTATTGTCTTTGTTTCCTTGCAAAGAGGCGTTATAATATAATATTTATAGTTAAAATTGCTACACATTTCTTACAATAAAATGATCAACAAATAAAATAAATGCATCATTATAAAAATTACAGGAAGGAAATCCTGATTAAGTACCGAAGTATTGCCGAGATGTCACAAGATACATAGAATTTTACTTTTACTGATTGAAGGCTAACAAACGCAATGGAGACGTTGAGTTTACATCGGAATGTAAAGCAGTCAGTGGTTTAATTATCTATATTAAATATTAGTGGAAATACGTACATTAATAGGCATCAGACTAGACAGATGTTATTATCTGCCTTCAAATTATTGTAAACATTATCTTATAAATATGTAATAGGCATCACAAGTTATAGGAAGAAGCAAATGCTTGGAAAGTAAGACGATTCATGCAAATTCATGAAAACTAAAAGTTATGGAAGTTAAGTACGTACTTTGAATGCTTGAAGTCTATGTTGCCAATAATATTTTTTTAAATTACATTGTAACATAAAAAAGTAAAAAAAAAATTAAAACAGGTACTTTTTTTAATTCAGAATTTTAAAAAAAACGTTTTAGGCAATCTTCTGTTTTTATATATTTATCGAAAGTATAGAATTGAAAGAAAAAAATGCTTGAAAAATACATTATAATATTATAAAACTTCATTCTACGCTTAATAATAAAAATTAAAAAATACATATTTTAGAATACCTACATAATAACGATGAATATTTTTTAGTATTTTTTCTTTGAAACGGAACACTAATTATAATTTATAATAAGAGAATTATTGTTTTTTTATTTACAAATCTGACGTCTCTCGAAAGTAGCTATAAGAATACATAATTTATTAACAGAAAAATAAAGCATTTTAAACATTTTATGAATGAATAATGAACTTAAACAATTATACCTAAAACAATTAAAATAAATATTTTTTTTATATTTGAAAAAGTTGAAATTTCGATTAAGAAGACTTTAAACCTAAATAATTAATTCTTATTACAGTGTTTAATATTTATTACTTTGCATAATAATTAAAACTTAATAAGAATTATTTTTTTCTCAAACGGTTCTTTCAAATTATGAAAGTCCCGGCCCTAAAATTAATTTATTTACACGTTTATAATTAATTTATTGAGATACACTTATTCACAACAATGAATAACAATTTAACATTTTTGTAAATATTTTTGGAACAGTAAAAATAAATAAAATAGTCCCAACATTTAAAAAAACACATTAAAAAAAATCCCGAGTTAAATTTTGGGAATATATTTTTGTAAATAATTACTGATAGTGATGTTTTGTAATATTTTCTTTTTCCTATGATTGCGGATGATAAATTAACTTTAATATTATTTTTAATGAAATGAAACACACTGACTTTGTTGATGGTGACTGGATTTTTGGTTGGAGCCAAGCTTCATCAGGGCTGACTAAATTCAATTATAAACATCATACATACATAAAATCACACAATCGATAATAGTTCAGGGACTAGCATGTTATATAAAAATGGAATAGGAATTCTATTAGATAATTTAGAAGCCGTAAATTAACCCATAACGTAACCCAAAAAATTGTCTCAGTCCTATTTTTGTTTTTTAAGGAAGGAAACATTCCTGAGCTACGAAAAACCTGATAATATTTGGATTCTCCCTATTTCCATAATAACAAGTGAATTTTTCGTATGTGTAGTGGTGGAGAACTAAGCTTGCATAGGATTTAACCTGCGACACATGGGCGCGAACCCGACGCTTTGGACCACTCGGTTACAAGCCACTTTATTTTAGGTATATTATTAGGTAATATTCCTTCCTTCCCTTACTTACACTTTCTATCACCTCTTTCTATCTACTATCGTACTTTGTTTTATGACTTGTGTCTACGTGTACATAATTTTTATAATTGAACTTCCTCGATGAAGTTTGGGTGGAAACCCAGTCAGCATCAAAAATGTATTAATAAATTGTGTAAAACAAAGTCAATATGTTTTATTTCATTCTATTCTTAATGTCACGTTAAGTGTTTGTTTACTACGAAAATTTAATATTATTTTAATAAAATTTTTAAACATTCAAAATAAAAGATTAATTTTAAAATTCTGTCGTTAAAATTTAAAGACTCGAAAAATAGTCAATTTATTATTAGAGATTAGCAGTCGATAGACCTATTTCAAGTTGGATTGTCCCCAGTCATTCACTTATTACATTCCTATTTACATTATGGTACAGGAGGCATTAATTAGTTAATTATCAGACGTTTCAAACAACAAGCTCCCCTTCAACGAGTCTTCACTATCTACAAGGAATGGGAAGGGAAGGATAGTTAAATATTTAGCCAAGGCACCACACACTTACGATATATTCCTTTCCATTAATTCACCCCTCCAACCAAACAAACCTGCATACTTTATTCTCTCTAATAAACGTTTCAATGTTATAAAAGAGTTTTCTAAAAATTTTACGATGAAAAATAAATAATAGAAAATTCTTATTTCGATACAATTATTAATAATTATTAGTATTTAATTAGTTAAATAGACATTTTTCAAAATCCCTTGTACATGGTTCAACAACGCTCTATCTATTGTTAATTTCCCAAACTACAATTCAGTCAAGAATTGCCGTGTCGCATTTATAACAGTTAAACATTAGTAACACTTGTAACAGTTATCCTGCAGTTTAGGTAGAATATAATATCGTCTACACTCGGCAATATTAATTAAGCGATTTAGTACACATCCATACGTAAATTAATTCTTTACTAGGATAATAATATCTGCTCGCTAGTTAATGATTGAATCTCGTTTTGCCACACAATATCTTTTCAACAATATTATTAAAGTTCTAAATTTTGTAAGGATGATGATGGCGGCAAAGTTGTATGAAAAGACTTTTAATTCAAATGCAGCAAACACTATAGTTAAAAATATTTACGGTCTACTAGAATTTTACGCACTAAAGATTAACAACAATGGTTTTTATTGAGAGTAACAAGTGACTTAACATATTACAAAAATACTTATCGGCCAATACACGTAACAAGTGTCTATAGATCATTTACCTCAATACGCTAGTTATCATTACAATATTATTCTCATCACTAATTACTGGGAAACTTTGAATACTTAAAACTAATACCGAAATACTGTTTTTCATATTAAATTTAATTGCAGATTTTTGAGAAGGTTGTAAGAAACATTTTATACATACGAATAATTAATTTTTGAGATAAAATATAACGGAATTGATATTAAACTGATTTTAAGTTTCCACAATTGGAAAGAATGATAAACGAGGATTTTTCATTCGATCGGGTGTATGGAATGATAGAAGAAATCTGTTCCAGTACTTACGCACAGCTTTGCTCGACATTTTTACTTTACAGCCTGAACAATTTGTTGGTGGTTTTAAAGTTTGAAGCTAACATTTCTGGATATATTAGGCCATCCTAATTGTGTTGGAGCGCTCCACTGAACATTTGAAATATATGGGAATAGTGGTTATAGGATGTTTAGAAATACACGACACTGCAAGATATATCTGTGTGCGAACCATTTCCCTTTGCTTTTTTCTTTAAATACTGAATACTCATTTTTTAGTTCATCGTTTTTTTGGACTCATTGTACACAAATATTAACTTTCAATTTTTCATTTAAAATTAGGTAATGCTATTCTTAACAGTGTCCTGTTTTTTTTTTTAATTGTTTATTTTTAAATGGCTATAATAACTTATTTTAGTTGGTTTTTGTCCAATTCCCAATTGATGTGTGAGCAAGAAGTTCAACATGTTCAATTAATTTAATCCACCAAGCATAAACGTGCATAAGTACCGAACATAAAATTTTACCGAATAGTAATATTATTGAATAATTTTTGTATGCTTATAAAAAAATACGGGAAATAAATAAAATTAATATGTAAGTGATTTTTTCTAAAGACTAAAAGAGGGAATATAATTGGAAAAAGATTGAGATCACTTGCAATATTGAGTACGTTAAAATTTAAATCAATCAATGATTCTAGATTACACTTTTAAAAGAAAAAAAAATGAAAACCCAATTGAAAAAAAAAAACAATTTTTTAAATATGTACGTAATTCATTTCAACATTGCCTTATTAATATCGAAATTGGCTTCAATTTTTTTAAGTTATGCTTTTTGCATTCTAGAATAGTCTTAAAATTATCAAATTAATTAAAAAATTCTACTAACAATTTGGCAGAATTGGGGACGACGTTGTTTTGAAAAAGAAATCTAATTCGTTAATAATGAAACTCACATAAAAATTTAAAAAAACATATTTTACATCACCAGGCCATTTGCTTTTTTATATACATATATTTTTAGCTAAGAGTTTTAGAAGCATCACAATTTTTTTGTTGAATTTCTTTTATAAATATGAACTAGGTACACAAGATAGGTCTTTAAAAATAATCACTACATTGATTATATTCAATTGCTTACTTCTTCTTTAATTGCATGGTTGTTCAATAATAAAATGGTTTATAATATCCAAAATAAATGGGCCAGCCAATAAAAAATACAAAAAGTAAACTTTTAAAATATTTATTTGTTATTAAGTAAATAATAAATACGTCAGAATTTGATTGCTTTATTAGTGAACTTTTATAATATTCTTGGCTATATAACGGTCCATTTAAATTAGGTTTTAGATATTTTGTACTTCAGAATATTTTATAAGATTTCTTTGTTGGTAAATATATTTTTCACAATCCTCAGATCACATGTTATATATTCTCATAGATAATATTTTCAACTAGGATATGAGCATTTTGTGAAACAGTTTTTTGTTAAAGTTTTAACAGATTTATTTATTGTTTTGTTTGAGGTAAGAATTTCGCTTCTTCAGAATATGAAGAATTTTAGAACACATTTACGTTTTTAACACAATATTCCGAATTTCGACTGCTTTGCATCAAACTATGCTAACTCAGGTTTGCCAATATTATGTTTTTGACTTTCCAAAACTAATAATTTTGCTAGCGTTACTTCTATATCATCATAAACCTGCATTATCATCACCATTATTAGATTAAGCGTGTCAATAACTTGAGTCACAAATAAATAAAATTGAGTTAGCATACTTTGATTTAGAGCAGTCCATTTGTTTAAAATATTTCAAAGAACCTTTGGTCGATAATTATTAAAAATAATATTGTCTATTATCTGTTTTAATAAAATATATATTTTTGGACTATTTCCATATTTTGTTATAATATTTTATTTAGTAATTATTTTGTTTAGAATAACTCAACTTCAACGATTGGACAATAATTTCCATCAGAAATTCATAATTTAGTTTCTAGAAGTATTTCTGTTTGTTTCATCGGGGAATCTTTCTAATCTAAGAGAATGTTCTAGATAAAAAAAGAGAATTTAAAAAATATTTTCCAATCGAAAATAAACCCCACATTTATATCAGTGGTTAGTTTACTGGCTTTATGAAGAGATATTACAACATTTAATTTAGTACAATAATAGATTTAAATACAGGACTTCTTGAATCACAACAACCTCACTTTTTAACAAGACACATGGTTTAATTTGTAGCAATGACATTCTATCCTCTCCGTCCACTTTAAAACATCATGAAGTTCCTCCTCCACAATAAAATAGCGTTATCACCATCGTCGGTCAAATGTCAATGATTATTATTAATTTTTCAGTAAGTCTTTAGCGATTCGCTTTGAATTATTTTTCTGTTGCGGCTTCACTCAATTTTCGGGCGATTGTGTCGAATCTTTGGCCTTTAACAAAAATCAACAGATGTCATTATGTTTGCATCTAACAATTAAAACATTCAATCTAAATAAATACACATTGAAAAAGAAAAAAAGTTACTTAGTAGAATCATGTGTGAATATAAAATATGACTAGAGAAAACATTTAGTAATGAAAGAATGAAATAAATTCGATTTTTTGAACTGTGAATGAAAGCAAAAGTAATGAAACTAGAAAGATGTTACTAACAAAATAAACCATGCGTCTAAATTACACATTTAAGTCAATGAAAAAATGATGAACCGCAAATTGCTTTTTTAATCGAACTATAACCTAACAGATTTAGATTCAGTGGACTGGTAAATTTTTTCATGCTAAAAGGGCAAAAGATCGCAAAAAAAAATTATTCCTATTGTTTTTAACCATTTTTCGCATGAAAAACTTCACCCGTCACCTTTGATGAGGTTGATTAAAATTGTTGCATACAACTAAACGGTATTTTTGAGTGATCAAACCAGATTCAGCTCATTAAAGAAACATGACTTATAATTGGACGTAGTTATGCAGAAAGCATCCAACCCCAAAAAGAGGTAACCGAGAAAAAGACGTTTGAAAATATCATAGTAAAAAAGCATTAATATGCGTAATCGGCATTTGTAAAGTGAATATCAGTGTTTTTATTTTATTTATGAGAACTATTATAAATAGGTAATTTATCATCTATCAATGTGTTTATTACAAAAATGTATATTTATCTTATGTAATCCTACATTTTATAATGTTTTTAAACTTTAATTTAAGTAAAATATCTGCAATGTGCATTAGTAAAAAAAATAATTATGTACCAAAAATCTATTGCATTTGGAGCTTGGATGTTTTCAGCAGATATAAATCTCGTATTTATCTATAGGAAACTCCACTTTGGCAAATTGTGGCTTGGACGCTTTCTGCATAACTTCGTCCAATTGAGGATACAAGAGTATTAAGGTGTGCTACAATTTTGTCAAAAACCTCATAAAAAATCTGACATTGTATGACCTTTGATAAGCACTGTGACAAAATATCCGGTCAAAAAGCTGATGAGAGGTGATCAAAATGCAATCTGACCGGAATAACCAATAAAAATTTAGCAGTAAACTGACCCAACGATTGAAGAATGATGTAATTAGAATGATTAAACAGAAAACAGACTTGAATGATGAATGAATAATCTAGTTAGAATGATCAAACAACAATCCAACTTGATTGACTACCTGATTTGACGGATTAGTCAAGCAATTATAATACAATCTGACCAGAGTAATCTAACAATCTAATGAGAAAGATCATACGCAGGGTAATCAACCAACAACACAATAAACGTTAGGCTAAAGAGGAAGTTCACACCTTTGTCTTGATCAGATCACTGAAGAAAGCCTTAAACGAGGACCGTCAGAAAAATATGATCTCTTCCTCCTTCTGATTGGGCGGGCGGTTCTCGTCTGCAATCTGATTGGCCGATGAGGCGGCCGCCTGCGATTGGCTGAGCAGCGCCGGGGAGAGGTTCATTGCTTGGACGGGGGACTCGGGACTCCGCACGCGAAAGCGCTCGGGTAACTTAGGGTAGGTGTTCGTTCTAATCGAGTGGAAACAAAGTTATTTTAACAGTCAATTTTTTTTTTTTAAATGTAAACGGGAAAAATAAATGCAATAAACACCTATAAATATATGCTTTTCCTTAGGTGTAAATCTGTTTCATTTCGCAAATCTTATATCTCTATTTTATAATACTGTGAAACCCACATAATAAGTTATTGTGTTTTCGGTTCCTTAGAGACTGAAATCAAAATGGCACGATATACGAGGCCTGTTCAAAGGAAAAGGTGAATTTTGAATTTTCGCGGACTGTGTACATTCGATTATCGATTTTTTTGTTGTTGTTATGTTGGTACACATATGTTTATCATATCTTAGTATTATCAGCCATTTTGGATTAGTGGTTTGTTTTTGACAACTGGAAAGGTTAGTCACGTTTTTGTGTGTTCTTCGATTTTTTACTTTTGAAAAAAATGGATCAAAGAATAAAATCCGTTGTGAAAAAGAAAATGATTTGTTTTCCACAACTCCAGGACGCTCATCGTCATTAACATCTTATCGGCCTTCTGTAAAGCGCTTGTACCACTTATAAACACTTTTTTGAGACAAAGTAGACTCGCCGAATGCCACAGTCAACATTTTAAATGCGTTGGAGCACTTTATTCCATTTTTAACGCAAAATTTAATACATATTCTTTGATCCATTTTTTTTCAAAAGTAAAAAATCGAAGAAAACACAAAAACGTGACTAACCTTTCCAGCTACCTTTTTGTCCACATAAGTTAAGTCTCAAACATTTTGTTTGAGTAACTGTAAAACATAATATTATTAACTGAGTGGTCAGGGGGGGATTATTGTTACCTGGTGGCCTTGTTAGAGGCATTAGGGGTGGTAGCAGTAGCCCCGAAACCCATCATGGCTGGACTGCTTCCAGTACGACTGTGTGAACTCACTGGAGATTGCTACATAAAAAAACAAATATCTCAGATTATTAAAAAAAAAATTATTGATTTAAAAACGATTATTTGATGTAACAATTTGCAAGTTCATTAGGAGGCATGAAGGTACTCGAAGCGTATTACTTAAGTTTATGAATCTTATTAAGTTGGCTATGCAGCTGTTGTCAGAAGCATTGATAACTAAGGTTGGGGTGTTTCAACCTCTGTCGCAGTTGATTGTCAATCAAATGTGACAAAGGTTAAAACATTCCAACCTAAATAAATTAAATAATTGATCATATCCGAAAGAAAAATGCGAAAACAACATGCTTTTTTAAATAATGGATCCCATGGAAATAATGTCACAAAAAGTAACTAGCTAGAATGCTACAAACAAAAATCTTTAAATAAAAAAATGACAGTTATTTCAATGAAATAGATTGACTTCCAATGTCAAATTAGGAACATGTTAAGCGATTAATGGTCCATAAAATTTTGATCCAAAAGATAAAAATTTCTTAGTTAATTTATTAATACTTACATCATTATCGACCAATCTATGATAGCCCTGCGTCTGCATGCTGGCCCCTCCGCTATACCTCCTGTCCACAGTGTTCTGTCCCCCAATCGAAGAATTCCCCTGACTCAATCGCAGCGGCAACAACTGATTACCATGTGCGACATTGTGGCCCACATTGGCCGATGAGTTCTGACTGGAGTTTGTCGAACCAGTGGCAGAATTGTTGTTGCTGGCTCCCCCCACGCTTGGATTGGAGTTGCTGAGTTTCGAGGCGAGCTTCAAGGGAAGCTGCTGCTTTATTGAGAGGTTTTGCGCGGTGACTATTTTTTGTTGGTTTTGCGCGCTGATCAGGTTGATGGGGAGGGGTTGTTTTCCGCCGGCCGATGCAGGGGTTTGGTCTGAAATTAAAATAGAAATTTAAAAAAATTACTTTTTTTATTTCCTTAGGGTCTAAAATAATAATAAACGAAGGCACACCTGGCTTACGTTTGTTTCAAAAGTTTTATGTTAATTTAAATCATTGGTGAAAATAAGGCCTTTTTGACATTTACATAACAAAAGAATTAGGTTTAATTACTGTTTTTTTTTAAAGGGTTAGACAAAATAACAGAACATCTGTGAAATAATGGTGTTTATTAACCATAAACCTAAACAATTCAGCCTAACCTAAGCTTTTCAAAATGATTCTGGATAATAAGTAAGTTCATTCGGAGAAATTTTTGACATAACCTAAAATGTTGTGAAATGTTTGTATTGAAGAAGTGTCATTGCAACAAGGAGCCTTTGTAGTTTGTAAGTGTGTAATTTGTTTAAATCAATTCTATTTTTATAAATTAACCTGCATAGAAACTTAGTATTTGATAATTTTTTATAAATGGCTTACTTTTCCATTTGGAGTCTTTTCTTTTATGCGTGTCGGTAGGAGATGTTTCACTGAGGGGAGATGAAACAGTACTGCCTCCTCCCACAGCCTCTTCTTGAGTTGCAACTGGAAAATTAAAACATTTAATACTTTTGTTTTTTAAAAGAAATTCGAACACTTGCAGGTTACGAATAACCTGACAATATTTGAATTCCTCTTACTTCCAACATGATTAGCGAAAAATGTTGCTTGTGTAATGGTTGAGGAGTTAGCTGGCAGAGAATTTAACCCACGACGTATGGGTGGGAAGCCAACGCATTTGCGCACTCGGCTACTAACTATCATTTACATAATGCAAATATATTACCCAGATACTGTTGGCTGACAATACTTATGTGACAAAAACAAATAATTCTTGCATCTGTTAATTCGACGGTCTCCGTGGTGGAGTCGTTAAGACGCTCAACTATGAATCCTAAGGTCACATGTTTAAATTCCGGCGTGCGCAAATAAATTTTATTTACATATTCGTAAAAAGCATTTACTTTGTGGCTTGCCATATTTATAAATAAAACACATAGAGTTTGTTTATAACCACTTTATTATTAATAAAGTGGTTATAAACAAAGTATAATTAATAAGTGGTAAATATATTATTGATAAAGTGGTTATAAACAAAGTTTATGTGTTTTATTTATTAATTTTATTTAATTAATATGTGTTATTTCACATTTGGTTCATATAAAATAATATATAGTATATTTAAGACACGTTCCAGAGTGGAAGATACTCTCAGTGTCGCCCTTGTGAAAGACCACCATTCAGAATTAAAACTTTGCATGAAATGGCTTTAGCCATGTTTGATGACCAAATCTGAACAGCCCCTCCCCACTACCTTCAGCTTCACAATATACTCTGATTGGGGATGCCACAGTCCCACTGGCTCCAGAGGCTTGGGAGCCGTTAGAGCTCTTGCGCGGTATTCACTAATATTTGATTTCTTCAGCACCGGTACACAGTTGGAATCATTTGTGCACAGTTGACATTACAGCTTGTTCTTGTGTTTTCAAGGGCCAATAACAATAATAACTACCTTGAGGATCTGGTAAGAGTCCCTTAGCCGCTAAAGCCTCCAGTCTTCTGTATAGTCTCTCTCTCTGCTGCTCCACGTCTCCCTGTTGCTCCGCCAACGAGCGTTGGAGCTGAGCCAATTGCTCGCCCTTCTCTATCAGCGCCCGAGACTCTTGCTCGTGTCGAACTGCCCAGGCTGCTTTCTCTTCTGATAGCTTGTCCTAGAAATAGAGGCATTTTACAGTTAGGTCAGCTAATTTTGACTAATTTATTTAAAGAATCTCAACTGCTAAAATAAATGCTAGTCTTACCTGTAAATTTCTTAATTCTTCTAGTTGTTGGTTATGTTTGTAAAAGGGTTTGTTGGCTTCACCTCCCATTTTGCAGGCTGATAGCTGGGCTTCCAAACTATAAATCAACAAAAAATATTAACATTTTTGTAGAATCAATCACTTTGTGGTTTAATATATTTAATGAAATTAAAAAATAACTTTATATGAGAACATAGATTTTATTTTATTTTTTATGACTGACCAGTTTCGCTTAGCCTAAACATCATCAGGGTACAAAATTAAACTAAACAAAAAATACATAGTGTGCGGTTATATACATACAGGGGGAGAATACAAAATAAAATACGAGAACAGTGAGAAAACAATAGAATAACATTTAAATTATAACAAAGGAACAGAGAGAAAGAGAAATATTATGAATTGAAATAGGCAAAACATCAACTGAGAAGGTGGGTTATTCATTAAAAATATTAACATCAGTCGAATCACTGAAGAGAAACGGTACAATGTGTTGTGGGCGGGTCTATATACCCGAAGTAAGGAAATTTTTATCATGCTGGGGCAACCCCCATTTTGATTTTTATATGGTTAGCTAGATTATGTACGTTGCATAGGTCAAATTGTGCAATGTAAAACTGGGACATATGGGGTATTTCACTTTAAATGTTAATTTATGTTGATTTATTTTGTGAACACTTTAACAGGAGAACCTGTGCTGAAGTATTGTTCTCTTAAGAATAAGATTAGACAACATTATGTAAGGTTGGATTAGGTTAGGTTAGGTTAGGTTAGGTGAGGTTAGGTTAGGCTAGGCTAGAAAAGGTTAGGTTACCTGTGTATCGTAGTCAACTGTTGCCATATGACGCACATCAACGTGTACACATAGTGCGACAGTCTGAAAGCGGCCAGCTGCTGGTCGGTGCCCACCCCTTCTATGGGCGGAGGGCCGGGGGGCGGGGGTAGCAAGGGGCCCCCGGCCCAGGGCAGACAAAAGTGCTGCTGCAGGCGCAGGCGGAGTTGCTCCTCGTCCAGGACGCCCTCAGGGTGCGGGAGGTGGTGGTCAGGCTGTTCGGCGATAGATACGGTGTCCAGCTGGTTCTCAGGTTTTTTGGGGTTGCCTGAAATATTAAAATTTATTAAATTGTTAAATTTAGCTCCCTCTTTATAAGATGAAGATTAATCTCTTACTACAAAACCCGATAAATACATAACGGAATATTTTGTTTACCTTTCCCGTGCTGGTTATCGAACCCCCCAAAGGTCTCGGCCCTCCGAGGCAGGGTGGGGGACACGTAAGCACTGCTCTGTCGCTCACCGGCTGAGCTTATACTACGGCTCAGGTTGGTCCCAGAGGCGTACAGGGTGCTAGCTAGTATGGACACCTCCTGCGAAAAAGAAAAATCAGTTGAATACTTAAAATTGGAGTAAAATATTTGTGTATTTTGATTCATTCATCACGGTGCTACATTCCGAGGTGGAATTTCACCACTCGCAAAAGTTCTTTTCACTGGTTCCAGTTCCTCATCATTACCTCCAGTCCTCAGGCAGTTCCAATTCTCTTCCATGCAGTCAGTCCATCTATTCTTCAGGTGTTATTATAAAATGATATCACATTAAACGAGAGGTTAAGGAATGTAAAGATCTGACACAGAATACAGAGTGGAAGAAAAGAGAGAACAGTGAACACACACTTCATTCCGAAAAGGGGATTTGAAAGTATACTAATTTGTATTTGTATTCATCACGGTTATGATAAACATCAATCATTTCAGATTAAACCTAACCTGAACAGAGTATGCTGAATTTTTTCAAGGGCAGTCAGACAAGTCTATCTGCCACCTATCCCAACCTGCTTATCAACAAAATACCATCTTGCTGACTACCTGTACCCTTATATTTCTTATGATATTTTGTTGTGTACACATTATTAAAGGAATGATAGTACTGTTCATAATAACGAGGGTCTTAATTAGCGTTGGGAAAAACTTCAATGTTTTGTGAATGCTTAGCTAACTGCTAACTTTTTAAAATGAACCCTTCGCTGTGAACACTTCAATTGAAGTCGAACTCGGAAAAAAGAGATTTGAATTTTTCCGGTTATTGGTCCAGTTCTTTTTGGAACCGGTTCTTTGATATTTTTTCGAAAAGTACTAGCAAATCGGCAAAAGTTCCTCGATAGAGGTTTGAAAACGAGAAGAACTGGAACTAGTTCCTCGCCAAAATACTAAGTACTAGTCGGTAGAGATTTGAAAACGAAAAAATCTGAAATCGGTTCCTCGCCCAAACAAACACGAAAAGAAAGATATTGACTGTTCCAGTGACCGACTGGGAACCGGTTCCTTTAAATCGAAGTACTTTGAACTTGAATTGAAGTACTTCTTTATAGGCTTTGAAGTTCAATTTCCCAACTGAATTTCCGCTAAATAAAGTAGTTCTTTGTAATCTAACTTCAATTGAAGTATCTCTTCAATGAAATTAAATGAATGAAGTTTGAACTGCCAAAATGAAGTAGTTCACACGGAGCAGTCACAACGCTAAAACGAACATATGAGCGGAACTACCAACTTCAACTGAAGTATTTGTTAAATGAACAATGAAGGAAGTGGGAACTGCCGCCAAAAGAAGTAGTTCTTTGAAGTGGTTCTTACGAAGCGGTCACAATGCTAGTCTTAATTATTCTATCTTCCTGCCTGTAGGACCAACCTGCCAATGGTTCTGCCGGCGGGGAGGAGTATATTGCTCCTAAACAAAATCTCTTCCGATATCGACATTTTTCACGTCAGGAGAGATTCAGAAGTGAAATCCTATTGATTCTTGAAAAAATTTCTCTTCATTGACCAGATCATCACCACTGCCTGAAAGTTTTTGGAATTTTTTTTTTTTTGTAAATTGTTTACTGTATGGTGAATTAATTTTTATTTATTTTACAAATATAAAACTTAATTTATTGTAAGTATTAAATTAATAACAGTTTGTCATGTATAAGAAATTCAAAAAAGAAAATTATTATTTTTATTATTATTAAAAAAAAAAAGATATGGTTATTTTATAGTGTTTCATCTAAGGGAAAGAAAAATCTAGTCCAATTGAACTAACAGAATGGACTAACCTTGATAGCTTGGCAGACGTGGCTCCACACCGAGTGCGTGTCGTGGGGCTCGCTGACCAGGCGGGTATAGTCAGGAGGCACCAGGGGCGGAGTCAGCCCCGAGGTGGCCAGCAGTCTCATCTGCAGCGCCATCTTCTCTTCCAGCAGCAGGGCATACTCCAGATCCTTGTCGCGGAGAAGACCTGCGGGATTCGATTAATCAATATATTACTTTACTTAACCTCACTTTTATGATATATATGCCAAAATGGCACATACTTTCGGTCTCTCTACCCGGAAATAGATCACTATTCAGAATTGAAATTGCTTTAGCTATGATTTGTGAACAGCCTAGTTTTCCCCTATCTTCCGCAATACTTTTTCATTCTCCTACAATCCTTAGACCTGCAGAATTCAAACAATATATTACTTCACTTCATCTCACTTTCTTTATACATACGTCAACAAAATGGATGATATTTTCAGTCCTTCCCCGGTGACAGACAACAGCTTTGGTTTTCAAACAGATCTAAATAGTCCAGTTTTTCCATATATTACTCTTTACAAACTTTTTCATTCCCCTATCATATTTCAGCTAGCTCATAAACTTCGTCAGTGTTCGACTGTGGCAAATTTTTTAAATTTTATATGAGTGGCCTTATCGAGATTTTTTTTAATGAATTATTTGAAAATGTGGAGAAGGACTTGGATAGACTCAAAATATTTATATCCAATATAAATAAAAACCAAGGTTAATGATAATTTTCACATGAAAGCACACTAAAGTCCCAATGGAACAATGTCCAAGAGTCAATGGGACTATGAAATTCTCCAATTTGATATACATAATATGTACTGTACAAAGAAAGATCATGCTGAAGTTGAATTTGATTTGAAACTTGAGTACATGCATTAAAAAATATATTTATGTCTAAAGTAGTAAATCAATTACTGTTTACATGAATAAAAAAAAACTTTTTTCTTCTATCTTTACAAATTGACAAAAACATAGGTTTGTTTTTCTTGAATCAAACAACTTTGTGATTCTGTGTGGTTAATTTATAAAAAAAATATTTGTCCATCCTAATCAGTGCCTGCAATTTAATATGCAGTAACTAATACAGTTGAATAATTCATTATTTTAAGTGCAATATTTTTACTATTTATCAGTTTATTTTGTAACTATGAATAATGGGACATTTTCAATTGGTCAAGATTCTTGTATTTTTCTTTGAAAAGGTGGGGAAACTAATGCCACTAATACACAATACAAATCATACAGAATCCCAAATTGTTGACGATTCAGCAAAAAAAATCATAAAATTCTACAAAAAAAGTGTAATTTAGAATTCATGCAGGTTTTTGCATGTGAAGTTATTTAAAAAATAATATAATACGAAAAAATGTGTTCACAGAATAGTTCTACAAATCAATGAATGAATAATTACTTCTATGTTATCAATCACTAAATATAACCTATATAGCACAGTATTATAATAACCTATAAGGCAGGCAAATAAACACTATAGACATTGAATAACCAGAAAGTATTTTCTCAGGCGAAGATTACCTTCCAATTCCAAGTTTGTTTTTAGATCTTAAAGGGGAAACACAAGAACGCTAATTAGACTTCACTCTCCAAACCAACATTTATATTGTATAAAGTTGTATGTATAATGTAAACCTAACTAGCAGGTGCATTTTCAATTTTTCCAGCACAAAAAGGTTTGACTCTAATTAGCTTTACGTCTGAACATTGCCAGCATGCACAGAATGGTAAAACTTTTAGGAAAACTGCGGCCAACCTTACACAAGTTATGACAGAAATTATAGTTTTTACAGTGTGACTGTTGATACAGCAATGTAGGCTGACTTTTATAAATGTGGCCCAGAAAGCGAAAACTATTGTTGTTGAAAAATAAAATAATTCTCATATCATTTTATGAACTGCTTGTTAATTGATTTTGAGCCTCTGATCACCAACCTTTGTACAATTTTCAATTTTTGTAATTCGGAAGACATGAAACTAATAAAAAACCTTAAAGTTTACTTTTGGTATTTTTATATTCTGAAAGTTATAAATATATTTTTAATTACTATATTGCGTGATAAAGTTTTGATAAATAGGCTGCAACTTGAAAATACCATATTTAAAAACTTTTGTTCTGGAAAAAAGTCACTGCACACCACTGCCTACAAGATAATATTCTTATGTATCTATTTCAATGTAATGGGTTAAAACGGGATTAGAAATATGTAATGGAATGTCAAAGAACTTTGTCTAATAAGAAAATAAGTTTAATTTGAGAAAAAATACTATTTTGAGATGGGTAACAACAATTATTATTCTTATTATTTTGCATGCAAAGTTCAAATCCCACAGATGTACCGTATCATTTCCTTTGTCAATACAAGCAATCTGTAGTGAAGAGGAAATTTCTGAGAGAAAGCTATACATTGCTTCTTTAGTAATATTCAATTGGTTCGTAGATATGATATTATTGTTTATAATAAATTGTTTTCCTCTAACAGGACAATAGAAGAATGGAGGTAAACTATTGACTGGTCCTAATTGAAGTATACAAACTCAAGTTAGCAAAAGTTTTAAAAATTTGTTGAATTTTGTCATTCATTTGTCATACTCAAATATATATATACATTGTTATTTTATTACACTATAGAAGAATTATTATTTGAACATAAATCAAGTAAGCTCTTTGGAACATTGGGCTAACCGAGTTAACATTGTTCAAATCGGAACAGTCAATATCTCAAGAAGATGAAAATAAATTGCATGAATCATAGATGTGAATCCATCCTCGAATATGTGTTTTTCAGAAGAGACTAAAACCACTTTAAAAATGATTTATTATGAATATGATATGTATAAACAAATAAGTTTTTGGCTTTATCCACGAAAACTAACTTTTGATATTTTCAGATGCTCATTTTGATTTTCATGGCTAATAAAAATTCTGCCAATTTTTGTTTGAGCAATGTGGGTGTCTTTTGATGTGTTTGGCTCTAAAAAGGGTCTAATAAAACCCTATTAGCAATATGTGATATATTTAATTATGTTTATTTAGTTGAAACTAGTAAGCAGTTTTTTTAATTGTTTTTATTAAAAAGGTGAGGTAAACAAAGTACACGTTATTTGAATAATTTTCTCGTACATACGTATAAGAGTGAACTTTTCAAAATTGGCACTGACACATTATAAAATAATCTTTTAAAGTACCAAAACCCCTATAATGTATGTTAGCAGACTAAGGGGCTATTTCACCACCTCTCAATAAACTACTATTCATTTGTTAACTCTAATCATCGGAATATTCGTTAGCTATCTCTTTCCGCAAGTTTGGCTGGCAACGTCGCTTTTTTTCAAACCTTATCCCGTCTGCTGTCACGCTCTGTCAATACAATGCCGTTATTTCTAACATAAACTAACTTTCACAACACAACATTTCGCTGAGCGAAGCTCATTACATCCCTCTCACCAAATAGTTAAACGCGTCTCCATATTTAAATAAAACATATTTCTATTTTATAACTTTATTGTATTATTCAGGGGCTATTTCACCACTTCTCAAGAAGCTGTCAACGTGAAGTGCACCCCAAGTTAGTATCTACCTTCTGATTTAAAATGGCGAGGCGTACTGTTTTGACACCTGACAGTAGGCGAAGTTTTCTGTTGAAGTTGATTTTTACTGTAATTATGGAAGTGGTTGAAGATTTAAATATCTTAGACGAACAGGACATGGCGGAAAGACGTAGACCGCTGTGTTTTCAAACCAAGAGTCAATATTTTATACCGCCTTAGATGACATTGAGTTTAGGTCAAGATTTCGCTTGACAAAAAATGCCGTAAAGGAGATACAAAATCAAGGATAAAATCTCTCCAAGAAGCACACGGTATGTAATTCTAATATACGCCTTCACAATATATCACGGAATATACTATGAAATAACAACAATCTTTGGCAGTACAATATACCCACATACAACATGTTCAAACTATCAACATTCAACATGTACAAACTATCAACCTTCACCAAGCAATAATAGACACTCCCCAATGCACTTCACTAATATAATTTAATAATAAAGTTATAAAATAGAAATATGTTTTATTTAAATATAGAGACGCGTTTAACTATTTGGTGACAGGGATGTAATGAGCTTCGCGCGCGAATGTTGTGTTGTGAAAGTTAGTTTATGTTTATGATAGAAATAACAGCGTTGTATTGACAGACGTGACAGCAGACGGGATAAGGTTTGAAAAAAAGCGACGTTGCCAGCCAAACTTGCGGAAGGAGCTAACGAACGAACATTCCGATGATTAGAGTTATCTAATGAATAGTAGTTTATTGAGAGGTGGTGAAATAGCCCCTAATGTTAACAACAGGTATCAACTAGTTTTATTTGATGGATTCACAGCGACGTCAAATGAATGAATTAAGTTTTGTAAATTTTATGGCAATTTTTTGCTGCAATGGCGAATTCAAAATAAATATTAGCAGAGGTAAAACCAGTGACTTGGCTGAGAGGTAGGTCCATCTTGCAAAAGATTTATCACACAATGTTATAAGCTATATTTATGATTAATTTAACTAACAATAAGGTTTGTTGGCTTACTTGTAATGTGTTTAATGTTTTCCTGCTTAGTTTCTAGTAGTTTTTGCTTTTCTTCAGCACTCAGGGAAACATTGTTTTCATCTTCCTCTTCGGGCAGAATTTGTACTGCGGCTCTACAAAATAACACATTTTAAAATGGTATTAATACTTTTTGTAAAGTAAGCCGCCTTCAAGACAGATCAACAAATTATACTTTATATTACAGAAGGACAGAGAGGGTGGTTTAATACCTAATGAATGCTACAGATTTTATATAAAGTGAAACGCTTTTATAATATTTGGGATTATTTGGGGCTGTTTTTGCTTTCAGTCTTTAAGGGACCAAAAAACAAAACTTCTTAAGCATGAAAACTTCTTAAGTGGGAACCTCGTAAGTAGGTTTCTCACATGTAAGTAAAAAACCATGCGTGCTATTAAAATCAAGCTATAATAATATTTGGATAATTTGTATAGAGCCGTTTTTGTGAAAAATCACCTCAAGGGCGCTGTACAAATCTTAAATTCTACTTAATATTAATTCTTAGTTTATGTAAATATACAGCGAACATACTTACCTGGCAGGTCACTTCTGGCAGGACACGATCACCATATAGGGGATATTTATTGTTTTAAAAAAAAATTCTCTTTATTTTAGTTACACATTTATTTTATCTGTTCATTGCCTCGAACAACTTTTTTTTCTCTATGTGGGTATTTAGACATTTCTCAAGCTGTCACAATTTTTACGACATGTTGTGCTAATTGGGGTATAATGACATGGATTGTGCCGAATCTTTCAATTATTCAATAAGAAAAATTAGTGTTGAAATTTCAGGCAAAACCTAAGTACTTTATAATTTGCAGCCTTTTAAATCTTGGGAACTTAGTTTTATGTGAACTATGTATATTTTTTATAATTAGGGATAAAAACGTAAAAAAGGAAAAGATCACAATGATTGAAGTCATAACTCCCACTGGACATGACCGGCATTTGACGTGCTAAAAGATGGTAATACCTGATGGCAGAAATCCACTGAGCCTTGTCCTTTGGTTTGTGCACCTTCAGCTCGAACATCTCTGGGTCCGAGGGGTTGCTGGAGATCAGGTAGATGCCTCGGCTCTCCGCTCCGGCTTTCTCTCTGACCAGCAGCTTCTGTAGGGACACCACTCCGGTCTGGAACAGACAAATTTATTTGTTACTTTAATGAAAATATTGTTATAAAAGTTGAAAAAAAATTACTAGACCTTTTCTGGAGTAAATTTTTCATAAAAATGTGACAAAAATGAAAATATATTTTAGAGTAAAATAGTCTTATAGGTTTTTCAAGGAATGGGGAAAAAACCTCAGTGCATACTTAAATATTTAAAACTTCTGAAATCAATTTAACTAACCATTGAACCTAACCTAAAAATTACAAAATGAATGATTACGGATAATATGTAAGTACCAAAACTTTTCCTACACATGAGAAAACGTTGTGTGTGGGTTCCAACATTTATTTATGTACATATATCAGTTTTAAAGAAGCAAAGTTCAATTATTGTATAAAACTTATTATGCAAATTTCAATGGAAAAGATGCATTCAAGACTAATGATAAGCTCAAAACGGATTCCATAAAATAAATCATGACAAAATAGCCAGTTGCGGCACGATTCTTCAATATATTTGATTCCTTGTCAATATGTGTTCAAACATGTACTGATTCAATCAACTAACCTTATTGTCAGGTGTGAAGAAGGAATACTTGTTGTTATTGTCCTGCAGGAAGAACAGACAGTCTGACAGGACTATCACCAGCACCATCTGCATCTTACTGCGACCTTGCATCAGGGTTGCCAGCCCTTCGAACCTGAAATTTGAAAGAATTGTCTTATTTTTTATTGTTTTATTTTTTACTGTCTTTACTTTCCATTCATTGCAATTTATATTGTTTTAGAATTAATTGTTTTATATTTATGAATATTGTGTATTAATACACTTACTCGCTCTATTTAAAAACGCCTTAAAATGAAAATTTTGTAATGTTTTTAAAATAATAAATAACTGAAACTGAAAGCAATCCCACAATAGTATTATTAGATAAATATCGAAAACGCCCCTTTAGAGCATAAAGCAGAGAAGCAATGAGGTTTCAACACTAACTAACTAACCATCACGCTGTTTCTCCGCAGGGGTAAGCAGAGAAGACGGACCGCCATATAACTCTGTCTTGGCACAAATGATGTCGACAATTTACATAAGGTCTTTCAACTCTTAGGCCAATGCAATTAAGTATCTGTTCAAGAAAGAATTTCGATATTGGAAAAGGTTTGATCAATTTCACTTGAAGTGAGGAAAAAATGATTTTACATAGCCACACAGCCACCCCCACAACACACTTCTATTATTTTATCCCTTAAATAAGTTTCACATACAATATTTGATGAACAAACGTATAATTCTGTTGTCTTCTACAAAAATCCAGTGTCAAAACTGAAGGCTTTTTTGTATCAGTGAAGCACACTATTCGCAAAAACAGATTTCTGTTTAGAATTCATGATCATGCATCAAAAAAAGAATGACAAACCTTAGACTGCGGTTGCCTTGCAGTATGTCAGACTTCTTGAACTTGTTCCCCCGAAGAGAGGTGTAAGATTTGGCATCTATTCGGTGGTAAATCTCCAACTTGCGATCTTCTTTCTCCTTTTCAGCTACTTGGCCATTCACTGACACGAGGATTTCCTGCAAAAAATAACCATAATCAATATTGGATCATTGAGGAACCATACACACAAGATGTTAAGTTTTTTTGATTGATAAATTTAGAGTTTTTAATCACAGTATGTTATGTTAGATCTTAAGTTTAGTAGTTAAGGTTAAAAAATATTATAGATTGTTTACATGTTTGTGAATACAAAAATGAATATGTACATATTTAAAAATCAAATGTAATCTTTCTCTACTTTACCATTGTGAATAATATAATAGTCAGCAATAGCACTCAGTTCAATTTGTTTAACATTGTTTCTTTACAAAGCAATGTTTCTGCATTTTTTACCACAAAACAGGTAAATCAATAGTCATAATAATTACACCTGTCTCTCCAATTATGCAAGAATGCCAGAAGTTAACAACCTTGGTGGACAAAACAGATATGACAGTGGACATAATTACAATCCTTGCGGAATACCTTTTGTCCTTGATTTTACATGACAGAAACAAGATTTTGCGGAATTATAAAAGAAATATTTGGCTAATTTATATAGCGCCACTTTTGTGAAATATCACTTCAAGGGCGTTTTGTGCATTGCGTTTATGCCATAAATTGACGTAAAATTGCTTCTGGTGAGAATTTAAGAAATAAATAAATAATATTAAAAAAATTATTTTCAAGGAGAAATTATAAAAAAAACAAATAAAATAAATTAGTCAGTTTAGCTAGTTTGTATTGCAAAGTTAAAGAAAGTACACCTTATGCGTGTCATTTTGTAATTAAATACATGTGATATATTGCTAAATAATAATATGAGGGATGGACGGAAAACGAATCATACTAGAGACTACACTTTGAAATATATTTTTTAATTGTTTTTAGATCACATTTCGATACACAGCTCTTTTTAATAAAGGATTTTATTTGTTCGTTTGTAATATAATTTCTTATAATGAACCTTCTCAGTGAACAGAGTATAAAACAAAACTAGTATTTAGTTGGATAAGGCAGTGACAAAAACAGTTTGGAATGTACCTTCGCCGAGCGGAATTTCAGGTGAATTTTTTTGAACATGGTCAAGTAAGGTAAAGTGTCAATTTAAGTTGGAATACCAAACTCTAAGTGTGACCAGAGCGACAGGCAAAAAAACACTAGCGTGGGAACTGCAAACAATGACTGGAAGGTGAAAATGTGCTGACAAGCATTATTAATTATGTCAAATTTAACGTTAGATTCTGATATTCTAGCCTAGCTGTCAAGTTAGATAATAATATAAAATTATTCTAATTCTGAACATAGAAGTCAGATTTCTTTGTCCATTGTTTTCGCAGTGCTGTAGTTTGTTAGATAACAAATAGTTTAAGTTTTAAATAAAATTTGTAGCTGTTTCAATTCTAATTGTGTTTTAAATCTTCAAAATGTAAACCAAGCGAGGTTTGAAACCATTTTATCAGCAACAATATGATACAAAAGTTTAGAAATGGATTTACAACCACCGATATATTGTGAATTCTCATAAAATGGTAACACAGTGAAACTATATTATAAGGGTTTTCAAGGGAACGAAAAAACTACAAAATGTACGATCATTGATTGAATAATCGTGTTCATAACTGTCAAAGCAACAACGGATGTACCGTCAGTAAATAAATAATATCACAAAAGAATGCAAATTATCGTGTAATTTTGTTAGAATAAGTTAGGTTAACTCCATTGATGGAGGACTGAACGCTGTTGGCGCAAACAAAAAATTGTCCAAAGAAGGGAAGCTAGCAGTCCACAATGGAGTGCTTATATCAACCCTGATATATGGCAGTGAGGCATGGAACTGGCAGAGGAAGGATGAAAGTAGACTGAATGCTGTGGAAATGAAATCCGTAAGACGAATGTCCGGTAAAACCATGTATGACTGTTTTAAAAATGTGGATATCCAAAAAGAATGCAAGGCCGATGTAAGCGCAATGAATAGGATCAAGAAAGGGATGCTTAGATGGTTTGGGCATGTAGAGCAAATGAACGAAGAAAGAAGTGTGAGAAGAATATATGACGCGAAAGTGAATAGAAGAAGTCGGGGACGCCTGAAGAAGAAATGGCACGATCAAGTGAATCAAATACTTGAGTCGGGCGATGTCAAGTGTCAAAATAATAGAAGGGTATGTATGAGACGTATGAATGTGAATGAAGCAAGGAGAGTGTGCCAAGACAAAGTTGCATGGCGGTCCATCCTCTCTGCCTACCCCTGCGAGGAAACCGCACTGCAGTGTATTTAATGTTGGTGATTTGTAATGCATCGGAGAGTTTAAAAACCGTAAATGTGTTACAATTCGAGCAAAACAAAAAATCAACAATATTTTACAGATTTTGAAAAAATTGACTCAATCAGCTACTTTTCTGATAGAAAGTGAACGCGCGAAGCTTACCTTCACAAGAGCCAACGCCTTATGGAGGTTCTCTTGCTCCTTTCTATCGTCGCGCGCCGCTTTGATGAGCGGCTCAATCAGCAGCGGGTACTTGGTCAAGCGCTGGGCCACGAACAGCACGCACCCGGGCACGCCCTTCTTACGCAGGAGCGGGTTGGTCTGGCAGCGGCGCACAAACTGCGGCAGGCGGGGCTCGCGGGCGGCACACTCTTTGTAGACTTCCACGGCGTCGTGGTGTCGGCTGCAAAACTCACCTAAAATGAAAAGTATAAAATTAAACAACGATCTTTGAAAACGGTGCAACGAATTAATGCCCAAGAAAATTGAATTGAATTTATGTGTTATTTCACATTATATAGTAAGTCATCGGTATGTTCCAGGTGTGATAGGTACTCTAAGTATCGTCCTGGTAAAAGACTACCTTTCAGAATCGAAACGTTGCTTGAAATGGGTTTAGCCGTGTTTGGTGACAATATTTGAATAGTCAGATACCCCCCATCTCCTACCCCTCCCCACTTCAGTCTCACAACATCCACTTTTTTGGATGCCATAGTCCCACAGGCTTCGGGCAGTTGCGAGCAATTGAGATTCTTGCACGGTATTCACGTAAAAAAAAAAAAGCTAGACTAATTTGGTTTAATCATTATGCTACTGTATATGCTTAGGGTTCCATGGACAGCCAGGTGCACCAATCCATCTATTCTGGAAGAGCTAGGCATTTAAAATAGGCTGTCAACTGTCTGGTACGTTTAGAATCATTTTATAGAAGGTTCGTTTAAAAAAAATTAAGTAGAGTCTTGACGTGAGAACCGATAGAGGGACCCCATCCAGTCGTTTAAGCGGTTTGGGAAAGTGGTGGGTGCCTCCAACTGTCTGCCTGTGACGTACTCTAAGATACTTCGGTTTAGTTCCTCGCCTGGAGAAGTTCATGGTTACTGGCAAAGTGGAAGGCAGGAGAAGCAGAGGAAATTAGAAATTGGAAACAGATGACAGCCAGATGACATTCGCCCACGTTGGTCTAAATCTGTTAGGGCGGCCGCATTCCATCTTACATAAACATTACAATTTAACAAGATCTGTACAGCGCCCTTGAGGTGATTTTTCACAAAAACAGCGCTATAAAAATCATCCAAATATTATTATTATTATTAAGATCACCAATGCATTGGACTGATCAAGTATAACAGACGTCCAGAATGTTTGTTCATCAGAACAATTGGAGTAAGGGTCACGATCGTCAGCAATGATGCAACGAATCAAGAAGAATTATGTAATGTGGATGAAGTCGTTTAAGTCCTACTTACCATAGGCGTTCTTCAGTCGCTGAGCCGTCTGCCCAGAAAACTGGTGCAGCAGGATATCGGCTATGGTGGGCACCACGGGCCCTTCGCGCTGCCTCGCCCGCAGGCGCGCCAGGAAGGAGGAGTGCAGGCGCCACAGGTCGCCCAAGCGGGGGAATATGCGCTCCACGCCCCCGCCGAGACGGAAGTGGCGCTGGAGGCCGCCTGCAAACATCTGCAGGAGAAGAAATTAAAATTAGTTGTGTTCATGGCGGTTCACGGTTAGAAATGTTATATTGTTAACATGGGAACAAATTAACATTTTCCAGAATGAAGTTAGCCAGTTATTATTGATTCTCAGATGGTCTGCATGGCTCCCGTAAGCATTCAAGCCATTAATTCACTGTGCCAATTCCCTTGGTAAACTTTATCATGATCCCCATAATAAAGTTGACTAGGGCTGGCATTGGGGATATATCAATGTATTCTCAGGTATCTAACCTTCTTCCCATCAAAGCAATGATGTCTAAATCACCTAACACATTACAACATGGTATAATCTCTCACCTTTTAATAATATTTGATTTATTTAATTATTCGTAATATTTAATACTGCGTCATGTTTGCACCGTTAGATTATTTGAAAATTCAATCAGACTACTTTGTTGTTCCAAATTAAAATAAAGCATAATCTCCCACCTTTTGCATAACTCTCAACGTCAAGCAATGGTGCTTCTCCGTCATGATGAACTCGTAGATGTGTTCTTGCCGTTTGACTTCCTTCTCGCGCAGTGCTCGCGCCAGCTCCCGCGGCACTCCGGGACTCCAGGAGTCGGGCTCCTCGGCGTTGAGGCCCAGCCCCGGGTCGGCTCCCAGCTCTGAGGCAGACAGGTTGGCCTCAGACCATTCTGACACGGCCGAATAGGCATCGTCGGAAACACTAGAATGGAATAAAACAATTCACAAATGGACTTCTATGGATGACAAAGGGTTACTGTGGCGAACTTTTTTTGTTTGTTTCCTATGTCATTGTCTTTCATAAGATACATATATGAAAGTTTGCACTGACAGGTAGGTGCTGCGAGGCTTTCATCAGTCTAAATACTCTCACAGATAGGTGCTCTGAGGCTAAAAAAGTTAATGCAGATAGAATAGATAATGGGCAAACAATTGATCAAATGTGGAAATGTATTGCATATTTGTTTAATGTATTTTATGTTATTCTCACTTAGTTCCCTCCGGTTTATGGTGTTCATCTTTCTCATCATTTATGAATTGGCCACCACTGAAAAACAATAAAAATAAAGTAAGTATAATGCGATGCACAAGTTCACATTTAACATCAATTGAGAAATCGATAGTTTGACCAATAAAACTAGATTCAAGATTAACCTTGCAATTGGCTTAATTCATTAATTCTAAAGTACCCTTGAGGTGTTTCTCATACAAAAAATATAGTAATTATTAGATTAATACAACATCATATTATGCTCTGGATAAATATGGGCAAAGGTAATATTTTATGAGTTTAAATTAACCTCTATTTATTGGTCAAACAATTAACAATTTTTTTAAAACTTGTAACTTTAAAAATTTATCACAAAAATGTACGAGAAAATGCACATATTTTAATGAATTTCCTGTTAATAGTACAAATTATTATGATTTTGTGACCAATAAACAGTCACATTGAAGAAAGATTATATTACTCCTTGTGTTTAACTCCTTCGATTTATTTTACAATAATCAATCCAAGGAAGCTAAAAGAAATTTTCATAGTAAATTTTAGGAAGGTAGTGCAAATTTGAAAACATTTAAAAGTACATCCGATTTTGTTTTAAATTCTGCAACAATAGTATTTCAAACAATTTGTTCAGTGTTTTGTCAAGTAAGAATGAATTTTCCACAGAAGAACAACATGCTTCGTAACTGAAGAACGATTTTTTTACAAAATACTTATGTGAATAAGACTAATGATTGAAAAGGTGTATTGGAGGATAATAACAATGCTTCATTTTCAAAGAAGAAAGGTTGCAACATCCACTGAAATTCAAATGGAGAAAAAAAAACTTGTCAGTGTTGCTATGTGAAGAAAAATTAATTCCATACTTTATGAAATATATTATGTAGGTACCTGCTTTAGTCAATGAAATAATTTTATTTGCAATTATAAATAAACATACATATTTAAAATATCTAATAACATAAAATGCTAAAATTATTGATGCATTAATAAGAACATATTAAACTTCCTGTAAAACGATTTTTGTAATTTTTCTAAGAATGGCAATTAAATTTCCTATGTGCAGCATGTACCTTCAAACATCATGTATTTTATTTCTCAGGCTGCCAATAATAACTGCTTTTGCCAATAAAATTGTCAAAATTATAATATCTGATAACGAAAACAATATTAGAGAAGAGTATTCCTAACTATTTTTTTACATTTCCCATTTAAATATTTTATTTCATATACTATGCAGTAGGTACCTAACATAATTTATTTAATTTCTCAGTGGGGCAACATAAACATCTTGTAACAGTTCAACCATTCAAAAATAATGGAATTGGAATGTTGTGAAAAAAACAATTGAAAATCATTATTTTAGAGGAAAGATTTTGCAAACATGGGGAAAGTGATCTAATATTCTTATTTTTATCAATTCAGAAGCTTTTTTACTGTAAAACATGTAAAATTATTGTGTTTTTGTGATGTGAGTGAGTTTCCAGATGGTGAAACTGAGTGAGTAATTTTATTCATATGGTTGATAGTATTTTATTGTGATATTATTATCCTCCAACATTTTTAACTAGAACAGAGCGAAGTAGAAACTGTGAATGAACAAACTGTAGAATCTATAACAGCAAATCCAATGTTTATTACTATGTAGTATTCAACAAAGAGTCCTTGGAAACTAAACCAAAAATAAATTTACCAAAATAAGTATGAATTTATCCACATTTTAAAATGAATTTGTGCAACATAACCCTCCTTTCTCACAAATGCATTTTTTTCAGCGCCTTGTAAAAAACGCCTTCAATATCTTATTTTGAAAGCTAAAAATACAGAATATTTGTTTTTATTTTATATTACCCCACACAAATGAGAATTGGTTTGTTTTTATCTTTAAAAATGAGTTTGCGGTAATTTTTTTATCTTATTTTAAATATTTTTCTCACATAGACTTAAGAAGAGGTTTTTATGTTATGTTGTGCATAGAGGAAAAAGGTCTAAGTTTAACTAAGATTTTGTGTCTTTATTTTCCATGAATATTAATGTAAATCTGACGATTGCTTTTAATTTAAAGATATTCCATAAGTTTTATGAGTTCTGTGTGATGGATATTTTGGTTACCATTAGCAATTACACTAGAGTAATTTGTTCTTCTTTCTAATTTGATTTCCAAGAACCCTCATAAATGAGTCATCAAACTGTTGATGGAGTTGAACCAACATTAATTAAAACAGAAACAAAATACAGATGTGCTGAAACCAATAGTAATAGTTTGCAATCCAAATTAAAAACGCTGCATTCAAATCAACCTTGGGCACTAAATCCCTGAAAATACATAATATTCAATCATGATACAAGAGGGATGAGAAATACACAATTATTAATTATATAGAACACTCTGAAAATATTATGAGCAAACAGTTTTAGCTTTCCATACCTTAAGAGCCAGTATTATAATATCCAGATAAAGTTACCGTTATGGAAAAACCCCTAGATTTTGTTAAAATGTGAATACTGCACAAGAGTTCCAACTGCTCCTAACTGCCCTGAGCTAGTGGAACTATGGCATCTTCAATTGGGGTATGTTGTGAGGTTGAAGGTAGTAAGGGGAAGGAGATGGGGAAGAGGAAGGTTGGGAGTACCTGGATATTTAGATGTAGTTACTAAACATGGCTATCGCCATTTGAAGCAGCATTTCTATTGTGAATGGTATAACATTTAAAAATCAGTAGGCAAGTACCTAGCTGTCACTAACCCGATAATGTTAATAATACAGGTGCATATTAGTTTATCTTACAGATAGGAACAACATTGGATGGGTGGGCAGCTATCGATTACATTTATCTGTGCATTATAATACCGGTCCTAAATAATATAAATAATCAGTCAGATAGCGAATTGATCTGTCCGTATTTTGCATTGCACATGGAAAACACTGGAAGAGCCCACCGATCCCATTTTGCTATGAATAATTTTATTTGAAATCTCAAATGAAATAGATAAGCACTGCTTGTATTTAAAAAAATAAATGGTGACTTGGGATAGTTTTTTTGGCGTCAAAACCTTGTGTATTCCATATTATCAAATAATGCAATTTGCAACAAAGCTGCAATGATTTTTTTCTTTGTAAACAATATAACAACAAAATCGTAGAACTTAAAATACTACAACTTATAAAATAATAATAACTTACTAATAAACATTAAATAATAATATCATAAACTACCTAAATTTCTTATGATTAAGTTAGATAAAAATAAAATATCAAGAAGATTTTCAATTTAGAGGGTTTTTATCATAAGATCCTGCGTAAAATATTATTTGTAACGGTTTATTTAATTGTTGGACAATATTTTTAAACAAAATCACAATAGTTAAGCGTTGAAACTTGTATTAGAACCTGTAATAAATCATAAATTTAAACATAAAGCCATGTTATAATAAAGCTAAACAAATGCTAAGCGAAAAAGCTTGCCATTCGCGACAAACAGGCGAAATATTCATTCAAAGAACAGGCAGAAGAGACAGGAGTAAGAGATGCTACTTAAACCTTGCCTAATTATCAACTGTATCGAAAATAATCAATAATTTCAGTAAGCAGAACCAACATGGTGCAAAACACAAAATTATTCAGCAATGAAACCTTTTTTCAAATAGATTTAATTTGGCGATAAATTAAGCAAGGTTATTTGTGAAATGTCTCAATTGCTCTCGTCATAGTACAGAGATGAAAATTGGAGAAATTTCACAAACAGCTAGCGAAAAAAGCGGATGAGATGGAAAGACAGAGAGAAAGAAACAATAGTTGTTCGAAAGGAAATTTCGAAAGAGTGACAAAACCTGAAAAAGAAACATGTATTTTGTTTGTAAAAAACTGTTACGTTTGATATTAGCTGTAATTTGTTTTTTTCTGAAATGTATGTAGTATGGTAAGTGAGGTGTTTCGTATTAGTTTCACAAAGTAGTCGACTTTTTTGTAACTGTGAGTCTTGAGCCTTGGCGCTGTACCCCCGTGTTAATAGGAATGGATTTTTACGACCATGGTGTAATATGACAATAATTGATGACCTGAAATCTGTTTGTGAGAAGTGAACCATGATAATTCCAAAGTGTTGGTTTTACAAAAGACGATTTTGACTATAAGTTCATTTTGATCAACAATGGATGTCATAATTTAAATACAAAAAGTTTTTAACCTTTCAGAGACAGGAAGTGAAAAGTGTTTTATGAAAATAAATTTTTAATGACTGCAGTTTTTTCAAGCACCCTTGAGATGACTTTTCACAAAAGTGGTGTTTTACAAATTATCCAAAAATTATTATTACATAACTCGTTTGTTTGTTTGTGTTTAAACCAGAAAACACACTGTAATTTTTTGATACTGTCAATATTTAATAATAGAGCTATGTTGCGATTATAGTCTTAGTGTGAAAATAATAAACTTAATATTGTAAAATAAATTTAATGTCGTAAAACTGTCTCAGTGTGATACTGTAACTGTGTCAGTGTTACTGTGTGGATGTGTTTGTTTGTTACACATAGTGTGCGACTTACTGCACTCCCAGTTTCGTGGCCACCCTCCGCCACGGAGAATAACAGCCCGTCAGTCGCTTGCTGGATACGGTGGCAGACACGACACACAAACACGGTTAGGTTAGGTTAGTCACAACAATGGCGGCCGGGGGTGTGGGTGGTGGGGAGGGGAGCATGGGCAGGCGGAAGCACAGTCACATTATATCAACCAACCAACCAACACATTGCACGGAGGGTATCAACAAAAATGAGCTTATATCAGGCAATAGCCAGGTTATTAGAATGTTATACTCGTATCTAATAGAGCTGAGTTTTAATGCTATGGAAAATACTATGGTTGAGGTGTTTCAAACTCCATGTTTGATGATCATCAAATTAAGGATCAGCGCAATTTTTAATTATTTGAACAGCCCCAGTTGCACGCCGATTCTCGGCCTGTTTCAGCTTTGATCAAGTTATAAACAGCTGTCGAGCATAACAGTCATGCTAATGAAAAAATTTTAAAATGGCGGTAATTGTCGATTTGATAACCATCAAATTTAATGGAGTTTGAAAGACCTCAAGCTAATTCTCTCTTTCCGAATAAGAAATTTTTTAATATTCCTATTTTTAAAACTGTCAATCGTATATTTAATATGATGAATAAAACTTTAATCTAATTATTTATTTGGGACTGAATCAGTTTCACCCGTTTAAATGTATGCTGGAGATTTCATGACATCTCAGGACATAAACATGGTTTTAAGATGTACCATTCTGAAAATTCCCGTAGCACGGT
This sequence comes from Drusus annulatus, assembly GCA_022651775.1. Lineage (NCBI taxonomy): Eukaryota > Metazoa > Arthropoda > Insecta > Trichoptera > Limnephilidae > Drusus > Drusus annulatus. The sequence continues at coordinate 1,291,131 of JAGWCC010000231.1, forward strand.
GAAACCTGACCGGTCAGAAATAAATAAGTGGAGTTCTTTAATCAAAAGCGTTTTTTTATTGCGCCAGTCATATTTTCAGTTCACTCATATAACAGAATATGAGTCTCTGTTTTTCGTTTAAATACTGTTGCTTGTATTACAAAAAGTAAATTATTAAACTATGGCACCAATTTATTTAATTTTGTTGTTTCAGTTTGATAAAAGGGGTATTTTTTTTCTATTTTAATACATGGCTACTTGTGACTAATAAAAAATATTTTAATGTAAATAAATTTCAAAAGCTTATTCCATTTTTGTTGATAGCATTCAGATTAATATTCGTATTGTATTTTCTTAGTTATGGCGTCATTTTTGAGTATGATGTAAAAAATATGAAAAAAATTGGTAAATTTAAAAGATAGAAGATTAAGAGCTCTATTCACTGTTCGTTTTATTATTTTGGGAAATAATTTGCAGCGTAAATAGAGCCCTTAGTGCAATCCATATTCCTTATGGAAACAGCATTTAAATTAAATAAACCCTATGCAAGCATACATAAAAAAATATTATTTAAAAACATGTTTGGTGGTATCTGAATAATATTATAATGTCATTTATTTCACAATTAAATCATAAATGATATCTCGTCTATCTGTAAAAGTAAAAATTATGTTCAATAAAAAAATAACCATTTGACATACTTCATTTAAAACTTTTTTTTTAAATTATAATAAACTTAATATTTAAATATAAATAAAGTATTGATAATGCATGTACGGAAACACAAATCAACTAGGTATATTAATTATATGGTAGGTAGGTAGGTATTTGAGTTGCAATTTGTGATTATTATTGATAACAATAATCTTGAATTGGTTACAAATAAAATAAAGTAAATTAAAAAATATGATACACAAGCAGGCGAAAATTGGCAATTTGGGAGTACCTACCTAACAGAATTAACAAATCTTCATAGATGAGCATTAAGGACTTTAAATTTATGATATTGAATGGATACATCCAAACTTTTAAATGTAATTAAGTAAAAAGGGTGTTATTATGGAATTTAAACCCATTGCAATCTTCAAATAATATTATTTACGGTAAATTTAAAAATACTTGAGAATCGACAACATTAAATTAGCAATATATTAAAATGCCACCTGTGAAGAATTATTAGCATCGTTATAATATCTATAATGCATTATCAAAACATAAAAAGGGGTCATGCTTTAGTTTTCAAGCATTATTTATCGAAAGTAAAACGTACAAATCAAAAAAAAGAAAAGATGCGTAGAGAGGATTAGTTTAAAAAATCATTCAACTTTATCTGGGCCAGACAGCATTTAAAAATAAAAGTTATAAAACAAATTTATAATATATCTTATTTTCACTAATGGATGAAATTTTTATTTATTTAGTGACTAAAAAAAGTATTTAGGTTAAAAAAAAAAAACACTTTCAATGGGATTCTATAGAATCTAACAGTTGGATTAATCGTGAAGAAATACGTATTAGAAGAAATACATTGTCAAGAAGAATTCTCAGTTCGGGGATCTAAATTATCTTATTTGCAAAAATCACACTTTAAAATCATAGGAAAGAAATTAAAAAGTAAAATAAACAAAGATATTTGTAACAAACAGATTAAAATAATAACAAAATTACATAAATATTATAATATGTATCATATTTTAATTCATCACTTATGTTAATAATGATAGAATTTATATGATAGGTTTTGAAATACAAAGGTGATGTTGGAATTACAAAATAAATATGTCACGTGGATATTGGATATTATTCAACCTTTCACAATTCAAAACCTAACAGATTAAATCTACAAACAATGCATTATTTTTTAAATGTTGATTATTTAAATGTATCTTTGTAAATCATCAAATCGAAAAGGTTACTTTAACGGTTCATCTTTTAAAAACAGTTTCTTCATATGACAGCGTTCTCCAAGCATACAATCTTAATAAAATATCAACCATAATGAACTAGTACCATCTGAAAATAGGTAATAAGGCAACTTCGAATAGTGGATAAGTAGAAGAAAAGGACTACCTTGTTCCAGTTGCGTTTTGAGCGTGGCCGGGAAGAGAACCACGTTTTGGTACGCCCTTGCTTGATATGGAACTCGTTGACTTTGTGATTGCATTCTAGAAATTAAAAAAAATACACTTAAAACATGGGAATTAAATCACCAAAAGATTTAAAACTTTTAATATGAATATAACATACTTTAGCATCCAATACTGCTAATGTTTTTACCTAATTGTATGGTTTGAAACGTAAATCTGAAACTCTGCATGTTTTCACCAAAGATGACATAGACCCTGAAGGAAATCATTTCAATTTCAATCAGGCCTCTTTTGTGTGAGGTTAATATTAGCAACAACAAAAAAATAACAAGTGTGTGAATAGAATAGAATTCATAGAATGCCACATATTTAGGAAAATGTATTTCAAATTTTATTTCAAAATGGAAAGCATAAAGTGTGTAGTAAAACCAAGTACCGTAGAACTCCGTAAATTCCTACCCCAATAATAATAATTAATATTTATTCACCAACAATGAAAGGCCGATGTGAACTTAATGAATAACATACATCATAATAATAATAAATATTGCTAAGAATAGAATACGGAATGGTTGTGGAACATCTCTTACTTTTACAGTTTTTGGTTTGTTGCAGTCTAAAATATTATCTTTGCACGCGTTTTGATGAACGGTTGTCATACAGTCTGAAACAAAAACACATTTTTATTACATATTTAGTAACAGAGGAACTACAAACGCCTCAAGGTCATTCAATGCAACTAAAGAAAAGAACCTTTTTAAGGTTAAAATAATTTGAAAGAAATGCCTAATGACGAAACAACTTTTAACTACTCAGTAGCGACTTTGAATTGTTTGATAGTGAAAATTAAGAACTATCATTATAATATTATACTACCTTTACATATATTGAAAAAACAAATGAACACTTTATTGAGAAAATAAATTGAAAAATATAGAACAAACAACTGGACGCCATCTTGTCATATATTTTTACAGTTATGTAAAAGAAGATTACAAAGTTCTATAACTCACTATAGAAATCAATTAATAATATTAAAAATTGAGCTAAAAAAATAGTTGCGCTAGCCTAAAAATTTAGATCAAAAAGAATTTTGCTTTCATGATGACAGAGTCAACGGTTAGAGGTTTTTCCGAGACGAAAAACAGCAATTTTTTGCATAAGCAGTATATAGCAGCTATAAAGTAAAAATAATATGTAGGCATATAAAAATAGTAGACTAACTTTCACAATAAAGTGCAGGTTTATTGGTCAGGGGTTTGCTGCACCAATCACAGGCGTGTGCTGAGCCGTAGCACGCTGATAGCCACTGGTGCGATACCTTCTTTGTCTTGTCCTGAAATTATTCAAAACATTATTATTATACAAAGATCAAATTCAAATGAAAAACCAAAATTACAAACAACCCATCATTCATCATAAGGAATTTTGTTGTGAAAACAAAAACACTTGGGTCACTTTTCTGTCCAATTTCACATAAAAAATATAAATTATAAATAAATATGTATTTTATACCTTTTTCTTCCTAAAGAATAAACTGCCCCTCTTTCGCCTCTTCTCTGCATGAGGATCAAACACAGTTCTGAAAAAATAATACTTCAATTAATAATAGGTAAATTTACTCAGAAAGTAATCTTCCTTACAAATAAAGATGCAATGCAAAGCGTGAAAAATGTCAACAACATGCAATAGTCATAATAAAAAATCTTTACTAATTTGATTGCTTCATAAAATAAAAATCAACGATGGACTCTTATGAGGAATTGGGGATAAGTAAGAGAAAGGAGAGGTTTTATATGGGAAAATTTGGGTTTTTATAGTTTATATCATGTGTCAGCGGGTAAAAACTTTTGCTCCTATAGAGCAATTGCGTTATTGGGATAGCAGTGCTGAGAGTATTTCCCAAGATATATTGAATTTAAAATTCCAGGATTGTATCTACCCAAGATATAACCTTTAAATAAATATATATTGTGAGAGTCACACAAGAATCCCAAATGCCCGGAGCCAATGGGACTATGGCAGCCTCAATTGGGGAATGTTTTGAGGCTTTAGGGAGAGGTAAGGTGAAGGAGGTTGGAAAGAGGAAGGTTGGGAAGTACCTGGCTATTCGAATCTGGTCACTAAACACGGATGAAGTCACTTCAAGCAACGTTTCGATACTGAGTGGTGATCTTTTATCTGGGCGATACTGTAAGTATCTACCACTCGGGCGTAGATCCTTTGTAAACTGAAGCTGCTTCCCATGGTCCAGGGCTAATGTTCTTCCCATCCTGCCACCTAGGCCGTCAGCAGAAGTCATTGTGCAAGGGCTGTAGCTAGGAACATGAGACGTCACAGCTCCGTAGACCTTAAATCGGAACCCGTTCTGATACTCACTGCGTTCGTAGTTCGTGCAGCATCAGACGGCCACCGGTAGCTCCTGGACCATCGCCGGCTATGATGGCCAGCTCCTCCTCAGTTTCGCTTTCAGTCAGGGCCCCTGAGGTGGTCAGGCTGACGGGTCGCAAAACAAAATTCGAAGCGAAAAGAAAACAAAACAGAAAACAGTCAACAAAACGAAATTATAAATTCGCAGGCATAAAAAGCTGTTTCCAGTGGAACGTAAATATACTGAAAGGATATAAATTATTTAGACAAATTGGTTTTAGCGACCTTGGGTATAGCAATACATAACTCTGATGGAGTGACCTTGCAGTAATAGCTCAGGTATAGTAACATTGAGCAAAGTAATTACTTTACATAGTACATAGTGTCATAAATTATAGTAACAACTCGGCTTAAGTGACCTCAAATACAGTAATAACTCGGCTTAAGTAACCTCAAATACAGTAATAACTCGGCTTAAGTAACCTTCAGTAAAGTAATAACTCGGTTTAAGTGACCTTCAGTTTAGTAATAACTCAGTTTAAGTGACTTGGAGTACAGTTACAACATTACCGTAACCTTGAGTATGGAAATTAATCTCTCATAATGATAGGTTAGTTGCTTGAGTGGTCTAAAGCTAAAGGTTCCCACACAGAAATGGTGGGTTTAATCCCATCATCGCACAAGCAACACTTTCGGCTTAGTATGATGGTAGCAGGAGGAATGCAAATATTCTCAAATTGTTTGTCGTATCCTGGAAATGTTTCTTGAATGATAGACGTAAAAAAATAATAAGTAATAACTCCGTCATAGCGACCTTGGATATTTCAAGTATTTTGTAAAATAATGACACAAATAAATTTCCTGATTGATTCAATGTCACTCAAGCAAATTACTGATTCAGAAAATCCCCGAAATTAAACCATTCAGTTAATCGACGTTCCACCGTAAAATAAGTGTAGGTACAGTTTACGTAAGACCTACATAACTTAGCATAATAATAATATAATGAATCAGCCTAGATAAAACAAAAATACACTTGGACATTTTCAAGCAAAATCATTATTTCCTCTTTAGCTATAGATTATTTTGTAGGTTTATAAAGTTAACAATATGAAATTTTAAAAAATCCATGCAAAAACCAAACAGTACATAAAAAAGGAAAATACATAGTTGTTAATTCTAAGAATTTTTTTGTGAATAATATCAACATTTTTCTATAATGTCACACTTTATGCGGGGTAGGTAGTTGCACACTTTCTGTTGACTGATTATTGACAATGGGAAGGGTAATTCTACCCTTTACACCAGTCCTTTACTTTAATGGTGGGAAATGCAGATATAGCAGGGATATTTTATCAAAGGGACAGAATATTGAACCAACAGGTAATAAATCATTACAATTATGGTACTGGACATGGAGCAATCGTTTTTATTTTTGTAATGATTTGGGCTAAATGAAAATAATAATGATTTATAATTTAATAAAATACATATCTTGCTTACAGATTATAACCAAACATTGACTTTAACTTCATTTTATTGAGTCATTTTACAGAAACATAATATTTTTGATGATGTGGGATGGTGAGTGGGTACTACATAAAAAAGTCATTAAAGTATATGTGCATTATTTTCAAAGATATAACGATTTGAAACATCATATTTTTCAAAAAGAACCCTCATTTCCACCCGCTATACGTTGGCGCTAGCACGGAAAATGCCCACATAAAGTGTGATAAGAAATTGAATTGCATCTTTATTTAAAGTACATTTGGTCTGTTCACCAAGAAGGAATCATAATATGTGACATATTTGTAATTTTTAATTTTTGTATCTAGTACGTTGGTATTAATTTTACCTTCCATCACTACATATTTGCATTTGCAATTTGTACAATTCCAGTTGGATGTTAGTGACCAAAAACAATTTGTATATTACAAAAATATTTGCATTATGTATTTACCGCTAACCCATTGTTTGCGGGAGGCGCTTAAACGCGTCTTTTGCATACTGTTGCTAAAAAGTGGTGGACGCTCAAAAGTGTTTTTGTAATTGAATAATATTGGTAGTGGTATTAACCCGTTGTACAGATCAGATATGGGTTACGAGAAACGTGCTATCTTGGTTATTCTGTGAAGTAAAAGTAGATTGATGAAAAAACCGCCCTCAAACGATGTGTTAAGATTGTGATGCACTTTGTGCCAAATTCATTTGTTTTTTAAAACAATTTCTTCCCCGTGAACAGAGCGTATCATCATTGTTTTGCAATCATTTATTAAATACGTAATAAAATTTACCAATACCAAATGGCCAATCACCTTCTGATTGCAAAACATAATTAAAATTTTGTACAAGTATAAATAAAAACCTAAATCCTTCAAAACAACATAAAACATTCAAACAGACTATAAAAAGAATAATATGCTAAGTAGCAAAAATATATATAGTATATCATTTAGCAAATAATAAAGTAAGTTTTGACTCACAGCGGCGCGGCAGGTGGCGCTTCGTGAGGCAGAGCCACAATGCTCGGCGTTGATACAGACTTCTGGAGGGGAAGTCTCGGAGCAAGTCTGGAACACTCAGCTTCTCGGAGAGCCACTATTTTCTGGAAGTCTTTCTGGAATTGGTAACATATATATTGATTAGAAGGCCTAAACTAAAGATGGTTTGATGGTGCGGTCGCCAAGACTCTCCGAGGGTTGTAGTGCCAAAGATGATAATCAGTTAGAACGAACTATTACGTTAGTTCGGGATAATCAAGATAGATCATTTTTTTCATTCTGTGCCACTCCAGCCATTTTGCACACAGGCACAGGTGATATCAAAAGTGAGAGTAAAAGATTCTGGAGAATTAGTTAAGTGTGCCACCACATCGTCAGGATACACTCTTGAAGCCAGTATGTTTTACAGTAAACAGCTACTACAATTATTTTGAGTTATTTTCTTTATAATAATAATATTTGGTTTATTTTTATTGCGCCATTTTTGTGAAAAATCACCACAAGGGCGCTATAAAAATCTTAATTCCTAGACTCCATCTTATTACTAACTTCATATAATCTATAGCACATTAATATGTATTTATATTATGTACAGAGATAATATACAAAAGCATACTTACCTGGCAGGTCACGTCAGATAAACACAATTATTCTATTTATTTCTAGTACATAGTATTTCTGGAGAAAGATTCAGTTTTGCACTCAGAGGACATGATACTGGCAAAATTATAATTATGGTTAAACTCAAAATTAATTGTATCTGTAAACTCAAAAAAATTATCATTATTATTCTTCACCTTCTCAGTTGACGTTTTGTCTCTTTCAATTCATATTGTCTGTCTCTTTCTCTCTATTCCTTTGTTTATAATTCGAATGTTTTTCTATGGTTTTCTCATTGTTTTGTTATTTTATTTTATAATTTGTTCTCCCTCTGTATGTATATATAACCACACACTTTGTATTTTTTATTTGGTTTCATTTTGTACCCTGATGATGCTTAGGCTAAGCGAAACCAGTCGGTCATAAAAATTAAAATAATATTCGTGGTCTTATATAAAGTTATATTTTCATTTCTTTAAATATGTCAAACCACACAGTGATTGCTTTCTACGAGAATATATTATTAAAGTGATAAATTATAAATCATAATGAAAAATATATCACCAGATTATACTTGGACAGTTAGGTTAGTTATGATGTATATCATTTTATCAAATTTCACGCATGTATAACTTTACCTGCAGGTCCGCCTCGTTCAGCGAATGCGTGCTTTGCGCCGCGCTGTGTCTTCCCGGTCTCCTTCGGGCAGCTGATCCGCCGTTGCCGACGGCCGCCGCCGCCACGGCTGATCCCAGCAAACGCCGGGTGGCCGCACCGCCTCCGCGTCCGCTCGACGCCGAGTTGTCCACGTCGTCACACTCACTTTCCATGGAAGAGAGGGACATGCTGCTGGAGAGGAAATAATTATTAGTAAGTAGCTATAGATTTTAATATTTAAATCCAAAGATGACAAGCTTTGGAGTTCAGTGATTCAAGCTTGACTAGCGGACAAGTATTTGGGTGATGTTTTTGTTCTGTATTTATATAACAGGAGTTTATTTATAGGTAATAGTATCCTTTATTACAATACAAGCAATAACAGCCGTCGTTTCTAATCAAACTCAAGCTTGACGACCGTTTGGCTATAATTTGACCAAAACCACATTCAAACGCACAACCTTACTGTTTCTAATGCGGCCTAGCATACGTTAACATCTACCAATCGATTATTCTAAGTTAGGCAATCCATTTTTCAAGATTAATCAGGCTAACTGATATAGTTAGGCTACTTTCTTGAACTGTCAATAGAGTTTGAGACTTTAGTAAAGTTCTGTCAAGTGTCCCAAGTGCTCCTGACCGTCTAGAGCCAGTGAGACTATGGCATGCCCAATTGAGGTATGTTGTGAGGCTGAAGGTAGTGGGGAGGGGAAGGAGAAGTTGGGAAGTACCTGTCTATTCAGATCTGGTCACCAAACACGGTTAAAGCCATTTCAAGCAACGTTTCGATTCTGAATGGTGGTCTTTTACCAGGGCGATACTCAGAGTATCTACCACTCTTGAACGTGCCGCAAATATACTTTTTATTATTTTTGTATGAGTTAAATGTGTTATGACCATTGAGGTATTTACGCGCGCCGGGTTTAAACCCGCGACCTTTAGATTTGTAGTCGCGCGTCTTACCACTCGTAATGCCGTAATTTCATGCATTACAGTATGTAAAACAAATTATAATCAATGCAAGAGTTAATTAGGTAAATACCTCACTAAAATGTTAGCATTCTATAAGAATATGCGGTGAAAAAATGTTTGGGTAAGCCAAATCCTTGATGCTTAGCCGCCGCTAGGGAAAGATGTAAACAATGTTTTTTTGTGACAGTCGCCTCTAAGGACCCCATTACCTCCTTTGCCTGGTTCTCTCTTGAGCAAGCTTATGGCGGGAACTGAGGTCCTCCAGTCCAGTCCAAGATCTCCTGCGGGCCATCTCTCCCATCTCAGACTCCACGCGCCATGACAACCAGCATCGAGCATCGCCGGCTGAAAGAGACAAATTAATTGTGTCGACGCAAGTTTATGGTGGTATAGACAAATGAAGAAAAAGATATGAAGATATAAGGTGCATGAAAAACAATCACAGAGTTAAAAAAAATCAAGCTTTTGGCCAGGGTCTAAGGCAAGGAAAGTCACATCAGCACAAAATGTGAGTCTCTTTCAGTAAACATGAGTTATGTATACTTACTATACTACACTATATGCACTTTAAACCGAAAAAAAATGAATGGGTGAAAGGGTATGTGGGTAAGTGGAAAAAAAACTCACCACTTCCTTTTCTGCTCCCTGGATAATCATGAGCCAATATGTGCGAGTGAGAGGGTGTCGCGGGAGATGGACACCCATCTCCCTCCCCCTCCACGTCCACTTCCCCATCCTTGTTCAGAGACGGGCATGATGTGCTAAGCCGGGCTGCTGCTGATACCTGACCAAAGAAAAATCGTTCAATTAAAACAAAACCAAAATTTAATTTACTGCGGTAACTGAAAGTTTGGTGGCAGGTTTTAACATCTAAAATTGGCGTGCCTCTCATTTTTCTCCAAAACATAAATCCACCACAATTTTGCAACGGAACCAGGCTTTCAGTGAAAAAGATGATAAACCCAATGATTCCGACAGATATGCCATTCGAATTCAAACATCTGCAGTTTCCAGTGTGACTCGCATTAGAAATGACATCAAAAAAGCACATCGACAACCACTACAAGTGTGTGGATTAAATTTGGAAAATTCGTGCTTCTCACATGAACAGCTGTATGTGGCCTGCTCACGCGTCGGAAAATCTTCTGATTTATTCATATACGCACTTTAAGTGGCATTTCAAAGCATGCCAGGTACTCGCTAGCGTTCAATAATTGACCATCAAAACCTGTGAGTATACCTGAGGAGAGAAGGCTTGGTGGCGCATGCGCTGCACGGCCTGGTGGATGCGCTGCAACTGCTGGAGCGGCTCGTCCAGAATGCCGGGCGAGTGCGGGGTGACGCTGATGGTGGGCACGGGAGCACGCTGGGCGGAGCACGCCCCGCCCCCGCCGCCCCCTGCCGCCCCCGCCGCCGCCACGGCGCAGGCCACGGAGCTCTCCGACCCCGAGCTCACGCCCGCCTCATCTGCAACAACAGAAGCAAACACATCATTAGCATCATCATCATATAACTATCGAACAGCACTGCGGAATTTATTTAAACGTCAGTAAAAGGACGTCACGATTTACACGATTGAGAGCCCGAAATTGAGAAAAACCAAAAAACTAAATAGCCCCACACTAGGCGCCAAAATTGAATGATGCATTTTCACCTCTTTTTTAGAAGCCATCAACTGATTAAATGCAATTAAATACATCAACATATTAATGCAGAAACAGTACGTCACAATTTTCAAACCTGAGATTGAAGAAACTATATTGACTGTGTGTGTTTAGGTCAAAGGTGTTATTCCACATTTTTTTCAAGCAAACTTAGGTCTAATAGTGTGAACCACTGTCACATTTTACAATGTCACAAATCGGTGATTAGCGCCATTATGATTTTTTTATCGCTATCACTTCAAATAATCACCCCCTTTAACCACCGATTGTCAGTTCGTTTCAGCATTTGATCAAATTATGATCAGGTGTCAAGTATAGCACCATGGCCGTTAATGTCATCACTAAGGCCTAAATTTCCTTGCGAAAAAATGTGGAATAACCCCTTTCACCTAAATACAGTTCATATGGTCGCTGGAAAGGCAAAAGGGTTTAAACGACACTTCGGTAAAAAATTAGTTAAATTTGCAGTTTTGACTTTTTTTTTTGCATCGAAAGCTCTGACTCTCGTTTAATTCTGAAGACTTTTGTGGCGCTTCAGCCATTTAAAATATATTTAGCATTTGAGTGAAGGCTTGACTCAAGCGTCACAAGTTTGGGACTTTTTTAGCTTTTTGTCGCTTCAGGTAACTCAGTGAGATACCTGAGTTAACTTTTTTTTTTAATCCAACCAGGTACTGAAGACTTTCATTGTATTTGATTGCAAAAAAGTGCTCTGGTGTAAACTTCCCAAAATGGCGCTTCAGCCCTTTTGCCTTTCCGGGGAAGATATGTTGTTGTCGAGGGTATGTTTGGTTCCGAGGTCGGGGATCATTAAAACTAGTAGGCCCACGCCAAATTCTACCGATGTAGACGGTTAGATTTTTTTTTTCGAATCCATTAATATTTTCCAAAATGTAAGTGATCATGTCGAAACGCGATACGGCGCATGCTTGTGTGAATGCAGACTGCCGGCATCGAGAAGTCGTATAAAGTACGAGCGCCGAGATTATGAAACTATATGTTTTTTTCCGAGGCAATGATTCCGAAACCATCTAAGACAAGAACAGACGAAATAGACAAAATCTTCCAAAGAAATTCAAGCGTCAAGGAAATATAGACTAACGTCAAGCTCCACCTTTGTGAAGATACAAAGATATCACAAGAGATATGCTAGAACGTATGTATACTCCGAGTATATATGTATCCAGATGAGCTGGCTCGGCCCGAGTAAGAATGGTGTAAATACTTTCTCGGGAATTCCTGCAAAAGCAAAAGGATCTCCTGTGAAACATTCATATGGTTACGAATTCCGAAAGAATCTTTCTCTGCAATATTCGTGAAAGGAGAATCCTTCTGGAATTCAGGAAATCCTAAGATAGGAGAGAAATAGAGATACATCGACGTAGCTATCTTACAGAGGTAAACCTTCTAACTTTATAGAAATGAAATATATATTGTAAGTACATGCACTGGCTATTTTACCTATTTTTTTTAAAAAGAAAGACAAACATTCCCGGGTTACAAAAAACCAGAAAATATTTGAAAAACTCTTACTGCCATCAAAATAAAGCGGAAGATGTTGCTTGTACAAATATGGAGGACTTAGCTAGCAGAGGAATTGAACTCACGACTTCCGGGTGAGAATCTGACGCGTTCGTCCACTCAGCTACTAAACGGCCAAAAGTTAAAATCAAACATTAGTTTCTAAGTAAATGTCTGTGTTAAATTCATAAAACTCCACACACTATGTTGTAAGATAATGAGATTTTATTGTTTATAATTCGAATGCTCGACTGCCATTTCTTTTCAAGAGTTTGATATGGGGGAAAATAACATAACTTATGCGTTAAAAGAATAAAATTATAGAATTTAAAAAAAAATAAGCCTTGTGTCAAATATAAATCGATAGAAAGGGAACTTGTTTAAAACAACCCTTAATAAATCTTAATTTAAGTTTAGACCCAGGGCATAATATATTGTTTGGGTATCGTTACTGTCAAATTGCAAAAATTGACATTTTTTATGAAAAAAACGTAACGGTGGAAGTAACCAGGAAAGTACAATTTGAAAGCCAAATTAATTTTAAAAAGTACAAATATTTTTTTTAATAATCGCGGAATTCAGAGGCTATTCGCCCGAAACGCTTGTAAAATGAAATTCTTCTGCGGCGTTCTGCGAATACAGGGGTGCGCACTAAAATTCCAATTTTCGTTGCGCCACTCGGAGCATAACTTTGGCAATAACGTGAGAGGGAGGATGCAGTGGAAATTCTCGTTCGGCCACCACTGCCGCCCGTCCATCTAATTGGAAGATTTGTACCAAAAAAGAAGTATATTTTCCACGGTACATGGCATTTTAATTTCAGGCATCGCGTATTGTGGCAACAAAGAGATCGAGCGCAATTTCAATTTTAAACCAAAATTTGGTGCCTATAGCAAAGAAGAAGTCATACACGTATTTTTCTAAAATATTAGAAAAGTTTAAATATATATTCGAAAGAATGGGAACGAGAGTAGAAGGAAGACACGGTAGAAAAGTTGAGATACCTATTCAACGCAAACAATTCTGATATAAAAATGTTGAAAACGAACAAATATTTCGATTTTGCCCATCACTAAAACGTAAAAGGAATTAAAATAAATAAATAAAAATTATTATTAAAATTATCTTTTCAGAGCTTATTGAAACAATATTCAAGTAATCTGAATTAGAAAAACAAACATATTGGTGTTTTTTTCTGTGTGTTTTGCTAATTCATATTGTTCATTAATGTTGTTTCAATATTTAATAAATTGAGACCACGTGAATTATGAAAACTAAACTCTGCCCCCAGAGATTTTTTTTTTTTTGCTTTTTTTAAAAAGCAAGACAAACATTCCCGGGTTACGAATAACCTGACAATATTTGAAAAACTCCTACCGCCATCATAAGAAGCGGAAGATGTTGCTTGTGCAATGATGGAGGAGTTAGCCAGCAGAGGAATTGAAAGCACGACGCCCGGGTGGGAATCCGACGCGTTCTCCACTCAGCTACCGACCGGTAGTGTAAATAACTGTCATTTGTTATTCTATTGGTAATTTGAATCGAAACAAATATTCCTTTAATATTTTGCCGCAATTTAATGTGACATTTCAGAAAAAAATGGCTACCCTTTCGCAGAAATTGGAAAAGACTTAGGCTGAAGAAATAAATTGTTTTAGGCTCGCGAAATTGCCAATTTGAATGCAACGTCCTAATAATTATTTCGTAATCATTTTTTTAAATATTTAACCCCACGCAGCAGGGATTATAAACGGTTCCACACCTCGCAGACCGCTAAAATTATACAAAACCGAGAGAAATCTTATCATTCGCGCGGGCATGTTCGCCGTTCAGATGTTGTTCACTCAGCGGACGCTTATCAATTATTTATTCGGTAGGGGATCGGGAATGAAAACACACCCTACAACCTACGCCCTGCGCCCTACGGCCTCCCAGCATCACACTCTCACGAGCCCGAAGCCAGAAGCCACTGGCCAGAGGTAATCCAATTTTAATAGACGCCCACTCCGATCCGGGGGCAGGTGCGCCAATCCAGTGGCAGGTATTTTAGGTACAGCCTCAGAGCAATAATATACCAGGAGGGACAGCTTTGCGAAACGGTGTAGTCAGGCTTGTTGATTTTGTCCTGACTCCGGGCGTGGCTAGGCATTTCATGGACACACCTTTTTACATCCATTCATGGCACATGTCGCAAAATGTTTTGTTTATTTGTACAACCACTTGTTCACGGTATTCTAATCAACAAAAATATAGGATATAACCTCAAAAAACCGTTTAGTTATGTCGCATAACAAAACGTAGTGAGCGGAGTCGCCGGAGACGGAAAACATGATCACATACCTAAAAGTGGTGCTATATTATGTGTCTTGTCTCTTTTTCTTTCACGGTTTACGACGTAAAAGCCCGGAGAAAGTGATTTATCGTAAATTTGAATAGGTTAAGTAAAAATATTTAGATCTTTCTCCATATGTATTCTTACTCCAAGAGGGTACAGCGTATTCAAGGTAGCAATGGCATTTTAAAGAAAGAAATCGTTTTTTTAATTTTTAGTTTTGTTTTACCGTTGTTTTATATATATATATATATATATATATTCCCAGAAAGCAATCACTTTGTGGTTGGAACCTTCTCAGTTGACGTTTTGTCTCTTTGAATTCATATTATCTATATCTTTATTTTTGTTCCTCTGTTATAATTTAAATGTTATTTAATTGTTTTCTCATTGTTTTGTTATTTTTTTGTTCTCTCTCTTTATGTATATATAACCGCACACTTGGTGTTTTTGTTTAATTTAATTTTGTACCCCTTGATGATGCTTAGGGTAAGCGAAACCGGTCGGTCATTAAAAATAAAATAATATCCGTGGTCTTACAAAGCTAATTTTTCATTTCTTTAAAAAAATATATTTTTGTCATGGTAATTATAATTCAAGATAATGATATCTCAATGTACTATCGAAGGAACAGAGCCCCCAGTTTTAGAAAAAAAATGGTTAAGCCTAATATTCTTTAGGGATGGTTGATATCAGAATTTGGGTGTCACTGCGATTCCAGTTACCAGTGACTTTCGAGGAACCGGTTATTTAATCAGTTATTTTGGAAACGGTTCCTGGTGCCAGAAAGGTTCCAACAAGATGATTTTTAAGCCATATTATATTATTATTATCATTTAAAAATTCATAGGGGCGGGGGGGGTTGCTAACGATATTCTTAGAACGACAAGCACTGAATCTGTGGAACCGATTTAATATTATTTATGGGTATTTACCAATTTTATTTGCGAAAAATAGGGAACCGGTTCTCGGAGAAATAATATCGACGGTTTCAGTTACCGGCTTGGAACCGGTTCCTTTTAACCGGTACAGGAATATCGACCATCTCTAATATTCTCGTAAAATGGCGATCTGTTTTATCAGTTCATTAGAATTTAGGTGGAAAGCATATTTGTCTATTGCTGGTTATTTCAATAAAACAGTTACATACCTACAGAAATGCACATTAGATGAGCTAATAAAATTAAAAGACTGCCATTTACGACATTTATGTAAATATTGATAAAGTAATTTTAGCTATAGCTTTAGGCGTTTAAATAATTTAATGGTAAATTTAGCCATAACTTCTTTTAAGTTTTGTAAAGCGCCCTTATGGTGATATTTCACAAAAATGGCGCTATATAAATTAGCCAAGTATTATTATTATTATTACGAGGCAATTTTTCGTAACATGACTCTGAGAGTAAAAAAATATCGAGGAATTTTAGAAACATCAAAACTTTTTGATAAATGATCCCCACATTTCGGGCGAAAATATCTCCCAGTGAAATGAAATACCTTAAAAATGCAAACGAATCAGCAATTTGATATGTCGAAGCTTCTCCTCAAACAAATTTACGTTAAAAGGTTGCGGTTTAAGGTTTCAAATCGACTTCCGCGCAATCAATACAAAAACCAACCACCATCGACATAGAGAACATTACATGAGCCATTCACTAGGTAAGCTGACGAATAATATTGGATTCACTCATAGCTTTGAAGAAACTTGGGTACAAAAAAAAAGTAATTTGTCGAAGACATCAATTAATTAGAAAAGTCGGCATATATATGCTGATAATGAGGCGGTAAGCGAATCAAGGGTCAGCACCCAAGAATACACAATTTCGGCTTTTTAGTACAAGCAAAACTACAAATTATTTATCTGGTAATTCTATACGGGTATTTAATAAATGTCTAAGATTTCCAATTAATACAATTCTTAAACAGTAATGTTTTAAATTCTTTATGAAATGCATACTGTAATTTTAGGTAAAGCGTTAAAAAATACCTTTGCTGGTTTTCAAACTGCACCTTTTACTGACATTTTGGTATGTTATTCATAGAATTTAAAGGATTACAGTTAAAAAATCGTATTCACTGGAAACCTCAGACATTTTTAGACACTACCCACAGAAAATTTGCAAATAAATCATTTATAGTATTGCTTGTATTAGAATGCTACAAAGTAATGTTTAGCGTCATTCTTAAGTGTTGATCCTTAAGAGTGAGCGGTTGAATTTGCCTACTTACTGGTGATGGACACGATTGAAACCTTAGAGTACATAGAGTGGTACCTATCCAAGGCAGTGTAGTCAATTTTTAGTGATTTTCGCCGGACGAAGCCTAGGACATTTATACATACATTAATAACACATGTCGACATAATGTTTTAGTTTATTCGTATAACCACTTTTTCACAGTATTGTTATTAACAAAAATATAGCATATAACCCAAAAAACCGTTTAGTTGTGTCGAGTTTATATATATATCGCATATGGAAACATGTGGGCGGAGTCCCCGGAGAGGCGGGAGACCAAGATCATCCCTTCAGTACATAAAAGCGGTGTGCGGTTGTTGTGTCTTTCTCTCTCATGGTGTACGACGTAAAAACCCGGAGAAAGTGATTTATCGCAAGTTTGTATAGGTTGGGTAAAAATAATTGGCTACCTCTCCATACATTGTTACTCCAAGATTGAAACATTCCGTTCCGAAATATTTTAATAATGTTATTAATCGCTCGGATGCGGACCACCTCGATTTGGATGTCCAACCCAAACATCGCAATTATTTTCGTCCTTTTTTAAACATCACAATACTGTCTTTAAACTAAGTCGCTTGACAGCTCTGACAACAAATATAACATTTTGATCTGTCATCTTGTCCGATTGAATACTTTTGAAATGTCAATTGATTAATGAGATGCTTCGATTATTTCTGACATCTAAATTTCAAAGTATAAATTAATTCGAATAAATTTTAAGCTAATATTTTAAGAGCTTCAGTGGGCTAAGACCCTCTCGTTGTATTGTCGTCTAGTAACATACAGATAGTATTCGTCTTATCCCCCACGCATGTTCCGAATACAAATACAACCTAGTGTCATTGCAGAATTGAGCCTCTTGATGTCGACATGGGATAATTTCAACCACATCTGGTCCACCTTGTACATTCAATACCAATGGTGTTCACAATTCCACAGCATCATTAGCACAATCAAATCGACATTATTCCGCCGGTTTTCTGTCATTCGCCAGAGTAAAGTTAGCGACTGAGCGACATCTTGTGGAAACTTCGTTTAAACTCGAAGCGGCAGGCGGGAAGCGAAAGGAAACGGAAGCCTGCGAATCTTCACCGGAAGTTTGCGTCTAAACCGGAACCGGGGAGGTGGAAGTTGCCGGGCGGCGGGGGGCGGGAACTAAACCGGGGCGATGTCAATAATGGTGTCGAAGCATTTCGCGTTGTGTTTGCAATTTGATCAAGCAAACACGGCTGGTGAATGTACATAGAATTAAGTAAAATAATATGTATATACTCGTATATACATATAATTTACATAATATACTATTAAATAGTATTTTTTAACAAAGAAAACAAACATTCCCAGGTTATGAATAACCTGATGATATTTGAAAATCTCCATTGTGCAATGATGGAGGACTTAGCTAGCTGTAATGGCTCAACTAGTTTAGCACATGATAATAATAAAAATATTTGGACGATTTGTATAGCGCCGTTTTTGTGAAAAATCACCTCAAGGGCGCTGTACAGATCTAATGCAACATGTGCAACTTAACCATGTCACTAAATATTCCTACCAATCTCCTAATGTATCCTAATTGCATCCCTTAATGTTCTTTCTGTCTAGTAAATTATCCTAACATCGCTTTCCAAAATTATTTTTAACATGTATTATCCTATAGACCACATGTTTGGACTCTGATACTTTTAGTTTGACCATTCCTATATTGCAGGTATAAAACCAGAGCTATTTTGTAAAAGCACCCACTAATCAGTACCATTCCATTCCTATTTCAATTCTCATCGCACTCCCGTGCAGCAAACCATGTTCAGTCAAAGATTTAATTATAATATTATATAAATTGTCCCAATAAAAAGTATTCACGAGAAAGTGATTATATTATATTCAACATCCACAAAGAAAAGCGCGCCTTACCCAAGGAGCATTCTGTCGGTCGCATCAGTTCATTACATAACAGAGGATCGAATCCGCGACCCCTGGGTGACAACCCGCGCATTTGGCTACTAACCGATCATTAGGCTAATATTTCGCGCTGGTTATAGCTACTACTACGCCAAGCTATAAATATTTTTTAATAGTAAGCATTTCAAGTAAGATCGATTCTATGGATTTACAATGTATGTAGTCTCTCCGTGTGTGTCAATCATCAGGACAGATAAGGAACACTTGCCTAAAGCTCTCCGAAAGTCAGCCCCAATAAGGGGAAGTGCAATATGACTAAACAATCAAAAGAACTACCAATATGAAAGGAAAAATAAAAAAAGGCGGAAAATAATTCAAAGCATCACTTAAAAACGCAAAGTATTTCCAGTGGTTCCAATAATTAGGTAATTAGTGATTACTTATAATTAAAAAGTCCTCTGCGACAGAACAGTAATGGCATTTAGATGTTTTTTTTTCACATTTGGGATTTTTTTTAAATATGACGTTATTAATTTGTCGAACGTCTACGATTCGCAGAAATGCTATAGATATTTTTGTGTAATTCAACAACCAAAATATCATCATTGCACATAAAAAAAAGATTTTCCTTATAAAGGAGTTTCTTAACTCTAGTTTCCATGTAATGATGTTAATTTTTAGAAAATAATTTAGTCTGTTGAATATCTTATTTTTTTATAAAAAAAAGACAAATATTCCCGGGTTAAGAATAACCTGACAACATTTGAAAATCTCCTACTACCATAATAATGAGCGTAGCAGAGGAATCGAACCCACGACGCTCGAGTGGGAATCCGACGCGTTTATCCACTCAGCTACTAACCGGTCAAAATGACAATATTCATCTGCATCGTATCATACCCTCTTGTCTTACAATTATTTTTGACACCCCTAGCTGCAGGTAGTGAAACTCTTGTGTGGTGTTACCATATCAATAAAAAAAAATTCAATCATCTTAAAAATTATTACGTGAGTTCATTATGAAGACGACAAAAGAAACTCTATTCAACATTGTGTAAGCGTAAAGACAAAAGAAAATAATAATTATAAAAGTGACTGAATCGTGTGGGTGTTTGTACAATTATTACACGGATACTTACATAAACCAAAACGCAGTTCACAAAAAAATATACGATTTCAATAAAAGATACAATAGTAACAGTATCCGTTACGAATTTTCACGGGAGAATTCGCCTTGAAACGAAAACAATGGAAAACCGTTCTAATCTCGAGCGGTGTATATAATGCCGTAACAGCGGGCACTTCTCGTTACCAAACCCCGCCAGATTGCTAAATTTACACACAAAAATGGCTTCATTGTCTCGCCCAGACCTACAAGTCAGTTTGATCGTTTCCTGTACTAGATAGATTCTCATACAGTTTTAATATGAAATGAGCCGATTCTGTGTTGAAACAGATTACTGTAGTGCCCTGTGTTCGTGTTTTGGAAGTCAAAATGCTCCTAGAGGCTTTCTCTAGCCGATGACTGCCTATAAGTGTTTGGCCAATCTGGTAGTCATTGTAGCCAACGTAGTTGTTATATTGACTAAAAAGATATCTCAGAACATGAACAGGAATTTATATTGTCGCCGTAAAGTCAAAAGGGCAGAAGCGCCATTTTGGGATGTTTACACAAGAGCACTTTAAAGTTTTTTTGTTGTTTTACAATCAAATTCAAAGTCTTCAGTACCTGGTTGGATTTTGAAAAAAAAATTCAACTCAGTTACAGTGGGAGCATTGAGTTACCTGAAGTGACATAAAGCTCAACAAGTCCCAAACGTGTGTCGCTTGAGTCAAGCTTCTTCCTAAATGGTAAATGTATTTTAGATGGCTCAAGGGCCACAAAAGTCTTCAGAATCAAACGAGAGTCAGAGCATTCGATGCAGAAATAAAAACTGATCAAAACTTCATATTTAACTCATTTTTTTTACCAAAGTGTCGCTTAAGTCCTTTTTGCCTTTCTTTTGTGGGATTTTTTGTTCGATCGTTGTCAAAATCAAACCGACTGCTTCGATTGGGATATTTTCACTGGCGATATCGCTAACAACAACTGTCACCGGGACCGGGGCCGCCTAGAAATGTTGGCTAACATATCGACATACATGGCCTGTTAAAAAAAAAGGTGAATTTTGAATTTTTTTCATTCTAAAAAGTGTTTATAAGTGGTACAAGCGCTTTACAGAAGGCCGAGAAGATGTTAATGACGATGAGCGTCCTGGAGTTGTAGAAAAACAAATCATGGATTTTATTCTTTGATCCATTTTTTTCAAAAGTAAAAAAATCGAAGATCACACAAAAACGTGACTAACCTTACCAGTTGTCAAAAACAAACCACTAATCCAAAATGGCTGATAATGCTAACATATGATAAACATATGTGTACCAATATAACAACAACAAAAAAATCAAAAATCGAATGTACACAGCCCGCGAAAATTCACCTTTTCTTTTGAACAGGCCTCGTTTATCATAGATTTACTTAATATTGTACCAGTCTGAAGATGCCCGTCGTAAGGTGAAACCGGTCAGGTCTTAAATAAAAAATAATGGAATAAAGTTTGGTAAAAAAAAGAGTGTTGATAATAAATCATTAAAATGGAGTTCCTGGCAGGCAAATTTGAATGTCAACTGATACATTGGAACGAAGTTTCAAAATTAGAAATGACATACCGTATAATGTAAAGATAATGTGAAAGTTGCGTTTTATCATAAAAATAGTGTTGATAATAAAAAAATAGCGTAGCTTTGTAAAACTCCCGACTACGAACCAACGGCAGGCAAATTTGAATGTTTTATTTAATTAACATGTGATACATTGGAACAGTATATTTGCGGCACGTTCCAGAAAGATTCTAAGTATCGCCTGGTGAAAGACCATTCAGAATCGAAACGTTGCTTGAAATGGCTTTTGATCCGTGTTTGGTGATCCGGACATACCAAATGTTGGAAATAGGTCGAGCCCTCCTCACTACCTTTAAACTCAGCCCTGTAGACATTTTCCATAGTCTCACTTTTAGAAATAGGTCGAATGCAGGGGAACTTGAGACATTTTCCATGCAATTCATTTATCGAATTCAGTAATTTTGTAATTGAACTGAAAATATTGCCCATATCACGAAGGGGCAACTGGAACAAAATTTTATCGTTTTATAAAACAATGAAATACCCACCTTCAACTTTTTGCTTTTCGAAAATAGGAAAACAGTTACTGCTACATACCAAACGTCAATCTTCCAAACGCTCGTTTCGAAAAGTAAAAAAATCGGTACCCAATATGAGATTTTAGAAATTCGCTGACTACGTTCAATCAAGGCTGGTGTAAGCGTAATGAATAGAATCAAGAAAGGGAAGCTTAGATGGTTTGGGAATGTTAAGCGAATGAACGAAGAAAGAGAGTGTGAAAATAATATATGATGCGAAAGTGAATGGAATAAGAAGTCGGGGACGCCCGAGGAACACATGGCACGATCAAGTGAATCAAACACTTTAATCGGGCCATGTCAAGAGTCAGAATAACAGAAGATTATGTATGAGACGAGGAATGAATGTGAATGAAGCAAGGAGTGTGTGCCAAAACAGAGTTGTATGGCGGTCCGTCCTCTCTGCCTATCCCTGCGGAGAAACGGCGAGACGGTTAGTTAGTTAGTAACATTCATTATATTTTTTTAGTTTATGTGAATACCGTACTAGAGTACCAACTGCACGGAGCCAGTGGGACTTAGGCATCCCCAATGCGAGGTAAGCTGTGAGGGTTAAGGGTTGGCAGAGGAAAGGGAGATGGAAAGAGCAAGTGCCTGACTATTCAGATCTGGTCACTAAGCACGGCTAATGACGTTTCAAGAACAAAAATTAAACTGCTAACAACACAAATAAATTTTATTTAGGACGCCGGGTTTCGAACCTGCGACCTTTGAAAAGATTTATTATAATTCTTCTGCTTAATGCTTCTTCCTCGTGATTCTCTCTCACGAAATCTTCGACTCTTGTCATAAGAGTGTACACAACTTTCAAGACCAAAAACTGTCATCACCTTTCGCACATAATAAGATATTATGCCGACCAGAGTTCAAAGAAGAAATACGCAAATTAGCATACGCCAGAACCACAACCGAGGCTAGATAACTGCGATTTAAGCTCAACAAATCGATAAACATTAAATTCCCTTATCGATTTGTCAACTAATCAATTACAAATTAATTATCTTATTGAATATATCAAAGTCGTTACAGCGGTCGCCAGTGCAGTGAATATCACCGTATGTTTTTACTGCATTATCGATTTGCTATCAGGTCGGACTACATCAAAGGAATCACTAGGCAGAGAATGTACTAGATATTCAATTAGTATTTGTTATTGAATATGGTCAATCTGGTCGGTTTAAACCTTTAAAGACGGTCGCCAGTGCAGTGAATATCAGCCAATCGGATGCGAAGAAACCGTAAAGATAAACATTATTTCTTTACTGCATTATCGTTTTGCTAGACAGGTCGGACTACATCAAAGGAATCACTAGGCATTCTCGTAAATATTTTTAAGTTAAACATATTACGAATCCATATTTCAAACGGAAGTTTAGTCCAAAGATTAATTACATATTGGTGTAAGTTACTATGTAGGTTAGGATGTTACTAGACGATTTTTATGGTACATACGTGAAAACTGTTTGGTCCTTGTACTTCGATTAAAGCAAACAAGCATAGAACATGTGGCCATGATGTTTTGCTAGATATTACAGCTGGTTTTTAACTATTTACGTACTTTGACAGTCCGTTCGCCTGACAGTGCAAACGTGTCTGAAGTTTGTATGAGATCAAATGAAGACATTTCATTTAGCCCGCCCCAAATCGTATATTTACAAAAAACGAGCTATATATTTTGCGAGTTTGTCAACGATTTGTCGAGGTTTAAACATAGTCATTAATATTTCATAGCTTTGATAAGTTAGGTAATATCGATTTGGAAAAATCAATATTTATCATTATTGAATTCATGATATTTTTATGACATAATATGTGATGCACAGTATTTTTTTTTTTTTTTAAATCAGGAAAAGAAGGAGAAACGTGCTTAAAGAGTGGATAAACTTTAAAAAAAAATGGAAATTGGAGAGAAATACATAAAAAATATATATTATTTCTTATTTTAAAACTGTCAATTCTTGATGGAACTCCATTTTAATGATTTAATAATAAAGATTTTTTTACTTTTTTTTTTTTTTTAAATAGTAGAATAAAGTTTAAAATGTTGTTTTATTTAATCAAATATATTTATGTATATATATTATTTGTACAAAATGAACATTTTTTTACTTAATACCAACAGTAGGTATAATATAAATAGAATAAATGTACAATGTCTACTTTCTAGTTAATGATAATTACCTCCCTAATTGAGAAAATTCTCGTGCTTAGGGAGGGGGTACTATCATGGATTTCTTGAAATTATTTTTGTATGAATATTATATGAAAAAAAAAATTCTAGATTATTTTGGTGACAAATGTATTTTGAGTTTTTTTTAAGATTTCATATAGGTACATATCGACTGACCCTTGGCTTGTACCACTGTAACATTTTACACAGTCGCAAATCAATGATTAGCGACATTGTTATTTTTTTACTGTTACCACCTCAAATAATCACCCCCGCTAAGCACTGATTATCGATCCATTTTAGCGTTTGATCAAATTATGATCAGGTGTCGATTAAGTGGCAAAAAAAAAAAAAAAAAAAATATATATATATATATATATATATATATATATATATATATATATATATATATATATATATATATATATATATATATATATATATATATATATATATATATATATATATATATATATATATATATATATATATATATACATATATATATATATATATTTATATAAATCATAATTATAATTTAAAGTTTATAAGTGTGTATATCTGATGGAACCTGCCAGGTCAGTATGTTCCTGTATATTTTCTCTTTAAACTAGGAATTAATTTTAATTATAAAATAAAATCTTTACAGCGCCCTTGAGGTGATTTTTCACAAAAACGGCGCTATACAAATCATCAAAATATTATTATTATTATTAACGCCTTCCATTTAAACACAGTGAATATATATTTGATAAGGAAAACACTATATGAGCCTATGTTATATAATTGCATAACCATCTCTATCGTAATGATTAGATATTTTTGACTTTATTAGTCAAAGGACAGCCATTTCACCCTTCAAAGGCTTTATAAAACCGTAAAAAGATCAAATTGGACACAAAAACTAAATGTAGCAGTCGGAAGATGACCGTAGCAGGGTGAAACTGGACCGATCAATTTTTTTTTTAAATGTTAACAAGTAATACAGAGGAGATATTTAACCACCTCTGAGTAAACTGTTTACCAACTACACATCAAGTAACTTTAATTATAGGATTCACGTGGCTGTAAAAAAGACATTTCATTGACGGGTAGCGTTTGCGCATCGGTAGACAATATACAACGCTACTCGACGAATAATTCTAATCGGCAGTTTAGATCAGGACTAGCCAACCCAAATTGCACCCCGGGCCGCATTTACGACCTAAAATTTTCCAAAGGGCCGCACATTCAAACATTATACAAAAATAAAATTATTTTTTTGTTGATACTTATTGATTTTTCTTAGTACTTATTGTTTTTTTGTAAGTATTATAAATAATTTGAATGCAGAGGTAATCTGAAAATACAATCAAGATAATTGTGAAAAAAATAAATAATACTTTAACCAGATATGAAAAGAAAACACGCATTTAACCAACAAAAAAACGTATTTGTATAGTAATAAAAATAAAATAGTTTTAACAATAAAAAATGATTTTGAAATACTTGATACTTTAAGAAAACATTATTCGTCACACATGACCGCGGGCCGCACGTAAGGACGCCACGGGCCGCGGCTTGGCCAGGTCTGGTTTAGATAGATTTCAGTTTCAGAGGTGATAAAATACCACCTTAAAACATAGAGTTTTTAATCATAGTAAAATAATGTTGAATGTAGGAATTGATTCATCTAAAAGTGACTTTAACAAGTTGATAATAAACAGAAAAAATAGTAGCCATTGAAATCCGCTTCTGCTTATCATTAAAACTTTTCCGACGTTGTATGTCTTCGTGTGTTTACACGCCGACTTTGAAAATCACTTGAGCGGTGAAACTACAAGACATCGATTGACTGTTTATAAAATAACATATTCTTAATAACTCTAATTTGCTGCGGAAAATTGCCACTCTTATATCTACGTCAAATAAGCAAATTGAATAAGCATTAAAAACACACACTTTGCGCTGTCCAAAGAGAAGGGGAAAAAATAACAACAAAGCAGAATATTTCGTACGAAGAACTAAATCGTGATTGAAAAGGGATTGCATTCAATCATAAATATCTTCATAGTGGTAGGTAGTAGGTAATGGCAGGTTTCGTTTGGTCGATCATTCTCTATTTGTACTAGAATGGTGATAATGAAAGGGCATGAGTTTTAATCGGAATATTTATGTTTATTTTAAATAATTGGGAATTTTTCACTGGAAAAAATGGTTTTTGCGATAAAATACATTACAATTACACAGGTGCTTTTATTGAAGGTATGATCTTTGGAAAAGAATAGTTGAACAGTAATGCAAATGTGGAGCAATAATGAAGAGGTGATGAAGTAATAATAATGAAATCTTAGATGTAAGTTACTAGTTATAAGTTATACTCAGTAGTAAGTTACAAGCCATAAGTCCTTATTGTAAGTCACTAGTTGAAAATATTAGTTGTAAGCCATTAGTAATAAATCTTAACTGT
The DNA here is from genome assembly GCA_022651775.1 of Drusus annulatus. Taxonomy (NCBI): domain Eukaryota; kingdom Metazoa; phylum Arthropoda; class Insecta; order Trichoptera; family Limnephilidae; genus Drusus; species Drusus annulatus. Next base: position 1,317,817 of record JAGWCC010000231.1, read on the forward strand.
AAGTTATTAGTTATAAGCTTAAGTGATAAATTATAGGTTAGATAAATTAATTTGTAAAGCGCCCTTGAGGTGATTTCCCCACAAAATTGGCGCTATAAAAGTAATCCATTTATTATTATTAAGGTGTTATATAAAGTTATTATTTAGTTTTCATTAAATATGTCTAACCACAAAGTGATTACTTTCTGCAAAAATATATTTATATATAATTAAATTGTATTTGCACCAGTTTTACAATAATATCGTTCCTAATTTTGAAACTGCTAATTCGTGGTGGAACTCCATTTTAATGATTTTAATAATACTAAATTTTAAACTTCATATAGGATATGGAATAGCTAGTTGGGGGGGAGTTGCTATTACCTTGCTAGGTCCTCTTATAAAAATACAAGAAGTAATTTTGCGAATTATATTTAGAAAACCCTTCAGGAACCCAACAACACCACTCTTTCAACTTTTAGGAACCCTCAATATCAAACAGTTATATCTTAAAATAATGTTAAAAAAGTCATTCTTCAAAATCTTCAATGTATATCACGCATAATAAAAACACAAGGGCCAAACAACAATAAAGACTTTTAGTACCTAAATACAATACAGCTTTTGCACAAAGACACCATATCTACATCGCGCCTCACACTTACAACAAACTCCCACCACAGACTGTAGCCATCACCAATATGTATTCCTTTAATCAAAACATTACTAAATGGCCAATGAGTAAGGACCGCCAGGAAATTGAAGACCTCCTAAAATAGCACTTGAAATTATCACCACGACAAACTAGAACATTGGGTGGCAAATATCATCATTTAAAAAAAATATATTCTCCTTGTACTCACTGTCACTTACCTCAGAACAGGTTCTTATGACCTAGTGAGGTAGGTAATGGAAAAAAAATAATGTAAGAAACAAAGAGTTAATAAAAAAAAAATAAAAAAATAAGATAAAATTAAATTTAAAAAAAACTTTATTTCACTGTATATTTTTTTTTAAATAGTGGATTTTTTTAAAGGTATTATTAAAATCAATAATATCGTTGCAACAGTATAATAAGGAAAGCCACTAATTTAATACTTTTTATTTATCATTTATTTTCGGTAAACAAGTGGTTCTGTAGTTTTAACCTGATCTCAATGATTTACATAAAGCTTGAATTACATTGCATTTAACACCTTTTCTTTCAAAATCACTATCTCACACCAATAACATAACCTAACACTTTTGACTATTTTTTTATATGAATACCGCACAAGTGTCTCAACTGCTCCCAACCGTCTAGAGCCAATGAGTCTATGGCATCTCTAAATAGGGTATGTTGTGAGGTTGAAGGTAGTGGGGAGGGGAAGGAGATTGGGAAGAGGAAGGATGGGAAGTACCTGGCTATTCAATAAACACGGCTAAAGCCAATTTAAGCAACGTTTCTATTCTGAATGGTGGTCTTTCGCCAGGGCGATACATAGAGTATCTACCACTCTGGAACGTGCCGCAAATATACTTTTTGTTATTTTTATATGAATTAAATGTGTTATGACACATATTAAATAAATAAAAGTTATTAGCGCACCCCGGGTTTGAACCCGCGACCTTTGGATTCGTAGTCGAGCGTCTTACCACTCGACCATGGAGGCCGTCAGCGTGTAGCGTTATTGCAAAAATTAACCGCTACGCAATGAAACCTTTCATTTTTAAGTTGTCGTCGGGTAGGTTCTTTGTTATACCAACAATAAAAAGATATCGATTTCTTCATGGTCATCCGTTAAAACCGCCAGAATCCTAATGATTTCAACATGTTTAGTCCGACAAGTCGTAAAGCATAACAATATGGAGGTGTGAAAATAGTCAGCGATCTGACCTATGAGTTTTGATAGCGCCACAGACCTAAACACGGCCATTTCCCGGTGATTTAGTGATTTTTATTGATGGAGGCGCCTGCCTTTAATACTTCAGTGTTAATAGGCAAGACAGGCGGCACGCTGTTAAACTGAGGAGGTATTGTATCAACAAACAAGCAAGTAAGTGCGCCCTTCATCTTCCTACAGATTTTTGGTTGGCGGAAAAATTTTACGGTGTCTGTACAAAAATAATTTCTAAGAATCTGAACATTGTTTTGAAAACAGGCATGGAAAAGTTATATCACAATGTCAGCTAAAAATGAGAAAATGTGTTTGTTTGTCTCGGCAAAAACTCTCGAACGTTGTCCTCTGGCGTCGTTAAATTTGCACAGCAGGTCTGAAAACATTTATCTTGGCACTGGATAGTCCAAAGTATAAAACAGAAAATCCGTTTGTCTCAGCAAAAATATTGAACGGAGAAATCTGACACCATTGCACGGCTTATTTTCAGCTCGCAACGTCATTTGTATCGTGAGCTATGGAGTTTTCAATATACATTGACTGTCAAAAAATAAGAGACATCCCTGTATTGTTTGTTCCTATTTTGAACAACAACAAAAACAGAAAGAAGAGCAATGAAACTTGGACGAAGCCTATTAGTATGTTTATGCTTGTTTTATTACGATAAAAAATATAGCATAGTTAAATAATAATTAAATTTAATAAATATGACTAGAAACTTCTGCTCGATTCACGCAAAACTAATTCTATAATTCTTTTTATTTTATTATTTACTTTTTTTTTAAATATAGTGAATACCGCACAAGAGTCCGAACTGGATCCAGTGGGACTATGGCATGCCCAAATGGGGTATGTTGTGAGGCTGAAGGTAATGGGGAGAGGAAAGAGAAGGGGAAGAAGAAGGTTGGTAAGTACCTGGTTATTCAGATCTGTTTACCAAACACGGCTAAAGCCATTTCGATTCTGAATGGTGGTCTTTCACCAGGGCGATACTTAGAGTATCTACTACTTTGGAACGTGCCGCAAATATACTATATATTATTTTATATGAATTAAATGTGTTGTGAGACATATTAATTAAATAAAATATATTTGCGAACGCCGGGTTTGAACCCGCGACCTCTGGATTCGTAGTCGAGCGTCTTACAACGGAACCATGGAGGCAGTCAAAACAGATGTCACTTTTGTGTGACAGCTGTTTCGGAGGTCGAGGTCATTTTCAAACTGCATTTGAACAACAAAACACGATGCTTTTGATTCTGTAAATGAATGTAGACGGTGGCTGCGCGCAAAATTCAATGCGTTGTTTTTTTTTTAATTTCCCGAATATTAGTTTTGATGAATCTCCTCTTTCCACACCCACTACCTACTTCCTTTTCGTAGTCGATTTATTATCATTATGGAGTCGGGCGGATCATTTCACAGTGTCTCGAGTCAGTTTCACGTGGCACCACATTATCAGCTCGACGCTTTATAAATGGCCCGTCAAAAACGTCATGTCACAGCCAATATTAACTTTCCCCTCCAATACAATATGATATTATACTCGCAGCATACATGCTACCTATGAGGAAAAGTGGACCGGGTGATATTAAAATAATATCAGTTTTTCTGGAAAACTAACAAGTCATTAATTCAATTTAATTTTAAGCATTTAAAAGCTCTACAATAATCAGTTTATGATGGAAATTGCGTTGCAAGCTAAATAATAGTTTTTAGAATAATATCGTTTTTTTCCTGTTCTGGAAAATATACAGTTGTATATACATTTTTGACAATATGAGTTTTTACAGTGTTATATTAGCCAACGAAGTTTCTGCTGTATGTATTATTTAAATATTTTACATTGTAACTGTCATGTTTTGTATTTTTTTAATGTAAATACCTCACATAAGTCGATGCCCAACTGCCTGGAGGCGGTGGAACTATGCCACCCCCAAATGGGGTATTTTCTGAGGCTGGAGGGAGTGGGAAGGGGAAGAAGATGATAAGAATAAGGAGGGAAAGTATCTGGATATTATTATCTGGTCACCAAACACGTCTAAAGCCATTTCAAGCAACGTTTCGATTCTGAATAGTGGTCTTTCACCAGGGCGATACTATTGAGTATCTACCACTCTGGAATGTGCCGAAAATACACAATATATTATTTCATATTAATTAAATATTAAAAAAAAACACATACAAACGAAAGAAAATATAATTTACATGCCGGGATTTGAGCCCGTGACCTCTGGATTCGTAGCCGAGGACCTTAACCGCTCGGCCGTGGAGGTCGTCGCGTTACGCGTGCATCTACGGAGATCATCTGATATGAAATACTGTAAGCTTGTGGAATGCTATCCTTCTTTTTAAATCGACGCTTTTCATAGATTTTATCGTGACAATAATTTCCCGTGTACCCGGAGGACTTTCAATATTCGGTCCCTCATGTGGTGACTAGATACACGTACGTGCAATACAAATTAAACAAAATGTTAAGTTAATTGCGCAGTAACAGTAAACAGTGGAATGTCCCAGAAGATAGTCACCGAAAAATTTCACTTTTTGCAACAAAACTCTTGCACGGTTTGCGCATGGATAAAACTGTCAAACATGACTTGAATTGTGCCCTTTTTCTGGAGGCAAAAATAAAAAAAGACCGCGTCTTGCTGCAGAGATAAACCTGTCCGCGGGCGAAATGGATCATTACATGTGCGAAACGTTTTTTAGACGAATCGTTTGGTGCGGCTCGCTCGGTTCCACATGGCGCGTCGCGGGCTCATGGCCCATGTCAAACCTATTAAGCCACAATCACAGAGGGAGTCTTTTAACGCGATGCGATTTTCGCCGCTCTGATTTTGTAAGGCATCTGACAGGAGCGTGCCTGCGAGAATCGTAGCCCAACGATTTAGCTGAGAGATTTTTCTCTAGGCGGCTACTTTTTTCTCTCTTTTAAAAGAAAGGCAAGCATTCCGAATTCGGTCCAAACTGAGAACTTACCTTTTCAGACTCTCATATCTTTAAATTCATTAAAAGATATGAGAGTCTGAACATAATCTGTCTCGACGAATCACCTTTAGATATACAAATTTGAAACAAATCCTGTACTGTACGACAAATTCAGAAAGTCCGTTTTTTAATTTCGCTCCCATGCCCTAAATCGGAAAAAAAACATAATTTTAAGTTAATAAGTGTCTATCTGATGGGACCTGCCAGGTAAGTATGTTCCTGTATATTTTCTTATTTAAACTAGGAATTAATATGTAATGAAAAAAAAGATGTGTACAGCGCCCTTGAGGTGATTTTTCACAAAAACGGTGCTATACAAATCATCCAAATATTATTACTATTATTATTCCGGGTTAGGTTAGGTAACCTGACAATATTTGAAAAACTCCTACCACCATCATAATAGGCGAAAAATGTTGCTCGTGCAATGATGGAGGACTTAGCTAGTAGAGGAGTTGAACCTAATTCAATCCTCCATCTACATCAAATATCAGTAAGGCGCGTTTGTCCACTCGGCTACTAACTAAAAGCTCTAGAAGCTGAAGTTTGTCACATTTTACAGTTTGCTGCTAAGTTTAGCCTAAGCAACTGTGATACAAATTTCTAATGTGACAATCAAATAATATTATATCAAGGGTACCAATTCGATATCCATCCCATACCCAAGAAGATACCTTTAGTTACCTAACTTCTTTGATCTTTAATCAAAACATTACTAAATGGCTAATGAGTAAGAACCGCAAGGAAATTAGAGACCTCCTAAAATAGCACTTGAAATTCTTCACCATGAAAACATTGTGTAACAAATATCATCGTTTTTTTTAAATTATTCTACTTGTACTCACTGTCACTTACCTCACAACAGGTTATTATGACCTAGTGAGGTAGGTAATGTAAAAAAAAATGTAAGAAACTCCAAAACTCCAGTCTTAAATTTAGAAATATATTTTTACAACTTATCACAAAATACAAATTATATAACATTTCACTTTCGCTTGTAACCATCAAAAAAATTCATAGAAGCTAAGAGAAGTGTGGCAAATGCGCAATTGAGGGGAGGCAAATATTTAACTCTTATTCCAGATTTAAATTCATATAATTATTATATTTATATATATATTTAATTATTTTTAAAAGAATACCGCACAAGAGTCTCAACTGCTCCCAACCGTCTAGAACTAGTGAGAGTATGGCATCTCCAATTGGGGTATGTTGTGCGGCTGAAAGTAGTGGGGAAGGGAAGGAGATGGGCAAGGGGAAGGTTGGGAAGTATCTGGATATTCAGATCTGGTCACCAAACACGGTTAAACCCATTTTAAGCAAGTTTCGACTCTCAATGGTGGTCTTTCATCAGGGCGATACTTAGAGTATATGAAAATAGCAGCTGATTAATATCTAATAATAGAAAATAAGATCTGCACGGCGCTCTTGAGTTGATTTTTCACAAAAACGGCGCTATACAAATCATTCAAATATTATTATTATTTAAATATATATACAATTCAAGAAAACCAACTTGATATTTAAGCAATTCCCAAGACGGTAATTTACGTTACTTAATATCATTGATTTTTAATTCTCCGTAAACTCCACAATACTGGTCTTAAATTTTGAATTCATAGAAAGCTAAGAGAAATGGGACAAATACATATTTGAAAAGAGGTTAAATATTTAACGGATGAATGATTTTTTTATCGTTGTTTCAGATTTAAATCCATATAATTTATATATTTTTAAATGACAATCAGAACTTGTCCATTGGAAAATGTGTAAATACCTAAAATATTACGATAACGCTGGCGCATCATTTTGGGATCGGAAGAAAGTCTTTGAAATAAGTGGCAAAATCATTATAACTATATAGTGATGACTGAGCTTCTAGCAATAAGCAGCACTATCGCTCGTGTTTGTATTATTATATCTCGTATATATATATTGTATATCGACGCGTCACCCACTTGAAACCATCCCCATAATTACCACCCTTAATCGGACGTATTTATGCGGAAAGCGCCCAACCTACAATTTGCCAAAATCGAGTTTTACATGTTTGCCTATAAATAAATATGAGATTTATATCTGTTGAAAAAAAAACAACCTCCAAATGCAATAGACTTTTTGTAATTTATTTTTTTACTAACGCACATTGCAGATAATTGTCTTAAATTGAAGTTTAAAAACATTATTAAATGTAACATAATATAAGTTTTTTTTTTTTTTAAATAAACACATTGATAGATTATAAATTACCTGTTTATAATAATGGTCATAAAGAAAAAAAAACACAGATTTTCACTTTAAAAACCGATTATCCATATTGATGCTTTTTTATTGACATATTTTGAGAGCGCTGCTGTAGTCAGTTTTGATGAGTTTTGCCGGACTCGGCTAGACCTCGGCGTGACTAGGACTAGGGCTAGGGTATTTATACATCCATTCATACCACATGTCGACATAATGTTTTTTATTTATTCGTATAACCACTTTTTCGAAGTTTGTTGCAAACAAAAATATAGCATATAACCTAAAAAACCGTTGACTTATGTCCATTTATGTCGCATTTCAAAACGTTTGGGCGGAGTCAACGGAGACGCGGGACACGAAGAACATTCTTACAATACTTTAAAGCGGTGTGATAATTTGGAAAATTTTGCCGTCTCTTTCTTTCTCATGGTGTACGACGTAAAAACCAGAAGAAAGTGACTTATCCCAAATTTGTATAGGTTGGGTAAAAAGAATTAGCTCTCTCTCCATATATTGTTACTCCAAGCTTGCAATTCTAGTGGTACTTGTTATTTAAATAAAGATTGAACGTTTGCTCTAATCAAATGTTGTCATTTGGTTTATGCAAAAACCTACATAAGTTAACTCTAGCGAGAATGATGAAAGGCATGTCTCAACGCCGGACATTTTGCCTCCTTGTGAAAGGGGCTTTATCTAGTCATATAAGCCAGGCACGTTTCGGTCATGCGTCGACTAGTACGCTACCGCATCAGACTATTTTAATAGATATGCGAAGTTATTGAAACCAGTACAAGATTTTAATTCCCCCATATCGGATAGTGCTTCCTGTTCATGCTCCACAATCAAAAAAGGCGATGTTATTTTTAGTATAAAAATAAAACCTTGACAGTTGAACAAAGGGCAGGTAGTTTGATAATGCCTTCGTAAGGGAAAAGGCTGTCACGTCCCAGAAAAAAATATAGCAACGTCTCAAAATAAATCACGAATTTTAATAATAATAAAATCAAATACTGCAACATAGGACCTTTCAATAAGAACAAGAAACGTGCGCTATGATACCTCGATTATTGATTGTTATAAAGTTTATTATGTCATCTCTCTGATCCGAACACCAACTTGTCCCTCGTAATGTAAGCTGCCTTCGTACAATCACATACCTAGTCTTGTATGGATTCCCTCTCTTGCAATAATATTTATTTTCGTTAAAAGTTAATGCGATATTGAAGGATAAATGCCGATTTAAGCCGTTTAAAACTTCTTCTAATTCAAAAAGTTCAAATGGAAAGAGGTAAACGAATAGTCTATCGATACAAGTAAAAAGTTAGGTACGAATGTTCCTACAAAAAACTTTTATTAAAATTCATTGCTTTAATGTGTTCCTTATTGTGTATTTTTGTAAAAGGATCATTCTTCAGATATTCCTTAAATACAAGTGAAAACGACCCCAGTTTAAATATCAACCGCATATAAATGTCGGGCACGCGTTTGGAGTATATCCTGGCTGTTTACCGTTGTAGGAAGGATCAATGACATTCATTCTTCGGAGCACCTTCCGTTGAAACACAGGCAGAACAAACACAACATTCTTACCGGACATCTTCCACCTTCACGTCATTCGGATCTACGCCGTCAAATCCTACGATTCATTAAATTATATTTTTTTAATAATAAAAAAAAACAATTGGGATCTTATTTTTCGTGGCAACCTTTTAACTGTCGGAATATGTCAGCGTATAACCTACGCTGTAACTTTAGAACTATTACCATTTTAGTAGCGTGAAATAATATGTCCATTACCATTGGCGCAATACTCAATTTCCACTTAGAACCTACTGCCTATATTTTCCAATACCCAAGAGAGTTAGAGAGAGATGCAACAGCGGGTCACGGTCGGAAAATTGTACAAGGAAATAGGCTTTTCTTGCAGAATGAAAGAGAGAGAGATAAGTCGGTCGAGGTCGCGCGAAGCGGTCGGAAAAAAGTAGAAATGAAAATCGTAAAATGGTAGTAGCCAGTGGCGGCTCGTGACTTTTTAGTGTGCTAGAGTGGTAAGATTGATAAAAAACGTCGTCATTGATGTTGTTGTAGCCGAAAACATTTATTATTTTTTATCGAAATTTGAACTTTTTGTATGAAGATTTTTCAGAAATCCGTGCAGTGCACCACCAAAACTGAAAAATCCTGAAAATCTTCATACAAAAAATAAAAAGTTGAAAAAAAATAAAAATCATTTTCGGCTACAACACTTACAATATCGTATTTTTCAATCTTAGCACTGTAGCACACTAAAAACTCACGAGCCGCCACTACTAGTAGCTGTAGGGAAGATGGCTATTTTATATTATGCACTCGGGTCGAGGACAAGTTTAGTGCGGAATAAAATTATATTAGTGTGGCAGAAGAAAATTAAACGGTGGAAAGAGAGGATACAATGCTATATAGTGTGTAGAACTTAACAAAACTGAATCTCTCACAGATATTACACAATTTTGAAACAACAACGTGGGAAAGCAAACGTTTTAGGTTATGACATGGAAATTAAGTTAATAAAATACAGTAGCTTTGTTTGTTTGTAAGCCCGCACATAATCATCGAGAATAGTAGATTGTGAACTAAACGTCAGATTATTATGAAATTTTAACACGTATTATTATTTGAAGGTTTAGCATATGGAATTGTCAATAGTGACGCCAAACATATGTCATCCTACGAAAATATTGAGCGATGGATGATATTGAGGATATCAAAATATCTTGAAATTTAACATATCAATAAAAAGGCGCTCAATTATATTTGTTTTTAATATTGACAGTAATATCGATCACCAATGAAGCTTGGTGATATCAAAATGTGAAGAAAAACTAATTTGCCGTTTTTTTTTGTATTACATTAAATACACAAAATATTTTCCAAATCATCAGATAGTAGAAACACCTTCCTGTAAACAATAAGGGCCAATTAAATAATTACAGACCAATTAAGACGCTTCGATTTCTGACAGTCGAGCCAAAAAATAATTAAATGTCTAAAATGTAATGAATTAAACTTGAAATAATGATATTTGATGTATACAGCTTCCCGAGGTCAACCCGTCTTACAATAAAGTTCGTTCACTCGGTTTTCGACCCGCAAAACCGAAACGCGAGGTCACGAATTCGCCGAGCTAAAAATAAAAACATGAAAAGAAGAAATTCACGCCATAATCCCTCGGCAAGATTTTAATCCGGCGGCCGCTACTCACCGCCGCTTCAGCCCTTAGCCCGCAACGTCGAGTGGCGGCAGCCCTCTCCACCCTCGAGGGGCAGATAGCCAGGTGAGGGGGTGATCGCCGTCGCTTACCCTTCGATGACCCTTCACCGATGTATCAACGAGATCTCGCGAGCTCCCCAACTGTTGCATTCGGCATTTTATGAGGTGGAGGAAGTGGACCACTGAAGAGATAAGCCGGTGGAAGTGTGCCGAGGGCGTGTCCGTGTGCCCGAAGTGAGCTCGATTCCTTCTTACTTTTGGTGAAATTGATTGAAACATTTTCAAATAGCGAAATTGTTTCTTGAGAATATGGTCAATTTCATTGACTTGTCCGGGGCCTGGGAGTCGAGAGTACTTAACTATCTAACCATGTCGCCATTTCGCCGCAGGAATAGACAGAGAGGACAGGCCGCCATACAACTCCGTCTTGGCACACACTCCTTGCTTCATTCACATTCATACATCGTCTCATACATACTCTTCTGTTATTCTAACTCTTCACATGGCACGATTCAAGTATTTGATTAACTTGATCGTGCCGTGTCTTCCTTGGACGTCCCCGACTTCTTCCATTCACTTTCGCATTATTTATTCTTTTCACACTCCTTTCTTCGTTAATTCGTTCCACATGCCCAAACTATCTAAGCGTCCTTTTCTTGATCTCATCCATTACGCTTACATCAGCCTTGCATTCTTTCTGTATATCCACATTTTTAACACGGTCATACATAGTTTTACCGCACAATTTCCACAGCATTCAGTCTACTTTCATCCTTCCTCTGCCAGTTCCATGCCTCACTGCCATACATCAGGGCCGATAAAAGTACTTGATTGAGTACAAATTGGAAAAAGCTTTATTTCAAATCGATGTATAGATCGCACTTCTTGGAATTATCTGTTCAGTGGGGTGGATAGAGGTTTGTCGATTTGAAAAGATTCTTTCGGGTGGTATTGAGAAGATAAAAGATTTTATCGCTGTTCATGATGACGAGGCGATTTTTCAAATAATAGATGGGTAAGTGGCATTTTTTCTTCGAGTGACGACTTACTTATTATTTAGGTTTGGTTAGATTCAAGGTATGTGCAAAACGTCAAAAACGCGGGTGGTGAAGGAATTATTTGTAACCATGGATACATCAAGTTTTTACATCATATCATGACGTCAGGTGAGAATCCTGTCCTTGTTCTACAGGTATTTCAATGGAAGATGCTCCGAGGAACTTGCGTCATTGATCCCTTCGGCACCGGTGCATAGTCAGGAAACTCGCCAAACGCGCACCCAACATTTGTACACGGTCGACATTCAATACATGAGAGCGGGTCGCTTTTACGACTCGTTCTTATGTTCAACAGCTCGGCTATGGAACGATTTGCCGGCCTCTATGTTTCCTCTCTCCTTCAACATGGGTCTCTTCAAGACCCAAGTTCTCTCCTTCCTTTCCTCAAAAAGATCCTCCACACAGCATCACCAAAGATGACATAGGCCCTGTGGGAAATTATTTCCTTCAAGGCCTCCTGTGTGGAGTTATTGTAATATATATATCCATATATTTTTTTCTATTTTTTTTTCTGTGGTACCAAAATATATTTATATTTAAATGTATACAAATCGACCGTCGACGATTTGTAACCATGGAAACATAAAAACAGTTTGCGTTTATAAGACAACTAATAGCGTAAAAGCTTGAATGGAACCCTTGTCATTAGGTGTCCATAGTTACTAATAATTCCGTTACCTCACCGCTTGCACGACGCGTTAGGTAAAAATATCTTACAACTCTTTGATGGTCGTTATTTTAACATAACCTAACATATCGTAACGTAACCAACTGGTTGGACATTGTCTAATTTGATTTTATTTGTTTTATATTAGTTAATTATTTATTTAAGTTTACAAAATATCTAATTATTTCATTTCCTTTTTGACTTGATAATAACATTTTAATGATTTTAATAATACCAAATTTTTTACTTTATTCCACTATTTTTTTTATTTCCACATAAAATTATTTAATATCCCAGCCTATAAAACCGCTTACGGACAAAAAAGTTTTAAGTACAACGCCACTAAGCAATTCAATTCTCTGCCCAGCACCATCAGAAACATACAAACCAAAAGCTCCTTCAAAAGCAATATTATTACTCACCTCAAAAACCAAGTTTAATTTAGCTCTTAATATTTAGATTCTATATCTTTAAATTTGTCATTTGCTTTTATTACTTTTTTATTATGTATGTACTATATTTTCGTTATTAAAATGTTACTATGTGGCTAAAAAACCATTTTTGCAAATTACCATCCCTACACAGGGTTTTGCCTAGTGGTATGGGAATTTTACCAACTAATAAAAATGAATGTTCAAGTAAAATAAATAAATAAAATTAAAGACCTGACCGGTTTCACCTTATGACGGGCATCTTCAAACTGGTCCGTCAAAAGGTGAAAAAGATCAGGTCCTAAATAAAAGATAGTGGAATAAAGTAAAAAAATTGGTATTATTAAAATCATTGAAATGGAGTTCCACCACGAATTGACAGTTTCAAAATTAGAAATAATAACATTTTAATTTATATGCTACTTATTATTGTGATTTACATGTGTTTTAAATAGTTCTTACAGGCTATTTTGAATTTATTGATTGGCATAATTTTGATGGTTTCCGGCAGCGCATTATAAGATATCATCCCTTTATATAGTAAGCTATTCTGTGTGTTGGATTTATTCTTTTCTGGTAGTCTGATTTCTTTGCATGTCCAAGTATTATGTTTGTAAATATCCACATTGTAGATAATTTTGTCAGAAAAACATTTTGGTATCAGAAAAATATTTTAGTGCTAATGTTAAAAAAACCCAAAAGGGCTGAAATCAACACACCATTACACAAAATTGAAAAAAAAATGGTGCGAGTAACAAAACTATTGACATGCTATTAATAATAAGTTGGTTGATAAATAATAAAATAAATTAAAAACTTAACCTATGAAAAGAAAGGGTCGCCACGTACATTTTCTCTCAAGAAAATCAAACATCACAACAACGCACCACAATCACAAAAGATTAAAGGAAAAAACACAAAAACCAAACAATTTCATCACTCGGTCGATAAGAAATCGAACAGAGCACCGGAGTTCTTAATTCGAAACACTTTATAACAATTTCCCGCTAAAAGCACAAAAAAATCCACTGACGAAAATGATAACTGTTTTACGAAACGCAATTCGACCAAAAACGACGTCGATTCCGTAAGACGTTTCGACGGGCACTAACCCACAACCAAGTCAAGAATCAAGTAAAGCGAAGTAAAAATCTTTTGATTCATACAGAATATAAAACAAAGGAGAGTTCACTGCCGTAACGGAGCAAGTCTGATAAAATAAACATTCGCGATAGATGGATGATAATAATAAACAGTTCTGATGACAGCTAAACAACATTAATTACCTTTGCAAATTTATTTATTTATATTTAAAAATGAGTTAAGATCTTCAGTTCATCGCTTCGGTTCCGTTTAATTGCATCAAGTTTATATATATAGTATTATATCCTTAAATTTATTAAAAGAATCTCAACATAATCTGTCTCTCGACGAATCACCTTTAGATATTCAAGTTTTAACCAAATCCTGTACTGTGCGACAAATTCAGAAAGTCCATTTTTTTTATTTCGCTTCCATGCCCTAAATCGGAAAAAAAAATCATAATTATGATTTTAAGTTAACAAGTGTGTCTATCTGATGGGACCTCCCAGGTAAGTATGTTCCTGTAAATTTTCTTATTTTAACTAGGAATTAATATGTAATAATAGAAAATAAGATCTGCACAGCGCCCTTGAGGTGATTTTTCACAAAAACGGCGCTATACATATCGTCCAAATATTATTATTATTATTTAGGAGAATTCGAAACTAAAATTTTAATTATAATTTTTTTTTTTTAAGACAAACATTCTGGGTTACGAAAAACCTGTCAATTTTCGATAAACTCCTACTACCATCATAATAAGTGGAAAATGTCGCATGTGCAATGTGATGGAGGACTTGACTAGCATAGGAATTGAACCCACGACGCGCGGGTGGGAATCCGACGCGTTTGTCCACTCAGCTACTAACCGGTCGTATAAATAGATGAATATTCGTTGGAAAAAAAGAAAATAAAGCTCAACAAAGAGGCAAGCAGATGACATGTATTCACTCTAATATTAAGTAGACATAAAAACAAAGCGGCCATAAACGTATGAACAAGATCCCGATTGCCCATCATGTCGTCTTTGGCAAATTTAAGGCGAAAAAAAATACTCACCGACCGCTGCTAATGTGCAAATGAAATTTACGGATCCCGCCTCACGCATGGATATGTATTTAATAATAAAATGCTGGAAATCTCAATCCGTGCAGTCTTCGTGTTGAATTTGCGTCGTTTTCTCAGAAATAAAGCGCTTCGGGAAAATCTCAAAAGAAGTGAAGGAAAAATAAACTGTAAATAGATGTGCCATTCCGGTTCAATCACTCCGAGTGCAACTTAAAGGAGTCGTGGCGAAGAAAATATCTGTTGTTTGCAACGGAAGTCGTCTTCATCAATCAAGGTGAATAATGAGCATTGGAAACATGAATGTGTTCCTTGTTTTTTCCTGCTAAAATGTAACATCTATACACTGTAGGTAGGAATAAATACCAAGTATCAGACCTTTGTTTTTAAATAGAAATAATTACTAACGCAACGTGTACACTAGGGACATTAATTTTGGACACTGATAAAATATTATATTCCACGTTGAGTTATCATTTATCAATTCTACGGGAAAATTAACTTGAATATTCAAACGACAGTATGACCTTTTTATACAGAGGGAGACAGAGAAAAGGCTGACAAATCCCAATTAATTTTGTTGCCGGAAAGGCAAAAGAGCTGAAGCGCCATTCTAAGAAGTTTACACCAGAGCACTTTAAAGTATTTTTTTTCTTTTACAATAATATTCATAAGTCTTCAGTACCTGGTTGGATTATGAAAAAAAAAGTTAACTCAGGTAACTCAGTGCTCTCACTGAGTTACTTGAAGCGACAAAAAGCTAAAAAAAAACATAAAAAACTTGTGTCACTTGAGTCAAGCCTTCTCCCAAACGGTGAATATATTTTAGATGGCTGAAGTGCCACAAAAATCTTCAGAATCAAACGAGTCGGAGCAATCGATGCAGAAAAGAAACCTGATCAAAACTACACATTTAACTCATTTTTAAACAATGTGCCGCTTAAGCCTTTTTGCCTTTCGATCGACCACATCGAGAATGATGTAAAACCAAGTATGGCAATTTGATGATTAGTAAACAACCGTATGTTTTTTAATCATATTTGTAGAATCTACTGTATGTACATTTAATCTAGTTTATTAACTATCTCTATATTTAAAAATGAATGTTCGTCTGTCTGATCTCGTTTTTTTTTTTAATAAAACACATTTTATTCACAGTCCTCCTCACTAGGAATTCCTGTTCCGAGCCAGACTGCAGTTTGCTACGTTGGTGTCACTGGTTCTACGTTGACTTCATAATCTTTATAATTTCCTCGTCTCCGTGGTTATTTATCCACATTTTTATGTTGCTCTTGAACATTGCATCACCGTGGCATCTCTAACTAATTCTCTATCTAATTACTGGACCGATTTTGCTTAGAATAAAACATTTTCTTATTGGTGACGGGAAGGCTTAGAGAGTAGTTTGAATTAAATCCAATGTGTAAAACTCTTGCTATATTTTTTTAAAATTAGTATGAAACCCGCAATGTTGTATTGAGATTAGCCATAGATATACCGCTCTCTGACATATTATATATTCCACGAAAGTAGGTAGGTGGTAGAAGATTTACAAAATGGAAAAAAAATAAGGTAAGTTTTGTTTTTTTTTTCAATGAATGAATGAATGAAGGTTTATTTGGGAAGAATGTTTTCAAAATAATAAACGCAATTAGCTACCAACTTAAGTTTTTTTTTTAAATTATAATAACAAAAAAATAATTTTTCTTTGTTATAGAGATCAATTAAATATTAATACTACTGTAAATGAGTAAAAATATTTTCAAAATGGAAAACACATTTTTTTATGAATACATTTTGAGAATGAAATAAAATTTACGAATTGATGTTTCTTTGTTCATAGATAGTGATAGTTATCAAAATGCATTACTTTCGATGTCAAATTAATTATGGCACCAAAAATAAAAGCTATTGGTCGATCTACAAGTCAGGCAAGAAAGATAAAGGCATCACGAGCTTCAGAAACAGTGGAGCAAAGGGAAAAAAAACTTGAAACCGATCGAGTTAAAACATCTCAAGCCCGTTCTTCTGAGACAGACGAGGAGGAAAGAATGAAAAAAAAATAGAGATTCTTTGTGTTTTTTTTTCATTTCAAATCCGATTCGCAGTGGAAAATGAAGACGTTATAATTCGAATGGCATATTTTTCGTAACCATTTGGGGTATTTTAAATCAATGATAGGTATACTAAATAATACATTTTTCAAAACACATTGCAAAACGCAAAATTGAAAGCTAGGTGGCATAATCGAGTTATTCATTTCGATGTGGATTTTTGTTTTGAATATCATTGAAATGTTTTTTTTTTTTTCTAATTTCATTCTAGATACTGCCAAGTTAGATGGACTTTGTCTAATTTGATTCTCCCACTGTCGAGGGGGGTGTAAAAATGAGAGCCCGAACGAAGATATCACAATTTCATCATCATAATATTATTCAACATCGTCTTGTGTATATCGACAAATGATTTTCATAATTAATTTATTAATCATCGTACCAGACCAAGGCCTTTCTCTCCCGATATAAATAAATATAAGGTCATATAATCTGAGTTTTATTTACTCAATTCGTCATTTTATGAAGTGCCAGCACCGTTTTACTACAGTATTCTCAAAGAAAGCACTAAAATGTTTTAATGCGATCGCTGGATTATTTTCTCCGGAACCCACAACTTGTTATTTACGACGAGATGGAAAATCCCCGGAGTTGCTAGGGAGAAAAGAGAGAAACCTTAGAAAACAAACAAACAGACGGTTTTTACTAGTGAGTTAGAAAAATAAATGTTCATTAAAGAGGTTAAAACGATTTTAATCAATAATATAATATGGAAAAGAAATGAAAAAATAACTTTGTATAAGACCACGGATAATGTTTTAATTTTTATGACCCACCGGTTTCGCTTAGCCTAAGCATCATAAGGGTACAAAATTAAACTGAACAAAAAATACAAAGTTATATATACATACAGAGAGAGTACAAAATATAAAATAAAACAACAGAAAAATGAGAAAATAATAGAATAAGATTTAAATTATAACAAAGAAACGGAGAGAAAGAGACAGATAATATGAATCGAAAGAGGCAAAACGTCAACTGAGAAGGTGGTTAAAGAATAATGATAGGTTTTATGAGTTTACAGGAAATATACTTAATACGAGGCCTGTTCAAAAGAAAAGGTGAGTTTTGAATTTTCTCGGGCTGTGTACATTTGATTATCGTTTTTTTTGTTATGTTGGTACACATATGTTTATCATATGTTAGCATTATCAGCCATTTTGGATTAGTGGTTTGTTTTTGACAACTGGAAAGGTTAGTCATGTTTTTGTGTGTTCTTCAATTTTTTACTTTTTGAAAAAAATGGATCAATGAATAAAATCCATGATTTGTTTTTCCACAACTCCATGACGCTCATCGTCATTAACATCTTCTCGGCCTTCTGTAAAGCGCTAAGGGAGGAGAAGGTTGGGAAGTACCTGCCTATTTAGATCTGGTCACCAAACACGGCTTAAGCCTGTTCAAGCAACGTTTCAATTTTGAATGGTGGTCATTCGCCAGGGCCATACACTCTGGAACGTGGCGCAAGAATACTTTATTTTATTTTATATCAATAAAATATTTTATAAAATATAATTAAATTAAATTATTTGCGCACGCCGGGTTCGATCCCGCGACCTGTGGATTCGTAGTCGAGCGTCTTACCACTCGACCATGCACATACATAAAAATAACTTTCTAGCTCTCATTGTTTGCAACTACAAAAAGCCTATTATAAAAATAAAAAAATATAGTTTTTTTTTTCATTTGAATATTTTACTCATCGTAATGATCTGGTTAAAACTAACTCGCAGGCAATTCATCTTCGCAAGTCGGCGAGATTGGTAGTATTGAGTTGTCAGGTTGAAGATTATCAAAATATTTACTGCCCATCCGGCATTCTGGATAATTGTTTATAAGATACTATTATTGTTATTGTGAAAGGAGCCGGATTTAAGAGTTCCGAGTATTGCAAGCAACGTATGAGTGTTTGTGGGAAGGTACTTACGCTGCATTACGTAACAATGATACGACGTTTTTCACGGTTTTGTTCTATTTATGGGATTTAAGAAATTGTTACTATATTTCCCTCTATTGGAGATCAATTTTATAAGAGAAAAATATTATTTTGTAGAAATATTATTAAGCATTTTTTATATTTTAAAAACTCCTACTGACGTATTTATAAGCGTAAAATGTTGCTTGTGCAATGATGGAACTAGCCCCAGACGAATCGAACTACGCCTAGGACGCCGAAGGATTTTTCCACTCAGCTACTAACCGGTTACTAAGACATCAATATTAAGATGTAACGATGGCGCCCAACGTTGGGCTATATAAAGCAAAACAAAAAATGTATTAAAAATAAATCTAATAAAAACATTTTCAGAATCGAATAAGTTTGTGTCCTATTGGAGATGAATAAAAATGAACGAATATAATGACATCTCAACGGCGGGAAAATTGAAAAAAATATGTGAACACAATCCGCTAAAAACATAAGCTAGTTGGCAATCTATTTCGAAATAATCGATGATTATTGTTTAAAATTTAATCAAACGCATTCCTTTTGCTACACTTGTAAAGTTAGTTCGATTGTAGCACCATTGGTGGTGTTAATATACTTGTTGGATTAAACTTGGTATTCTGCCCTATTGGATACGTATTTGAAAGGAAAGAAATGTAATTTTATCAAAATATTGTGATATATTTTAAAAGCTTTGAAGAAATGCATGTGAATATGTTGTTGTTCGCACATAACCAATTCAAATTGCAACCTCAAGAATCAAATGTGTATTGATATACCAGGTCAAGAGGGAAACAAGTTCGAAAAACGACATTTCGAGTTATTACTACTATGTCCATTATTGAATTCATCTCACCGAGATCTACATACCTACGTAAAAATATAAAATAATGTTGTAGAGATACGCAGAATTTTCGTGATGAAATTATTACTACAGATGCTGGTTAAAGAGGGTAAGTTGATATGACTAAATAAAAAAAGTGTATTATTACTATTTATCCCTTCCATCAAAACTTTAAAACGTAAATATATCTTATCATCACCCATTTGGACTTATTTCTGTCTTGATATGATGTATCGATATATATTAATAGTATTATTTTCCCGTTTTCAATTTAATATCTCATTTTCCACAGTAGAATTCCCATTATGTTACCGATACACAAACCTTAAGAATACCGTCAAACGATCACTTCAGTTGATAATGTCGCGCTAAGATCAAGAGTGGCAGTCAACAGTCAACAGTCTACGGTTAATGGGGAACTTGTTGACAGCTATGTCAACCCCTTTTAATAAATGGAGAGAAAGTAGACGTTTCAGTTACCAAATTCGTATCTAAGTGAGGAAAATGCTTCGCTATTACTTTGATAACATCTCAATGTAAATAAGGCGGATTCCTTTCAGGCAAGACGAAATGACATTTACGTGGTTGGTGGAAAACAACATGTTGAAATAATTTTTGAAAATAAAACATATTGGTGGGAAAATAAAGCTTTTTAAAAATGTTTATATGAGGAAAAGGACAGGTTTAATATTAGAGCTATATTTTTTTTTAATAATAACAGCACGTTATTTCTAAATCATAATTTCTATAAAAGAAAGTATCATCCATTCTGAAGACATAATATGACATATATCAAAATATTATTGAATTAGTCCTGTTTTAACGATAGGAAAAAAATCTTATATATCTGGACAAACGCGATCTATCTTGACGCGTTTTCGCAAAAAAGTGGATTTGAAACCAAATAAATTATGAATAGTCGAAGACATTTAATGCTTGCTTACGTTGTTTAAAGGAAGAAAGGTGCTTTCAAAAAGTAGAAACAAAGGTATGTTATCAATAATACGAAACAATACATCGGCCATAGGCGCAATGAGTGCACTGTCGACATCTTTAGAGTGACAAAAATCATAAACAGGTACAGCAAAAATGGCAACACCAAATATAATATAGAGTATGTAGACTATACAGATCCGGATAAAGAATGGCACTACCTATAATTGTTTAGGCTTTAAAAACGTATTTATAAAAAAAAAATACCAACCAATTTTCGTTGCTATTTTATTAATTTTAAATTAATCCCTATTTTATTTTTGTTAAAATCGATAGATTTAAACATTTTCGTGTTATGCGATTACTCAGAGCTCATTATTCGCGATGCCTGTATTCATAATTAACGTTCGTAGATCCGCATGCACTAATTGTTAAGTATTAAACAGAGTAAACGAGACATTTCAATGCAACGCCCTTCCTAGGTGAAAATTAATAGTGTAGACGTCATTCCATATCGAGTACTAGCTAAGATATCTTTGTGCAAAAACGTGCGTAGGTGTAGCCCTTTAGATACGGTTACATTGCTTTGTTAAATTTCATTAAATCTGATAGGTTTCGGTAAACCTACACCTTCGTGATAAAGGGGGAAGGGTAAACCCCAGGTAAAAAGAGTTGAAAGTTCTTCAACCCTTAAGCAAACTTAATTGAATATAAGCTAGCGACCAGGCAAACAGTGAAAACACACCCCTTAAAGCAGTAACCCCCTAATAGTGGGACGAATAATCCAACAGGATAAGAAACATTACATGAAATGAAAAGTTTGATACACCCAGGTAAATACAACAATGACGTTGGGAATAACATAATTTAAAGCCAACAAAAGAAAATATTTTATTTCATTGCTTATCGGCCTTGCCTATGTTTACTTTCATATTAATGTCATTCGGGTGACATTAGACACCCCTTTCCTCGATTTATACAAATTTTGGGGAGTTTTTTTTAAAATTTTATGAAAACAAAATTGGCGAGGGTCAAGTTGAAATCCTTGTGGTGCTCCTTTTGAGTAACGACTTGACTGTCAAAAAAAAATCTGTAGCTGAAACATTGTTGATTTCAATTGAAATGGTTGGAAAAATATTTGAATTATGAAAAAATTCTCACATGGCGAGATCTGGTGGTATCCTAGATAGTCTTGGCACACTGACTTTCCGACGAGAGGTCCAATTTTGAGGGGTAAACTCTTCGCGAGGTCGGGGTGATTAGGATGTTTTTAGCGACACGAGTCTGGCGTGTGTCAGGGTGCGCTCGGCCGGGCCGACTGGCTGTGCTGGGAGGGCTGTGGACTGGGCCGCCGGGGAGGGGGAACACCCGGCAGCGCCGCGACGGCTGCGTGCGCACAGGGACGGAGTGGAAATAGGGTCCTAATGTAGCCAGAAAGTAAGAGCCTTCATAAAATGGAATGTCAATTTCTCAACGGCCAATAGTATTGGGTTGTTTAACTTTTAGGGTATTAAGTGTTGAACTTCGTCCTCCTTCTTAAGCCAACGTTTCGGAAAGTATTGCAGAGTTCATCATTAGAGATGTATCCCGTGTTTTCCGTGTTACACTACCTCTTCCTTGTTGATCTAACGTTTCGGAAAACCTTGCAGTGTCTATTATAAGAACAAATTAAAACGGCAACCTTAACATCATTTCACAGCACTGCTCTTCTTAAAGACATGATGGACATCGACAGAAAAATAAATTACACGGGGCAGTAAATATTGATGAATTTGATCACCAAACAAACCCCTCGATGTCGTTGGCAAACATGTAAAAAAAGGCATAGCAATTGTGTCAATTCATCTAAAACCTTTGTATTGCTGTATTTCTAAAGATCTAATTTAAAAAAATATATATAAAAATCAAACACTAATAATGCAGTGAAAGAGAATCTAAATAAATCAATGAAGAGTCTAAACTTGATGCGCTTGCTTTTAATTATACTTTACCAGATCAAGGGCTATGTGAGTAAAGGCAAGAACTATACGCCCCTGATAATTAAATCCTTACCCAAGCAATATTGTTACCTCTAGCAACCTAGCAGGCTGTCTCGCATGCCCCCCTGCTTTAGTCCAGGAGCGGCCGCGCCCCCGCCCGTCGTAGTACAGCCAGCGGGTGTGCACGCCCGCCGCCGCCGCCGCCCCCTGACACTTGTAGCCGAACATTACCTAGCACAACTGCTGCAGGTATCAAGGCTCAACTGGTATGAGCACTAAACTCTCAGCCAGCTTAAGTCATGTTCCAAGTAAGACCTAATAGTCTAACATACAGCTTTCGTAAACATACTAAATAACTTCATGATATACTAGTCGTTGTTATCGAGATAATGGTATCTCAACATAGAGATTTTATGAGTTTTTGGATGATGTTTGGTATGAGGTAGTATAACTTAGCACGATTGCTGCAGGTATTAAGGCTCAATTGGTATGAGCACTAAACTCTCAGCCAGCTTAAGTCATGTCGTCGTGTGCCAAGAAAAACTGAATAGCTCACCAGGCTAAGCAGGCAGCTTTTGTACGCATCCTAAATAGTTTCACGATGTCGTGATACTAGTACCCTAGTAACGAGATAATGGTATCAAGGCAATGATCGCTTATGCGAGAAATTACATGGGTATCTTCCCATCAGTTGATGGATGTTTGGTATGGAAAGCTTACCTAGAAAAACTGGTACAGACTTAATTCTACCACATAAAATGTTGGTAGTAAAACTGACAGACCCGACATGCAGATTATGCAAACGACAGCCGTGAAGTATTCATCACCACGCTTGTAAATACATAACCTGAAAACAGAGCCTTTAGGATGACCCTTGGCCAGGACAAGGCATATCAGTAAGAACTTGGAAACAGAGGAGCCACCAAGAAATACATTATGAACAACATTCTGGTGTAAGTGGATAGATGCTGGAAGAGAAGGATTGCTGGGAACAAAAACCAACGGATCTTTCAAATGTAAAACCCGTAATATTGAAGGCTTTCCACAAAAGCGGTATAGGCAACGAAAGAAGAGAAATTCTAAGCAATTGATGTGTGATCCAAGGCTTTACTAGAATGAGAGTGTGTTTCGAGAACTGGGATCGTCTCGGAGGTATGTTACCAGAGTAGTAGGAAACAAGATGAGAAGCACATTTGGTGCTTGTAGAACGAGGTGGCAAGTTTCTTAAGAATAAAAAAATCTGGACGATAGCATAAATAGTATGTCTCGTCTAATCAATAATATACCATAGTAGGTACCTGATATATTGCTATACTTGGTGATGAGATTAGAGGGTGTAAAAATACGTAGATACTACATACACAGGTAGATATTCTCCACGTAAACGATAAAAAAACATATTTCAATGGAGTTGAACAGAGCGGAAACATGAGATACACGTAGCACGAAACTTTGGATAGGAAGCGCATGCTATGCTTTCAGTGTAAAGTGTACGGGTTCACTAGATAAGCCCTCCATCATGAAACACTCGAATGAAATTAAACGCGTCGGTTTAATCTAGGACACAATGAAAAATATCACCATATTTATTTATTTTTTACACACAATGCATAACTATCCCAAATATGGCAAAGACCAGGACGCATAGCTATATAGTTGATGGCAAGGTACTGATAATGCCATGGTCTAGTTCACACAAGAAGCAGACTGATAAATATGGGGTAACTTTTGGTATAAAATGTCCAATCTTTTGTAAAATATATGAATGCTCCCTATGTTTACAATGAACGGTGTACTGTTCTGTACAAAGACTAACTACGCCGTTGGATAATGTATGAAAGCTCGTCCATTTGTTAGGAAGCGGAAGGATGATAAAGTTCTTTCAGGATTTTTCACGAGTTTGTTCAATCTGAAAATGAAAATTCATTCGTAAAATGATCGCATTTATGTTTTGTTAATTGACATTAAAGCATCTCCAAAACACAAAAAAAACCGAATAACAGTTAAAACAGGAAATCAAATACCATGATCCAATGGGTTCCCCGGTGGAAATGTATTAGAAGGAAACGGTGGGCATACTGCCTAGAAGAAGATTGAAACAGAATGAGAAAGCATCGGAACTAGAGAAGAATGTATATGGGGATAAGAGGAGGTGGAGAGCACTTGTGGAAGTGGCCAGGTCCTTGTCCTGGGATGTAGCACTAATAAGCAGGCTTTGGGTACAGCCTTCGTTATGCCACTAAAACACCTGAACTCCTGACCTGTGGAAAATATGAACAATTCTCTAAAACTTCAACGCACGATGATGAATAATGACTGATTTCCGAGAACCTTGTTTTGCAGAGCTTTGGTAAATAAACAAAGAACATCAAAATAACAGATGTAAATCAGTTCAACAACGTCATAATACCTTTGATCTGGATTGCGTAGGACTTACGCGGAACAATCTTCGATTTCAGGTCAAATATAATAATGTGGTGGTTTGGTCATAAAGATGCTATTTTTCTACCAACACAAAACTATTCACAAAAATAGTATAGCGGCAATCGAATAGTTGTATAATTCTTGTTAAAAAAAACTGTAACTAAGTAACTAACATTTACAGTTGATTTTCACTAGAAGTGTATTTGTTACCGCGATTATTGTAAGTTGTTAAGAGTACGACTCTGTTGACACTAAATGATTAGTATTCAAATTTCAGGCACCATTGTAGTAAACGTCACTTAATAAATAATTCAAAACGATTTCTTCTTCAATACACTTACTAGTCATGTAATATTCAATTGAAACCCCTTTCTCCGTCTATCCGCTATACACCATAAAACAACCTTAGCCTCGCTTTCTTAAACATATTCATTAGGGCCTTTATTTTTAGATCTCCTTAAATAGTCGGAATAGCAGACGAGCATTAATTTGGATAATCATTGTGAATCCTACGCCTTGCTTACCTACATAATAACAAGCATTATTGAAAATGGAAAACGATTATTACAAAAACACGGAAAAAGGCTTTTGCGCATTTTCATTACAACCGTTCAGTTCAACTAACTCATGGCCAATAAGTAGCCTCCACAAATGTTTCTAGAAACCATAGATCTTTCAGAATACGAGTTGATATTTATCACAAGGATTTCATAACAGGACAAAAAAAAATGATAAAAAATATGTATATAGAAATAGTAGGTACCTTCCTAGGAGGCGTGCCTTAAATTGTAGTAATTATCATGAAATAATCTCTTTTTGGGTTATAGCATCATTCAGGTTAATTAAGTGCTTTAGTAAATTTTTTTTTAAAGGCCTGTGAATTGGACAGTGCTGCTTATGTTTTAATGGTGGCAACAATTATAACTTTTAACGAATCGAAAAAGTGGTTAGTTGGTTAATTATTGGGTATCACTTTACTGGGTAATTATTTTCGGAAAATCGTGTACTTGCAAAGAAATATTATGACGAGTGAGTTCACTTCACCGAAAAATACGAACTTGAGGCAGATAAAATAGTCCTTCGGATGAAAATGTAACATGAGGTTTAAAAAAACAATAAATTCGGACACGAGTTTTAAAATGAGCAAAATTTGATATTATTTAATCCATAGCGTTTTTACACTTTCTTATCCCTAAAAATATATAGGTGGTATCACTGAAGAGATAAACCGAAAGAAGTGTTTCTTGTTTTTTTTTTTAATTTTGAAACTGTGCAATCGTGGTGGAACTCCATTTTGATGATTGATCATACCTAATTTTTAACCTTATTCCACTATTTTTAATTATATTTTAATATTATGAAAAAGTGAAATAAAGTTAAAAATTTGGTATTATTAAATCATCGAAAGAAGTGGGTTATGGGCGTGTCTGTGAGTCCAATGTAAGGTCGCTCTTATCTTACTCGGAGTGGAATCGATCAAACATTTTCAAATACCAAATTTCTTTCTTGACATTTTTTTCATTCTTGTCTATTTTTTTCTTTTTTAACAGACAGTCAATTTCATGTTCCTGTCTTGGACTTATGAGTCAAAAATTCTTATTTAAATTAGTAAAATTATATTTCTTTCAAATTGGTAAAGGTCACATATCAAGGAATTTTCTGTTCAGTGGGTGATATACATAATAAATAAAACCATTTTTGTAAATTTTATTTTTATTGAAAAAATTATGACAAAACAATGAAAAAGTAATACTTCAAAGTTGTCCCATGTGAAGCAACAGACTTACAGAGAACTAACACATTTCGTGTGTTGATTGTAAAACCTTAAAAACATCAAATCAAGAAACACGTTTTACGTGACTTTTATCTTAAAAAAAACCGAAATCTTTTTTTTTTTGTGAAAAAATACTATTGGTATGCTCAAGACAACGCATTAGTTGATTAACTGTAATTTCTAATGAAAAAAACATATTTTCCACGAAAGCTATTGTTTATTCATGTCGGTACAAAGTGTACGAATTTGCCAGAAAGAGGCCATAGAACAGCGTATCAAAGCCCGTGTCGTTGCATTCAACTTAAGTCATTACGAAAGTTTGAGCCCAAATAAAAGATTACAAAGCTATATCACTTTACACAGGGACAAACACAAGAGGCTCGCTGCAAAGGGAAAAGACATAGAATTTCCTTTATAACGAGCAGCCAAACAGCCACAAAGGCAGAGTTATGGTAACGATTAGAGGTACCGCGGAGAGTCGCCTTTTCTGTACAAAACACTGTTGTTTTAGAAGCTGTTTTCTTCAAAATCCCAGAACACACCACCCCCCAGTAACGTATTAAAGATAGCTTTCGAAATTATTCGCTGGAGTAGTTTCAATTCAGTAATAGTTACAAAACTTTGTGATGCGACATTATACTCGTTCGTAAAATAAAATACGGCAACATTGTTTTTACACAAGTATTTACTAATCTTTGTTGGTGACGACCGGTTTCGTTTTGACCAAAGCTTGGCCCGGGCTCAATAAGTTGCGGTATTATTATATTGCGCAATCACAAATAAAAACACAGTAACTTTGCGTTTTACGCGACTAAATATAATTATGTACATATATTATTTATTTCTTTCAATACTTTGTTTTTTGTATTTTTGTAGAAAGTAATCACTTTGTGGTTTGCCATATTGAATGAAAATAAAATAATAACTTTGTATAAGACCATTTTATTTTTATTTTTATGACCAACCGGTTTTTCACTTAGCCTTGGCATCATCAGGTTTCAAAATTAAACTAAACAAAACATACATAATACGTTTTGCCACTTTCATTTCATTTTATCTGTCTCTTTCTCTATGTTATATTATAATTATCTCCTGTATTATAATTAAAATGTTATTCTTTTGTTTTCTTACTGTTCTCTTATTTTATATTGTGTTCTCCCTCTGTATGTGTGAGTATATATATCCACACACTATTATTTTTGTTTAGTTTAATTTTGAACCCTGATGATGCTTAGGCTAAGCGAAACCGGTCGGTCATAAAAATAAAAAAATTGTGGTCTTATACAAAGTAATTATTTAATTTTCATTAAATATTATATTCTCGTGCTGGCCGTGTTTCGCTTTCACTGAAGCTTTATCAAGGCTTAATGGATAATATAGATAAATTTAAATTAAAGGTTTAAAAAACAAGCAAGTTCTCATTAATTTAAATCAAATCAACAAGTTTTCAAAGATGGCTTTTTTGAAAACGAGACCATTCAACTATTTAAGTTCGAAATTCAAAATGAACGACACGCCAATCCGCACGGTGGAAAAACGTCTGGCCATAATTGAATCGCTGTCCAGCGTGTTTGGTTTCAACACCTACACAGACCGCTGGACATTGGGCCTGGCTTCCATCAGCACCCTGACTATTCTGGCGGTGTCTCTGGTCGTGGACTTCAAGAGGGCTGCCACCATGATAGACAACAGGGCCCACGAGCGGGTGAAAGATATAGTGGAGTCGCTGGTGTTCATTGCCACGCAGGGGATCTGCCTGCTGAGATTGAACAAGCTTATATGGTAAAGTATTAGTTCTTGATAACAAACAACCATTAATTGACATAAATTAATAGATAGTGGGTGTTTCAATTGGAAGTAATAATAATAATATTTGGATGACTTGTATAGCGCCGTTTTTGTGAAAAATCACCTTAAGGGTCAGCACCCAAAATAAACACTTTTTGGCTTTCTAATACAAGCAATACTACAAATAATTTAACTGTTAATTATATACAGGTAGTAAGATAAATATCTAAGGTTTCCAGTGAATACAATTTTTAAACAGTAATCCTTTAAATTCTATTTGAAATGCATACTAGAATTTGAGGTAAAACGTTAAAAAATGCCTTCCCTGGTTATCAAACTGCACATTTTACTGATATTTTGGTACGTTTTTCATAGAATTAAAAATATTTCAGTTGAAAATTTTCATTCACTGGAAACCTTAGATATTTTCCTAACTATTCGTGTAGAATTTACAAATGAATCATTTGTAGTATTGCTTGTATTAGAAAGCTACAAAATGACGTTTAGGGCCAATTTTGAGTGCTGAGGCTTAAGGGAGCTGTACAGATCTTATTTTCTATTACTACATATTAATTCCTAGTTTAAATAAGAAAATATACAGGAACATACTTACCTAGCAGGTCCTATCAGATAGACACACTTATTAACTTAAAATTATAATTATGATTTTTTTTCCGATTTAGGGCATGGGAGTGAAATAAAAAAATGGACTTTCTGAATTCGTCGTAGAGTACAGGATTTTGTTAAAATTTGTATATCTAAAGGTGATGCGTCAGAGACGAAGAAGTAGTTATGCAGAAAGCGTTCACACCTAAAAAAATGAAACTGACGAAAAATGAAAATATGACGATAAAAAAACATTAATATGTGTAACCGGCATTCTTAAAGTGAACATTAGTATTTTTTGTTTTTGTTTATGAGCATTATTACAAATAGGTATATAATCTATCAGTGTGTTTATTAAAAAAAAAAAACTAATGTTATCGTATATTTTATAAT
The DNA here is from genome assembly GCA_022651775.1 of Drusus annulatus. NCBI lineage: Eukaryota > Metazoa > Arthropoda > Insecta > Trichoptera > Limnephilidae > Drusus > Drusus annulatus. The sequence continues at coordinate 1,347,261 of JAGWCC010000231.1, forward strand.
GTTTTTAAATTTCAATTTAAGTCAAATATCTGCAATGTGCGTTAGTAAAACAAACCATTACCAAAAATGTATTGCATTTGGAGCTTGGATGTTTTCAGCAGACATAAATCTCGTATTTATCTATAGGAAAACAAGTAAAACTCGATTTTGGAAAATTGTGGGTTGGACGCTTTATGCATAACTATGTCCACTTGAAGATTATAATTACGATTTAAACGCCCCCAAAAATCAAACGTGTAATTTTGACATATGGATACAATATCTTATTCTACACCACATTAGAAGTTAAATTCAAGGAAATACATTTTTCATAAATATTTATTTTATTATTTTATGTTGTTGTTTATTGTTTACCTTAGTGAAAAGCTTTTACAAATATTAAACGATATCGTAAAAAGAAGAACAACGAAGCGAATTATTTCAATCCAAAAATGCATCAAATGCGTTTCCAAAACCAACATATTGCTTTCGGAGAGGTAATTAAAAACAAAAGAAAATGCCAAACAAAAGCGCGTAGGTTCAGAAAGGAATAGAAGAAAAACGATAGGTTTCTACGAGGAGAATAGGAAAACGATATTTTAAAATCCTTATTAACTACAGGTACAAAGAAGATAACAGGATGGTCATCAGGAAGCTGGTGGTTGACTTTTGCGAGTGGAACACAGATGAAAAAAGCAAGAAGACCATGTCCGCGACCACCAGGATTGGCTGGGCAATATTCTGGCTCGATGGCCTTATCCTCGTCATGACCACCACGTTCTTCATCGCCAGGACCATAATAGACCATTCGCTGCCGTCTCCAGCATCGGGGTTTATCATTCCGGGGGTGGACACTCAGAAAAGTCCGTATTTCGAGATATTGGTTATACTGCAGGCAAGATCTTTCTTTCATACTAGTTTCATATGGGAGATTTTAAACATATTTTCTGATTTTTTTTTGTTGCTGTTGTTATATTGTTCTTTCGCAATATTGTACCACGATGGAGGTTTTTAACTTGGAGAAACAATGTACGAAGAGAGAGATAATTATTTTAACCCAACCTATACAAACTTGCGATAAATCACTTTCTTTGGGTTTTGACGTCGTACACCATGAGAGAGAAAGAGACAACAAATATAATACACCGCTTCTATGTACTGTCACAATGATCTTGGGCTCCTAGGTCACTGCTGAACTCCGCCCACATTTTTTATTATGCCACTAAACTTGACATAACTAAACGATTTTTTAGATTATATGCTATATTTTTGTTGATAACAATACTGTGAAAAAGTGGTTATACGAATAAACAAAAACATTATGTCGATATGTGCTATGAATGGATGTATAAATACCCTAGCCTTAGTCTTAGCCACGCCCAGGTCTGCCGAGTCCGGTAAAAATCATCAAAAACTGACTACACTGCCTTGGGTAGATACCACTCTATATACTCTCAGGTTTTTAAAGATGTCACAAAACATCAAAACCGATGAGGAATCAGACACAGTAATACGATCCCAAGCCATCATGTCATCTCGGGTACCTAATAAGGAAGATGATTCAAATAAAAATAGGCCATATCCCCCGAGGGAATTCTGTCAACTCATCCATTCCGATAGACAAACGTCTTCCGATCACGGAGAATATAATATACGACAAGTGGGAGAGTCGATAAAAAACTATCATAAATCTCTAAAGGTCTAAAATATTGTTTTTTAACTCGACTTCAAACAAATTTCCCATTTTGCTCGTAGGTACTTCCAATTTAAAACATAAATTAAGAAAATACAATCATTATTTGTCGAATGAAAGTTTGACACAATTTGGGCATGAAATCCCATATGCCTAAAATCTAAATGTATGGCTATAACCTTAGAGCAATAATATATACAAGAGGTAACGCTGTAGATCGATCTGTAGTCAGTTTTTACTAGGTTTTACTGACTCGGTTGGACCTGGGCGTGGCTAAGACTAGGGTCACGGTATTTATACATCCATTCATAGCACATGTCGACACAATGTTTTTGTTTATTCGTATGACCACTTTTTCAGAGTACATATTCTTATAAAAATAAATAAACCATATAACCTAAAAAACCGTTGAGTTATGTTCAGTTTAGTTGCACATCAAAGCGTGTGGGCGGAGTCCCCGGAGACGCACGAGTCAAAGAACATGGTTACAATACTTTGAAGCGGTGTGAAATTTTGCCAAAATGTTGTTGTCTCTTTCTCTCACGGTATACGACGTAAAAACCCGGAGAAAGTAACTTATCGCAAATTTGTTTAGGTTGGGTAAAACGAATTAGCTCTCTTTCCATAGATATTCTTACTCCGAGGCTATAACTATGGAAGGAATGACATCAAACATGTATTTTGGAGCTAACTGTCCAATCAACAGCTATGCTCCTTATTTCTACATATCCGATAGGTTCTTATATCGTCTCCAACATTACAGTTGTTAAAGAATTGCTTTTCACGAACTTAACTTATTTATTTATTTTTACTTTCCTGTATTGCAAAAACACATTAAACAGAAAACACATGAAGAATTTCGTTAAAAATATGTTCCGTTCTATTCTTATTTTGACACGCTCAATTTCAGATGTGGATAATAGTAGCCCAAATAGCTGTCGCTTTCATTTGGAACAACTTATTTTGCACCCTCGCCGTACTGATATGTGGTCACTTGGAAGTGCTCGGACAGCAACTGGACGATTCGCATATATATGAAGAACTGGAGCATACCAAACGAGAAGATGCAAATGCCGACAGTGAATTGATCAGACCGAATCGGGGGAAAAGCATTGGGGAAGACGGTATTCAAGATGTAATAATGCAGGGAGAAGTGGAGGAGGATTATAAGGAAAGGACATCGAGGGTATACACCGATCTGATTGCAAAGCACAATGCAATTTACGAGTGAGTATATTATTCATTTTATGATATGTGTTGCATCCGAAGCTGCGATAAAGCACAGAATGTGTTTTCAGCTTCAGATGAATTTGGAGATTAGTAGACTTTGGTAGTAGGTTTCCTACTTTGGTGTTTAATTATGGATGTGTAGAGAATATGTAATGAAGGAAGTAGGAAACCAATTCACTCACCGATGAAGTTGAAGTTGATTATTCTTATGCATTGTATTATTAACGAACACCACAGCAAAAAATACACTTAATTTAATATTATTTGAAGAACAACAACAAACTGAACGACCAAGAGACACCAACGAACGAACACGTTTTTTCACATAACTCTCTTTTGTTTCGATTTTCACTTGTTTTTAATCTCGGTGTTGTTGAATACGTAAATCGAATATAGTGAAATGGTTGGATAAGGTAGGAACTGGATGAAAAACAAGAAGGTAAGAACTAAACAAATGAATACTGGAATTAATTAAGGCTCTAAGTGCCAAAAAAAAAAAAAAAAAAACAGTTTTTATTTTTTTGGTACTTAGAGCCTTAATTAATTCCAGTATTCAAATTATCTCTTTGAAATCCAACAATATAGCACACAACTAAAACTAATTTTATTAAATAATTATCAGCATTTATCTTCGTCATCGATATGTCGATGCCACCTGCCGACGTATTCGAATACCACCAACAGTTCTTCGGGTTGTACACAGAACAGGCTCTTGTAGGGTGTAACAAAAAGAAAGCGATACTCAAGATTGGTGTGAATCTCGAGACTCTTGCCCAAAATCTATTGAAATAACAAATATTCCTTACAACAAATTGCCTCTAATAAAGAGTTTTTTTTTAATATATCAACAAATAAGTAAAGAGAGAAAGAGAGATAAAACAGAATACAAATCGCGATGGGTTGACTTAACTTTTTTTTTATTTTTATATGAATACCGCACAAGAGTCTCAACTGCTCCCAACCGTCTAGAGCCAGTGAGACTATGGCATCCCCAAATAGGGTATGTTGTGAGGCTGAAGGTAGTGGGGAGGGGAAGGATATTAAGGCTAAGGTATATTATAAGGCTATTCAGATCTGGTCACCAAACACGGCTAAAGCCATTTCAAGCAACGTTTCAATTCTGAATGGTGGTCTTTCATCAGGGCGATACTTAAAGTATCTACCACTCTGGAACGTGCCGCAAATATACTTTTTATTATGTTTTATATGAATTAAATGTGTTATGACACATATTAATTAAATAAAAGTTATTGGCGCACGCCGGGTTCGAACCCGCGACCTTTGGATTCGTAGTCGAGCGTCTTACCACTCGACCATGGAGGCCGTCAAACATGTTTCAGTGACGTTCCTAAGTTTATACGGAACCAGCAAGATAATTTTAAAAACGAAGTCAAAAACACTGACAACATAATTATATAATCATATTGATGAACAAATAAAATCAATCAAAATACTTTTTTGTTATAAGTCATCATATTATTGTTCTTTCAGGACCGTCTGTCAACTAGGTGGATTTTACGGGGCTATATTGGGACTTCAACCCATCTATACAGGCCTAGTCATTATAGCCAGCACTCTCCTATACGACGGAAGCCAACAATCGGTAACTGAACAAACTTGGTACTAATAAATTAACGCCAAATATCCACATTTCAATGATAAATTTAAATATTTTATTATGATACTGTTTATTACAGAATCTGTTCCTTCAAATATCTTTCGACCACATTGTAGAATTGTTTCTCTACTGCTACTTTGGGGACTTGGTGTCAGAAAAGGTAAATAAAATCCATAAAGAGATAGCCACTTCAACCATTATTTTAATCTCGCCACGAGAACTCTTCCCAGTGAGACCGTGCATCCAAAGTGATAATTGTTGTCCAGAAAAATAAGGAAAAAAATCTACCAGGAAGTATTAACTGCTTACTTTATACAATAACACATCTTATTCTGCTTTAAAAAATCTTTATTTTGACCACGAGCCCTAACTTTTTTTTGTTTCAAAGTGTATTTTGTAGAACTCCATTACAATTTTTAGGTTTTTTTTTTTTTTTAAATTAAAAAACGTTTTTTTAAATAACTTCATTTTTAATTAACTTCTGTCACGTAATTAATTTAACGCGTGCAGACAGCTTGACAATGCCTTCGAAAGGCGAAACAGTTGTAACAGTATTTCAACCCTTAGAATGCAGTAAAACGAATAAACGTTAACAAATCAACAACGTTATTTGGGTAAAGTTGTTTACTTTCTGTACCATAATTTCTTCTGTTAACATTAGACAAAAAAAAAAGTATATTTAAAAACGGTGGTACGCGTAATATGCAATGGGTTATCTTAAAAAGCTCGGAACCCAAAGCAGTACTGAACTTCTAGTTCAGAGGACATGGTATTCTTAACTTTCAGCGCCCTTGATGTGATTGTTCACAAAAACGGCGTTATGAAAATATTATTATTATTTTAACTAATAACTAGACATCGGATCATTTTTGAGTATTTTTTTGTCAGCCATTTTATTTATTTATTTTATCTCTTTTTGGGGTATTGCGGTTTACTAGCGTATTAAAGCACTTTAAAAATGAGCTAAACACGTAATCCCTGTGACTTTGAGGTATTTGGGGAATGCCCAAGAAAATTTTCCCTCTGTGCATCTCCCCCTCTCTTCCCACGAAATAAAAAAAAAAACGCCAGAAATATAAAATCTCTTCGGGTTGCGTTCAGCACCCCGCTCCCCAATAGTTGAAAGTTTTTAGTTTTTCATTTTGCTGGTGCATAAGTTGGTATTTATTAGTATACATAGTGGATTATTTTATCTAATGTCTGTATATTATTATTCGTAGAGCATCAAATTAGGATTCAAACTCTATAGCAGCCGCTGGTACAGCGCCAGCAAACACGAGAGGAAGATCGTCCTGCAGATGATGCATAGGACCCAAAAGTCCTTCACCCTGAATGCCGGAATCTTCGGCCCGCTCACCATGGAGATGTACTCAAAGGTAACATAGGTATACCTCTATACGAGATGACATCTGCCGAGAACTAACAAAACTGCACGTGTTCGATCACAAGAGAAATAAGCTAACTTTAAAAGATACGCACTTGCTTGTAAATGTTACCTAACGGCCTCCGTGGTCGAGTGTCAAGACGCTCGACTACGAATTCAGAGGTCGCGGGTTCAAACCCCGCGAGCGAAATGTAATTTTATTTTTAATGTGTCATAACACATTTAATTTATATAAAATAATATACAGTATATTTGCCGCACGTTCTAGAGCGGTAGATACTCTAAGTATCGCCCTGGTGAAAGACCACCATTCAGAATTGATACGTTGCTTGAAATAGTTTTAACCGTGTTTGGTGATCAGATCTGAATAGCCAGGCATTACCTAACCTTCTTCTCCATCTTATTTCCCTCTCCACTACCTTCACCCCCACTACATACCCCAATTTTTAATGCCATAATTTTACTGGATCTAGACAGTTGTACGATATTTTCACTATAAAAAAATTTTAAAAACATTTACTGAAAATGGAACCTTCTAGAATTTTCTTTTCTTACAGAGTATGCGAATGACGTATTCTATGTGGACAGTATTTAAAGGAAGAGCGGCTAAGAACTAAAGTGCACTGCTGAGATATTAAATAATCTCGAGATCAACAAAATATTACAGATATAATAAATATTCAAGCTGTTCGACACTGAGGTGTCATAGGAAGCTACATACAACCAATACGAGTGGACTACAGTACCGCATACAAAATACTTTTCCGGCTCCAGAGCTATTGCAGCGCTTGGACGATATTTTTATAACCCCGCAACCATAACTCTGCCTTCACAAGACACCGGCTCCCTGGTCTCAAGAAAATAACTTAGCAGCTTAGAAAATAAGCGTTTGTGCGATAGTTACAACTATAAAACGTCATTTATATATATTTTTAAATATGTGTATCGTAGATGTTTTGCATTTATTTAATATGGTCGGTTGTGTATTGATTGTGCACCTCAAATGACAACGAATGTTTTAAAATCTTATAATTATTATGAATGTTGATATTGTGATACAAAAATATGTTTACAGTTGGTATGTATCTGTTTTCATTGTTTGTAATTTGTTTGTTTGTAGTTTGAATGATGAAATAAACAATAAACCAACCACCATATTTTTTGCAGTCGTATTGCAATGGTATTCCTGTCTATTCTTCAACATTCCAAAGATTTAGCAACTGAATTGCTATGGTATCATTTTCCAACCAATATATTCTATCGAGCCATCTAAATGTAGTTTTTCCAAGGCGTGTGAAAATAACAGACCGCGGAAGAAACGCTGTAAAACGAAGGAACAAACATGCTACCACCGTAATTATAATGAAATGGTGTATACAACTCCGTTTCCCGTTAATGATTTATGCCAAAAACATCGAAATGCTTTATCGAATTCTTCACAGGGCCTACATTAAAAAAATTAAAAATAAATTGAATCATATAATGGTCAATCTTCATCCTATTGTGTTGTAATTTCGCGCAATATGATGCATTAAAAATAAAATATAAATACTTTTACGAGTTAATTTTCTAAATGGTCTACACACTTAGAGAATACTGATATCGTGAAAACTAATGTTGCGGATTCGATTCACTTCGAAATTAGATTATTTATTTACTTATTTATTTATAAACTAACAGACTATTGTCCAATTAAAAAAAAAAAACAAATACATTAAACGAAATGGGAAAAAAGAGCAACAGAAAAAGAACAGCAAATACCTAATATTATAATGAAGCAACGACAAAAATGGGACAAAATATACATTAGAAAGTCAAAGTCTGAGCAAGGTTTTAATAGAGTCGTAAAGAGTGACAAAAATCATTTAGACTGGCACCAAAAATGTAAGATCATGGCTTGAGTTAACAAATCTCGACATTCCGAGTGGAGAATGATACTCATAATTAGTAGAGTGATGATTGAGGAACAGCAATTCATTGTTTCTGAGTCTATGAAAAGGAATTTTGAATAGATTAATAATTAAAGTAGTAAATATTTTCTTTTCTTTGTCAAATTCTCGGAATGGGTACATTTTTAAGTTTGATCTAAACTAGATTCACAATGATTGTTTTAAAAATGCAAGTGTTTTATTTAGCAGGTTTAAAGCCTCTGAAAACGGTTTTTGAATCCAAGTGGTAGGTAAATGTTCCACCTAAACACCCTTATTTAGACAGCGAGATTAAAGGGTGAAGACCAATTTATCGCAATTATCCAGTCGTCGGATCACACCAGCGTCCGTTAGCAATATTCAACGAAATAAATATTTAATTGTTGAAACAGACTTGGTATAAAAGGACAGAATTGAAATCAGATTCGGAGTTCGCATATCTCACCACTGAAGAACGTTCGACCAATTAAAAAGTATATACTATACATTTGGTCAGTAATTTTCTGGGATTTGTTTTACTTTTTGTAAAAAGGGCGATTTCTCACAACGAAGAAATATTTTAAAAATTAGATATTCAATTTGGTTTGATTGCCACATCATTAATAAAACTCAGATAAAATTACTTCAAACTTCATAGAAATACACACTCAACACGGTACAGAGAAATCATGAAGATCAAAGAGTTGTTCAAAAAGAAATACTATACTAAACAAATAAACAACACATTGGGAGATCAACGCCTATCGATGATATGGAGAATCCTGACTTTTCATGGAATTCTCTGCTTCGTGAATGGATGGAAACTGTCAACGAGGACTGTCGCATTCATCAGTCTTCTTCTCTGCTCCTTCTGTAAGGATATCGCCCTGTTCATCATGATAGTCTTCAATGGCTCCTTGAAAATCCCAGAAGACGTTGAGATCCTGACGTTTACGCAATTGCAAATGATCACAGCTTACAGGATGTATTTGATCATCAGGTACAGAGAGGGGTTCAAGAAGTTGATCAACTACGTAACGAAGGAGTTCCCTTGCTGGACGGAGGAGGGAGATATGAAAGAGTTTCTGGAGAAGAAGGCGAGGAGAGGCATGTGGATCTATTACATACATTCGGGTAAGAATTTCAATTAGCAAAGTTCTCGATGACTTTTCCAAAATATTGTTAGCATTATTCGTACCAATATTTTGTTATCTCTTGATTTGGAGAAGAGTTGGTGGGGATCAAAGTGGAATGCTGAGGCTATTCAACCAGTCGACTGCATCGAGAGTCACTTGATTCAGCACATATGTGTCTCCAAAAAACTGGTAGAGGGATCGTTTTATATTAACCTCTTCCTTTGATTGTACTGCCGTTTAGGACATCATCTCTCCACTGAGGCAAAATAATAAGAATACACATACATCAAGTAAAACTTTTAAAATGTTTTTTTTGTTTAATATTAACTCCTCACAGCAGGTCCTGGGGTTTTTCTCGAGGTATATGTCATATTGTAGATAGTGTTTTATAGAGGGTATTTTTTAAGGAAATGAAGTGAGTAAAGAGACCCATGTTGTACGAGTGTGGAAATCTTTCCGAACTTAAAGTTATTTTTGTAAATTTGAATATACTAATTCTTCCATCAGCTCAGCTAATCGCGGTGATAACTCTCCTGATTCTGAGGCCCATGCTATCTCACATACCCCACGCGCTGATGATGCAGCCCCCATTGGGGACCTTACCCTGGATCCCCAGCGACTACGCCCCGTGGTACCAACTGACCTACCTGTTTCAGGTAAGTTACTCTGACCCGATCTAACGGCACTTTATTTCAAACAACTTTTAAGATGATGTACATTCTAAAAAAGGATCTTAAAACTCGGAAGTAGCCAGATACTTCTTGCGCTGGTTACAATAAGGTTGAAATCGTCTCGCGTCGACCAACTGCTGTCGAAATATGCCAAAAATCGACCAAATGCATATATTGTCACGAGATTATAAACCTTTGGATGTGATTACATAGCTCTCGTAACAAAATCATCAGGGACTACCTCATTGTGCATTGATGAAATGCACGAGCACTCCACAATATTAGCACTGCCGATGCACAAAGCATCAAGTCAATATTCATATTATGAAATTGAACAATCATTAAAAATTTCCTCATTAGAAAAGCGAAGGAAAGACTTTGATTTAATTTGCATTTTTTAAATTATTAATTGTATTATTGACTCACCTTCTCTGTTGCAACTCATCCAGTTCAACATTCTTTGCTATAGACTCAGAAACAATGAATTGCTGTTTAACAATCATCACTCTACTAATTATGGGTATCATTCTTCTCACGAGAACCAGAGGTCCAGAATGTCGAGACTTGTTAACTCAAACCATGGTGTTGAAATTTTTGGTAGCAGTCTAAATGATTTTTTGTCATTCTTTACGACTCTACTAAAACTTTGACTTGACCTTGGGATTGATTTGAATGTTCTTTCTTGTGTCCTATTTTTGTCATTGCTTTATTTAGTATCATGTATGTGCTGTTCTTTCTCTAATAATAATAATAATAATATTTGGACGATTTGTATAGCGCCGTTTTTGTGAAAAATCACCTCAAGGGCGCTGTACAGATCTTACTTTCTATCGTTACATACTAATTCCTAGCTTAAATAAGAAAATATACAGGAACATACTTACCTGGCAGGTCCCATCAGATAGACACAATTATGAACTTTAAATTATGATTATTATTTAATTATTATTATAATATATATATATATATATACATATATATATATATATATATATATATATATATATATATATATATATATATATATATATATATATATATATATATATATATATATATATATATATACATATACATACATACATACATACATATACATACACACATATAAATATATATATACATATACACACACATATATATATATATATATATATATATATATATATATTTATTTTTTTATTTTTTTTTTTCCGATTTAGGGCATGGGAGCGAAACTAAAAGAATGGACTTTCTGAATTTGTCATACAGTACAGGATTTGGTTAAAATTTGCATATCTAAAGGTGATTCGTCGAGAGACAGATTATGTTGAGATTCTTTTAATGAATTTAAGGATATGAGAGTCTGAAAAGGTAAGTTTTCAGTTTGGACCGAAATTCTGTTGGGCTCGTTATACATCTTCTGTTGCCATTTTTCCCCACATTTCGTGTTTTGTATTTTTTTGTAATTGGCATTTAGGCCGTTAGTATATAAATCAATATTCCGTGTAGCAGCTGGGCAGCAGCAAGGGGGTGGTTTGTGGGTGACTCTAAAATAGCACAGTTTGCCATGTTACGTGTTCATTTCGTAGTCCCGGAGTGAACCGCTGCAGAGCGGCAGTGGTCAAGGTAAGGTACTCGGCAAGTTAAGTACTATGCTCCCTTTCATTGAAATAACTGCTAATTGAGCAAAAGATAAGTTTTTTTCCCTAAAATTTTAAGTTCGCGAAACACAACAACTGTCATATTACGTTGCCACTTCAGCTGATTTCGTCATATTTCGTGAGCATCGGTCGACTGTCGAACGCGAGAGTCCCCCCTCCCCACCACATACCTCCCCCGAACAAAATGGAACACGGTTTCAATTTTCGTCTGTATGACCTACTCTATTTTATATTTATATAAAAAAAATATGTCTTGAGTATAAAGCAGAAAATCTGTGTAAATGATGCAGCATGACCTGGCGTCATGAAATATGCACAACTTTGTGATGTTATTTTCATCATGAGCTACGGATACGTGAAATGTTGGAGTAATTACATTAATATTCAATAATAATGAGTCAACTGCGTTTTAATTAGTTTCTAATAAAAAGTCAGCTGCCAAATAAGATAATTGATAATTTATGAGGGTTAACGATGTTGGTTCGTAATTTTGATGAACCTTACAAAAACGGATTTACAGTTGTCATAGACAGATTAATAAATGACAAGCTGCCGATATAAGAGCGATGTCGCAATTAAGCAATAAAAAATATAAGAATAATTAATTTGAGTATATAATTGAAAAGCGGTGATTTTTCGCAAAAATGCAGCTATTAAAATAGTGTTACTAGTCATCAAATCCGTGATAATGCATTTGCATATGCTTTGTGAATATTTGGGTTAATTTGTGTCATTAATGGTAATTTTTAGGTTTCTCAATTAAACATGTAAATTTTATTTTTGAACATGGTTTGTTGTATATTTTAGGCATTATTAGTGCATATTTTTTAAGTGTCAGGGCATATTTGAGTTTTTTTGTGCATATGACGCTCGACTACGAATCCAAAGGTCGCGACAATAACTTTTATTCAATAAATATGTGTTATAACACATTTAATTAATATAAAATATATTTGCGGCACGTTCCAGCATGGCGCATACTCTAAGTATCGCCCTGGTGAAATACCATAATTCAGAATTGAAACGTTGCTTGAAATGGCTTTAGCCGTGTTTGGTGACCAGATCTGAATAGCCAGGTACTTATCAACCTTCATCTTCGTCATATTCTTCCCCTCCTTACTATATTCAGCCTCACAACATACCCCAATTGGGGATGCCATAGTCTCACTAGCTGTAGACGGTTGGGAGCAGTCTCTCGTGCGATATTCACTGTGATAGCATTTATAGTGCATATTTGCACGCATATTCTGGCATATTTTCGTGCATACGAGTACATCATCAGTAGACTCGATTTATTTCCACTAACAAGGACCCATCTAGTGTATAATATATCCACAGATGAGCAAGAGTTTAATATTTGCATAGGATAGAAGCTGGTTTAATATGCAGAACGGGGAGGGGGTAGTAATGCCTCTACTTGTGTTTGCAATTTTCCGTCCTATACAAAAACGTTGTGTTCGCTTTTTCGGGCAAGCGACACCCGTAACAATTAGATTTCTTTGTGAAAGTGGAGGAGGGAGAATTTCACCGAACTATGTAACTGCGAAGTAGCAAACGAAAAGCGAAATGGGAATACGAATGCGGTGGAAATGAGAGCACATTGAATGATTACCAAATTCTCTTTGGAAACTGTCACTTTACTTTCGTTTGAAGCAAATGAACATTCACCAACTTGCTGAGACTGGTATCATTCAAACACTAAATAACCATCACATCATTTCTCCACGGGGGTAGGCAGAGGATGGACCACTATTCAACACCGTATTCGCATACACTCTTTGCTTTATTCACATTCATGCATAACTCTTCTGTTATAGCGACTCTTGCCATGCCCCGCCTCAAGTATTTGGTTCACTTGTTTGTGCCATGTCTTCTTTGAGCGTGCTCGACTTCTACTTACATTCACTTTAGCGTTATATATTTTCCTTACGGTCAAGCATGTTTTTTTCTACATACGCCATTATTTTCATGAAAATTAACTTTTAGCCCCGGGTTATATTTACCGTCAAGTATGTACTCAATATTTTTATTTACATAATGTATTTTTATCTAATGGCAAGTCTGAAAGAACAGGCTTTCGTTAGTTCAGATTTAAGGGAGGAGCGATTCCGCAACCTGGGGGCTCGAGGCATTCTATGGGGCTCGGAGTCTTCACTCGGACTCCCCGTAAAAAGCGTCAATTGGGACGGTTTTGTGAACTTGTCGCTTCTCGGTTTCTGATATAATCCCATTGTTTGAATAATATTAACAAGGGTTCAAAATTGATGTCTAGTGCGCAGCAACTATGTTTTAAGAAGGCTTACCGACATTATATCAAAATATAAGAACGATAGCTAATTTGATCACATACGGAGAGCGAATTTCACACGTGTAACTGGAACAAGGAAAACGTGAGACGAAAATGATGGTTTAACGGTCTACACACGGCCCAACATGTTGGACCCAACATGTTTGGAGTGGGGGTATGCATGTTGGAATGGATCTCATCCCAACGGCCCGACAACGGAATAATAATAATTTGGCTGGCGGTTTTTTTCCTACAGACAATCCTAACCTATTATATATATATTATCATTTATTTTGTTGTTATTATGCCATGTGTTATACACTTTCTTGCAATGTTCTATAATAATATAACTAATTTTAACTTCATTACGCTGCAATTATAAACTTACATTGTACCTATTAACGTCTTTTAAATTATTATTATTATGCTATGTATTGTACACGAATTACACTATTTTGTGCAATTTACTATGATAATGTAACTAATTGTAAAACCTACGCTGTAATTATATCCTTACATTGTATCTACTAACTTTTTTATAAATACTTGCATTATTATGTTATGTACTATTAATTTATTTTATTATTTTGTACAATTTAAAATGTATATACTCGTACATGTAAAAGTCTTTTCAAGGCGTCAATAAATAAATTATAGTCGTGTTAGCACAACAAAAAATGGAATGACAAATCGTGGAACAACAGTATTTTGGAGGAAACAAAAACTATACGCCAAAGAGAACTACGAACGCGTTGTTTTGTATTAATATCATACACAACGACATACCGCTGATAACTCCGTCAACGAAGAATCAGAAATATAGGTTGCAACAGAGCAGGATCATAGTCGTATACACTTTGCACCACTTGTCAATGTTTTACGTTTTCAGATTTGGAAGAACGTCTTCTCCATCAGCATCGCCTTCAGCATGAACATGCTGTTCTTCACGTTGACGGTGCGAGCGTGCGCGCACCTGGACTGCCTGGCCAGAGACTTGGAGAGCCTGGGTTCGCAGCCTGACTCGCATCAAATCCTGGTCAAGTTCGTCAACCGGTATAACAAGATCAGGGAGTGAGTGGATGCTTTGCTACTAAATGAAAGTCAGTTAAAACCTATCTATAAACATGCCACCTTCGTATTCCTTCTTGACAGTATTTTGACATGTGCGAAATGAAGAGAATGAAGGTGGGCGAAAGCGGAGCATTAAACTGCTGGGAACAGTAAGTTTTTTTAATTACCCTTAAAGGAGGCGCTTAAGAGGGTATTTCGCATATCAGAGGGCAGCTTTTTCGGTGATATTATAAAGACTGCAAATGATTCAGAATGGTGAGCGGGAGGTCCAGGACACTCTCATCACTAAATCAACATAAGAAAGGTAGCGAATATTTACTTTTAACTAAGCAGGTGAGTTGATATTTAGATTTTTCGATAATTTGTATGGATTAAATGCCGATTCTCGATGGGTTTCAGATTTTTAACAAATAGTTATCACTTTTTAAAAATAACGCTTATGTTTTTATGGTTTTCAGCTAATCACAGTTTATTCAAAAGCTGATACGCACCGAGAATCGGCATTTAACGGGGACAATTTAAATGTTAAAAAAATGCTGGATGGTGCTGATCAACGATTTGATGTTCACTAAATGTGACGAAATTTTGAAACCACCCAACCTAAGATTTAATATAAACGTAAAGATAATGCATATTAAGTCGTGTTTTTGTAAGAGACCAGTAATTGTAATTCATCTTGAATATCGTAAAAGTGTTTCGCATTAGTTCTAGTTTCTTCACAGGGGTCACGTTTATATCCAAATAACTCATGTCACGTTTGTAAAAAAGTGTTTGAAAAATATCGATAGATAGAAATTTGCCTTCTTAAGTGAGTCCAGGCTGCCTTATTTGTGATTCATGTCATTGACTTGGTCACTCCAACTGAGATGTGCAAAGTTTAAAAAACATATTATTGAAGAGGGATATCTTATTACCGCAATTAAAATACGAGCTGTTGATGGCGGGAGCGCGCGACGACCTCTCCATCGGAAGAATTTACTGTGATTGAAAAAAATGGCCGACAAATACGCGGGACCAAATAAACCGGTCGTTAGGATTCCCCCTGCACGCAACAAATATTTCCCCCGGCCTCAGGAGCTCTCGTAACCTTACTTTCTGGATGACCCTTGTAGATTAGGTGTCTAAATAAATGAAGTATTAGTAAAATGTACTTGTTGATTCTAGATTCACTGATCTTCTTAATCATCTGTTCTTCGCTCTTACTGCCGTACAGCCTCTCTACACAGGAGTCAGCGTAATTACGTCTCTCTTGGTGTTTGACGGAACCGAGCAATCTGTGAGTAATAGAATTAGATCTTACAAAAATCATTAAAAAAACATGAATCAAAACAATAATACGCCGTGCAACATTTTTATAAAATGCCTTACGTTTCTTTTGATTTTAAAATATTAACTTTTTTTGTTGTCAAATGAAGTTATCAAATAATTCATTTTTTATGCCCAACGTGGGGTTTATTGATGTAAATATATTTATCAATAACTCAATTATCATGACTACAGATAACATACCATAATATCATGGATTAAGCATAAATAATTATAATTTTCTTCTAAATTTAATTTATTTTATTTTACTGGCGCCCAACGTGGGGCTTAGTTTTCTTCTTCCAATTTGAATAAATTTATAATATTCATAATTATGACTACAATTGTGTAGTTAATAAAGATTTTTTGAGGAGATGCACTTGGGCATTTCTAAAGTAAAACTATAATTTATTACAGTAATACTTGAACAAAAGAAACACGTCAACAATCAAGTAAAAACTATATATGTGCCACTTCGAGCGTCGGGGAACCACTGACATAAATATTATTACGTATATGATAATTCATTTCACATTCGTTTATTTGTGTAAACGCGGCTAAGTATCGCCATAGATTCGGTTAATATTTAATTAACAATATATAATACGAGCTGCCAATATAGAGCAAAAGGCAAATAGTGTACATTGATTATTAGTCCGTGGAACGTGATGAAGTGAAATCATAACTATTTGCAATTAGTAAATCTATTCCAGAAACATTTCAGCGGGAGAAGCAATTATTTTACATATACACACCCCTCGTAAATGCAAACAATCAAAATTGCACGAAATGGAGCAAATATAATATAAGTCAAATTACATCCGCCTAGTAAGTGGAACGCACTCGGGACCTGTTTAATTCAAAATTTTAGCTGAAATACCCAACAAAGGGTATGACAAATATTTTTGTTTTAAATTATAAAACATAGCCCATAAAATAATTTAACTATGCGTGCTTTTAGAGGCAACTTTGGCAATCATTTTTGACTTATTGGTAATTAAAAAAAGCGTTCTGAAATTTTAAATTAAAAAAATGACAAATTAAACAAACGAAAAAATCGTTCGTAATTTCAAGTTTCGACCCAAATAAATGCTTTCATTCCAGATTTGCTTACACCAGATGTTAGCGACGACGTGAAAAACGATTGATCTAATATCTATTGTAAAGCTACGACTACAATACAAGTTTTCAACTACTTTTATTTAATATCGTAAGGTATATATTATTAAATTCAAACTATTTCATTTTTCAGGAAAGAAGAATTGCAATGTTGGAAAAACTTCTTTTCTGATTCTGATTTTTTTCTTAAAATATCGTGAATAATCATTTCCAGAAGTTTCGCAGTACCACCCTGAAACACGCCAGTTAGTTCTAACCATCCACTTTCACTACCCTCAACATTTTGATTCTGCTACTGAGGTATTGTTTTTATGAGCAATTAACATTACTACTCAACTGATAGTCCAGGTGAAGATTGGTGGAAGACGCAGCGGACAAAAACACGGCACTTCATAGCATAGAAATGTACGTGACTGGTACGGATGCAGTTTCGCAAAGTTGTTCCGAGGTGCAGCCTGCAGGGAAAAATTGCCCAGATGATAGCCAACCTCCGATAGGAAAGACATCAGAATAAGAATACAATTACGGACATTAAAATATTCTCGTTAAATATCAAAAACAGCAGCGGTTAACGCAAGTTAAGACTACTTAACTAATACGCAGTTTCCGCACAAGGATAGAGACAGAAAGAAAAGAACGCAACACAGCTCGGGTCAAAAATCGATTAAAATCTTAACGAATTGACAATAAGCGGGTGAGAACCCAAAAATACACACTTTTTGGCTTTCTAATACAAGCAATACTACAAATAAATTATCAGTTAATTCTATACGCGTAGTTAGGTAAATGTCTACGGTTTCCAGTGAATGCAATTTTAAACAGTAATCTTTTGATTTTTAGGTTTTTTACTTTTATTTAAACAATAATTATTATTATTTTAATTTTTAAAAAACAGTTTTTAGTTAAAAGCTCTGCGATGTAATTATTTTTACGCGTGACAGCTTATTATTATTTTAATTTTTAAAAAACAGTTTTTAGTTAAAAGCTCTGCGATGTAATTATTTTTACGCGTGACAGCTATATATATATATATATATATATATATATATATATATATATATATATATATATATATATATATATATAGTAATCTTTGAATTATTCATGAAACACATACTAGAATTTTGAGTAAAACGTTCCAAAATGTCTGCGTTGGTTTTTAAACTGCACCTTTTACTGACATTTTAGTATGTTTTTCATAGAATTTTTAAAAATACAACTCAAAACTTGTATTCACTGGAAACCTTAGGCATTTTTCTAACTACCCTGTAAAATTTACAAATAAATCAAGTGCAGTATTGCTTGTATTAGAATGCTACAAAGTGACGTTTAGCGCCATTTTGGGTGCTGAGCTTTAAGGGCAGCGTGCCATGTATGTAACTATCCCCAGGAATATAAAATAACAGCATTAATAAAAAAAGATGAACTTAATCTAATCTCGAATGTTAATCTATTATTTTTTATTTATTTTTTTCTTAAGAAGCAATCACATGGTGGTTGGACATTATATTAAATAAAAGAATACTTTGTTTTAAAACCACAGAATTTATTATGATGAAGGCCAACCGGTTTCGCTTGGATCAAGCTTCGTCAGGGCGCATATAATAACTATTATATAACTAGTACATATATATAACTAGTTATTATATGTGCCCTGACGAAGCTTGATCCAAGCGAAACCGGTTGGCCTTCATCATAATAAATTCTGTAGTTTTAAAACAAAGTATTCTCTTATTTAAGTTAATCTATTATACTAATAGGCTAACGTCTATCTTACATGATTCGCGTAACCACCGAGTGGAGGCTAGCGTCTACAACATCGGCTACGGCAGTCGTCAGTAGCGACACTATGCGCCAGTAGTTGACTCACACGTCACGAGTTTGAGGCTTTACGAATAGCAGAAATTCAAACAGCATTTGAAGAATGACATAAAGTTTGATATTCCTTTTAACTAAATCAGAGTAACGGGAATTTAATGTGACCTAATACAACGGCTTTACAATTCGAAATATTTAAAGGGTTACAAAAATCTAAGCAACTTCTATGCTTCTTCCGGAAGGCTTTGCAAAGGGGGTGGTTATAATAACGGGGAGATATATGTAAACACAGGAACACAATGGCATCTCCAGCAGTAGGAAAATGTTCGCAAAAACACTACCGCTAAACCCTGCAGGGAAAACAAGCCGCGAAGTTTTCCATTTCCCTAGAATAATAAAATACGCGGTTGTTGTGCGATAGTGGGGATAAATTTAATAACTAGAGGCGCTGTTGTGAAGGGAAATGTTGCAGTGTACTATGTTGGGTTGAATTAGACGGAAGATTATTAAATTAATAAAATAATGTTTTAAGCGAGGTTCCTAGATGATAATTCCTTTTTTTACATTTAACAGGGCGATAATAAGTAACGTACATTGATTTGAACAAATTAATAAAGGCTAGGATTATCGATCCAATCACAAAATATTCACATTGTGCGTTGAATAAAACAATTAAGTATTCAATAAAAAGAAGGAAATGAGGGACAAATAGCATGTAAGAGAAAAATAATCTAAGTAAGTGTTTACCAAATAAGAATACTCATTGTTTATGATACCAACATTTTCTTCGGATGCTCTTTTCTATCGGAGGTTGACTATCATCAGGGAAAACTTCAAGCTGCAGACTGCAGTTCGGAAATGCACACGTACCAGTCAAGTAGGTTTCGAAGCAATGAGGATCGCGTTTTCCTCTACTACGTCTATGTTTAGCAGTTTAAAATAATGGACTCATTCGTTTGTCAGCTGGAATCGATGTAAATGAGGCCGCATATCCAGTTCATTTTTTTTTAAAGAAAATAAGCTGTCAACTCTATGGTTCATAGTATAGCTTTTGTCGAAAAGGAAATAAGTCAAGTACCCGCTCTGGGTATTGGCCTCGCCCCGTCCGACTGCTAGTTAAGCGTCATACCCACCAGGCTATCGAAACCCGAACTCTTAAACTTAAGATTCTGTCGTTATGAATTTTACTTCCATCCAAGTTCATTTTTTTAATAATAACGTTAGTACAGTACTTTACAAATAAGTCCCACGTTGGGCGCCAATTTTCACTTCAGTTGATTTTTTTTTCAATTCTGACTCATCAACTTTTATGACGTTCCAGTTCTCTTTTGCGGGGATAGCCATCGCACACATGCTGGAGTTGTTCATTTACTGCTACGCCGGAGATCTAGCGGCCGAAAAGGTAACAAAACGAATATATAATTATAAATATTAAACCAATAGTGACACCTTCAATATTTAGAATTACAATTTTTAGGAAACTCTGTATATTCAGTAGATAGATACTATCTTGGACAAGCGTCAAGTGGAAAGACGATTTATTTCAGACTAAGAAATTAATTTACTCGCATCCGGATATAAATTTCTGAGAACGGAATCCAATTTAGGCAACGTGTTTATTCAGTGGTAAAAATAAAGACCCAACCGCTTGAAAACGAAGTCCTAATCAAAAGTAAATTCAATTATTGCCTACGTCGTACCGATATGACATCATTATTTGTTTCTACGTTATTTATTGTCATGAGATAATTTGTCACACTTATTGAGTTTCACAGTTGATTATTGTCACTCCCCCTATACCTCCTATCAAATAGTCCCTTTCTCGAAATGGGCATGACCAAACAAAACTGCGATCCGGTTTAGAGAGCCCATCATATCCATCATGAGTTATGACACGGTGGATTTTCAGTAGAAAATTCTGTGAATTCGTTCATGTTTTTATTTTAAGTGAACACCGCGCAACAGTCCCAACTGCTCCCAACCGCCTTAAGCCAGTGGAACTATGGTATCCCAAATTGGAGTATGGTGTGAGGCTGAAGGTAGTGGGGAGGAGAAGGAGATGCGTAAGAGAAAGGTCGGGGGAAGTACCTGGCTACTCAGAATTGGGTAAAGACGTTTCAAGCGACGTGGGCGATACTTAGGGTATCTACCACTCTAGAAATGTAATACATTCAACCTTCCAAAGCCTCGACTGAAGTCAGGGGAATTAAATCGCCATGGGTGGGTCTTGAAGAGACCAGGATTAAATATGGAAAGAAATAAGAATTAGCACAACATACTGTTTGAAATAATAACGATTCGGAGAAACGACTTTTTGTTTACTTTTATGTTGTACCCTGATGATGCTTAGGCTAAGCGAAACCAGTCGCTCATAAAAATTAAAATAAGTCTTTTACAAAGTTTTTATTTCATTTTCATAAATTCATGTATTTCTTCCTTTTTTCGTTTTGAAGAGTTGCGCCCTGGCAGACAAGCTGTTCAGCTGCCGCTGGTATGATCTTCGGCCGAGGGACAAGCGCAGTGTTCTTCAGGCAGTCCAGCAATGCCAGAAGCCGTTCAGCATCAGGGCTGGCTTCTTCGGCAACTTCTCCAGGCAGATGTTCACCACGGTACCGTACCACTTATTTTTCAAATAAACTATAATAAACCCTTCGATTTAACTAACTAACTAACTAACTAACCATCACACCGTTTTCCGCAGGGGTAGGCAGAGAGGACGGACCGTCATATAACTGTGTCTTGGCACACACCTTGCTTCATTTACATTCATACACCGTCTCACACATACTCTTCTGTTATTCAGACTGTTCACCTGACCCGATTCAAGTATTTGATTTACTTGATCGTGCCATGTCTTTCTCGGGCATCCTCGACTTCTTCTTTCATTCACTTACGCATCATATATTCTTTTCACACTCCTTTCTTTATTTTATAATACAGTACAATATTTTATAAAAAAATGTTATAATACTTTCTTTATTTTATAATAGAGACATATGAGACTTTCTTTATAATACAGACACCTTCGATTTATAATACAGACATACGAGGGGTTAAAAATCAAAATGAAATTGTGGAAAACTGAAAATTGTCTCATCACTGTTCACAATATTTATTTATTTATTTATAAATTATCGGAAATACATATAAAACACGAAATGGAAAAAAGAGCAACATAGAAAGAATAGCACATTCATAATAATAAATGAAGCGATGACAAAAATATGACAAAATAAACATAGGAGAGAGCATTCAAGCCATGGACTAGTCAAAGTTTTGGTAGAGTCATAAAGAATGACAAAAATCATTTAAACTGCTACCAAAAATTTCAAGACCGTGGCTTGAGTTAATAAGTCTTAACATTCTGGACATTGGAAAATTATACCCACAATTAGTATAGTGATGATTGAGGAACAGCAATTCATTGCTTCTGAATCTACAGCAAGGAATTTTGAACTGGATAAGTTGCAACAGAGAAGTTGAGTGAATAAAACAATTAATAATTTTGTAAATGAAAATTAAATCAAAGTCTTTCCTGCGCTTTTCTGATTAAGACATTTTCAATAATTGTTCAATTTCATCATATGAATAATCGCCTCTTTCTTGCCCTAATCTCCATGCAATTTCGCGTAAGAAGCGATGTTGTCTTTTAACTACAGCTTATGCCTGTATTTAATGGCCTACGTCTGGTGTAACTAAACCAACGCTGAACCGGCGCGTAAAAATCTAATAAGACGGAAACCGTCTGTTTGTCTTCGATTTTATCAAAAACTACTCAACCGATTTTGCTGAAAATAGCAGAATTTGTTTTTATTAGTGACGAGAAGGTTTAGAGAGTAGTTTGAATGAAATCCAACATGCAAAACTGTTGCTATAACGTTTTAAAATTAGTATGAAAAACATTGAACCCGCCATGTTGTGTTGAGGTTAGCCCATAGATATATATACCCTTGGAGTAACAATGTATGGAGAGAGAGCTAATTATTTTTACCCAACCTACACAAACTTGCGATAAATCACTTTCTCCGAGTTTTTACGTCGTACACCATGAGAGAGAAATAGACAACAAATATAATACACCGCTTCTATGTACTGTCACAATGACCTTGGGCTCCTGGGTCACCGCGGGCTCCGCCCACATTTTTTATTATGTCACTAAATTTGACACAACTAAACGGTTTTTTAGGTTATATGCTATATTTTTGTTGAAAACAATACTGTGAAAAAGTGGTTATTCGAATAAAGAAAAACATTTTGTCGATATGTGCTATGAATGGATGTATAAATACCATAACCTTAGTCTTAGCTACGCCCAGGTCCGCCGAGTCCGGTAAAAATCATCAAAAACTGACCACACTGCCTTAGATAGATACCACTCTATATACTCTAAGTATATACCACTCTGGTTAGCCACAGATTGCATATTCAAAAGATGAAGGTTTGTTTGGGTAGAATATTTTCAAAATGGAAAACATAATAAGGTAACTACTTAAGAACTTTTTTTGTTTAAATAATTTTTTGGCATGAAAATCAGACCAACTGTCCTAAAAAAAAAGAAACGTATGATTTCGAGGGTTCTCTCGAAAAAAAAAACTTGGGATTAATTCTCTTCAATTGCCTTTAGTCTTAAAAAATAATCTACCAGTAAGATGAATTCACTTTAAACCTGAACAGCCGTCATTTTCTCAAGTTCACGACTGACCACATCGCCTTGGCACGGATTAACGAACTTTGCCGGAAATTCCCGAACACAATATCCTGCCTCATGATGAATGCTTGCGGACCTTCGATCGTGTTAATACTAACAAGCGCTGGATCCACTGAAGAGATATACCGATAGAAGTGTCTTGTGGGCGTGTCCGTGTGCCCTCTATTGGTACAATTTCCTCCTACTTTGGGTGCAATCATAGAGCAATACTATACAGGAGGGAGCGCTTCTGTAGTCAGTATTGATGATGCTTGCCTGACTCGGGCGTGGCTAGGATTAGGGCTAGGGTATTTATACATTCATATCACATGTCGATATAATGTTTTTGTTTATTTGTACAACCACTTTTCCACAGTATTGTTAGACGCGGGAGACAGAAAAATGCTTACATACCGAATGGTAGTGCTATATTATGTGAGAACTTGTCTTGTCTCTTTCTCTCTCACGGTTTACGACGTGAAAACCCGGATAAAGTGATTTATCGTAAATTTGTACAGGTTGGGTTAGGTTAGGTTAGGTTAGGTTAGGTTAGGTTAGGTTAGGTTAGGTTAGCTCTTTCTCTCCCATATATATTCCTGCTCTGAGGGTGCAGGTGCTCATCGATTGAACGTTTTCAAAATACCGAATTTACTTCTCGAGCGGATAATCAATATCATTGGCCTGTCTGGGGCCTATGAGTCGAAATATCTCAATTAGCGACAAAAGCTCTTTTTTAAATCTGTATTGATCACACTTCTATCAGTTTATCCATTCAGTGGATGGAACAATAACAATATATGCAGGCAGATATTTCTGCCGCTTAAAGATCCGTTGCAACCTCTCTTTTTGTTACATACTTTGTTTCTGAGAAGGAGGAAGAGGTTGCAACGGAACTAAGAGCTTCAATGCGGTAGAGTCCTGCCACTAAGAGATCCGTCGAAAATTCTCTTTCCACTACACGCTTCGTTTATGAGAAAGAGGGAGAAGTTTACAATGAAACTAGTAGAGCATCAATTAGGCAGAGTCCTGCCGCTGAGAGATCCATTGTAGCATCTCTTTCTGTTACATACTTTGTTTATGAGAGAGAGTGAGTGGTCGCAACAGAGCTATCAGCGATATATCTTTGGTTAGTACTCGGTAGTGCCAGGAAGCCACATAATTTGCATAACATAGCTTAGACAGAGAAACGATGTATTTATTCATTACCACTTTATGTACGTACGTGATAGTATCTGTACAAAGGTAAATTTGTAAATAGTGATTATTTTTAAACCAATACAGTAGAAATTTATGTGGTCCTTTTTTCAGCAGTGTGATTAATTTTTAAATATCTCCAAGTCGTGAAGGAGTGGGTTAGGAAAAATAATTAGTTATTGAACTAAGAAGTTTGAAACGTAGCATTAAGCTGGCGAGAGTAGAAATTGCCTCCACAGTTGCGGCCCAACTGGTAGAGTAGTATCTATCCAAGGCAGTGAAGTCAGTTTTCGACTTGTTTTTGATGATTTTAACCTGACTCGGCGCACCTGGGCGTGGCTAAGACTAAGGCTACGGTATTTGTACATCCATTCATATCACATATCGACATAATGTTTTTGTTTATTCGTATTGCCATTTTTTCACAATATTTTTATCAACAAAAATATAGCATATGACCTAAAAAACCGTTTAGTTGTATCATGTTTAGTGGCATAATAAAAAATGTGGGCGGAGTGCCGCGGTGAACTAGGAGCTTAAAATCATCCTTACAGTATACTCGTATAGAAGCGGTCCATGAAATTCGTTGTCTCTTTCTCTCTCATGGTGTACGACGTAAAAACCCGGAGAAAGTGATTTATCGCAAGTTTGTGTAGGTTGGGTAAAAATAATTAGCTCTCCCTCCATGTTGCGGCCCTTTGGAGTTGCCTTTTTTTGTAATTCAAAAAAAAAAGTAAAACAAATATTCCTGATGTTACAAATAATAATTCAATATTTGAATTCCTTCTTCTACTATCATAATAAGCGGAAGATGTTGCTTGTGCAATGATGGAGGACTTAACCAGCAGAGGATTGAAACCGCGACGCCTGGGTGGTAACCCAAAGATATTGAACGCTCGACCAACTAACCGATCAATTAGTAGTTATTATCAATCATCGACCGGTTAGTAGCCGAGTGGACAAACGCGTCGGATTCCCACCCGGGTGTCGTAGGTTCAATTCCTCTGCTAGCAAAGTCCTCCATCATTGCACAAGCAACATCTTCCGCTTATTATGATGGAAGTAGAAGTTTTTTCAAATATTGTCAGGTTATTCGTAACTCGGGAATGTTTGTATTTCTTTCAAAAAAAAAAAATTTTTAATTGGGGTGGGGTATACTACTTTGACGTTAAATACTCAAGCTGTAGAGGTCAAATATTGAACTGTTGGCTAACATATTATAATAAACTAATTTTGTTTTTTTTGTTTGTTTTCAGACAATGAAAACAACATACTCCACGTGGGCTGTTGTAAACCAGGCAAAATAAAGGGATTACCAATTAACAGAAGTTGCCAAAAATTTCAACACTTCACAAAACCTACTCACATCAATTAAAGAATAATCACTATCACATTATTTCCAAATGAATATGATAAAATGGTAAATAAGTAGTGTTCATTTCGTTTCTAACATCACTTTATTAAGGTATTTTGCACATCACTACAGTATAATATGAATATGGACGACCGAAGTGTCATATGGTAATTGTTTTTACTCTGTGTCGATGGTGTTGTGTTGAATACTCTCAAAGCAATAATATACAAGAGAGCGCTGCTGTAGTCAGTTTTGAGTTTTTTAGACCTGGGCGTGGCTAGGAGTAGGGCTAGGGTATTAATACATCCATTCATAGCACATATTGACGTAATGTTTTTGTTTATTCGTATTACCACTTTTATACAGTATTGTCATAAACATAAATATATCATACAACCTAAAAAACCGTTTATTTCGCATATAAAAACGTGTGTGCAGAGTCAACGGAGATGCGGGACATGAAGAACATCATTACAGTACTTTAAAGCGGTGTGATCATTTGGAAAAATTTGCTGTCTCTTTCTTTCTCATGGTATACGATGTAAAAACACAGAGAAAGTGATTTATCCCAAATTTGTAAAGATTGGGTAAAAAGAATTAGCTCTCCCTCCATATATTGTTACTCCAAGTAAATACTTCATTTTGCGTCTTGTCATATATTTTTATAGTTAACCTCTAGCGTGCCGGCGGTGCCAATAGTCACCGGGCATTCATCATTATCTTTTCGGGGGTTTTCAGCCTTTAAAACCTGTTGTTCGCATATTAAAATGAACTGTAATCGCTTGTCAACAAAATAATCAATCCATGGAGATATTTTGAATGGCGTTAAGTTCTCTACAACTCGAGTAATAAATATCTGAAGTTCGCTTGTGTTAGTACGGCAGAAAAAAAAAACGGTTTTCAAAGTGACACTTCTGTTCGTATTTCCGCGAAAACTTCAGGCAAGTTATTTTTATTTGGAAGGAAATGCATTTAGCCACACGAAAATACAGTAAAATGACAAAAAATCTACACATTTATTAATCAAACTTTTTTTTAGTGACATGAGTGAGAAAAAATCCAATTCTCCGAATATAAGTAGCTATTCGAGAAAAACCATTTATACCATTATCTTATTTGAAAAAACACAATAAACACATTATATGAGAAGAGCATAATTGACCGAACCATCATTTTGAAAAACACAAGTGAGTTATTACGAAATTACTGCAAGCAAGGGACGACGGAAATAGGACGTAGTTATGCAGAAAGCATCCAACCCCAGGAAGATGAAACTGAGAAAAAGGGGTTTGAAAATATGACGATAAAAAAGCATGAATATGCGTAATCAGCATTTGTAAAGTGAACAGCAGTGTTTTTTTTTCTTTATGAGCATTGTTATAAAAAAAGGTCATTTGAGGGGCTTAGAAGCAAAGGTAGCAATCTCCAAATACGGTTCTGTAGCATTGTCAACTTTTGAATGATTATTATAAAGAAATGGAGAATGAAGTGCACAAAAATGTTAGTGAACATTAAACTAGGAACAATTTGAAACAATTTTCTCTAAATTTATCAACATATTCACAAAAGAAAAGTGCATTAAACGTTAAATCAACTTTCAAAGAAATAATTTAAAATGAAGGAAATTGCTGCCTTTGCTTCTAAGCCCCTCATTTATAATATATCAATGTGTCTATTAAAAAACATATATATTTCTTATGTTATCCTGCATGTTATAATGTTTTTAAACTTCAATTTAAGCCAAATATCTGCAATATGCAAAAAAAAAAATACAAAAAATCTATTGCATTTAGAGCTCGGATGTTTTCAGCATATATAAATCCTGTATTTATCTACAAGAAAACATGTAAGACTCGATTTGGGAAAATTGTGGGTTGGACGCTTTCAGCATAACTACATCCAATTGTGCCTTGCGGGAACCCGGCATTACAGAGGTTAAATGAGTTGAAAGCTCCACAGGCATAAGGCATTGCGGGCTGAAAATATTTGCGTCAACTACTGAAAATTACATGAGGGCAGAACTCATCGTGCTTGATTAACTATTATACATTTTAAGAATGCACCTCTCACAATACAATAATACTTCGACCTGAATTCTTCTAGATCATAGGTTCTCAATGTGGGCGATAACGCCCCCTCGTGGGCGTTTGAGACTTTCAGGGGGGCAGTAGAAGACCCAGAGAAAATTAGGAGGCGTTGAAAAAAATAGCCGGTCACTGGAACGGTCGATTTTTTTGTTCGTTATTTTCGTGTTTTTTTGGGCGAGGAACCGGTTCCAATTATTTTCACTTTCAAATCTCTACCGACTTGTACTTTTTTTTGGCGAGGAACTTTTGTCGATTTGCTAGAGTACTTTTCGAAAAAACACCAGGAACCGGTTCCAACAAGAACTGTATAAATAACCGGTTCCTCGGTGGTCACCGGTAACTGGAACCGCAAACGCGACAGATGGTAAGTAAAAAAAAATAAGGGGGGGGGGCTCTAGAAAAAAAAAATCTCAAAGTGGGCAATGGGCAAAAGAAGGTTGAGAATCTATGTTCTAGATGACCATGACCAATAAATAAAAATGACACAATTTTACTGTAGGTATAATTAAAACGGTACTAAACAACACTCCCGTCTACTACGGTATTATCCAATCAGTCAAAAAATATTACGTGTCTAGAAAACCACCGACTGGTAATGCAACTGTTATCAAATTTCACGGAAGAGTGACATCGTCAAACCACAGAGGGCGTGTCGGAAAACGCGGTGACCATAGCGCCGTTGCTCGACACTTAATTAATTGTTTTTTTTTCGAAAATATTAAACTTGTTTTCTGAAAATGTAATGCCAGTGGCGTGCGGTCCAGTATACGGCCGGGAAATTTGGGTGGAGTGACAAAGTATAGGAGAAAAAAAGGTTAATTAAGATAAAAGGATTGGAACATAAGTGAACGATAATAATTGGGTGATTTCTATAGCGCCGTTTTTGTGAAAGAAATATCACCTCAGGGGCGAAACGATGATGTAGCACATTCGGCAGTGATTCGGGGAAATGTGTGTTTGAAAACAGCGTATCAAAAATAGGATTCCACGAACCAAATTATAGGTTTTCATATAAAATATTAAATAAACGTCAAAAAAATTATACAATAAAAGAGAAAATATATCGAATTCGCGTTTATGTCTGGTAAACGAGACGAAGGCGTACACTGTTAATGTATAGGGCATGAACGATCACCCTCTGACCACACGTAATTTTAAAATTAATTTAACCCAGAAAAATATTCGCCTGCGACGCATTTTTTTAGGACGCTCCGCTAAAAAAAAAGAGATCAGATTCTGTTTTTTTTTACAATGAATACGCACAAGAATTCCAACTGCTTCCAAGCGTTCAGAGCCAGTGGACTATGGCATCCCCAATTAGGGTATGTTGTGAGGCTGAAGGTAGTGGTGAGGGGAAGGAGATAGGGAATGGGAAGGTTGGGAAATACCTGGCTATTCAGATCTTGTCACCAAACACGGCTAGAGCCATTTTCTGAATGGTGGTCTTTCACCAGGACGATACTACGAGTATTTACCACTCTGAAATTTTAAATTTACGAAATACAAGGGGAGTTCTGCAACTAAATTTTACTGTGAAACGATGGTCTAGGGGCACTTTTGTTAAGATTTACTTTTCGTAAAAATATATCCCTATTAACTGTTATAGTACCGAAAAGCGCCACAGCTCAGCCATGTGATCGTGTCAAAAGCGCCAACGACGCGACAGCGCTTCACACTTCAGTGTACGTTTGACTCGCGTTAGTGACAGTTGTGTGCGTGGAGCTCGTGACTTTATCTTTAATGCGTTATATTATATTCAAATTAATTTTACTATAGCTGGTTTCGCGTTAAAAATCTTCCCGAAATACCTTCAACATCATCAACACCGAGGATGAATTTTGGTTTAGAAAAATTACAATGGCGTAGCTCACGGCGATGCGTGGTATGCAGCACTAAGGATGGCAGCGCAGTAAAGAAATCCAATCTGATTTTCCCAGAGTTTATTTAGTCGCTGAAAAACATTTGTGCCAAGCATTATTTTCTTTTTCTCTTTGATTTTTGATTTAAATAAACTATTGTGTTCTATTTCTTATATTTTGTTTGCTTGGTGAAAAGAACATGCCACTTAATCATATATTAAAAGAAAATCTTTGGCACTAAAAGGCTTAAAGAACAAAAAAAAACTGTTAAGGATTGTGCGTTAATCATTCGGTTTTAAATTAGTCATTCAACAACAAAAATAATTAATGGAACTGCTAAAGGCATGCCGCTGATAGCTATGTTGCAAAATATACATATTATGCGACCATAGTATGCGTTTGCTTTGATTGGTTGTTTGTGTTTGAAGACACAAACAACCAAGAAATATGACAAATAAATTTTATAAAATGGAAAATAAAATCGTACCTGGGTCTGAAAACATCTACGCCACTGTCACCCATTACTTCCCAGTCAATTAAACGAAACGTGACAAAATTTCGTAAAAACATAATACCTTCTATTAGCTGGGAAATGCGTTTTTTTACGCCGCACCAGGGGAGCCGTTGACAGGCAGTTCAATCACCACTTCGTCAGTAATTATGGTCAAAAATGTATTATATGATAGTCAAACCAGTCCATTCCTGGCGGTAAGTCATAGCCAACTTGGACACGTGTATCTTCCGTCTTTAATAATAATAATAATAATAACAGTGAACTTATATAGCGCAGTTTTGTGATATTTCACCTCAAGTGCGCTTCATGCTAAATTAATTATGCTAATAAGATTAACTAACAAGGAGAAAATAATACATAATATGTATACAAATTAAAACTATCTAAAATAATGATCATTATCATAGATCACGAGAGAAAAGGTTCAGATATGGGTATAACATGTATGTGTATATGTACATCAACAGATTAAAAAACAATTTACTAGGAGCTAAGGGTATAAAAAATTCAGATGAAACAAATTAATTCATATAAACACATTTGTCGAATCAAAGAAAAGGAAATATGATTGAGGACAGTTAATATGTGGGCACTTAAAACATTGATATTCAAGTATTGTAAGTAAACGATTCTAAAAATGCAAACAGTGTTATGACAATGAGTATATGGTTTTCAGTAGATAGTGAGGACATTGAGTTATAATGATACAAGAAAGGAGAAAACCGAAACAAAGCAAATTAGGGATGTTTTCAAAGAAATTAAATTTTAATAAGTTACGTTTTGTATGTGGGATTTTTAAACAATTTGGTTTTAGGACTCGTTTGAACTCTGCTAGGTTCTGTATGTTGGCAAGTTTTGTGGGAAGTTTATTCCAGATAACTGGACCAGATACACCAAAAAGCGCGATCATAGTAAACAGGTTTATTTGATCGAGATGGTTCAATTAATCGAACAGCAGTATCTACGTCTGCTGACCTCAAAGTAAGTTGTCTACTATTTAAGGCTTGTCGGACACACAGTTCCGATATATAGGCTGGTGCCATTCCCTGCAGTGCTTTAAAAATCGTAAGGCAAATCTTAAACTCTATTCTTTCAGGACATCGAAGCCAATGAAGGCGATTCAGAAGTGGAGTAATGTGACAATATTTGGACTCACTATATATCATTCTCGCCGCTGCATTGAAGACGGACTGTATTCTGTTGAGTTGTTTCTGAGGGAGGCCAGCATATACACTATTACAATAGTCCATACGTGAGACGACAAAGGAATTTATAAGTGATTTAGCCGCATCGGAAGGAAGGCATCTTCTGATTGATTTAATCTGCCTTAGATGGAAAAATCCAGAACTCACAGCCTTTGAGATTTGCGGCTCAAGAGATAGACAATTGTCAATTATGAAACCGAGAAATTTGATATATTTGGAAGGAATGATATCGGTACCCTGTATTTGTATCGGACTGGAGTCAAGAAGGGCCTGCCTTCCGGGAGAAACTATCCAGATAAATTCTGTTTTGGTCGGGTTAAGTTTGAGTTTATTTACAGACATCCAACTTGAAACTGTATCAATAAAGTGAACTACCTCATTTTTTTAGAATGTCTTTTCATCCGGAGAGCAAAACTTGAAAATTATACGATCGTCTGCATAGCTTTGTGATTCAAATCCAGCCAAGTGAATGAGGTGTTCAAGACGATTCGTATACAGAATGAAGAGAATGGGACCTAAGACGGAACCTTGGGGAACTCCAAATTCAATTAGAGTTTCAGGTGAAGTAAATTTATTAAAAGTTACTGAGCCTACTCGTCCAGACAGGTAAGATTTCATCTACCTGTCTGGACGACCACAGTACCTCACCCCGAACGCCAAATTCGGTATCAAGCACATTTAGAAGGATGCTGTGATCCACCGTATCGAAAGCCGCACTCATGTCAAGGATAGACACCAACCCCAATTTACCGGTTTCCATGCCAACAATCAGATCTGAAATGATCCGCAAAAGGACAGTCTCTGTTGAGTGAAACTGTCTATATGCCGATTGATTTTTTGCAAACAAACCAGCAGAGTTCAAATACGCCACCAATTGCTTAGCAACGATTTTC
Source organism: Drusus annulatus (assembly GCA_022651775.1). Classification (NCBI taxonomy): domain Eukaryota; kingdom Metazoa; phylum Arthropoda; class Insecta; order Trichoptera; family Limnephilidae; genus Drusus; species Drusus annulatus. Next base: position 1,379,915 of record JAGWCC010000231.1, read on the forward strand.
TCTAGCAATTTCGCTAGAAACGGTAAGTTGGATATAGGCCTGTAGTTATCCGCATTGTCAGCATCAACATTTTGTTTTTTAAGATAGGAGTTATTAATGATTTTTTAAGTATGCCCGGTACAAGTGAATTTTTTAGTGACTTCTGGACAATGATGGTAATCACAGGCGCTAAATCTGGAAGACACTTTTTTAGAAGCCATGTTGGCAGAGGATCTTGAGCACATTGCTTATTCGGGCAAGATATTACAGCCCGTGTTATGTCTCCCACCGTAATGTTTGAAAATGTACTAAATTCTCCAGACAGTGGCCTTGGTGCGGTTACGGAAGGTGACCCTGCTCCACTAAGGGCTCTGATGTTTTGCACCTTGCTGCTAAAAAAGGCTGCTAGAGAAGTCGCTTCAAGAGAGGAATCAATCGGAATTCTAGTATCTCCACACAAGGTTTTCAAGTGCTGCCACAGCTTTCGCGGGTCCTTCTGTTCATCAATTTGGTCACACCAAAATTTGGACTTTTTTTCAGAAACTTCGTCTCTATATAGTTTTTGCTGGGCAATCCATAATTGCCGATTAATAATTGTCGGCTTCTTCCTATATGTTCGCTCTAGTTTGCGCATTTCCCTCTTCTTCGCGAGACATTCGGCATCAAACCATTTGCTGCATTTCCTAATGCGGCAGATCTTCTCCGTAGAAGGAGCATGTTTTTTAACCATCGACAGTAGCGTTGTGTTATACAGTCTCACAAGGTCGTCTAACTGGATTTCGCCTAAATCGTCCTTATTACAGAGACGCGATGCCTTTAGTTCCACGCAAAATGCCTCAAGATCGAACATTCTCCAATTTCTAGATTCAATGCATCTGAACTCCAATCTTGGAGGATTAAAAGCGAACACGGAAGTGAGGAGGCGATGATCCGAGAGTCCAATATCAATAACGTCTGTGCTAATCGGGGGGAAACCAACTCGTGAGATGACGATGTCCAGTGTACCGCCTGCGTCGTGAGTAGCAGAGTTCACCCACTGCTCGCAACCGAAATCAAGTAGAATTTTAGTAAATTTTATTGAAAGGGGATCTGTCTCCCTTTCCAGGTGAATATTGATGTCTCCCAGAATGATAATTTCACAGTTGTAGTTGGATATACATTCTAGGAGAGATCTAAATTCACAGAAAAAATTTACATTCGGTGCGCACGACCCAGGGCGGTAGATGGAGATTATCACGAGGGATGCACCATTGGCTGAAGCCTTGCAACCGACAAACTCGAAAGTTTTGTACACCTGACGAATCCCTATAGCGTCCAAGCGAAGACCCTTTTGCGCTACAATTGCAACTCCTCCATGGTTTGTGAAATTGATGTTGCTTGTGTCTGATGTGATTGGCCTCGCCGCTTCATATACGGAGAAACCGCTGGATCGTAGATTTTTTATTGACTGGGATTCTCCGTTTTCGTGCCATGTCTCAGATAACGCCAAAATATGAAGACCCTTTGCACTCATCAAATCCACAATGTCATTATGCTTATTCGCTATAGATCTAGCATTCCAGGCAGCAACGGACAAACATTTAGGGGAACGAACATTCCTGATTTGTGCTAGCCGCAGGTTTTTGGCCAGCTTGACCTTCCGTCCAGCCCTACACCCTCGTTTTCTCGCATTGCGTCGGGCAAGTAGTACACAATCGATATTGTCATTATCACTTTTATTGTTTATTACTAGTAAGGGTCGCAAAGCATGCAATTCATTCAAAGTGTATTTAAGCATGATTTATGACCCTCACAGCCCATTTCGAAGATTATACAAAACATAAAAGTAACCTTTCTTGCTGTCTTTGTTCCATCCCATCAGATAAACATGTGGCATACATCTGTGAAATGTTTACCATCCCCACACTTCACTGGTCACTCACTATGTCTTTTAAATGTACACACGTTTTGAAATAAAACTTTGATTTGAAATGGTCATAACTATTAATATTAACACTATACAACTATTTAAATATAAAAAATGCAACAATTCGGTTAAATCCCTTACTAGTGCAAACTTTAGGAAACCTAGTACAAAAACTACCCCTTCTTTTGTATAAAAACTAAGAGCTTATGTAAATACGTGTCTGCAGCTTCAGAGCGCTGAGTCTTTGTTACGTTCAGCGAAATGGCTAACTTACTAAATAACAACTATCGAGAAATTTATCTACGGGTGTATGGCGAGAGGATGGATCGCCATACAACTCTGTCCTGGCACTCACTTCTTGCTTCATTCACATACATACATCGTCTTATACATACTCTTCTGTTTTAGTTACTATTGACATGACCCCACTCAAGTATGTGATTCACTTAATCGTGGCATGTCTTCCTCGGACGTCCTTAAGGGTCAGCACTCATAAATACACACTTTTTGGCAATACTACAAATGATTCATCTGTTAATTCTATACGGGTAGTTAAAAAAAATTACTAAAGTTTCCAGTGAATACAATCCTTAAACAGTAATCTTTTAAATTCTTTATAAAATGTATACAAGAATTTTAGGTAAAACGTTAAAAAAGCTTTTGCTGGTTTTTAAACTGCACCTTTTACTGACATTTTAGTATGTTTTTCGTAGAATTTAAAAGATTACAGCTTAATTTTTTTATTCACTAGAAACCTTAGACATTTTCCTAACTGCCCATGTAGAATTTACAGATAAATCATGTGCAGTATTGCTTGTATTAGAATGCTACAAAGTATCGCTAAGCGCCATTTCAGGTGCTGAGCCTTAACCAAATATTCAATTAATTTTGGCGTCGTATATTCCCCTGACACTCAACTTTCCAATCTAAGCATTCCTTTCATAATCTTGCTCATTAGTCATTACGCTTTAATCTGTAGGTTTTAACACACATTTATTTATTTATTCTATATTTGCAAAAACAGTGTTACACCAAAACATTGCAAAAAACACAAAAAATGGTAATCACAATTACACAAAGATTAAGGTAAAAAGAAGTTTAAAAACAAAAACAAAAAACAGTTTTTAATTAACCTAGTTAGTCTTCCCAGGGGCATCATTATTGGTAAGTTAGTTCTGCACCTGGGAACAAACAGAAGCCCGTGTTGGCGGCCTCGCGTGAAATTATCAGGGACATAAAATCCAATTTCCGCCAGGATGTCAGGTATTATAATAATACACCGTTCGGGAGTTTATGAGCAAAAAGCAGTAATGCTATATCCCTCCTTGAACTAAGGCTGCAGATAATTTTCTATCACATGCACCTCAGGGATCTTGTTTCTGCAGCCTTCAATATACTTTTGTCCTTCCCTGCCAGTTCCATTCCTCACGGCCATACCTACATCAGGATTGGTATCAACACTTCAATGTGGACTGCTAGCATCGCTACCTCGGTCACAATTTGTAATCTTTACAATGGTTATAATGTAAACAACAAATGTGAACACCACGCAAAGATCCATTGCCCGTTATCAATACAAAGGCACTACTGGGGCCCTAGCACGAAACAACGAATTAGATTTTATCGACAATGTCGGTATGCTGGAATCATTTCCAAACCCGATTGCAGAACGCCAACGAATAAACGACAGTTCACATCGACTACATTAAGCGTGTTAGTCGACATGAGTTGTCGTGCATTCGAAGGAGATATTATAATGAGTGGGTACCTAGTAGTTGTGCTTGTCAATGGAGATTTCGTTTCCTCGGGACATAACCAATATTGTAAGTTAAAGATAGCTATTCTGACCTGGATGTTCTGTACATTTCACATATAGTATTTTCAAGTTTTTAGTGGATGAATACAAAAATGGATGAAATGAGTGACCTGAGGCGTATATGTGTAAAATTATGTATTACGAATGGCATAATCCGAGAAGTATGCACTACAATAATTATAACAGGAAAACGGATGGACGGAGTCAGAAGAATATTACGACACGCAAGGAAGATATAGAAGCAGGAGGGTGTGCCGTTTGTGTGTTTCATCATAACTACCTACTTATTTAATTAGAGATGTTCGATATTCCTGTCCCGGTGACCGGAACCGTCGATATTATTTCTCCGAGGAACCGGTTCTTTTTTTGGAAAATAAAAATCAATATCATTAATTTGTCCTTTCCATTTTTGTGAAATAAAAATAGCGAATATAAGGTCCTTTGCACGAGGAGCCGGTACCACAGTTTCATTCGTTCCCAGAATATCACTAGCACTCCCCCCCCCTTCCCCCAACCCCATGAAATTTTATTTTTGGTGAGGAACCGGTTCCAGTTCTTTTCGTTTTCAAGAAATCGCTAGCAACCCCTCCCTCCATGAAATTTTTAAGGGACAAACTGGTATCTTCTTCTTGGAAATTTTCTGGCACCAGGAACCGGTTCCAAAAATAACCGGTTCCTCGCCAATCACCGGTAACTGGAACCGCAGGTACACCTAATGTCCGATGTCAACCATCCCTAGTTAGGGTAGGTACAATAAATTGCATTCGACTGCTTGCAGGTCATACAATCAAATCAACAAATATTGAATACCGCTAAGCTTTTGAATTATGGCCCGACAATAATTAATAACACCTGACGTACGGTTCGTTCGATCGCTGGCAAGCAATAAAAGTTTTATTGCTAGCGAGCTGCTGCTCGTTGCTTCTGATAAACGATAAGCTGACGTTATCGCTACACGACTCAAGAATTCGCCACCAGTGGCCAAATAAAACACTCGATAAACTTGTACAGTTTGCAGAAATGTATAGATTAGATTAGGTTTTAAGTCAAGGTAAAGAATAATTGGGCAGGACTCGATTAAATACAGCAAAAATAACGTATTTCTGAATACATCAGGTTAAAATCTTTATTTCAACCTATTTCCTGGAATAAGAAACGAACCTACGATAGAATGAATAAGACAGTTCTGCTCGTGGGCCAAACGTCATGGGCCTTTCGTCGCCTGCTACTGCGTGCGGTGAATTTCTCCCGAGCTCTTGTTCACAGCCCCACTTACGTTATTTGTGCCAGCAAGATGAATGTGTAAAAACAAATGTAGATATTTTATTTTCGAATTTATATTTAAAACGTTTCGATAAAGGATCGAAATATAACACCAAGGAACCAAGGCAAGCTACTAAGCCAGCCCCTTTACAATGAATGTAAATAAAATAAAGAAAAAATATTAAACATTTCAGTAGGTACCTGCGTGTTATGTTTTTTTATAAAGACAAAAAATCTACAGATTTCACATGGAAATACGGAATTTTAGGATTGTCTTTTTATAAAACAAAAAAGATCTAAATGTTGGCAATAGTAAAAGCATAAAATATTAAATTGGTGTAAGGGTTTATTTCTGAGAGAAGTATCTAACCTACAACTTTGTTTTTTTTTATAGTGAATACCGCAAGAGTCCCAACTACTCCCAACCTTCTGGAACCAGTGGCATCCCCAATCCGGGTATGTTGTGAGGCTGAAGTTAGTGGGGAGGGGAAGGAGATCGGAAAGAGGAAGTACCTGGCTATTCAGATCTGGTCACCAAACACAGCTAAACCCATTTCAAGCAACGTTTCGATTCTGAATGGTGGTCTTTCATCAGGGCGGTACATAGAGTATCTACCACACTGGAACGCGCCGCAAATATACTATATATTATTTTAATGAATTAAATGGGTTATGACACATATTACTTAAATAAAAATTTATTGCGCACGCCGGGTTTGAACACGCGACCTCTGGATTTGTAGTCGAACGTTTTAATCGAGAACTTTTTTATATTACAATAGAATTTATTACATGGATATGATTTTCTGAAATTAATGGTTATATTGGGTAGGTACCTACACGCACCACAAAAAAATCATTCACACTAAACAAAAAACAACATATTTAAACAATTCTTTAATAATAACCTTCTAAAATTAAAAATAATTACATCTCCCTATTTCTAGTATAACAAATGTCCGTACACCAGGTGTGAACAAAGCGCCGCCGGACCGCAGGTCAGCCATTATCATGCCCTGGGTCAGATCAGGCCCAGAAGTCCGTGACTGAAAAGCCCTGACCTATATAGTCGATAGTCCCGTATAGTCGGGAGGGCTAACACCACCGCATAGTACGGTCATAGACTTAGGTCAGGGGTGCGAGGGTTACCCCGTAGTGCTCGATTTCGAACACCCATTTGCTTTTATGCGCTCCTGGTAACATTCGGGGTTATCTGATTGATTTTGAAGTAAACAAAGGGGTGATACGTAATAAAATTTCATGGGTTTTCTCGTAAGGGAATGCAGAGTACACGAAAGATTAAGAATATTTAGAGAAATTTAAAAAATAACTTTGTTTAACACCACGGATACTATTTTATTTTTTATGACCGACCGGTTTCGCTTAGACTAAAAATCATCAGGGTACAAAATTAAACTAAACAAAAAATTCAAAGCGTGCGGTTAAATATGCATACACAGAGAGAACAAAATATAAAATAAAATAACAGAACAGTGAGAAAACAATAGAATAACATTTAAATTATAACAAAGGAGGTGACAGAAAGAGGCAGACAATATGAATTGAAAGAGACAAAACGTCAACAGAAGGTGATTAAAGAATAATAACAAATTTGATGAGCTTACAGGAAATATACCTAATATTGGACTATTAATATTTAGTGTTCTATTAACGCAAGAGTTCTGGATTCACTAGAACTATAGCACCCCCTTAAAATGGGAGTCAGGGGAAAAAGTTGCGTTTTCTTGCTATAAGATACCGCTCCAGAGTCCTTCGCTGCCCGGAGCCAGTGGAACTATGGCTTCCACAGTATTGCGAAATGTTGTGAGGTAAGTGGGGGAGGGAAGGATGAGGGTTGAGAATGGTACTGTATCAAAATACAACCAGCCGTTGGAAATAACAGCTAGATGTCGTCAACGTCCAACGCCATTGACGAAACTTTCTGCCGACAGATGAATATCAATAGTTACAACCTTGAGGTAACAATATATGGAGGGAGAGCTAATTATTTTTACCCAACCTATACAACCTTGCGATAAATCACTTTCTCCGGGTTTTCACGTCGTACACCATGAGAGAAAAAGAGACAACAAATATAATACACCGCTTCTATTTACTGTCACAATGACCTTGGGCTCCTGGGTCACCGCGGGACTCCGCCCACATTTTTTATTATGCCACTAAACTCGACATAACTAAACGTTTTTTTTAGGTTATATGGTATATTTTTGTTGATAACAATACTGTGAAAAAGTGGTTATACGAATAAACAAAAAAAATATGCCGATATGTGCTACGAATGGATGTCTAAATACCCTAGCCTTAGTTTTAGCCACACCCAGGTCTGCCGAGTCCGGTAAAAATCATCAAAAACTGACTACACTGCCTTGGATAGATACCACTCTATATACTCTAAAGATATACCACTCTGGTTAGCCACAGATTAAAAAAATAAACAAAAAGTTGTAAGAGTGTATACTTCGTGAACGATATTATGGGTAATTTTGAATGATCTTTCGGTTTTATACCTCCCTATTAGACGTCTTTGTGGACTTTTCTACCCGAAACGGCCGATACCTAGCGTCTAGAGTCAAGTGAATCTACCAATGGCAAGTAATATATAGCTGTTGCAAAATAACGCCCCCAACGGCACCAACGATCCAACTGTTTTAACTGTCGCGTCAACGTCGGCGCTATTCCGGCGGTGTTATTCAACAGTTGACAATTGCCCACGATAACAAATGTGGTATTGTTTAGAATGATCATCAACGCCCAGTACTAGTTGAGAAGTATCTAAGATACTAATAAATACATTTCAAGCCATGTTTCAAGATCCTCAAAGTTGCCCTCTCACCAGGGTGACGTGAAAAGCGTCGTTAGTTCAGGGATTAACAAAATTGAAAAATCCACCAATACAAATAGAAAACGTATTGTTATTGTTTAAGATTCACACGGTCAAAAGTACTATCGTGGTGGATTTTTGGGTTATTATGCCGTGTTGTGCTTTTTTCCCATTTAGCCAACGTTTCGGATAACCAAAAAATGACGATAATAATAGGTTTAATTTGCACTTCGCCGAAAAAATTGCAACTAGCAACAAAGATAAAAACTACCCCGCCACGGGGGTGGTATTCTCTCAGTCCAGGTGGAAAGATAAAAAAGGGGTAGTTGCAAATGTGAAGGCTTATATTATTTAAAATTTAACTGATTTGGTAATAAAACATACTTCAGCATTACTATTAGAGCACGAGGTTTATAAAAGTATAAAAAAATATTCTAAACGTGAGATTTTATGAACCTCAGGGGGTATTTTACCTCCTCTGAGTAAACCATTGAGTAACTACTATTTAAGCAACCTTATTCATAGGATTAACATGGCTGAAAAAAACAAATATTTACTTGACGGGTAACGTTACTTAACGGTAGTGAAATAGATAATGTATGTTACTCGACGAGGGCTAATCGTCTATTTATTTAGAGGTGGTGAAATACCCCCTTACGCTTTAGCTGTGATCAACAAATATAATATGTTGATACAGCACTGATCGGCAGCCAAAGTTTCTTCCATTTCAATAGTTAAATCAAACGGTAATTCAATCATTTGATAGGTGGATTAAATTAGAAAATTGTACGTAGGTAATTGATAGGGTGTTTTCGTGGAAAAAAACCTTTTTACTGATTTCTATTTTCAATCACGCGAGCGTAATAAAAAACAAAACGAATTATTAAAGTTTTATTATTAATTTACTTGCAAGTAAGAATAACTAGCGACTGTTGCTTAATAATAATAAATGGATAAATTTTATAGCGCTGTTTTTGTGGGAAAATCACCTCAAGGCTCTTCAATCAATCACTTCTTGCATGAAATATTCGACTTAAATGCGAGTATGAAAGAGACTAAATAAATCATTATTTGTTATAATTACGGGGTATTTAGAATGTCATGTCAGATAAAATCAATTAGTCTAATTGATTTATTAAATAATTACAATAATTATGATCAATCTGCAACACGCGTTTGAGATATTCAAATGAAAAATAATATTCGAAAAGTTTCTCCTAGTACACTAGTAGTTTCCATTTGTTCACGGTTGACCTTATATTTAACAGCTCGGCTGTGGAACGATTTGCCGGCCTCTGTGTTTCCTCCCTCCTTCAACTTGGGGCTCTTCAATACCCATGTTCACTCTTTCCTTTTCTCAAAAAGATCCTCCACACAGCATTCCTAAATATGACATAGGCCCTGAAGGAAATTATTTCCCCCAAAGAAAAAAGAGAATTCTATTTAATTTATTTTTTATAATTAAAATACACACAATATAATGCAAGGTTGTTAATTCCAATACATTGCCATATTATTTCGCTCGATTATTACATTTTTTTGTACATTAATCATATGCAGATACCTAAGGTAAAGGATAACGTCTTTAATAATAATAAAGTTTTTATTCCAGAAGGTATGAAGGAGTAGTGCAATGCAATACATTCTATAATTGATATTAATACATAAAATAAAGTTGTAATACATATATACACAATAATAAATAAATAAAAACATAAATTCATAGAAAAAAATAATAAATTTAAAAATTGTTAATGGAGGATATTAGGTCTCATGTCTATCAAGAGGGAGTCCATCCTGGCAGCATTACGATTGATGGGGCCAATATCTTATTCCAAAGAGCTTCTATGCTAGAGTTCGAGATCTGACGGGATTCCATGATGAGGTCATTTCCAGAGTTGTTGATCCTCTTTGATGAAGTCAGGATTTAGTACGTTCATTTAATCGAAGAACAAGTTTGAAACATGCCGAATGCAAGCAATGCACCTGTGTGAGTAATATATTCGGTTCAACTCTGTGTAATGCTCGCTGATGCGACCGACAGAATGCTCCTTAGGTAAGGTGCGCTTTTGTTCGGGGATGTTGAATAAAATATAATCACTTTCTTTTGAAAACTTTTTATTAAAAGAATTTACTGAACATGGTTTACTACTGCACAAGGAGTGCGATGAGAATTGAATGTGTAATGAATATCGAAATACTAGTGTGTGCTTTTACAGAATAGCTCTGATTTTATACCTGCATGGTCAAACTAAAAGTATCAGAGTCCAAACATGTGGTCTATGGAATAATACATGTTAAAAGGAATTTTAGAAAGCGATGTTAGAATATAATTTACTAGACAGAAATACATTAAGGGATGCAATTAGGATACAACAGGAGATTGGTAAGAATGCTTAGTGACATGGGTAAGCTGCACATTTATTTATTTATAAATTAACGGACTAAATTCCAATTACAAAAAGACATAATACACGAAATGAAAAAAAAAGAGCAACATGGAAGGAAGAGCACATACAATAATAAATGAAGCGATGACAAAAATAGGACAAAATAAATATAAGAGAGAACATTCAAGCCATGGTCTAGTCAAAATTTTTATAGAGTCGTAAAGAATGACAAAAATCATTTAGACTGCTACCAAAAAATTTCAAGACCATGGCTTGAGTTAACAAGTCTTGACATTCTGGACATTGGAGAATTATACCCATAATTAGTATTGTGATGATTGAGGAACAGCAATTCATTGTTTCTGAGTCTAAGACAAGGAATGTTGAACTGGATAAGTTGCAACAGAGAAGGTGAGTCAATAAAATAATGCACATGTGCTAAACTGGTTGAGCCATTACATCTGGCTACGACACCAACAGATTCCTACTAACATTTCACGAAAACGTAAATCTCAAGAATCACCATAACGGATGCCCAAAGAACGGTAATCGCAGTTTTTCACACAGTTCGCCCAACTCGAAGGATTGGCAATAAAATTTCCTCGAACAATGCGTAATTAAGCAATTTAATCATTTTCACGTACCAGCGTACGGCAATAGCTGTATTCTACCAACACTTTCATCAAATAAACATTTCAGTCTCAAATCTTAACTATAAAGCAGAAATCTGATTGTATGAAGCGGCAAAAACTACAGAACGAACTGAAATATAAACAGCTTCATCTATCTTGATCTTCTAGGAAGATGTAATTATTTTTATCTTCCAGCATGATTTCCGTCGTGAGCTACGGAGCGTTGTAAAAATACAATTAACTGTCAAAAAATAAGACCAGACGAGGTATTTATTGTCTGTTTCAGTTGCTTCTGAAAGTTTTGTAATCAGGCTGTAATAAAGTACCTACCAAAATATTAGCTGCAGTGAAACTTCAATACAGTTTGCTTTTTGTATTTTAATTTTCTTTACTCTTACTGTATGCAATATCTATCGACTATCGTCAATCAATACTATAGTTTTTTTTATAACCTTATACAAACACAGGTGAGACACGTCGCTAGGCGAATGTATTTGGTTCCTTAGAACAGGCAATCTGCCTAGCTAGAGCTAGGAACTAATATCGACCGAACAAAACATAGTAGCAATTGTACACATTTTAAAATATTAAAATTATTATAACAAATGTACTTTTATGTTATTTTCATAAAAAAATGTTTGTAACTATGTAATAATAAAAAATAAATATTTGTCAATACAAATTTCGAGAGAAGCCAAGTAAAAGCGTACCGCTGATAGGTCATTTGTAACCACTCCCTCTTTCTCAAAAAATACGCACGTAACAGAATGAGGTTGTGACAGAGCTCTCGGCGGCAGAATCATAGTCCATATTTTTTTATTGTACGCAAAAAGATTGTTGAAATATACTCGAGGCTTTTTTTGTACAAAAAAACTCTTTTTTCGGCATTTTTCAATAAAACAATAAACTTGTATATAACAGAAGAATCAAGATCACGGACGAAACCGGGTAGTAAAATGAGTAACTCTAAATTGTTGCAAAATTCGGGACCGAATTTTTCGATAAACTAAGTAAGATACAGTTCAGGGCATTTATATTCTGGATTTTTTTATTTCACGCGGAATACCAGTTGTTCATAAAATACAGCAGTAGTGGCATCTGGCGATCAAATTTAAAACATTTTCCGAGAGGGATCTTTAGGCGGGGTGAAAAGCATTAAAAATCAATACCGAACCACCAAGCTGCGAAAAATACATGTTAGAATTGGTATGTAAGTGCGTCTGCCGTCGGAAGATCTCACGATTGTCGGCTCCTCGTGTGGTGACATTTAATCAAAATAAACTCATTTAACCATTACGCTGTGGAGGACGTAAATCGTTAGTTTTTTCTCTAATCAAAATACTTTGCAATAGGGAATGATACCATCGTAAGGAAAAACTTTAGGTTTTTTTTTTTAAATTTAATAATAATGAATTAATATTTTATTATTAAATAAAAGAATACTTTGTTTTAAAAACCACAGAATTTATTATGATGAAGGCCAACCGGTTTCGCTTGGATCAAGCTTCGTCAGGGCACATATAATAACTAAAGAAAAAATACAGAGTTAACAGGTAAATGTTCTTAACATTTACGTAAATGTTTAGAACATTTACGTTGCTTAAATGGTACCGGGTTCTCTGAATTGGCAAACCATCTAATCTCATCAAACCATACTTTCGAAAAAACTACAGGAATTAGTCTTTTACATAAAAACGGGATAGGCATTAGATTAGACAATTTAGAAGCACTCGAAATTAGGAAATCTTTAAAATCAAATTTATCACTTAACCTACTTAATAATCAAAAAAATGTATCCTTTAGCCCTATTTTAAATATGTTTCCAGTAAATCAAACTTTATCCCATCAATTGTCAACTTCACCCTCATTTGATGCTACGAATCACTCTGTTTTATTCCATAACTCACCCATTTAATTATTATTATGTATCCAAATACCTTCTTTTCCAGTAACAATGTAAAATGTCGTTTCATATATAAATTCAATATAGGATCTTTGTCTGCCCCTAACATTACATCATTATCTTTCTATTATGTACACTTGTTTATTTACCAATTCTTCGTAATATATATTAAGCACTTTCAACTGTTCCCTCCCTCTAATACATGCTTTCTCTCTTCCTTCTTTGTATTATATACTGTCTCACTCTATCATTAACTGTTGTACCTATATATACCTGTTAACTCTGTATTTTTTCTTTAGTTATTATATGTGCCCTGGCGAAGCTTGATCCAAGCGAAACCGGTTGGCCTTCATCATAATAAATTCTGTGGTTTTTAAAACAAAGTATTCTTTATCTAAGGAAAAAGGTAAAAAGAATTTCATTACTTTTTTAATTTATTATTTTATCATGACTTGGCCCACATAGAAAAGTTATAATGTATTTTATATTTGCGTACAGAAATTTATAACCGATCCTTTATAGTAAACAGTATACCGCCCGCTACAGGCGGTAATCTACCGCTATTGGCTCGCTAAATGCAAAATCTGTTTGACCGACCGTAACCCAAAGACTGATTGGCTATCAATATACCTTTCTATGTAAATGGGCGGGTATCTACTCCCACCAGATGTGTATTTATTTATTTACGCCTGTTAAAGGCTTTATACACAAATATTAACATTTTTTTTAAAGCAAAATTCTCATAAATAGTGCAAAAAATATTATACAAGAAAGAAAAAATGGTATTGAAATAACAGGTACACCCATGTTAGCGATGACGTGTTAAGCGATTGATCTATTGTAAAGCTACGACCACAATACAAATTTTGTACAACTTTCAAGCAAACTATTTCTAATTTTTTTAGAAAGTAAATTTGCTGTTTTAAAAACTACGCTGGGATTTTTGGCAAGGATTTCCAGATGCTAAAAAGTTACCTTATAAGAAAGATATTCAAAATTAAAATAATGACAGTTAAACCTCAAGTACGACAAATTTAATACGATAAGTACCAATTCATTAATACTCAAAAAATCATCTGCTACCTCTTCGTCACAGAATGTCAAATCACTCACTTGCCTTTACAACACTTGAGAAGTAAAACCAAAAGACATTCCTGACAGTAATCAATACACTCGACCAAAGCACCAGACTCTGTAATACAATACTTTAACCAACATCAACAAACAACAGATATACTTCTTCCTTTGGCTGAATACAATGTGTCAATGCAATGAAAAATCATTCTCCTCCGTGTAAACTGGTTTGATAATCAATCCAAAATATTTTGAAAGCTGATTTTTTTTATTATCCATCTACTACGTACCAATACTATCTCCCTGCCATTCTGTACCAAACCCTTCTCTCTGTTGAGTCCCGTTAGCTTTGCAGATATCTGCAAAAATCTAAACTATATCAAAATATTCCATTTGTGTGACATCTTGCTGTGTGACACCCTCAAGGTGATATGTATTATTATTTCCTAAAGCGGAATTGGCCAAAGCGTCGACGGCATAACTATTCCTAGTCGCCTGCCTATCTAAAGTTGCGTAAGACGTATTGTTTTATTTATAAACTCTTTGTATATTTTGTGTAGTTTTTCCTGTTATTAAAACAACTGGATATTGAATAGGAATTGGTAATATCTATGATTCTTGAACGGTGAGCTCTGGAGATCTGCACAGATCTCATTGAGTTTGCACAGATTTATCTATCTGGAATTTCTAGATCAACGACCCTTCCTTAACCCACCTCACAACGTTGTCCAGCCGGTTGGCGATATAGTTATCGATACGGTGTACAGACAGGGACGCTCTTGCGAAGCATCATATAATTTTGTAACTATGTTAAGTTGGCAATGTCATTAATTTGCATCATGTGCTATGACGTTTTGTAATATTCAATGAACTGTCAAAAATTTGTGAAGTCTCCAAATGATTTGTTCCATATTCTTCTATTGTTAAATATTTCAAAAAAAGAAGGTAGAATTTTGGACAAAGCAAGGAAGTAATTACTAGAATATGGGTAAATTTGCGGATATATTTTATAATGTATTAAAAATAAATCTTAAGATTATTAGTATGTAGACCTTTCACTAAACATAACTTGTACTGAAAGTGGATTAAGTGAGTTACGGGCTATCTATATATTTTTTTCTATACGGTTGTTAAACTGGCCTGAAGAAGGCACGGTTGTCATAATTAAAAATATATTATTTGAATCTGTTGGCTTACCCGAAGAGATTAATGTATGGTGTTCCTCAGTTAGTTTGTCCATATCTCATCAAGTCTCACGAGTGGGAACTGAAAAAATACAAACAATGGTTGAATTGGTACAATATTACAGACGCCTTTACCTTAAATTGCTAATTACTCCACAAGCGTTCACATACCCGGCAGTACTTATTCAAAATAAAGAATACACAGTTCAAGATGTTATTCTGACCCAGAATTCAACGGACAAAAGCCGAGGAAACAAAAAGAAAACTAGGCTTTACAATTTGGTGGGTATTTTTGAGATCGCGGTGAGATGTTTTCTGTTTTATCGGACTGATTTCGGTAATGGTGTGTTTGAAAGGCTGTGGGTAAACACTGAGACAATAAAGATGACAGAAAATGAACAGCCTTGCAAGAAAATTGAAAGGAAGAGAAATTTGTTAAGTACTTGAGTGTTGTTTTTTAATTCGACAATGACAAGAAATGAAATGGCTCTGAAAAAATATAAACAGAACTATCAAAATTGTATTGTATGTTTCCCACTCTAGGCATAACACAATGTTGGCTGTTTTTAATAAGGGTGGCTAAGACGTGCGGTCATAGTATCCAGTTCTATTTTCATGACAAGAAAAATTACTAAAAATTCAACATATTTCAAATCTAAGACTTCTCTTTTTTATTTTTGTTTGTAATTATGTTTTTGAAGACATAAATATTCTGTTTTGTAAGATTTTCGGGTGTAGAGACATGATTTAAGAACTGATGAGTAATTTAGAAATTATTAAAGTAAGAAACTGAGAGTTCACAAAAATCTCACAGCAGTAATACCTAATTGTCCCATGCCTTTCTCTGTCCAAAAAACCCAAGCTTAGGAGGTTGTAAGTTTGATGGTTTGAATTTGCAAATAGCAGAATTATTCTCTATCAATTTTGACAGACGCTTAGTAAATATGACTTGACCACACAAGCCTTGAAATCAATTGATTTTGAAAGGGTACAATTATAATTTTCTTTTAACATAGTGCGTGGTTATTGCATTAATTTGTTTAGTTCTTGGATAAAGGTAGCGTCCGGCCAGATGAAGTGAAATGCAAAGCAGCTTATATTTGGGACAAAGACCCAAGAGTTACCTAAAGGTCCTAACAGAATAATCAGGAGCCAGAATAGTAGTTATAAAGTAATATTGTCTTCTAACAAAATTATGTGTGTTTTTTCACAGCTAATAGTTCTACGGTGATTGTTTTTAAAGGGTGTTGCGCTTCCTCCCCTTTCTTGAGCCAATGTTTCAGACAACCTTGAAGTGCCCACATTAAGGAAAAGTGCTTTAATTTGTAGTATACTAAAATCCATGGCTTAGCTTAATTTATATTTGGTCAGAACTTATTTTTTTAAACATAGAGTTACTAAAAATGTGGATATCTGGAAAGAATGCAAGGCTGATGTAAGCATAATGAATAGGATCAAGAAAGGGACGCTTAGATGGTTTGGGCATGTAGAGCTAATGAATGAAGAAAGGAGTGTGAAAATAATATATGATGCAAAAGTGAATGGAAGGAGAAGTTGGGGACGCCTGAGGAAGACATGGCACGATCAAGTGAATCAAATACTTGAATCAGGCCACGTGAAGAGTCAGAATAACAGAAGAGTGTGAATGTGAACGAAGCAAGGAGTGTGTGCCAAGACAGAGTTATATGGCGGTCCGTCCTCTCTGTGGAGAAACGGCGTGATGGTTAGTAGGTTAGTTCAGGTAAATTTATATTTTCTTACAAAGCAATTACTTTGTGGTTTGACATATTTAATGAAATAAACCAATAAATTTGCATAAAACTACAGATTTTTCAAAAATCTATGGTCTATACAAAGTTATAGTTTTATTTCATTAAATTTATGTATGGTAAGAACTTCAATTTACTCAACATTTACTTTACTTATTTTACTAACATAGAGTTACTCAAATTTTTCAACATAGACATTCCAAGTAGTTACCACTTATGGCCTCAAATGTTGAAGAATGGAGTTGAAGTTTTGGGTAAATATAAAATTGGCTCGATCAGGGATTTAGCTATACTACAGATAAAACGACTAGGCCTAAGACATTTTGACTATGAAATTATGACAGATAAACATATAATTATGTTACACAGTGCAACATGGTTCAACAACTAAATACAAGCGGCATAACAAAAAAAAACATCCAATATAAATGTGTTATTCTTCTGTTTACATGCATGTAAGCTCAACCATATGAAAAACTCTATTTGAATAGTTTTTATTGCGAAATCAAAGGATAAAAAAGAAACGTTACAAAGTTTTTTATGAGACTTATTAACTCGTTGGGAAACCGATGTGTTTTCATTCATGTTTTATAATCATCAAGATTGCCCAAAATAAATATTTGGACATATTGGCCAATAAAATTCATTGATTGACAGTAGATTAAATGCTATCTAATCAACTCGTAACAAAACTCATTCAAAAAGTAAATTGAATGATATGTACCTAGTGAATGATAATATAGGTTAATTAAAAATAAAATATATGGCAAATTTATATTAAATACTCGTGGCCCGCCTGTTCGATAGCCCACATTGAAATAGCCTACTTTTTCATAAACAAACTACCTAACCACCCCGCCGTTTCTCCGCAGGGGTGGGCAGAGAGGATGGACCGCCATACAACTGTCTCGGCACACACTTCTTGCTTCATTCACATTCATACATACTTTTATGTTATTCTGAAAATGTAAAAAATATTGAAAATAATAATAATAAAATTGCACTTTTGTATAGAGAACTTTAATATCACGGGGAGCGAAATATACAATAACCAGATAATTATTAATTGAACATATTTAAAAATAATAAAAAATGGTAGGTAGGTGGTGAACGTACCTATTGTCAAAAATTTGAATGCCTCAAAAAAATCACCAATATTTTTTTTTCATTTATAACCACACATTTTCGTTTAAACTAGGTTTGTTCAATATACCACTAAAAATGACATTCTCAGATGTAGATAAGTGCTTTCATAAGATTTTTTGATTGAAAATAAAGTAAACGTCATTTAGCTAGTGGAGAACAATGCATATTATTTCGACATTGAAAGCATCTGCGTAAACATTGGCTTAATACCGTAAGAGCTTATCCATGCCAAGGCATTCTTTTGAATGAATAAATGTGTGCTGAATTACTTAAATTACCATGTTCTGTTTCACAAACATGTAAAAAAAAAGAAACCGGAGATTCTCGCATACAAAATGACGGACGTAGAAAATACAACATACCTCTTGGGTTCATTGGGCATGGTTGTTCGTGGCGATTATGAAGAAAAACTCACACACTTTCACATTAAACACAAAGATTGGATATTTATCAACAAAACTCAAATTAAAAAGATTCAAAAAGAATATTGTACACTCTTTAAAACTTATTAACTACTTTCACATACCCACCCACACACCTGTGGAATGTTTCAAAATACTATAGATGACATTACAATAAGAACCCCTTCCACAAACTTGACACGGCAGCGATCCTTGCAGAAAGCTTGAAAACTACAAGAACAATATATTTATAAATCGAAATCTTTTACACTTCTTTAGTTAGTTTTAATGCAACCTACTAGATGGCAATAGTAAAAATTGTCATAATTTCATAGGTAGAAGAATCAAGGATAGCTTCTCTTATTGTCGTCTATAGTATTTGCACTTAGCGTCTGAGTTGACAGATTCGAATGTTTTCAAATATATCACACGTCAAATGAATGATAAAAACAGAAAAAAATGAAGAAACACGCGCAAGTTTGCCTTTCGAAAAAGTTGATTTCACTTTACACTGAAAGGACTTAACCATTTGCACAAAACAGGACGTAGCACACTATTTTGACAATACGCTGAATTTCGCGGCGCCATGTTAGCAAAAACTAAATCCTCGGATACTAAGGATGACAATACATAAAATTCTCAACATTATATTGAAATATTTTAGGAGTGCTATCTACAGGGATGTATGATAACTAACAATTTAAAAGTACTACTGTGCGTTACAGCGATTCACAAAGTATTTGTAGTTTTCATTTTAATCGCTACGATCGCTACTATTTCAGAGTTTCACATTAAAAAAATAAGCTTCTGGCGTAGATTTTTGAAACCACCTGTTCACTAATTGCACTTGAGCCCTTGTTCAAATTGCACATTTATTTTGCTTTGGACTATTTTCCCCTTGCTATTAGAATATTATATATTATCTATTTGAATAGTCAAATTTATTTTTCAATTTAATTACGGTTCATCAATAGCTTTATATTCACCATAGAGAGAAAAAAATCTTTATTTTCATTTATGAACACAGATTGTTATGTTGAGGATTAGATAAAATGAATTCTGTCAAAACTGACAGATCTTTTCCTGCTGAAACAATATAATTGTTTATAAAATATGATTTATAAACGAGAAACTCAAATCAAGTAGGCCTTACCATTTAACTTATATTTGCGTAAAAATCTTGGCTTTCGAATAATACGAACGTCGTTACGTAAATGAAACATAACCTATAAAAATGATTTTTATTTACCGGTTATTTGTCAGAAATCTGTGCAGAAAGTACTCGTCAAAATAACTCGCTTATAACTATTTATTTTTCTTTGTATTTCCGGCTTTTGCTAATTATGTCAGTTTTGTTTCAAACTTTAAAACCTTTTTATTCATCAATATTCCTTACAATAGTTGTAAAATCATAATTGTAGAGCCCAATGCTTAATCTTAATATTCAACATCACAACACCCAGACTTAAAGCACTCATAAATGCTTGTAAATGTCACACCCTAAATCTCCTGACATTGAGTCAATTGCGTAGACTTTTACCTTACGTAGGCCTTTTTTTTATTAAATAAGCCAATCTGTTGTGTATGAGGAATCCTTTAGATTGTGTTCTTCTTTTACATTTGCAGATGATGGAATGCCTCACAAGGCTCAATATTCAACTCCCAAAACATGCCTGTTATAAATATTATGTGAGGGCTTACAGAAAGCCCACCTCCTCAGAAGTGTTGACAGCATATTTGAAACAATGCAATGAACCTCCCTGGACTTCTTACTTTATCAAGGTACACCTTATCGCATTTGCAGATTATTTTCTTTGCATTTTGCGCCAATGTAATGTTTTCCTTTAGCATGGATGATAACCTTATTTCAGAGCTAGCCCTTCTAGCTAGGAGTTTCTGTCTTTTTGAGAGTTAACCTCACCAATCTTAACTCTTTCACAGCCTGCATAATCTGTAAATATTGTCATTTCGGTTTTTGTTTGTTACGGGCTAAATTTTCAGTTATTCATTTGTTTTCCATATTGCTTTTGAGGTGATATTTCATTTAAATGGTACTTTGAACGATAGCCATGTACACTATTGTTATTATGGATACTAGATTTGTGCAATTTGTTGAACAACGCGTTATAATATTCAACATATTTTGTTAAGACGTCCCGAGAAGTATGAGAAGGACATTTTTCAATTGATTGAATCAAATACTTATGACGGTATATTAGTTGAATCTGTTTGAATATTCCATGTATAGATGAGTATGTAAAAAACAAATAGTCTATTCATGGACCGTAGCGTTCTCTCCTCTCTTCCTACCTCTCCAATAAACTTGTTGACAAAACCTGTGGATTTTCAATGCCCTGGTCATACAACAGCAATAGAATGAAAGGAATAGAGGAAGGAAGAAAAATGATCGCGGAAGTTTTGGGAGTATCTAATACTCTGCAGATCTAATCACTGAATATGGCTTATTTTCTGAATGGTTATCTTGTCCATGGCATTACTGACACGTCTTCCACCCTGGAAAGTGTTTTATGAATTACTAAAGTAAAAATAAATGTGTTCCAGACAATATCTTATGCATTATACTCTGCTTATTTGGTTTTGTAAATTCCAGTACAGCAGCATCAGAGACGACCAGTTTGGCCTGGCAAACTTCAACTGGAAGGTGGGGGCGTCCAACTACCAGATCCTCAGGACGGGCTGCTATCCATACATCAAGTACCACTGCTCCAGAAAGGAATATGATGACTTGAAACTCA
Source organism: Drusus annulatus (assembly GCA_022651775.1). Classification (NCBI taxonomy): domain Eukaryota; kingdom Metazoa; phylum Arthropoda; class Insecta; order Trichoptera; family Limnephilidae; genus Drusus; species Drusus annulatus. Next base: position 1,400,976 of record JAGWCC010000231.1, read on the forward strand.
GTAATAACCTAATGCGGATTATAAAAGTTGTAAATTTAGGTACGTTATGGTAACCTATCTTCTTTATATTGTAGATTAAACCCAATACAATTCTGTTCTGGCACACACGTCTTGCTTTATCCACATTTATTCATCGTATTATTTACTATTTCGACTCTTGACATGTCCCGACCAAAGAATTTGACTCACTTTACTGTGTCATGTCTTCCTGGGGCATCTTTGACATAATCATCCATCTATTTGTTTGTCATATATTCTTCTGACACTACCTTGTTCTACGTGGTCAATCATTCCCGCAATCCTTTCTTAATATTTTTCATTATGCATACGTCATTTGTCATTCGGTTAAGCATGGTTTTACTAAACACGTATCTCGAGGTTCTCATTTTTACTCATATAAATTATTGAATACCAGTAAAATTTTATCCTTTTCTATGGTATCAAGTCTTTGTTTTTATATTCAGTATTTAGTAAACTTATTCAAAAACAATGTTCCTTATGATTTCATTGTTAAGCAAGGCTGCCTCTAACGTAAGAACACATATGATACGAGTATGTCTTTTCTTTTGTAGGAGAAAGCATAATAAGAATTAAATAATCAAGGAAATATCTAATAAATTGTATAATTACAGGAATTCCATGTCTTCTCTATGGATTAGCCGCAACTCAACTGATACGACATGAAGAAATTGTAGATACAGATGAGGGTCCAGTTCCAATTTACTTTCTTATACCAGAAGAAAAGGGGTCTACACATTGAAATGCAATGACAATCACAAAAATTAAAGACAACAAACATTAGAACGAGTACATATATGGCAAGCGTAAATCCATATCATATTGCTTCATAAGTCTTCTTAAGATCTTCCATCCTGCATCTATATTTACTTTTTCCTGTTCCACATTCCTTCGAACAAACAATTCCCTAATATTGGAGGTGCCACCGTTCTATTACTTCTGGGCAGTTGAGACTCTTGTGGTATCAAAAAAAGGTATGTATATATTCACATAAAACCTCACTTAACCTAGTTATTTTAAAAACACTGTTACCAAAAAATAAAAAAAACGATTCTGAGTTAAGTGAAACTTAAATTTAACGAAAATCTTAGCGAAGGATTTAACAGTTGTATATAGTCACTAAAAAGAAAATCTCTAGAAGAAGAAAAAAATAATAAAAACAAGTAATTTATTACGATTTCAAAGAAACCAATTTATGTAAGACCTTTCGACTCCTAGGCCTCAAAAAAGCCAATGAAACTGAAGAATAAGTTTGATAAATTTCACCCAAAGTTAGATAAAATTGACTTTACTTCAGACACACTTCTATCGATTTATCTCTTCAGTGTATTTAGTTAATATTTTTTACCAAACATAAATTTTCCCCAATTGAGGGTGTCATAGTAATGACTCTTATGAGGTGGAAAGTATTACATATTAATAACCTAAACAACGCCAATTTCCAAAAGAAACTCACTCTTAAGTGTTCAAATAATTATATAATTATTGCTAAGTGATAATGTGATTAGTTGGATTATGTGTACATATTTAAATATAAACAAATGAAACGTGTTTTTATTTATACATGTTCGCTTTATAAATATGTATACCCAGGAGCTCAGTACCCAGGTAATGATAATGCACTAACAAGCACTTTAAAAAACCTTTTTTTTTATTTATGTAGGTACGCACGTAGAACAATAAATTTGCTTTTAAAGAAAAAATATATACACTATTTTTTGTAATAAGTAAGTACATATTTACATTAAATAATTCGATTTATGGAATAGCCAGCAAGTAAACAAGGAAGTAATAAAATAATTGCAATATTCAGATAAAAAATATGCAGCTATCAAAAGTGCTGCTGCTATTGTTTGCTAGGGTAATGAAGAGTGAATATAACATACCTCCCTCTCTGTCGATTTTTTTCGTTTTAACTTTACATACCTTGACAGTTTCTCTGTCTTAAAAATACCGTTTTTTAAAGCTAGTCTCTGTTTCAAAAATATTTTCAAGAGTGGTAGATACTCGTATCGCCTTTCATCTTCATTCAGAATTGAAACGTTGCTAGAAATGGCTTTAGCCGTGTTAGGTGACTAGATCTGAATAGCAAGGTGCTTCCCAATCTTCCCCTTACTCTCCACTACCTTCAGCCTCACAACATACCCCTATTGGGGATGCCATAGTCTTACTGGCTCTAGACGGTTGGGAGCAGTTGAGACTCTTGTGCGGTATTCATGTTAAAAAAAAGCTGTGTTTTGTGACCAGATCTGAATAGCCAGATATTTCTCAACCTTCCTCTTCAACATCTCCTTCCCCTCCCCACAACCTTCAGCCTCACAACTTACCCCAATTGGAGATGCCATAGTCTCACTTTTGATTTGAACAATTTGATTAAATAAATAATTTTCTGCAATACAGCTCTGGTGTCAATTAATAAGTTTTATAGCTTTTAAAATGGTAATAATTTTCACACCTTTATATGTTATCGTAATTTAATATTTCAATTTACTCTGTAAATAACCTCGGAAGTATTAAATTATTTTTCTATAAAATATTGGTTTTTAAATATTTTATGTGAACCATTCTTATAAAAGTTTTATTTCGAACGGTCGGTTTCAATTCAACATGAGGTCCTTTGTAGTTGGTTTCTTCCTCGTCCTTTCATTGTTGACAAAATCTGAAGGTTTGCCTGTACGTATTAAGTATATTTTAATCTTAAATTTAACTGTTTAGAATTTAACTCCCCATTGTGATATTAATTATTAAAACAATGTTAATAATATTCACACAATATGAATTAGGAAAACATTAGGATGAAAGAAGATTAGGATGCGACTAATTTGTAGATGGGAGTGTCAACTAATTCCGTCACCTTTCTTATTGCAAGGTTTTATACAAATAGATATTTTCTGAAAGTCAGCAATACTGTTTCAGCTTTTTTCTGTGACAGGCATCATTAGCAAACACTTTTCTGATTTAAAAAATCGTTACAATTTCAAAGGTACAATAAATATAATTTTTTTTTTTTAATTGTTGTATTTTTTAAATACGATTCAATTTTTTTTTATACCTTGGAAATCTTTCGTGAACGGAAAAAAAAGCATTAAATGATAATTTAAAAATTAAATGATGGGCATTAAGATTTAAAAGGTGGAATGTCTCAAATGCATTTTCAACGATTTATGTTTATTTTTCATTGGTATAAACACTCTTCATCGATTTTATTTTTATAGCAACCGATATGGGTCAAATGAACTAAAACACCACTGTTTAAACCGATACCTATCAAAATCACGCTTACAAAATAAATAACAATCACAAAGTTATCATGTTTTTTTTAGCACAAATTGATACCTTCACCCTATTATGTAATACTTTTCTTCTATCATTTACAGGCACTGTATTCCGAGCATGTCAGTGTGCTTAAAGTTAGCTTAATTTTCCGTACCTGTGGTGAAATTGATCATACTTTCAAATTTTGAATTTCTTATCTAAACAAATATTCATTTCCATTGGTCCGCCTGGGGCCTAGGATTCAAAAGGTCCTATGTAAATTAGCAACAATCGTCTGCGTTCAAATCGATATTCGTATATCACACTTCTAAGGATAATCTGTTCAGTGTCAACGAGGTATTTTGCAAAAGTGGCAATGTAAAAAAAGTGGTAGATTTTTTTGGACAAGGGGAGAAAACAAGCGGTGACCCAATTATGTTCGAGAAAAGCTGATGTACTTTTACTGTTTTATTTTTTCAGGTACCTACCAACGAACCAAGTGAAATTTCGCAAAGAGGAGCCCCGGCTGACCATAGCTTAGAAACTATGATGGAAGAAAGGCAGTTGTCACCTCTCGGCTTCTTCGAGAACCAATTCAGTCAACAGAATGCTCAGATTTACTACTACTGTATGCAGCCTCTGAACACTTACACTCCACAGTGCATTGCATACCTCCGCGCCCTCTACAAGCAGGCCAAGGCAAATCCCTACAAGCCTATCTGTTTTGTGGATCAAACTGGAAATCCTTACAACTGTCCAGTATCCATAAACTATGGCAAATAATATTGTCATCAATACATAAAATATTAGTGGCATAGTGTGCCACTTCACTTCAGATGGGATAACCTAAGAAAAAAAACCCTCACAAAGTTCTACAAAAAACAACTTACTTTTAAATTTGTGACAAAATGTTACTTACTATGGTTACTATACACTATTTTATAATGTTATTATTATTGAAGAAAGTTATTATTAAAAAGGTAGGTCACGATATATTACTGTTAATTTATTGCATTATAATATTTCTATTAAATTACTTATGTTTTTGGATGCTAATCATTTACTCTATGTTATTTTTATGTCACTATTATTTTATGTTATATATTACACAGTTATGTAAAAGCCCATAAGGGCGTAAATAAATAAACTAGTGTATAATATCTTGTTGGGATTAAATGTCAATAAATTTGCTTTGCACATTATTTTCATTACTTATAAAAATGTATTCAATTCCTGATTTAATGGCTTTTCAATGCTTTAAAAAATGAAAGAGTGTGCAAAATATATGTTATTGTTTTTATATATTTCAGAAATGCTTCCTTCACCAAATCTTGACTACATATATAAAGCAGACATTTTTTGTTTGTCTGAATCAGCAAACACTCTTGAACAATGTGTTTTGGCGTCATTAAATTTGTGAAGTCGGCTAGTTACTACCAAATAAAATTCACTATATGGTTGTGTTTTAACCTCTAGTGTGCCAATAGTCACCGAGCATTCAGCATTACCTTTTCAGGAGTTATTACCCTTTAAAATTTGGTGTTTATAACAAGTTTGTGTATGTCAGTGCGGCAGTTTTTTTTATCAAAGTGAAATACTGTTTGTATTTACAGGAAAACTTCATGCAGTTTTTTTTTTAATTTGTAAGAAAATTTATTCAGCTACACGAAGATACAATAAAACAACAGAAAAAATCTCAAAATTTTTTAATCTTATTTTTTTTTTGTGAAATGAGGGAGATAAAACCAATTCTACGAATATAAATAGCTATTCCAGAAAAACCACTTATAACATTGGCATACAATTTGAATACATACATAAATACATCAACTGAGAAGATAGCATAATTGACAAAAATATCATTTTATAAAACACAACTTAGTTATAACAAAATTACAGTCAGCAAGGTACGACGGAAATTCCACCTTGCGGGAATCCGGCATTGCATAGGTTAATAGACCAATCATAGTTTTGTACCGGCTAAAATTCATCGCTATCGTTATTGTAGTTTTTCATCACCGCGTTGAAACATCTGCGCCTGAAATATTTTAATCTACAATCTGCATAACTTTTTTGTTATGCAGATTGTAGATTCAAATTCAAATGGCGTATCGAATGACTAAACTCATAATTTTTAATTTCAGTAAATTGAACTAATCTCATACGTCTTGAGATTGTCAAGTGTTCCTCGAGACTTGAATGAATGAAGAATGACTGATAAATGAGCATAAATTAGTTTTCAAGACTACAAAGGGATTTCAGAGCACTTTATTATTTAATAGATGGCCATTATGCACATAAATATATGACTAATGTGGTAGACGCTAAGATATGCAAATTAACATTGGGCATTACACAATAATACATGGAAATTCCACTACCGAAGAGTTTTTTTGGTTTTATATGTTTCTTGGATGACATATCGAATCAAGAAAAGGAAGAAGTGAACACACACTTAGTATAACTGTCTTAAGGCTATGCACCAGTGCCGTCAATAGATTCGTCCAGACAGTGCGCGGCTGGTGCACGAGGCACCGTGGCAACTAACGTTGCATCGAACAATAGTTGAACATTAATGGAAAGGCCCGAAATATTATAATACGTCAGCGGTGCTATATAAAATCAATACGCCCTAACGTATTATAAGTGGCGCAATTAGAGTTGATGCGAACAACACATACTTAGAATTGTATGTATTGTATGTATAATTGTATGTTTATGCACTTCCAACAGCGATTACCTTGAGAGAAGTCTTGTTTTGTCTTGCTTACGCCTTCTTTTGGTTTTTAGCTAAAATGGGACAGCAAGTGTATTCAATTGTATGTGTATTTTGAATATTAGAAAAGTTTACAATTTTTTTTTATTATTTAGTTCGAAAAAAACTGAAATAAACAAAAAAATTTTAGTATTTCAATAATTAATATCAAAACAAAAAGCAAAAGTCTTTCCAGTTGATTAATATTTGTTATTAATTTTCGACTTTGAAAGAAATCAAAAGATCTTCCGTAAATAAAAATGAAAGCTTTAAACAAAACACCATCTAGGTATACAATATGTGCTATGGTAGAGCTTTGTATACCATAACATAGATGGCAGCCTATATCGGAAGAAGTTAAAAATTAAAATCAATAATTTTCAATGAAGTATGAGATCGATTAAATTGCCGGTCTCTAATAAGGTTTCGGTAGCTTAATTGCCAAAAGCGTTACTTGGATGGTCGCAACTGTTATTATTTTTATTTTCTAGGTTTTTCTGTTTCATAATTACGTTGAAGATTATTGATATTATTTCAATAATTAAAAATGTTTTCTTTCATAAAATTGAACTTTGTTTTAAATTCCGCTTGAATTATCTTTTCTTGTGTCGAAAAACATGTTTAAAACATGCTATACCCTAGCAATGTACCTGTGTTCGACTCAATATTCGCTACGATACCTATAATAATAATATTTGGACGATTTGTATAGCGCCGTTTTTGTGAAAAATCTCTCCCTAAACATATTGAAGATACCACCGAGATGCAAATTTTCATGAGCAACATAAAAATGTGGATCAATAACCATGAAGACAAGGAAATTATAAAGATTATGCAGTAATCGTAGAACCAGCGACACCAACGCAGCAACCTACAGTCCCCCTCGGAACAGGTATCCCTAGTGAGGAGGACTGTGAATAAAATATTATTTGTTTTTCAAAATATCTGTTTTTCATCATATATTTTTTCAAGATGTTATATTGTAATTAATAAAAAAAATTAAAAAAATCATACACATAGCTGAAAAATCTTAGTTGCCAGAAAAATCGTATAAAATTCTGAAATACAAGTACATGTTTATATTTTACTGCCGGCTAAGTACTTTTTTGTAATGTTAGTCAATTTCACATTCCACATTAATCACAGTCTATCTCTCCTGCCGACGGGTGAGGATAATTCAACAGATTAGCTAACGTCCTTTCAAAAGAAACAGAATTTTTATTCAGTTGGTGCGAAAATAATCTACTCCTCCAAACAAAGCCTTTGGTAGCAACGTTGTAAATGCAACCTTCAAATATTTATTTATTGATGAAGTTTCAATGATTGCCACATGTGTTTCAGAATATGTTAATGAGACATTCGCTGATAGTATATCTAGCTCTAAAAACATAGAATAGCAGTAGATCGTCTGTTTCTACGATTTCCCAATGCAAATATTTTTCATATTGTGTTTGTGTTATTGAATTTTTATAAAGGTAGGTGTACTTCGTGATAAGAAATCAATTCCACAAACAAACGTTTAAATCAGTATCATAATTTGGGAAATGAGATTTGATCAAAATAACACAAATTTGGAATTGTGTGTATCCTTAGAGTATATAGTGTGGTACCTATCCAAGGCAGTGTAGTCAGTTTTTGATGATTTTTGCCGGACTCGGAAGACCTGGGCGTGGCTAGGACTAGGGCTAGGGTATTCATACATTCATTCATAGCACATTCGACATAATATTTACTCGTACAACCACTTTTTCACAGTATTGTTTTCAATAAAAATATAGCACATAACCTAAAAAACCGTTTAGTTGTGTCCAGTTTAGTCGCAAATCAAAACATATGGGTGGAGTCCCCGAAGACGCGGGAGACCAAGATTATCCTTACAGTGCATAAAAGCGGTGTGTTATTTTTGCTGTCTCTTTTTCTCTTATAGTGCACGACGTAAAAACCCGGAGAAGTGATTTATCGCAAGTTTTTATAGGTTGAGAATTAGCTCTCTCTCCATACAGTGTTAATCCAAGTGTGTATGTGTGTATCTGTGTATATGTATTCACCTCTGACCAGGCCCGGCCCTGACCAAACTGCGCCTGGCGCAGGTAAAATTTTTGCGCCATTTACTAAAATTCTTTTTTCTACGTCTAATTAAACAGCTTATTGTGTAGTTATAATAATATTAGCTATCTTCACTACTTTCCACGTGGACCCATGAGTATTATATACTAAAAGAATAACTTTCTTACAAAATGTCATCACTGTTAACCACTCGTTTTTGACAGGTTTCACCTCGAAAAATAACTAAACATAAAAAACAGATCCAACAAATCACATGTTTAAAGTGTAAATGTATTGTTCTGTTAAATTTGTAGAGTGATATTATGATTTGTGAACTGTTTAGAAAAAAATCAGCGCCTTGGCAATTCGCCGCCTGGAGCAGACTGTTCCAATTGCGCCTGCACAGGACCGGCCCTTCCTCTGAGAGTGATGTCCTTGCCAAACGTCACTGAGAAGCAGCCTTTGTCTTGTTTACGCCTGGTTATTATTTTTAGCGAGAAATGAGCAGCGCGTGTACGAGTATACGTTTGAAAATAAAATATTAAAATATGAAAGTTTTCTAGCGCGTTATTTTTATCATATCAAAAATGAACAGAGGAGATTTTTGAGGGATATTATAAAAAGACGTCAAGTGTAAGTTTTTACTAGAATCGGAAAAAAAAACACTTTCTTTCTACAGTGAATACCACACAAGAGTCTCAACTGCTTCTAACCGTCTAGAGCCAGTGAGACTATGGCTTCCCAAACGGGGTATGTTGTGAGGTTGAAAGTGAAGTAAGTTGTGGCTAAAGCCATTGCAAGCAACGTTTCAATTCTGAATGGTGGTCTTTCACCAGGGCGATACTATCTACCACTCTGGAGCGTGCCGCAAATATACTTTATATTATTTTATATGAATTTAATGTGTTATGACACATATTAATTAAATTAATAAAATTTGCACACGCCGGGTTCGAACCCGCGACCTCTGGATTCGTAGTCGAGCGTCTTACCACTCGACCGTGCAGGCCGTCATCTATGGAATCGTACGTACACTGCATAGGTACCCATTCCTTTTTTCCACTTGTAAAACGAACACTTCGTAACTGTTTTTTATAGAAAGTCGGAAAAAATCCCGGCACCTCTCATTAAATATGTATATTAATCTTGTATTATCAGCCACCTTCGGCAAGTTTGTTAGCTCGTCAAAATTCATGTTCACACAGAGGTATCTATGTACTCAGTATTACCAAAAACTTATCACTGCATTTCAAGGCTACCTCAATGCAGTAATTTACGTTAGCGATAATGATAGTAATTAATGCCTCATTTCAAACAAAGCTGCTACAGGCAATGACGTTACATATATAGACACGTTATAGCCTTAGAATATTAACACAAAATGTGGCGAAGCAAAACACACACGTCACCATTAAATTCATCATTCAAATATCGGTCATGTGTGACAAAGATAGACATTCATAGAATATATGTGTATGAACGAAACAGATCCGAAGTTCAGACCGCGTTCCATACTTGCTTGAAACGACCTCAAGCGACGCGTGACCGTTTAGTACTAAATCGGCTTAAACAACGATCACACCAACTAGCGCGATTATTGCTTGCCACTTTCAGAGCGTAACAATGTGTCTATATATATATAAATATGTATATGTGTGTGTAATGTCATTGGCTACAGGTATCATCATCATTCGTCACTTTGTAACCACGCGTGATAATGGCTAGAGTGGAAAAAATATCCACTTTTGTAACAGTTAATTTCGAAGAATCAGAATGGTTTCTTGTCATATATTTGCTGTCTATTTTGTATGTATTTTACCCGGGCCCCTAGCACAAAACATTAATATATATTTTATCGACAATGTCGGTAATTTGGAATCATTCCCGAACCCGGCTGCAGATCGCCAACGAACAAGATGGACGAGTTTTATCAATGGATTCAACCTTGAAGTAACAATATATGGAGAGAGAGCTAATTATTTTTACCCAACTTATACAGATTTGGGATAAATCACTTTCTTCGGATTTTACGTCGTACACCATGAGAAAGAAAGAGACAACAAATGTTCCCAAATTATCACACCGCTTTAAAGTATTGTTAGAATGTTCTTCGTGTCCCGCGTCTCCGTTGACTCCGCCCACACGTTATGATACGCGAAACAAATTGAGATAACTCAACGGTTTATTAGGTTACATGTTATTTAAAAAAAAAAACAATTTGTGAAAAAGTGGTTTTACGAATAAACAAAAACATTATGTCGACATGTGCTATGAATGGATGTATAAAACCCTAGCCCTAGTCCTAGCCACGCACAGGTCTGCCGAGTCCGGCAAAAATCATCAAAAACTGACTACACTATCTTGAATAGGTACCACACTGTGTACTCTAAAGATACACACAATTCCAAATTTGTGTTATTTTGATCAAATCTAATTTCCCAAATTATGATACTGATTTAAGCGTTTGTTTGTGGAATTGATTTCTTATCACGAAGTACACCTACCTTTATAAAAATTCAATAACACAAACACAATATGAAAAATATTTGCATTGGGAAATCGTAGAAACAGACGATCTACTGCTATTCTATGTTTTTAGAGCTAGATATACTATCAGCGAATGTCTCATTAACATATTCTGAAACACATGTGGCAATCATTGAAATGATGGATGTATAAGCCCTAGTACTAGCCACGCCCAGGTCTAGCCGAGTCCGGCAAACCTCGTATAAACTGACTACATCTCTCTCTACAGCGCTATCTCTTGTATATTATTGCTTTGAGGATTTAACATAATGCACGTTTTCCGACAGAGAACTCTGACAACTAGCCTTGGCCTGGGATGGGAGAGTATTTAATTGCATTGAAATAATTTATCGTTTTTTTGTTTTATACATTTCTTTTAACATTCTTTCTGCCTACCATTGCGGTAACACGTAATGATGTTAACTAATTGTGAAGCGAAACATTTTAATGAGTGCTTTATCAAAGAATGATATATTATTGCTAACGTTGACATTTCAAATACGGGCGTATCGGCAACGTGTAGACAAGGGAACCTGCCAGTTGGTTACTAGTCTAGCCAGACAAAATAATGGATTCACAATAAACCAATTAATAAATTAACCAATTACTGATTAACAAAATGTATGTATATTTGTATCGTATCCACGGTCATTAATTATAGGATTTAGTGCCTTGCAACTTTACCTACTGTCAATGTATCTGATATGGTATCAAGAGAGTTTTACGGTCAGTATCTGTTGTATCATCTAGCATTGTGTCATTTTTTTATATTATTCTTCTTTTACTCACTGTCACTTACCTCAGAACAGGTCCTTTTGACCTAGTGAGGTAGATTATGTAAAAAAAAATAATGTAAGAAACAAAAAGTTAGTAAATATATAAATGTATTTCAGCAGACATTATTCTATATTTGAAAGTTGAACTATTTATTTTTTCTTTGCAAATCAAGTCACATTTGAAAGAAAATATTTCACTACGCACCTAAACTTGTAATTTTTTTAATAAAAAATATTTATAAAAAATAAAATTGAATAAACCTTCCTCCATAATTTAAATCATGTTTGTTTTTATCCCAATATTTTACGTTTTCACTAAACTAGAACTTTGACATAACGCCCTTTTCGAATCGAACCACTAGATTTTTTTTTAACAGACCAACAGTCAGTGGAACTATGGCATTTGTTAATGGGGAAGAGAAGAGGAGAGGATGGTTGGGATTTAATAAGTTATTCAGATCAGGTCACTAAACACAGCTAAAACATTATCACCCAACAATGCCTTCAAGGTTCTTACTTGATATTGTTTTTAATTTATCTTATAGCTATGCACCGATAAACATATCGCCGCTGGAAAGGTAAAAGGGCTGAATCGCCACTTTGGGAAGTTTACACCAGAGAACTAAAGTTTTTCGTTTGACAATAAAATTCAGAAACCTTCAGTACCTGGTTGGATTTTGAAAAAAAAGATAACACAGGTAACTCAATGATCTTACTGAGTTACCTGAAGGGACAAAAGTTTTTAAGAGCTCCAAACTTGAGTGTCGCTTAAGTCAAGCCTTTTCCCAAATAGTGAATATATTTTAGATGGCTGAGGGGCTAAAAAATCTTCAGTGTCAAACGAGAGTCAGAGCATTCGATGCAGAAAAAACACCAATAGTCGCTTAAGCCTTTTTACCTTTCCAGCAACGATGCATTCAATATTCTGTAAATATATATCACTCTCATACACACAAGCACAGCTTTTTTATGAGGGTACATCTTTAAAATGAAAATTTAGATTAAGAAAAAATGATATTTTAATATAACACCTTACATTATAATGTATTATATTATCTCTGTTTCGTTCAAATTAAAAATACCACCGAATAGAATAATACTAGAAGTGAAATCTCTACCAATTTTAAATAAAACTCGCCAATTTATATCAAACCTTTTGAATCCTAAATCTCAGGCAAACCAATGAAATTGATTTACTGTTCAAGGAAGAAATTCGGTACTTGAAAAAGTTTGATCATCAAGTAAGGTAAAATTAACCTTACTTCAGGCACGCCAAACACGCCCACGACACGCTTATATCGGTTTAATTTTCAGTGATTCCTTGCTGGCGTTTGTTAGAAAAATAAAAATGCATGATAATTTTAGTGGCACTTAAAAAACGTATGGTAATTAATTTAACTAATTAATGACAGGTTAGTAGCCGTGTGGACAAATCCGTCGGGTTCCCGCCCTTTGCCAACTAAGTCCTCCAGCATTGATCAAGTAACATTCTACGCTTATAATGATGATAGTAGGATGAATTTTAAAAATCATCAGGTTATTCGTAACTCGAGAATATTTTACTGTATCTCATTTACAAAAATAAAATAAAGAAATAATATAAAACAATAATAAAAATATACATAATAATTTACGAGAAATGCCATTACGCCGCAGACTTATCTCAATCTCAGCTCAGACAACTGATGTACCTATTATCACAATGAATTTGTCTTTCTCTATTAAGGTTATTGTGTGTTTTATTAAAAAAAAAAACAATTCCCTTGGGAGTACGTACCTACGTAATTAATAGTGTGTTTTTCTATGCGATTTATATATTTATCGAGGTTATCTGTAAGTAACAGAAAGATCTTTTTAATAATTTTTTTTTTTTTAATGATGTTATAGTTATGTTCTGTTTTTGTGTGAAAACCGTGACTATGGCAGCCCCGATCGGGGTATGTTGTTACGCTGAGCAGAGTGGAGATAGCAAGGAGATGGGGAAGAGGAAGATTGGGAAAGTACTTCGCTATTCAGATCTGGTCACCTAACACGATTTAAACCATTTCAAGCAACGTTTCGATTCTGAATGGCGGTTTTTCACCATGACGATATTTGAAATACGTAAGTTTACCACTCTGCTAGTTTTTTTTTTAATTGTGCAATGGCAATATCAAGACAGGTTTTGAATGCCGAAACAGCTGTTTTATAAAAAAATAAAACTCTTAGAAGTTAATAATAGCATTATATAATGTAATAATTTAATGTCATCCCTCTACTTATTATGGGTATCATTATCCACCGTCCAGAATGTGGAGGCTTGTTAACTCAAGCCATGGTCTTGAAATTTTTGGTACCAGTCTAAATGATTTGTCATTCTTTAAGACTCTACCAAAACATTGACTTGACCTTGGATTTGATTTGAATGTTCTTTCTTATGTGTATTTTTTCCTTTTTCTGACATTGCTTGATTATAATATTATGTATGTGCTGTTCTTTCTCTGTTGCTCTTTTTTCCCATTTTGTGTTATGTTTTTTTTTTGTAATTGGACAATAGTCCATTAGTTTATAACTAAAATGATATAAAGTATATTTCCGACACGTTTCAGAGTGGTAGAGACTCTTAGTATCACCCTAGTGGATGACCACCATTTAGAATTGAAATGTTGCTTTAAATGGCCTTTGTTGTGTTTGATGACTAGATCTGAATAGTCAGGCACTTCCCGACCTACCTATTTCTCATATCTCTCCCCTCCCCACTATCTTGGAGCTATTGAGACTATGGCATCCCCAATTAGAGTGTGTTGTTAGGTTAAAGGTTGTAGGGACGGGAAGGGGATGTGGAAGAGGAAGGTTGGGAGGGACCTGGCTATTCAGATCTTGTCGTCAAACATGACTAAAGCCATTTCAAGCAACGTTTCGATTCTGAATGATGGTTTTCCACTAGGGTGATATTAAGAGTCTCTACCACTGTTGCTCTATTTCCCATTTTGTCTTATGTATTTATTTTGTAATAAGACAATAGTCCATTAGTTTATAAATAAACTATTAGATTTTTTTTTATCAATACGGAGTTCTACGAGATAAATACAAAGACTGTAAATAAAGGAAAATCATTAAAATCAAAACGTATTTGCTGGATTTTTAATTAATTTTGATAAGCAATAAACACTAATGAGATCGAAATGCCAATATATATAAGCTGATATCGATTTCATTAAGAAAAAACAAATAAATAACATTTAATTAGCTTCGTCCAATCAAAAGCGCAAAATAAAGGGAATAAAATCAATTGTGACCATAATATTTTTTATTTTCTTTTTGAATTGTGTTATTTACAGGAATTAGTAAATATTTATTTTGGTACACCAAACATCAACTGATACTAAAATATGTGGAATTTAATTACAAGCTTTTTCACCGTTATCAGAATAATAAACACTAGATGCCTACCTTGTTGTTACTTGTGACATTGCGTCAGAATTACTCTAGGCATACTGCCTACGTCACAATTTGTCACCCGTTTGTCACGAAAATTAAATTAGTCATTCAAAAAATTCTGTAGATAAACGAAATAAATGTTTGCATAATATGCAATAATCGGGCATTGCTCTGACTGTACTTAATTTTAGTGCTGTTGTTCAAAGGGTTTCCGGAAACCCTGTGTAAAAACACAAATATAATTCTGGGAACTTAACGTCATTATGAAAAAAACGCTCGCTTGCCGGAAAGGTGTAGACGGTCTCCGTGGTCGAGTGGTAAGACGCTCGGCTACGAATCCAAAGGTCGCGGGTTCAAGCCCGGCGTACGAAAATATTTTTCATTTGAAAAAATGTCACAACACATTCAATTATTACAAAATTATATTATATGTAGTATATTTGCGGCACGTTCCAGAGTAGTATATACATATTTTATCGCCTTGGTGAAAGACCAGCATTCAGAATCACAACGTTGCTTGCAATGGCTTTAGGCGTGTTTGGTGACCAGATCTAAATAGCCAGGTACTTCCCCGACCTTTCTCTTTCTCATCTCCTTCTTTTCCCTACTACATTCAGCCTCACAACATACCCCGATTGGGAATGCCCTAGTCTCACTGGCTCTAGACGGTTGGGAGCAGTTAGGACTCTTGTGCGGTATAAACTATAAAAAATAATAAAAAGGTGTGGTTGGTTGATTAGCAATGGAATATTTTTGAAAAAAAGCGAGTAAAATAAAATACTGGTCTTCACTCTCATGGAGAGCCGAATTAACTTTTTTATAACACCTGCGAGTGGACTATAATAATGTACACTTAATGCTGTTTGGGCTACCGCGCTACTGCAGCGCTTCAACGAAGTTTGCTTGTGGCCGTATCCACAAATTCGCCTCCCTCTTGACTCATGAGGCACAGAGTCAGTGACCGGAAGAACTCACCGGGCATCAACTCCATTTTTTGTTTAGATTCCCTTTGTTTTGGAAATTGAATTTCTTACGTGTCATTCGTTTGATTGTGATGATAAAAACTTCATGTACATATCTACATACTTATCTGCGCAGACTACTAGTGCAAACAAAATGTTTATTTTTTTACTATTTTTTCTTTCAATTGCAGGCATAGATAAGTTTTTAGATCTGTACCTATATGGCATTATTATTTTTGACTGCCTCCGCGGTCGAGTGATAAGACCTTGCACTAACAATATATGGAGAGAGGGCTAATTCTTTTTACCTATCCTATACAAATTTGGGATAAATCACTTTTTCCGGGTTTTTGCGTCGTACACCATGAGAAAGAAAGAGACAACCAAATTTTCCAAATTATCACACCACTTTAAAGTATTGTAAGAAGGTTCTTCGTTCTTCTCCGTTGACTCCGCCTACACGTTTCGATATGCGATATAAATTGACATAACTCAGTTTTTTAGGTTAACAATACTGTGAAAAAGTAGTTATACGATTAAACAAAAACATTATGTCGACATGTGCTATGAATGGATTTTAAAATACCCTAGCCCCAGTCCTAGCCACGCCGGCCGAGTCCGGAAAAACTCGTAAAAACAGACTACAGCAGCGCTCCCTCTTGTATATTATTGTGCTGAGGGTAAGACTCGACTACGAATCGACAATGAATATGTGCCATAATATATTTAATTCTTATGAAATAACTTAAAGCATATTTGGTATACGTTCCAGAGTGGTAGATAATCTAAGTATAGCCCTGGTGACAGAAGAGTGGGTCGCTTTTACGACTCGTTCTCATGTTCAACAGCTCGGCTGTGGAATGATCTGCCGGCATCTGTGTTTCCTCCTTCCTTCAAGACCCAGGTTCACTCCTTCCATTTCAAGCAACGTTTCAGTTCTAAATGGTGGTCTTTCACAAGGGCGATACTTTGCGTATCTACCACTCTGGAACGTGCCGCAAATATACCATCCAGCGCCCAGATCTGAATAGCCAGGTACTTCCCAACCTTCTTCTTCACAACTCCTTCCCTCTCCCACTACCTTCAGCCTCGGATGCCATAGTCTGACGGGCTCTAGGCGGTAGGGAGCAGTTTGGAATCTTGTGCACTATTCACTAGAAAAGATATTTTACAAAAAAATGGGAAACACGAAAAATACAGTATTCACTGATGCATGGCCTGCATAGTGCACGTATCAAACTTGTTATTAAACCCCAGAAAAAAAACTGGAGTGAAATTTAAATTCGATCTCAGTAAACACTTGTTGTCTATTTTTCGCTAAAAACAATAATTAGGCATAATCAAGAAAAAATGTTGTTTCTCAGTGACGTTTCGCAAGAACATCTCAGTCGGAAGTATAAACCTACATATTCACCAATACACACAACCCTCGGCCTGCGTTGATCGGGTAAACTCTAATTGCGCGACAAATACGAACTTTACTCAGTATCGCCCTGGTGAAATAGCACTGTTGGTTGGATAGTCACTATCATGACACCTGTCTAACAAAAGATACAGCTTCTGGTTACAAACAAACAATCACGCAAAGGTGTACGAACTCCGCTCATTATTGTAAATTGGTTTTAGCAGAACAAAGATTGAGATAAAAATGCCATCTAGGTATGCAGATTGTGTGTATACGTGCTATTTCGACATGGGTGAATTATAATTAATGAGATAACTGAGGCGTTTGTGGGGCTGGACAATTTATAACAGATCTAAGAATAGGTAATGTGAAGATCCAAAAACAGTCTAGAATCAATCTAAGCGTCTAGATTTTCTATAATGAAATATGTTAAGAAGATTGTTTGAACACGTACAACTGGTAGACAAAGAAATTGTTATTGGAAACTTTTGTATCATGATGGCATTCTATAATACTTGAATGTTAATATTTTTATATATATAAAATTATTAAAGGTATGATGTTTAAGGAATCAAAGGAAGGATACATTATAGTTACGAAATATACGAACACGGTACGAGAAATGCAAAATCAATTAGATTGTCAACAAGGAGACAATCAAGCAAACAGAAATCTCTCATAATAATAATATTTGGATAATTTGTGTAGCGCTTTTTTGTAAAAAATCACCTCAAGGGCGCTACAAAAAAATATTTTCTACTTAATATTAATTCCTAGTTTATATAAATATACAGCAACATACTTACCTGGCAGGTCACTTCTGGCAGGACACAATCACCATATCATAATAATTTAAAATTTAGCTGATTTTTACAGATATATTTTTTTTATTTTTAGGGCATGAGAGCAAATTTAAAATATGGTATATCGGAGGTATTTTAAATTTTTCGTAGTGAGGAACAGATAATGATGAAAATCTTCTAATGAATTTAAGGAATGAGAGTCTGAAAAGTTTTCTTGGTTTGAACAGAAATTCTACACATATTCTCATGTACTTTGAAATGAAATTCTAACAGAAAATACTCCAATAGACAATATTTTTCAATTTATAGAAATAAATAAGTAAATTTATTTACCATATCCATTAATGTTAGTATATTATTTGTTTGTTTTTGCTATTCGATATTTTTTAAATTTTTAAATGTTATTAGAATAACATTTTTACAATTATCGTGTCTTTAATACTTTTAATAGAACACACAATTATGTGATCTAACTTAAGATAAATAAATAATGATGTATTTACAATTAACAGGATGGTTTTAATTGTATTTTATATGAATGAAGCTTAGTTTAAATTAGTAAAACTTATCGTATCATGATAAACTCCATTGTGTGTCTTGCTCTACCGGTATTTTGACGGAAAGTGCTTTGAAGAACTAGCACCATTGTACTTCCACACCGGTGCACACCAAAGTGCAAAACGTCACTGAGAAACAGTTTTTATCTTGATGACGCCTACTTATGGTTTTTAGTAAAAAAATGAACGGCACAAAATGATGACACTGATCAAATTTGAACATTCAAAAAGTTTTGAGGCGCTTATTATATTAAAGATGAAGTTTTTTTCAATTTCACTAGAATTTTTCTCTTTTCGGAGGTCGAATAACAAGTTTGAAACATGTTCGATGCAACCAATGCATCTCTGTGAGTACTGTGTTCAACTCAACTCTGACTGCGCTACTTATCATGTGTGAATTAATATTAGAAAACCCAGCTTAAAGTTAATATAAAAATCAAAGATAAATTAGAAAAACATTACTGAGGTAAATTTCAAGAACAAAAATATTACTGTATCAAAACTGGGACATTAATATTCTTGAAGTAACAATATATGGTGGGAGAGCTAATTATTTTTACCCAACCTACACAAACTTGCGATAAATCACTTTCTCCGGGTTTTTACGTCGTACACCATGAGAGAGAAAGAGATAACAAATTTCCTAGACCGCTTCTATATACTGTAAGGATGATCTTAAGGTCCTGGTTCACGGCGGGACTCCGCCCACATTTTTTATTATGCCACTAAACATGACACAACTAAACGGTTTTTCAGGTTATATGCTGTATCGATATGTGATATGAATGGATGTATAAATACCGTGGGCTTAGGCTTAGCCACGCCCAGGTGCGCCGAGTCAGTTTAAATCATCAAAAACAAGTCAAAAACTGACTTCACTGCTTTGGATAGATACTACTCTACCAACTCTATGTTAATATTGCATCTTGATAATTTCCATTGTTTGACAATACGGCGTCACTTTAAATATCGCAAAAAAAAATTTGAAATTTAATTATTTTCTTCCTGACATTATCATAACAATCTTTGTTTACAAAGGAAATACCAGTTATGATTGTTTATCTTTGTTATGAACATGAACAAATTGATCTTTAATCTATTGGGCCGTCTAGTGTAGATGATTGCATTAAGAATTATCGGATAAGCTTTGTATTATCAAGTAAGAACGCATTAGAATAATTTATATTGTTATTATTTATTGACACTTAAACCAACAATTAAAACAACATTTTTTTTCATTTCTTCAATGATTAATCATTTTATAATATATGTCATGTCCTAATTGATTTTTTTATCAGCTGATTTCGATATCTTGATAAGAGAATCATTTCATAGCATGAAGCAGAAAATCTATTCATGTCAAACATTTAGCTCTGGTGCATATAAATGTACATTGCTTTTATATTTGAAATTTCTACGTCAAAGGTAGATGGTATTCTCATGTTTTTTATACAAGGTCATTTCTGTTATGAGATATGGACCTTTTAAATGTCAAAAATGTTTGCAAATACGTGTTCATTCAATCTTTAAAAAAACAATTTGAAAAAATAGCATCGAATCTCGGGTGAAGCCGGGTTTATCTTTTGTAATTTATAATACAAAAACGTACAGCTTGCACTTGAAACCTGTTGAGTTAAGTTTGAAAGCAATGTATGGTGTAATTATTAAGTTCCAATAATTTCATTAGCGACACCTTTTTCAGGTTATCATTAACTAGAAAATACTCCCAGGTGCTTTTTCAATTCAATGCAATTGTTAGCCTTCTGTCGCAAATATTACTCTTTGGATGAAAATCAACGTTGAATTAATAATATTATATGTATTATCAAAAGGTGTATATGTGATATTTATGAATAATTGTATTAAATAGTGATTAAGCCCTAATAAAATAAAGCCCTTTTAAATTTCCATAGGGCCATCATTATGTCGCCGAAAGTCACTTTATATCTTTTCCACACCGATTATTTGAAATCAGGAATACTAATTTACAGCATCTGGCAAGTTAAAACATGAGCAGTGCGATAATCAGATGAGTCATACGATAAATATAATACATTCAAAATTATAGAAATTATCATTAGGAAACAATAGTTTCTAACAGAATAGTCGAGAACTTCCTTTTTAAATCTGGCAACGCACCCCAAATAAAGGTTGCCACCGTTCTACTGACTCACGTATCACGTTAAAGCAAATTTTACGCCTATTACGTAAAATGTTTTGTTACATAAAATATTTGTCTAATGACTCATAGTGAATCCGTCAGCGGTGTTAAGATAAATCTATTAAAAATGTAATCCCCTACTCGTAGATGCAACTAATAGCCTTGACATAATTAAGAATTCACCGTGTATTTTTTACCACAAAGCAAATACGCATGCATGCACACATTTTTCCAGTAATAAAAAGCAATTCATACAAACAATTTTATCATTTTACGCACCTCATTTCGTATAAATCTACGTCACAAATAACCTTGCAACAAATGTGCTATTTGCGGTAGTTTTCTTCGTCAAATAAACATGAGATTAAGACTATTTTTATAGTAAGAAACTCATTCCCAGCTTAGAGTTCCCTTACGAGGACATCGACAACCATTATTTAGTATAAATAAATTGCATATTACGTATAGTCTTAAGTATGCGTGTATTTTGATAAGAAAACATTTGGCCCCTCTGTGCATAGTGATAACTCGATTACATTATTTTATTTTGGAGTGACAGCTGATTGAGTACACACATTGGTTTTATGCTTAGAGTATACTAGAGGTAGCCCAAGCCAAAGCCAGTGAAGTCAGTTTTGGACTTGTTTTTGATGATTTTAACATGACTCGGCGCAAATGGGCGTGGCTAAGACTAAGGCTACGGTATTTATACATCCATTCATATCACATATCGACATAATGTTTTTGTGTATTCGTATAGCCACTTTTTCACAGTATTTTTATCAACAAAAATATAGCATCTAACCTAAAAAACCGTTTAGTTGTGTCAAGTTTAGTGGCAAAATATAAAATTTGGGCGGAGTCCCGCCGTTAACCAGCGAAAATAACCAGCTTAAGAACATTACGACAGTATATAGAAGCCGTCCAAGAAATTTGTTGTCTCTTTCTCTCTCATGGTGTACGATGTAAAAACACGGAAACAGTGATTTATTACAATTTCGGATGGGTTGGGTAAAACAAATTGACTATCCCTCCATATATTGTTCCTTCAAGGTTTTATGTATTTTCGGATAACAACTTGTGGAAATGTTAACCCATAAACATTTTTTCTCCGAGTTAGCAGGGTGATAAAGTCAAGCATTTCTATCAGGAAGAAGGAAGAAAAAAACGATGAAAATAAAATTTATTATTGATTAAGATTTGCATTTGTTTTATTAAAATTATAGTATTGTTCCAAAATTATACATTCAGTGGAATTGTACAAAATAGAACACAATATCATCAACAACAGAATTTTATTTCCACAGTTCATTTTCATAAACGGGAGAAAAACTAATGGAACATCACGTTAGAAAAACAATTAAGAAAAACCTGCCTTTAGTTAGCAATTGTTTGTAATCATTAAAAGGGAGAAAACAGGTTTTATAGATAAGTATCTCACAGACGAAGAACTTCAAGATAATTCGGTTTTTATCGAAATTACAAATTAAACACCAAATTAAAATCATCTTAATATCATCATCACAAGAGGCCCTGAGGGAAATAATTTCTCTCAAGACCATTTAATCTTTGGGGATACTGTGTGGAGGGTAAAGGAAGGAGTGAACCTGGGTCTTAAAGAGGCTCATATTATAGGAGGTAGGAAACCCAGAGGCCGGCAAATCGTTCCACAGCTGAATTCTTAAACACAATAACGAGTAGTAAAAGCGACTTGTTTTCTCATGTGTCGAATGTCGACCGTGTATAATGGTTGACCTTTGGTCCATGAGTCTTATCCACAGTTTTATAATGTCCTTGTACTACGAAACAGCTGTCACTAAAAACAAAAACTGAAACTAGCAGAACTTTATAATAATTACAATAAATTTTATGATTTTTTTTTTAATGGAGATCTACAATTTTAACACAAAAACAATAAAAAAGTGATTTACATTTCAAACAAATGCCATCGTTTTTTTAGTTCCTGTTTTCTTTTTGGGGAATGTTGGTAGCCCTTAATACTTGACAAAGGACATTCAAAGTAAATTACAAAACGGTAATATTGATTTGAAAAAATCATTGGCTGTCAATTCTAATCCCCGTGGTAAATCATTACCAAGGGTGACACAAAATCTTATCACACCCTTGGGAAAAATCTTTTTCCTCGTTTATTTAACACGGCGTTGATTGTGTTTTACCTGCAGTGATTAGGTATTGACTCATGGAGCGCTCAACCTCGGAACAAGACAATAGTGATAAACGGTTTGTTTAAAATATTGACTGATTTGTCTTGGTACATTGGTTAACAGGAAACGACTGTTGCTTTGTACGGGTAATGAGTACATCTTTTTATTTAGCGAGTACCCGGCATGCCTCGCAATTATTTTACTGAAGTGCTTCTGAAAATCAATTTTTGTTTTTGTTTTTCCGTCTTGTGCTTGTATGAATAAATCAGAAGGTTTTCCGACGCGTGGGCAGGCCACATACAGCTGTCCATGTGAGTAGCACGGATTTTCCAAATTTAGTCCACACACTTGTAGTGGTTGTCCTCGTGCTTTGTTGATGGTCTTTGTAAATGCGAGTAGGCACATAATTGTGTTTTCCATCTGTGGCTAACCAGAATGGTATATCTATAGGCTAACCCAACTGTGCTATTTTCAGCGAAATCAGTGGAGTAATTTTCGAAAAAATCGAAAGCAAACAGACAAAAAGACAAACAGAAAAACAATCATTTTTATAAATAGAGATTATGGCCAATTGGTTTTGGACACAATCACGTCTTCTTCAAGATGATTTCCTTGGTCGAATGTTAAAGATCCTCGACTATGAATCAAGAAGCTTCGAGTTCAAATCCCGGCCTATGCAGATAAAAACCCTTTAACTCACTATACTTATCACTAACTGATTGCAATCTTTGAAGCACGTCAGGTGGAAATGCTATCTTTGTTCTACCGGTATTTCAATGGAAGACGTTCCGAGGAACTTGCGTCATTGTACCTTTCGGCACCGGTGCATAGTTGGGAGACTCGCCAAACGCGCGCCCAACATTTGTACACGGTTGACATTTGATACATGAGAACGGGTCGCTGTTATATCTCTAGATTATGTTCAAAAGCTCGGGTGGAACAATTTGCCGGCCTCTGTGTTTCTTCCTTCCTTTAACTTGGTTCATTTTTTTCTTTCCTCAAAAAGACCCTTCACACAGCATCCCCAAAGATGACAAAGGCCCTGAGGGAAATCTATTTATTTCAAGGCCTCCTGTGTGGAGTTAATGTAAAAACAAACAAAAAGGACAGTTGGGAATAGTTGGGACTCTTGTATGGTATTCACTGTGAAAAAAAGTATTCTTTCACAAGTCAACGGTTGTCGTCCACTGCTCACCTGATTCCAGGCTGCCATGATTAAACTAATGAGAAATTAATGACTGATAAGTAATGACTAATGGCCATCGAGTAAAGTAAATACAAACAGTCTACCGGCTTCGTCTGATACTCGCCACTATATCGTCGTCGGAAAGGCAAAAAGGCTGAAGCGCCATTTTGGGAAGTTTACCCAGAACACTCTAAAGTGTTTTTTTTGTAACCTGGTTGGATTTGAAAAAAAAATTGACTGAGGTAACTCAATGCTCTCACTGAGTTACCCGAATCGACAAAAAGCTTTAAAATGTCTCAAGCTTGTGTCGCTTGAGTCAAGCCTTCTCCCAAACGGTAAATATATATTTTTTGGGAAGTTTACCCAGAGCACTTTTAAGTGTTTTTCGTTTTATTATAAAATTCATAAGTCTTCAGTACCTGGTTGGATTTGGAGAAAAAAAGTTGACTGAGGTAACTCAATGCTCTCACTGAGTTACCTGAATCGACAAAAACGATTTTAAATGTTTGAATTTAGTAAATTTAAAGTTAATTATGTCCGCAATTGAGTCGCTTGAGTCAAGTCTTCTCCCAAACGGTAAATATATTTTAGATGGCTGAAGGGCCACAAAAGTCTCCAGAATCAAACGAGAGTCAGAGCGTTTGATGCAGAAAAAATAACTGATCAAACGTGCATATTTAACTCATTTTTGACCAAAGTGTCGCTTAAGCTCTTTTGCCTTTCCAATATGGGTACAGTAGTCCCTAGCCGCTACCTGTTGCGAAGATATCACTTGTTATGATGTGCTAATCTAGATTGGCCAGTACTAGTCAACCTAGCAGATTAAAAAGCAATTCAATATGTTTAGTTTTTTTTAAATTAATGTGAATACCTATCGTTCAAGAGTCCCCTCTGCTTCCAATAATTCAAAGCCAGAAGGAATATGGCGTCCGCAGTTGGAATGTATTGTAAGTTGGGAAAAAGGAGATGGGCAAGATGAAGGTTGGTAGGTATCTAGATGTTCAGAACTAGTCACCAAGCACAGATATGGCCATTTAAAGACAACGTTTCGATTCTGAATGGTGGTCTTTCATCAGGGCAATGCTGAGAGTTTTTATCACTCTGGAACCTGCCCTAAATATACCATTTATTATGTTGAATCTGTTTTATGTGAACGCGTATGAGACGAATAAAATTTATAGCGCACACCGGTAATTGAGCCCGTGACCTTTGGATTCGTAGTCGAAGATCTTATCCGCTCGACCACGAAGGTCGTTTGCTCCGTACGTATTTCGGTTATACGTAGTTCAATTACATGTAAGTTTTTTTTTTGTTAGTGAATACCGGCCTAGAGTCCCAATTAGAGGAGAAAGAGATGAGGAAGAGGAAGGTTGGGAGGAACTTGGCCATTCAGATCTGATCACTAAACACGGCTAAAACCATTTCAAGGAATCTTTCGATTCTGAATGGTGGTCTTTCACCAGGGCGATACTTAGAGTAGTTTGGTGACCAGATCTGAATAGACAGGTACTTTCCAACCTTGCTCTTCTAAATCTACTTCCCCTACCCAATACCTTCAGCCTCACAACATACCCCAATTGGGGATGCCATAGTCTTATGGTCCCAGACGGTTGGGAGCAATCAACAGTTAATTGCGCGATTTTAACTATAAAAAATAAATAAATCAAACATATTTTTTAAATCCTCCAGGCTCAGGAATTTTCCAATTTGCAAGAGTTGGCCTCGGAAAAGAACTCGTTACCTACTTGAATCGACGATTATTTCTTACTTCATTGGAATATAAAACATACTCGTTAATACTTCATATTTCCTTGACATCTTGTTAAAAATCACGAATGCTTGTTAAATGCTAAAAACCTTTATAAATGCTCAAAATAATTTTGTCGCCTATGTGTTAAAGGGCTCTTGAATATAAATTTAATTACAGGAAACGAACGAGGAGAATTTTTTAAATGAAACGTGTGCATGTATTTTTTTTCAATTACCGTCTCCGTGGTCGAGCGGTAACGCGCTCGACTACGAATCGAGAGGACGTTGGTTCAAGCCCGGCGTGCGCAAATATATTTTATTTTAGTGATATGTGTCTAACCTTGGAGTAATGATATTTTTGCTCTGAGGTTATAAAATACATTTAATTCGTATAAAATAGTGTATCGTATATTTGCGGCCCGTTTCAAAGTGGTAGATACTTAAGTATCGCCCTGGTGAAAGACCACCATTCGGAATAGAAACTTTGCTTGAGATGGCTTTCTCCGTGTTTGGTGACCAGATTTGAATAGCCAGGTACTTCCCAACCTTTCTCTTCCCCATCTTCTTCCCTCTCCACTAACTTCAGCCTCACAATATGCCATAGTCCCACTGGCTCTAGAAGGTTGGGAATTGATTGGTAGTATTTCATCAGTATCTACCACTCTGGAATGTGCCGCAAATAAACCATATATTATTCAAATTGTGAGATAACTCATATCAACATAATACAAATTATTTGCGTGCGCCGGTATTTAAACCCGCGACCTTTAGATTCATAGTTGAGCGTCGTAACCACTCGACCACGGAGGCTATTATTACTTATTACTGAAATGAAATTTTTTGTTTAACTATTTAAAGTGCATCATTCCACCCCCCGCCCTCCCTTCCTAGTCGGGCCGTGGAAACATTGCTAGAATCCAGGCGTCCTTTTCTTGCTCTACCTGAATGGCCTCCGTTAGATAAATTCCAGTTTTTTTGTAAGAATCGAGAGGTTGGAGGCAGTTGGAAGGGAAAGGAGATTGGGAAGATGAAGTTCGTGAAGAACCTGGCTATTTAATTATGGTCACCAAACACGGCTAAAGCCATTTCAAGCAACGCTTTTTTTTCTGAAAAGTGGTATCTCACCAGGGCGACACTGAAAGTATCTACCTTTCCCGACCGCCTTGCACACAAAAAATATTAAAAACAATTTACGTATCAATGTAGTTTTTTGTTTTTGCATTATCATTTCCCTATTGGGGCATAAAGTTTTATTTAAAATTCACTTAAAGTCATAATAGGAAAAGAATGCGCTAAAAAATCAACAATCAGTCAATTAATGCAAAACGTTTTCTTTTAAACCACGTTATTTTCATCTCGTATGCATTTTCCTTTCCTTGTTGCGGTAGGTCCAAGCATCAAGGTTTAAAACGCCTGACTCCGGTAAAAAAATGTAAACAAACTCACTCAATATAAATTCTCTTCCATTCATCGCCTTGTTCATATCACAACTGTGAGTACACCCGAGTAGACCTTTTTCCAGCTGCGGCTCATTCATATCGCCATTCCAATAATATCTCATTAAGCGCGAGCGATGGGATTGTTACTCGAAATGACATCGCGGTCTAATAGAAAAATGTGTCACATCGTAAGCGAGAGGAAGGTAATGCAGTGCACGGATAGAAACGATTGGAATGTGACATTTTCTTTGGTGTTTTTGTGTGTTTTTTGTGTCGTTTTGATGCCTGTGGAAACAATGGAACTTTTCAGGTATGTTTTTGTTATTTTTATTTTTGACGATTTTACGTACTGTTTTTAATATATTTTTATAACTATTTTCAGAAACTATTTAATTGTTTTTATCAAATATCTCCCTCTTATCGCATTGACAAATTATTAGTAATAATAATAAAATTGCACAATAGTTCTTATGATATTTGTTTTCGTGGAAATTTGATCACTTTTTATCTACATTAATTTATTTTAAAAATTGCATTTCAATAACTCAAATGTCAACATCATATGCTTTTTTATATTATTTAATGTATGAAAAAAATATGAGTGACTCTGGAAAACCCGGCTAGCAGATATTTAATTATATTTAACAACTGGTCAAACTACAAATAAATTGGTTTTCAGAATAAATATTAACAAAACAGAAGATACATAAACGGATTTATGTAATATCTTGTTCAATTAACTAATTACTTTTTCCTACACTCGTGGTTTTTATTATATTTGTACTTTTCTGAATTTTATGAAAATTAGAAAAATTATTTAAACTAGAAAAATATTATACTTGAAAAAAATTATCAAAACAAAATTTTCAAAAACGCAGCGTAAAAGTGTTTTCACTTTCAATAATTATAATCACAACAGTGTATTTTAATTAAGTAAATGTATATCGTCGCTGGAAAGACAAAAGGGCTTAAACGACACTTCAAAAATATGTTAAATATGCAGTTTTGATCAGTTCTTTTTTCTGCATCGAATACTCTGACTCTTGTTTGATTCTGAAGACTTTTGTGACCCTTCGGCCATCTAAAATATATTTAACATTTGGGAGAAGGCTTGACCCAAGCGACACAAGTTTGGGACTTTTTTTAGCTTTTTGTCGCTTTAAGTTAACTCAGTAAGACCGTTAAGTTATTTGAGTTAACTTTTTTTTTCAAAATCCAACCAGGTACCAAAGACTTATGAATTTTATTGTAAAGCAAAAAAAACTTTAAAGTGTTCTGGTGTGAAATTCCCAAAATGGCGCTTCAGCCATTTTGCCTTTCGATATTTTTGCCTTTTTTGACGTTATGGTCGCTGTCCAAAGGTGACATCCTTGTCACAAAACGCTCAAACCTTGTCGGAAAACTGTAAATATTAAATTATTAAACATAGTTGCGTTAGTATAAATCCATTGAAGGAGTTGAAATTTGAAAATAAAAATCGTCAAAATCCAAAGAAAAATTTTCGCATGACGTAGGCAGCTACATTTACTATTTCCAGTCGATTTTAGATAATTACGCCAATGTGATGCAAGAATATAAAATATTGTTAACTTTTTATAAACGTTGATGTAATAACCAGTGGCGGCTCGTGACTTTTTAGTGTGTTAGCTTTTTGTTGTAGTCGAAAATGAATTCAATTTATTTTCAAAATTTTGGTTTTTTGTGTGAAGATTTTCAGGATTTTTCAGTTTTGGTGGTGCACTGCACGGCTTACTGAAAAATCTTTATACAAAAAATGAAATTTAAAAAAAAATTAAAAATCATTTTTGTCTACAACAGCATCAATAATGACGTTTTCTTTCAATCTTAGCACTCTAGCACAGTAAAAAGTCACGAGCCGTCACTGGTAATAACTGTTCTCATGTTTTATACATTTTCTATGGGTCTAAATTTTGGCTGCAAATAAGCATTTTGTAAAGCAATTCATTTGATTTAACTTTTATTACGAAGAAACGTTGCTTGATATTCCTTTAGTTATGTTTAGTGAACAAACCTAGATTAAACCTTTTTCTCACGTAATCTTAATAATATTTCCCAAGTCGTTATGTCATAGTTTCAATTTACTTGGACAGTTAAAGCTTTTGAGCTGCATTAAATTTATTAACGAATTTATTGTTTTTTTTTTTTAATTAATCAAGTTTTGTCATGGTTCTATATTTTTTTACTCTCGGTGGATCGCGTGGTTTTTATGTAATAACATCGGTTTATTTTTTAAAAATTTTAATTTATTTATTCATTAACTTTTTGTTTCTTAAATTATTTTCCTACATTACCTACCTCACTAGGTCATAAGAACCTGTTCTGATGTAAGTGACAGTGAGTACAAGTAGAATAATATAACAAATGATGATATTTGTTACACAATGTTAGATGATGCAACAGATACTGACCGTAAAACTCTTTTGATTATAAATGTATGTTGGCCAAAAGAATGCTTTTTTTACAAACACAAGACGTTTCTTATTTTAATTTATTATTATTTGTAAAACAACATTAGTAATCACTCAAAACAACCTGTAATTATAACTTTGAATTTCACCCATATTCCATTACGGTTCGTAGCGATCACCTCAATAAGCCAATTTATTAATTCCATCGTACTTTAAATATCTTTAATAACTTGCAAGATATTTAAACCAAGACTGCTCGATGGAGTAATTATATTCAATCCTGACGTAACTATCTAGGTACCTACCTCGGAGTAAGAATATATATGGAGAGAGAGCTAAATATTTTTATCCAACCAATACAAATTTGCGATAAATCACTTTCTCCAGGTTTTAACGTCGTATACAATGAGAGAGAAAGAGACAAGACAAAAATCTTCACATAATATTACAGCACTTTTAAGAATTTAAGGAATGTTCTCCGTCCGCGCTAACTTCACATCATCGAATTGCATAAATTACGTCAACGGATTTTGAGGTGATTTCCTATATTTGCGTTGATTAAAAGACTTGCAGCGGTTATGCAAATAAATCAAACATGATGGTGATATGTGCTATGCGTGAATGTTCAAATAAGACCAAACAAAGATTATAAAACATCACTTTTCAGAAGTATTTTAACAGTTTTAAATGTTTTTTGAACGAACTTTAGAATTTTCACATTTTTAATGTTATATAGACATAAAATCAACAAAAAGCTTCCATTATTTAATAGGAAAACCTTCTGTTCTAATTGTTTGTATGATATTTTGACTTTATAAATCATTTTTAAGGTGGATTGATATTGTTTTGTTTAATGTGTTCAAATATGTTTATTAAAAATGTCCGAATTCCATGTGGGAGGTAACTAATACGCTATCCAACATCCTTTAACATATCTTTGTCTAACCACCCTGACTACACTGTTTCACAAAGGTACCTCTCTATATATTCTTACTCCAAGGCACCTACTTTAAGTAAATGCATTTAATTTATTATTCACTAAGAGATAGAATCTAGTTTTCAAGCAAGTAGGTAGGTACCCGCTTTCTCTGACATAAGCTATTGCATAATACTTACGCAGTTTAGCATAGATACATTTCTAATCATTTGAATCGGTTAGCACTTAAAGTCGTCTGATATTTTTTTTTGTATGTTATAAAAAAATATGAGTTAATTTTGTAGAAACAAAAATATGTTTTAGTTATTTCAAAAACAAAACAGATTTAAACATATCTTATTATTACGATCAGCGTTATTATACATTATATTCACACTTATTATACAACTGTTATTGAAAAAAATATAAGAAGGAAAAATATTTTATGAAAATTTAATAATAACTTTGTATAAGACCACAGATTTTATTTTTTATGACCGACTGGTTTCGCTTAGCCTAAGCATCATCAGGGTACAAAATTAAACTTAAAAATGTTTTCATCCAGGAATATTTTTTGGTGCTAAAGGGTTTACATAATTCGAATGGAGCATTAAATATTGTTAATCCTTTTTCAAATCTTTTAAATAGCTATTTAATCATAAATGGCGTACCTAAAAACACTAATCTCAAGCTTGTTTTAATTTCAATTCCGATACTTTTATTCTACCATGTTTTAGAAATAATATATGAAATTTGAAATACCATTTTTTTCTACATGTTTTTGAGGTAATAACCGTCTCTGAAAAAAAAACTGAAAAATTTGTTGAATTGAATCGTTTTATCACTATCGTATTATTTTTGTAATGTTCTCTATTTTCTGGAAAGACAGAATGGCGGTTATTTTATTTTAGTAGTGTGAGAAAATAAATTTAAATCCGACTACCATAACTATAAACTCTATTGCCGATTTTTTTAAATAAACATCCATCTCGGAACTGGTTAAACCAAATATTGACGGCCTCCGTGGCCGAGTGGTTAAGACGCTCGACTACGAATCCAGAGGTCACGGGTTCGAACCCGATTTTTTATTTAATTATTATGGGTTACTTCACGTTTAATTAATATATTTGTAGCACCATTCAGAATCGAAACATTGCGTTGCTTGAAATAGCTTTGATTACGTTTGACCAGATCTGAATAGCCAAGTACTTCGCAACCTTCCTCTTCCCCATCTCCTTCCCTCCCCACTTCCTTACACCTCACAACATACTCCAATTGGGGATGCAAGAGTTCCACTGGCTCCAGACGGTTGAGACCAGTTGAGACTCATGTGCGGTATTCACTTTAATAAAAAAACACACACATTTAATATATAATACATCCTAGTCCCATTTCTTATTTTCCATTTTAATGTTTAAGCTGTTGAAAAATATATCCTTATTTTCAATCTCAGGATCTCAAAGAAGGCTCTGAACTAATTTATAGGCACTATTTAAAAAAACATCTAAGAAAAAGCTCTTGTCTCCTTTCTAGTCTTATACTCTTGTTGATGCAATCAATGTAATAGGTATTGCTCATTTAAATCACGTCGCGTCGGCCATTGTCCTCTTTCCCGCCATAATTTTAATTTTTAATTTATCAAGTGAGTTACACAATTAAGTTTTATTCACATTTGAGTCGGGAGATCACGGGTTTTATATTTAACAAAAGTGGCGCTATGTAAATTAGCCAAATATTATTTGATTTTTTTTTAAATTAACTTAGGTAATTCAATGCTTTCACTGTTTAACCTGAAGCGACCAAAAGTTAAAAAAAAGTTCCGAAAATGCGTAGCTGAGTCAAGCCTTGTCCCAAATGGTAAATATATGTGAAATGGCTGAAGGGCCACAAAAGTCTTCAGAATCAAACGAGAGTCAGAGCATTCGATGCAGAAAAAAGAACTAATCAAAACTGCACATTTAACTCATTTTTTTATCAAAGTAAGTAAGTAGTTAAGCCCTTTTACCTTTCAGTGATGATATATTATTTTGCATGAATTAAGCGTGAAATATCACATATTAATTTAATAAAATTTATTTGCACACGCCGGAATTTGAACCCTCGACATTTGGATCTGGAGCGCTTCAACCACTCGACCACGGAGGCCGCCAAACATGCACCTGCACAATACCTAAGACCGGACTGACCGTAATTAAATTTACGATTGTAACAATGATTAGCCTAATCGCGGATTTGATATCAAGAGTCAAAAACACATTGTTCAATCAGCATCGCCCCGTAAAACTTCAAACCTCTCATAATATAGGCTTGTTCATATTTATTGACTAGCTCAGAATGACCAGTTCTATCAACTGTCTTATGTTTATTCCTTTAGTATATGAATCAAACTAAAGGAAACAACACCACAAGGCGTATTTGAATTAATTTTGTGCCAGTGGTATATTTCCGGGAAGATGTGAGTAAGAAAATTTACATTTATGAATCACTAACCAGGTACTTAGTCAATTTCAATATCATCGTAGTGAATGGCATATAACTGCATGGCGTATTATTTGACCTATTCCAAGTAACGAATGACTATGCGATGTAACTAACAGTTTATTAATTAAACTATTCCGATGGCGTAATATTGGCCCTTAGAACGAGTATGTTTTTAAATTTTGTCATTTTTTGCTGTTGACATAAATTACTAATTATAACCGCATTCTGTCGCATTTATATAAAAATAGATTTGCGCGGGAGTAGACCATAAGAGAGTTGAAATGACAATTTCGGTCAGTTTTTTTTATTTGTTTGAGTTTAATCATAGCCCGGTGGGTCACCAACCAGTTATATGGTATCTAAAAAATATTTCAATAGGTAAAGGTGATGAAAAAAATTGTTTATTTGTTTGATACGAATGCCGAAAATCATCACTCTTCAGTTTCGGCCGAGATTAAAACACTTATTTTTAAATCTTTGCTTTTGTTGAACGATTGAAAAAAAAGACAAAACAAAACAATATTATGGAATCTTACCTTGTGTTTTTGTTGTAACATGGATTTTTAAAAGTTTAAATGAATGCTTTGACCCGGAAATTTCAAATTGTAAAAGAAAAGTCTGTGTTTGATAGATTCTCGTATCTTAACAGACGGATTGCAAACTTTGGAGCACAGACGTCAGGTGGGAATGCTGTCCTTGTTCTACAGGTATTTCAATGGAAGATGCTTCGAGGAACTTGCGTCATTGATCCCTTCGGCACCGGTGCATAGTTGGGAAACTCGCCAAACGCGCACCCAACATTTTTACATGGTTGACATTCAATACATGAGAACGGGTCGCTTTTACGACTCGTTCTTATGTTCAACAGGTCGGTTATGGAACGATTTGCCAGCTTCTATGTTTCCTCCCTCCTTCAACATGGGTCTCTTCAAGACCCAAGTTCACTCCTTCCTTTCCTTAAAAAAAACCCTCCATACAGCATCCCCAAAGACGACATAGGCCCTGAGGGAAATTATTTCCCTCAAGGCCTTCTGTGTGGAGTTAATTAAAAAAAATAGCTGTTCAAATTTCACGACGCCAGAGCTAACCGTTAGAGTGTTTTTTTTGTTTGTTTCATCCAAGATTAGACTTAGATTTTTTGCTTCTGATTTTAATTTTTCTAGTTTTTATTTGAGCGCATTGAATATTATAATGAAAATGAAGTGATAACTTTGAATAAGTCCACAGATTTTATTTTATTTTTTATGAGCGACCGGTTTTGCTTAGCCTAAGCATCATCAGAGCACAAAATAAAACTAAACATAAAAATACAAAGTGTGTAGTTAAACAAAACTCATACGTACAGATATTGGTAATAAAAATTAAAATAAAATCTGTGGTCTTATACAAAGTTGTTATTTCATTTTCATTAAATATGTCAAACCACAAATGATTGCTTAATATTATAATAATTATATAGCATTGATAAAATAACATGAACTAAGTGGATGTTCATAAACATAGCATTGTGTTTATATTTAATTATATTGACTGTTATATAATTACATCTATCTATAAACTAGCCACGTTGACCCTTATAAATCGACTAGAGGTTTTTGCCTTTGATTTTTTTAAACTCTGATTTAACTAAATAACATCCCTGACAATACACGCTGACAGGAAAGACAAATTCTCGGATAAAAAAATCGTGATACCAAACAAACGAAGTAAAAAAACAAGTCTAGAGTTTTAAACAATGCTGTCAGTATACAATTCATTGTCCAAATATTGACACTTTGCACAATTCGTACGGTGATAAAACGCAAGCAAATGGTCGCCTCAATTAAAGCAACATTATGTCCAATCTCTTGATTGTTTGAAATATCTCAATGATTGAGATTGATTGCAATTATTGTCAACTTTGTGCTAGTTACAATTGCTCAAATTTCTGTTATAATTTTTTAAATACAAAGACGTAAGTCAATTGCTTCGCTGCAGTGGTATGAAGTTTGTTATTCATATAAATGAATCGATGCAATTGTAACCAGTATTTAAAAAAAGTTTTATTTATTTTTTATTTTATGTTACTGAAACCTTTTTCGAAACCGTTTTTGAATAATCTTTAAGATGGCTCATTAAATTCTTCTAAAAAATGTAATAATGAATCGATTCCTTAGAGTAACAATATATGGAAAGAGAGCTAATTATTTTAACCCAACCTATACAAATTTGGGATAAATCCCTTTTCCCGGGTTTTTACGTAGTCCACCATGAGAAAGAAAGAGACAATAAAATTTCCCAAATTATCACACCACTTTAAAGTTTTGTAAAAATGTTCTTCGTGTCCCGCGTCTCCGTTGACTCCGCCCACACGTTTTAATATGCGACATAAATGGACACAACTCAACGGTTTTTTAGGCTATGTGCTATATTTTTGTTTGTAACAATACTGTGAAAAAGTGGTACTACGAATAATAAAAACATTATGTCGACATGTGCTATGAATGGATGCATAAATACTCTAGCTCTAGTCCTAGCCACGCCCAGGTCTTGCCGAGTCCGGCAAAACTGACTTCAGCAGCGCTCCCTCTTGTACATTATTGCTCTGAGATCGATTCAGTTTCATTTCTTAATGGCATTAGTGAAAACTTTCATAGTAATAGATTGAAGCCAAAGTTCTTTGTAATTTTCGTTTTCAAGGCAACAGTTATTAGAATGAATAATTAATTAATTTTTTTTGTGATTACGTACGTCTGTACGAGTGGAAACTATTCAAAAATGTGTAATTGATGTAGAGATGGTCGATATTTCTGTCCCGAATAAAAATAACCGGTTCCAAGCCGGTCACTGGAACCGTAAATATTATTTCTCTGGGGAACCGGTTCCTTTTTTTTGCTAATAAAAATCGATATCATTTGTCCGGTTCCACAGCTCCATTTTTTTGTTGATTTGCTAGTACTTTTCGATTTCAAATCTCAACCGACTAGTACTTTTCGATTTGAATGTAAAAATCTCCTTTGTGAAACTTTTCTGGCACCAGGAACCGGTTCCAAAAAGAACTGGATAAATAACGGGCTGGTCACCGGTAACTGGAACCGCAGGTACACCTAATTTCCGCTATCAACCATTTCTAAACTGATGTACAAATGAAATGATCATATTAAAAAAAAATATCCTTAAAAATCCCTACCTCCCCAATGAAGTACCCACCCAAGATGTATTTTAACAGAAATTATTGTATATTTGAAATAGATGAAGTCCACCCAACTGGTTTTGATGTAATTTGGAATATCGACTTCATTAATACCACACTTGTGTTCAGATTTTTTTCAATCTTCGAGTAATATTTGGACGTAGAAAACGAAGAACAAGTACAAAACATGTTTTTGTTTGAGCTCAGCTGAAAGATTGAGGCAACGAAGGCCGCTCTATAGAGTTCGGTATAAAACTGCTAGCATTACAAACCCGGATATTCAAGAGCTGGGTTCTGAGTATATTCCACACCCACCCAACTTTCCTAATCAGATTTGAACCTATTTGCCCATCATCGAAAAAATAAACCTTTTAAATATTATTTTAAGATAGCAATCGCTTTTGGTTTTACATCATATAATCGCCGGAAAGACAAAAGGTCTGAGGCCCCATTTTGCGATGTTTACACCAGGGCATTTAAAACCTTTTTTTTTTAACAATAAAATTCACAAGTCTACAGTATCTGGTTGGATTTTGAAACTAAGGTAAATCAATGCTCTCACTGACTTACCTGAAGCGACAAAAAGCTTAAAAAAGCCCGAACTTGTGTCGCTTGAGTCAAGCCTTCTCTCAAAAAATAAATATATTTTCAGATGACTGAAGGTCCACGAAAGTCTTTAGAATCAAACGAGAGTCAAAACATTCGATGCAGAAATAAAAACTGATGTCAACTGCATATCTAACTAATTTTTTTACACAGTGTCGCCTTTACACAGCTTAAGCCTTTTTCCCTTTACAGCGACGATATGCATGTTTAATAAATCAATTGATTTATATTGCCCCAGGTTGGTTGATTTATTCACATCAAAACCACCAAAACTCCACAGCTGTAGAATTGAAGAACTGCCAGAGATGGGAGTCAATCGCGAGTACATGCGAAAATATTATTGATTAATTTATAAATTTTGTAAAATCTTTTTGTAAAGTCATTTAAAATTAGATTGATATTTCGCACAAGCAGTAATCTGATGCATACGAGTATGCAATTGAATCTACCGATGAAAGATTGCAACTTCACAGATTAATTGCTATTTTAATTACGAATAAGTTCTTGGTAGATACCGACAAGCGTATTGCCTACTATGCAAATTTATTCAGATAGTTTTATAATTATTTTCCTATCTTATCTTCAAACCAATCTTGCCTAAATTACAGGTAAATTGCCTTCAACAGGAAATAATTAAAAAGAACTACATAGGTAACGTCTTGATTATTTAATTTGTCGAAATAATCAAATAATTAATCGCTAGTGTTTGTTGGAACATAGGTGTCTATTTAATAAATGAAAATTCTCTTGTTTGCATTGATACTACACTGAAACAATTATACGTAATTAAAAGTTATCATCTTCCGACCGGTTAGTAGCAGAGTGGACAAACGCGTCGGATTCTCATCCGGGCGTCGTGTATTCAATTTCTCTGCTAGCTAAGTCTTCCATCATTGCACAATCAACATCTTCCCTTATTTTTTGTGGTAACAGTTATTTTTCAAATATTGACAGGTTATTCGTATCATGGGAATGTTTGTCTTTCTTTTTTAAATTTAATTTGAAAAATTGATTGAAATTTTTTTTAACACTTAAAACAGTACAATTTAAACTATTTCAAACGGTTATTTTCACTTAGTGGTACACTTAAAGTCAAACTGCCTCTTTGCATTGTTCAAGTGTTGAACTGTCTAGTGACAACAGCGTAATTTTGTTGTACACCCACCACACTGATGGTGGAATTAAATCAACACAAGATATTTATAATCGTGCCATGAAAATGTAAACATTATTTGTTAGTGCGTTCCATGAGTGCTATCCAATCAATGTGTATGTATCATTCCATTGTATGTATAAATACAATTGTAATTTTAGTGCGTCTTAGTGCAATAGTATTTATTTTCCGACATTATTAAAAGACTCGACGCTCCGAATCGTCATATTTTTTGTGCATTGTTTGGTAAATATGGATATCCGGAAAGAATGCAAGGCTGATGTGAGCATAATGAATGGGATCAAGAAAGGGACGGTTAGATGGTTTGGGCATGTAGAGCGAATGAACAAAGAAAGAGGTGAAAAGAATACATGATTCGAAAGTGAACGGAAGAAGAAGTCGAGGACGCCCGAGGAAGACAATGCACGGTCAAGTGAATCAAATACTTAAATCGGGTCATGTGAAGAGTCGGAATAACAGAAGAGTATGTATGAGACGATGTATGAATGTGAATGAAGCAAAGAGTGTGTGCCAAGACAGAGTTGTATGGCAGTCCGTTCTCTCTGCCTACCCTGCGGAAAACGGCGTGATGGTTAGTTAGTTACATTAACAAATGAAGTTTTCTATGAATCCAAAACACCTTTTTTTCTTAATTCACCATTGAAGTTGAGATAGCAAAAAGCAAAAAAAATCGTAAAAATTGGTCAACGTTTAAATAATTGAGAAATTTTAAATATCCGTAAGAATGAATTTAAATCATTTACTAAACAATCAAATAAAATTTTCACTTGGCCCAATTTTAGACATGTTCCCCATTTCCTTCTCCGAACGCTGTTGGCGCTAATAAGAAATTGTCAAAAGAAGCGAAGCTAGCGGTCCACAATGGAGTGCTTATACCAACCCTGATGTATGACAGTGAGGCATGGAACTGGCAGAGGAAGGATGAAAGTAGACTGAACGCTGTGGAAATGAGATTCCTGAGACGTATGTGCGGTAAAACCATGTATTACCGTTTTAAAAATGTGGATATCTGGAAAGAATGTAAGGCTGATGTAGGCGTGATGAATGGGATCAAGAAAGGGACGCTTAGATGGTTTGGGCATGTAGAGCGAATGATCACAGAAAGGAGTGTGAAAATAATACAAGATACGAAAGTGAACGGAAGAAGAAGTCGAGGACGCCCTAGGAAGACATGGCACCATCAAGTAAATCAAATACTTAAATCGGGTCATGTGGAGAGTCAGAATAACATAGAGTATTTATGAATGTGAATGAAGCAAGGAGTGTTTGCCAAGACAGATTTGTATGGCGGTCCGTGCTCTCTGCCTACCCCTGCGGGGAAACGGCGTGATGGTTAGTTAGTTCAATAGTATATTTTGTCAAAACTTTTGAAAATTTCTATCGAAGGTGTTCTTATGGGTACTTTAAGTGTGTTCTTTATGATTCATCTACATAAATCTGAGTTATTCAACTAAACCTTACCTTTTTCTTGTTACAGAGTTGACAGAGCCTACAGCTCCAGAGCGTCAGACCACTTCATCATCGATTCCAGATCTGGAGAGGAATCCTTCCGAGTGTTCTGGAACGCCCCGACATTCCAGTGCCGCTCCAACGAGCAGTACTTCACGGACATCTCTAGCAAGTACGGCATCACGCAGAACGACGGCGACAGCTTCAGGGGAAACCAGATAGCGATACTGTACGACCCTGGAAACTTCCCAGCCTTGCTGGAGAACGGGAGCAGCTCGGACTACTTCTACAGGAATGGAGGTATCCCGCAGGAAGGAGACTTGAACCTGCACCTGGAGTATTTTAAAGACAGCCTGGAAAAACAGATTCCGGATGAAAGGTTTCACGGTAAGATTCAAAATATATCCATTATAATTGTATCAATTTATTTATAAATTAACGGACTAAAGTCCAATTGCAAAAAAAAACCATATAAAACACGAAATGGAGAAAAGAGCTACAGAGAAAGGACAGCACATACATGGCCTGTTCAAAAGAAAAGGTGAATTTTGAATTTTCGCGGGCTGTGTACATTCGATTATCGTTTTTTTTTGTTATGTTGGTACACATATGTTTATCATATGTTAGCATTATTAGCCATTTTGGATTAGTGGTTCGTTTTTGACAACTGGAAAGGTTAGTCACGTTTTTGTGTGTTTTTCGATTTTTTTACTTTTGAAAAAAATTTCCTGCGCTTTTCTAATGAAGATATTTTCAATAATTGTTCAATTTCAACGAGTATAATTAATATACCCTTGTGTTGAATTTGGGATCGTCGAATCGTAAATAAATTTCAAATGCAAAAACGCTCAAACGGTGAGTTCTGGCTTCGTTCAATTTCAAAGTCTTTTTGGTATAGATTTTATTTTTATTTTTTACATGAATACCGCACAAGAGTCTTAACTGCTCCCGACCGTCTAAGGCCAGTGAGACTATGGCATCCTTGAATAGGGTATGTTGTGAGGCTGAAGGTAGTTGGAAGGAGAAGGAGATTGGGAAGAGGAAGGTTGGGAAGTATCTTGCTTTTTAGATCTGGTCACCAAACACGGCTAAAGTCATTTCACGCAGCGTTTCAAAAATCATTTTTTTCAGCGTTTTCCATGGAAAGGTTTGAATATCAAAAGGGAATTAATCAGAGAGGAGCGTGAATTCGGGTAGTAAAACTAGTAAGCACATTTCACAGTGGTAAAATACTCTCAGTATCGCCCTGGTGAAAGACCAGAATTCTGATATCAGAATAGCCAGGTACTTCCCAACCTTCCTCTTCTTCATCTCCTTCGCCTCTCCACTGCCTCTAGCCTCACAACATACCCCAATTAGGGATGCCATAGTTTTACTGGCTCTAGACGGTTGGGAGCAGTTCGGACTCTAGTGCGGTATTCACTATAAAAAAAGTAAATCACAATAAATGTTGGAGGACATCGGCATGTTAAATTAATATTGTCCAAATGAATATCCTTCAGGTCTGGGAATAATAGACTTCGAGTCCTGGAGACCAATATTTCGCCAACACTGGGGCAAGCTGGCGGCCTACAAGGAAGTGTCCTACAACAAGGAGAAGGAGAGACACCCCATGTGGCCCAATAAGTGGATCCAGAAGGAAGTAAGTCATTTATGAAGGAACTTTCGTTTGTGAATTCTACTTTAAGAAATCTTGAAATTGTGTATGAATTGTGGTCGGCCAAAATATTAGGATTTGTTCTCCAAGCTATCAGAGCTTTTTAGAATACCTGCACTCTAGTAATAATATACTTTTCTTATGCTGGAGAGTGGCTGGGCTACTTGGAATCCTCATGAGGTGAAGCTCCCTCATATTGGAGAGGGTTCAGAAAAAGTTTTTGAGATTAGAGGAGAACAGTCACTACCCATGGCTCTACAAAACAAACTTTCTGTTGGGCATCCTAGAATTCCACTGCTTGCAGCTCAGAAGAGAAGGATATATCGATGCGTCGAATTCCCACCCGGGCGTCGTGCGTTCCATTCCTTGCGCCCTTGAGGTGATTTTTCACAAAAACGGCGCTATACAAATTATCCAAATATTATTCCTCTGCTGGCTAAGTCCTTAATCATTTCACAAGCAACATCTTTCGCTTCTTATGATGGCAGTAGGAGTTTTTCAAATATTGTCAGGTTATCCGTAACCCGGGAATGTCTGTCTTTCTTTTAAAAAAGAATTAAGAGTTAAAGAATATATCGCCACCCATTCTTCTGACTGCTGCGAGGCTGTGTAGAAAACTCTCTAGCTATTTTGGAGCGCGTAAGTCACTTATGACTATCCTGATTATTCCTGATGACTATCTGAGACAGCGTCATCATAAATTATTCTATCTTTCGGTATGTGGGACCTGCCAACAGTTCTCCCGATGGTGAGGGATGTTTTGCTCCTGAATAAAATCTCTTCTGATATCGACACATTTTACGTCGGTGAAGAAAGATTCTAAAGGGAAATTCTATTGATTTTTGAAAGAGTCTCCCCGTGACACGATTTTCACCAATGCCTGTAATTATTCGGTAATTTGAATCTTTGTAACTTTAATGTTATGTCATATTTATTTCTTATACAATTTACTTATTTATTTTTAATGTAAGAGAAGTTTTCAAACAACAATTGAAGACCCCACGGCAAGAATCTGCTAACAACCTGTCGAGTCATTCTGAAATATTCAGTCTTCGCGTTTTGTTAAAAAAAAGTGTGTACCATCACAAATCCACTCACTATTTTTCATGAATGTTATAGCTTACACACTAAATTCAATATGTGGTTTAGCATTTTAATGCGTTCCTGCAATAAAATGTTATTATTGTAGATAACATGTGCTTCCCATAAAAAATATTACAGTTATAACAAAATTTGCTGTTAACATGTTCAACTGAAGATTAGATTTTCCAATTTCGTGCCATTTCCATGATCTGTAAGTTTGTTCATTGAATAGAACGCACCAGAATTAGTTTGGCGAGAATACTAACTCATTTCTAACAACAATGTTCGTTAACAGGTTCTTTCCGTGGGGTCATTAATTGTTATAAGTTTTATCTCTGCGTTTTCCAATAAAATATCGTCTTATGTGCCATCAAGAAAATTAGTGATGCCGCATATATCTATAAGTGCTCCAATATCAATAAAGAAAGGTGTCAACCGATAGTTATCATCTACAATCCGGTATTATTTAATTCTTTAAATTACCATTGATTGTAGGAGTCACATAAATAAGCGTCTTATAATCAATGCGCTTTATCGCATGAAAAAAAATATTGAAAGGTTATTTACCGCGACCGGGATTTAAACGCCAGGATCTACGGCTATTCGGGTAATGCTCCAACTTCTGATTCATGACAGCAACCTTTTAGACACGCTGGTTCCTCCTTTTTTGTCGCAGCATTCATTTATCGCAAGCAAAGTGGTTTAATCAATAAATTGCTGCTTGACGTGTTGAAGATTTTTTTCCGGCTTTGTTTAGGTACCGACAGCCTTTTTTAATGTGATACTGATACAAATTAATATTCTAGGCCGCAAAGCGCTTTGAAGAAGCTGGCAGAAAGTTCATGGAGCAGACTATGGCCATGGCCAGACAGATCAGACCCCTGGCAACGTGGGGCTACTACGCCTACCCTTACTGCTTCAATATGAATGGGGATGATAAGAAACAGAAGTGCTCGAATGCTGTCGAAGAAGAGAACAACAGGTTAGTAAGAAATGGCAGTTTTATCTGGTAAAGAAATAACATTTTCATTTTTGCGGATGCCGTGCAGGTGTTCTTTTAAAGGATAAGAAAGGAATGAATTAGGGTCTTGAAAGAATCCATATTGGGGTAGAAAGACTTGCCCACTACAGGGAATTCATTGTATATCGTTGCCGGAAATGAAAAAGGGCTGAAGCGCCATTACGGCAAGTTTACACCAGAGCACTTAATTGTTTTGTTTTCGTTTCTTTTAATAAAATTAACTTCTGGTACCTGGTTGGATTTTGAAAAAAAGTTAACTCAGGTAACTCAATGCTCTCACTGAAGTGACAAAAAGCTAAAAAAAGTCTCAAACTTGTGTCACTTGAGTCGAGCTTTCTCCCAAATGGTAAATACATATTATTTTAGATGGTTGAAACCATTGAAACCATCGCCACAAAAGTCACAAGAAGTCAAAAGACCATTCGATGCAGAAACAAAATCTGATTAAAACTGCATATTTAACTTATTTTTGACCAAAGTATCGCTTAAGCCTTTTTGCCTTTCCAGTGACGAAATATTTACTTTAACGAGACTTCAAATTTAATATTTTAAAATGCAGTGCGGCGGGTATTTTAATGAAAAGTGAAGAGAGAACCTGGATCTTGAAGAGATCCATGTCGTGAAAGGAAGGTTATGTTCTCAATAAAACCACTATTTGGCCTATTTTTCATTCTCAGTCTCAGTTCTTGTGTACTAATATATTGTCTGCGTCTCTACAAATAATGTATGTTTAGCTTCTGATATGCAAACTTAATCTCTGGTTCCGAGATATTTTTGTGGATCTGTGTATTACATAATATTCATAATTCATGTATGGGTAAAATCAGTAGTTTTAGGTGGTCAGGAACTATAGAAAATAATCGAAAGATGCGGGTTATTATTGATTAGTTTATGATTTTTTTAACTATGAAGGAAGAAAATATGTACCTGCATTTCCTTTCTGACATATTTATTGTTTTTTGTGCAATTTTCAGGAAGCTAATTAGCCCGCATACGCGTTATACTATCAGCAAAGATCACGGAAAATAGTACATATTGCAATAAACACACCGCCATTTGTACTAACTGTTAGTACATACGTTGTTTCCTCTCTCATTGGTGCAATAAAGAATTTTGGTAGAAAATATTATAACACATATATAGATCGTCAAACACCGATTCAGAAA
The DNA here is from genome assembly GCA_022651775.1 of Drusus annulatus. Classification (NCBI taxonomy): domain Eukaryota; kingdom Metazoa; phylum Arthropoda; class Insecta; order Trichoptera; family Limnephilidae; genus Drusus; species Drusus annulatus. The sequence continues at coordinate 1,445,353 of JAGWCC010000231.1, forward strand.
ACATGCTTTCTTGCGTTAATTTAAAAGTATGTAGAAATAGAAAATAATAATTAAAAAAAAAAAACATCTAAGGTTTCATCATTATTCGGACGAGTTCTAACGTCTTTGAAACCTACGCCACTTGCTTTGATATTTATTTATAAACTAACAAACTATTGTTCAATTACAAAAAAAAACCTTACACGAAATGGGAAAAAAGCAACAGAGAGAGAACAGCACATACATAAAATTAAAATGAAGCAATGACAAAAATTGGACAAATTAAACATTAGAAAGAACATTCAAGTCAAAGCCAAGGTCAAGTCAAGGTTTTGGTAAAGTCGTAAAGAATGACGAAAACCATTTAGACTGGTACCAACAATTTCAGGACAATGGATTGAGTTAACAAGTCGCGACATTCTGGACAGTGGAGAATCATACCCAAAATTACTAGAGTGATGATTGAGGAACAGTAAATAGATGTGAGAAAAATTGCATGTTTAAGTATCTACTTAAGTAACAGTCTGTTTTGCTTTCTTACTGTCTGAGTTTATTTCTCAGTGTCGATTCTAACTGATTTATTTCAAATGAATACATCGGGTTTCGACACGTGAGAAGTACTCGAGAAAGACCAGCATTTAGAATTAAAACTTTACTTGAAATGGATTTAACCGTGTTTGATGACTAGATCTGAATAACCCGGTACTTTTCAACCTTCCTCTTTCACATCACCTTCCTTTCCCACTATCTTCAGCCTCGCAACATAGCCCAATCGGGGATGCCAAATCACTGGCTCTAGACGGTTGGGAGCTGTTGGGACTCTTGTGCGGTATTGTAAAAACTTAAAACCTCGCATCCAGTTGACAAAGAGTTCGCATTAATGTATTCTAACCTTACAATATTTGCGAAAACAGTCTAATACGATAGACTCACTTAATACTAGTAAGTAAATAGAAAAACCAGGTATTTTCCGCTGGGAAAGTGGTAAAATCATGAATAATAAATATATAATCATATATTTTCGTAGAAAGCAATCACTTTGTAGTTTGACATATTTAGTACATATTTTTATGTGGTAGATACTCTAAGTATCGCCCTGGTGAAAGACCGCCATTCAGAATCGAAACGTTGCTTGAAATGGCTTTATCCGTGTTTGGTGACCAGATCTGAATAGCCAGATACTTACCAACCTTCCTCTTCCCAATCTCCTTCCCCTCCTCACTACCTTCAGCCTCACAACATACCCTATTTGGGGATGCCATAGTCTCACTGGTTCTAGACGGTTGGGAGCAGTTGAGACTCTTGTGCGGTATTCATATAAAAAATAAATTGATCCATTATTTTCTCATTGTTTTTTTTATTTTATTTTATTTTTTGTTCTCCCTCTGTATGTGTATATAACCGCACATCTTGTTTTTATTTTATTTTATTTAATTTTGTATCCTGATGATGCTTAGGCTAAGCGAAACCGGTCAGTCATAAAATAAAAATAATATCCGTGGTCTTTAAAAAGCTATTTTTTAATTTCTTTAATAATCAATCACCCTCTGAAATTTCGCGGATTGAACGTACACTAAATAGAAGAAATTCTAAGTCTGCGTCCATTTTTATGACTTCGACGTTTTTTTTCAGCATTCAATGGCTCTGGGACGGCACTAACTCTCTGCTGCCCTCGGTCTACTTCGGCCGCAAGAACCTGAACCCTCAGCAGCGACTCCAGCTGGTGAAGGGAGGATAGCAGAGGCCCAGAGGCTGCAGAGGAGGTCCGAAGGGGACCACCCCATCTACGCCTACCTGTGGTACAAATACAATGATGACACCGCCGAGTTCTTGACTAAGGTTTGTGCAGCTTTTCGGCAAAGCTTACTTTATTTTAAGTCTGAAGTTGATAATTGTTCTTCAATGTTAATTTTACGTATTTGATGAACAAAAAATATTGTTATCTAGAGGAATCAATGGTTTATTATGTGCCGTATTCGCTTACACCGACCCTGATGTATGGTAGTGAGGCATGGAACTGACAGAGAAAGTATGAAAATAGACTGAATGCTGTGGAAATGAGATCCCTGAGACGTATGTGCGGTGAAACCATGCATGACCGTGTTAAAAATGTAGATATTTGGAAAGAATCCAAGGCTGATGTAAGCGTAATGAATAGGATAAAAAAATGGACGCTTAGATGGTTTGGGCATGTAGAGCGAATGAACACAGAAAGGAGTGTGAAAATAATACAAGATACGAAAGTGAACGGAAGAAGAAGTCGAGGACGCCCTAGGAAGACATGGCGCCATCAAATAAATCAAATACTTAAATCGGGTCATGTGGAGAGTCAGAATAACATAGAGTATTTATGAGACGGTGTATGCATGTGAATGAAGCAAGGAGTGTGTGCCAAGACAGAATTGGACGGCAGTCCGTCCTCTCTGCCTACCCCTGCTGGGAAATGGCGTGATGGTTAGTTAGTTATTCGTCTAATATCTGTAGGTATATCTGGTTTAATTTGTCTATGAGCTAAGTTTTGGATAGCTGATAACCATAACCACACTTGCTGAAGTCGAAAATTTTATTTTATTAAATATTTGTCTTTAAACTGTTCAATCAGGAAAAAGATAAGACTGTTCATCCATACGAATATTTTGTCGTAGAGGTATCTCAGAAAAATAAATCAAAAACTTGCACCAAACTTGAAACTCTCTTCCTTATACGGCCATGACTGTCATGAACTTTGACAGACTACTCAGTACTATTATTTTTACCAATAAAATTAAGATTTGTTTATTTATTCTAATCAAAATTAACGTCATTTTCCCTTTACAGGAGGACCTTTTCAACGCCATTAACCACATGAAAAAATCTGGAATCAACGGAGTCATCCTGTGGGGTAGCAGCAATGACGTTGACACAAAACAAAAGTGTAGTCAGTTACAGGAATACATTGAAAATGTATTGGGGCCAGTAGTTAAGGAAATCATACAGCAATCCAAGCACAGATCTTCGCAAGCTGAAACAGTAACTGATAATGTAATCAATGAAAGAATTTCTATTGAAAATATTCCTAAAATTGAAGAAGAAATAAAAGCAACAACAATCGCAGTTGAAAAGACTAATATCCATTTTATTGGTTATCAAGAAGATAATGACAGAGAAGAACCAGATACCAATAATGAAAGTGTTGTAGACAAAATGAATCCGAATGAAAGTGTTATAATCGTAAATCAAGGCGAAGCTAATGAAAATTTGAACTCGATGATAAATTATAAGGATGATAACATCGGAGATACTAGAATAGATTACGGAGACATGAAAATAGAGTTCATTCCTTTAGAAATACCCCAAAGAATGCCAAATGTAGAAGAAATGAATCGTAATGGAGAAAGAATAGAATATCCAAAAGGAGACATAGTTATAGCGATGCCATCAGCTGAAGAAGGTAGCTATGCAAATGAAGAGGAAGAACTTTCATTAATGAAGGTAAGATCAAAGATCTACACAGTTGTTGGGATGTACCCCAGGGTATTCCAGTTCTCTCCCAGACAACGGTGATTTCAAAATTTTGGAAATGTTGTGTTGTCCTGTGAAATTCCTCATCGCTGACTTCTTACATAACTAAGTTATGGTTCTGATTTGGAAAGCGAAAACATATCTTCATCAATGAGACCACGAGGTAGTTTAATCTTCTTATTATTCTAGTCAAAATTAGCTGCTTAAAAAGCTCATTGATTATTTGTTATTTATTTTATTATTTATTTACGTGTATAAAGTTATCATGAGTATATTTCATTTTAATGAGTAGGATTAAAAGTTTAAGATCAAATTGCGAAAACGAATAATAAAAAATCTCATACATTTAATTGTTTTTATTTTTAAATATCATTCTTGTTTTCGAGTAGGTATATAAAGAAAAATAAGGACATATTTTTAGATTGCATAAAAATGTACTGAATAATTGTCTTTAGTTGCTGAATGAAATTGAAAATTTGCTAAAGAAACTTAAATATCTCAACAATTCGTATCATTTTTGAATTAAAAAAAAAACATATTTATAAATAAATATGTTTTTTTCTTGGTAAAATATTAAATACAAGGGATTGCTCCACGTCTGTTCCACTAGAAAATTCAGGGTGCATAAATGATATAATAAGGTGAAATAATACAGTGATAAATATTTTCTTCGATGTTAACAGAAGATTTAAATAATAAATAAAGTAAGTTTAAAAGTATCTTGTGCATAGTCTAGAAATTAGGGTCACACAGAGATTGAAAAAGATGGATCGATGAAGAATTATATTTAATTAAAAAAACCGAAGTGGCGAGGCAATGTTAATAACATATATATTTCAGATAGATCTTTATTTTGAAAATCAGTAAATTTGTGATAATTTTTTTTTATTAGTAAATTTTTAAAAAATGAGGAATGTAACACCTTGAATTAGAAAGCACCACTTACATTTATAACGCGACGCCAACCTGTATCAGTACAACCATTTCATCTTCAGAGGAAGATGAAGGTATAGCCGAAACCGGTTAGCGTATCATAATAAAATCTTCAGGAGAACATCATCGTAGATGAATGCACACTCCACCAGTTCCCAGGAAGCAGCACTATACGACTACAGATGACATCGACTGGCTGTATAACCTCAGCATCATATTATGACCTCCATTAACTATCTTCCACCACATAAATTAGATAAGTAAAATTGATGTTTTCAATGTTAAAGTGTTTCATTTCGAAAATTCTTTTACTGAATTCTAACTAGGTCTGGTTAAAATTAAAAAAAAACCTTGAGGACATTACTCATTTGATGAATAACTTACTCGTACTCTGCTGTCTCAAAGCAATCAAATTGCTGACACAATCATCATGTGATAGTTCTTGGAGATCAATGACACGTCATCATAAATAAAAGTGATTTGCACCAAGTCAATGTTTCATTTAGAAGTGTAGAACTAAGGAACTATAATGAATAAACGTAGTAGGTAATTGTCAAATGATAGTCTTTAAGGTTAGGTAGATCACGTTTATTTACAAATTAAAACACGCTGACGTAAGTAAATACAAAACAAGAGGTGTTTTCTGTCACGAAAGGTAAACCGAAGTGTCAGCGGGCAAATTCCTCCTTTCCCGCTTTAAGCATCTTTCTCAGCTAGGCTGTTAGGTGCGCCACGTTGCTGGCCATGTAAATACATATTATAATACGCTTAAATAGGCGTTATAGAAGTATAGTTTGCTAAAATTCCTATTAGGTCTGGTTAAAATATTGATAGACTTAATAATATTACTCATTGGGTGAATGATTTCAAGTCTTTTGACTCGGAGTCTCGGAGTAATCAAATTGCTGACACAACCGTCATCTGATAGTCCTTGAAGATCAGTGGCATCTCATTATCAGAGATAAAACTCCTGGCTAGTCTAAGACTGACGTACGGGTTTTTGGCATCTCGTACTGAGTGTAGGGGTGTAGGCGGTGATGCAGAGTTGCAGGGGTTGAAAGCGCAGACTAGAGCATATAACGGTGATGATATCATTGATAATATTTACGTATAGTCATGTTTTAGAAAATAATTGCAGGAAGCTAAGATTTCCAATACATTTTTATAAACCTTCAATAAAATTTCCTCCTAAACTGTTTCTAATATAACTTGAATAACGTTAACTGCGAAGTAAGATAATATGATGGAGAGAGTTTAAATCTAACCGATTCTAATTAAAACACGACAATCCACCTAATAGAGCGGTATGCTCCTTGGTTATAAAACCAGAGATCAAGGTCTCGAAACCAGGCGAAGAAGATAAAATTATAACAACACTAACTATGTTTAGTGACCAGAATTAAAAAGCCAGACACCCAATCTTCTCTCATCTCCTTCCCGTCTCTCAAATTCATCGTCTTGTCAGCATAACAACATGCCTCAAACGCGTATGCCATAGTCCCACTGGCTTGGGGCAGTTAGGAATCTTGTACGGTATCACAAAAATACGTGACGCCTGTTCTAACATAGGAGCCACAGAATATTGTACATAGTAATGTAATATTTTTTTTAATCAGAAGATACTCTTGGTGACGTATATTACCTATTTACTTTTTGCACTCAATAACTTTGATTGTCATTGGTGTAAAAATAATATTTGGATAGTTTTTATAGAGCCGTTTTGTGAAAAATCACCTCATAGGCGCTGTAAGAATCTTAATCCCTAGGCTTTATCTTATTACTAACTACATATAATCTACGGGGTATTAATATTTATTTATACTATGTACATATCACAATGCAACACGCCTATGCGACGAATACAACATTTAGGAAACGTATACTCCGATGTCGCTGATATATTTAACACGTCAATATCAAACTATAAGTTTAGTTTAGTACAGTTGTTATCATCTGGAAGAGCTAAACTAATAGTTAGACCTATTACTTAGTATTGTTTTTTTCTTTTACAATATTTTGGACCTGTTATTTATTGAATATTATTGATTATTTTTGTATCTGCTATTCAATACTCTTTTTATTTATTTTTTTACATAAATTTTTGCACTTATGAGGTTGTTGTTTAAAAAAAATAAAATGTTTACATGTATGTAAAAGCCTGTAACGGGCGTAAATAAATAAATAAATACATAAAAATATACAGAAACATACTTACCTTGCACTAATTGCATGTAGAGGTCAAGATACGATTATATTGGCGAAATTTGATAACTCTACCAAATCATGGTACAGCATCCCATCATGAAACTCAAACTTCACAGCTGTGATGACAGTTCGACCGGAAGGACACATCCTGTAAGATGTAACAGTAAAACAAATAATGAATTTTAAAAGAGATTTGCATAATACAATATCAAAAGGTCATGGAAACTCTTATTGATTTCAAAATAAAACACTTTGAAATGAATCCAACAATAAAATTTTGGTTCTGTCAAGAAACTGACAATCAGCCCTGCTATTGAGTTTGGTAGCCCCTTCTGGTTTTTCCTAGCTGATAAAGACACTTTGTGCATAAGCTGGCATTCAATTTTATTGATTTCCATTATTTACTTCTTGTTTTATGTTCAACAGATTGGCTTTGGAATGATCTCATTGTAATCGGTTAGTGGACAAAAGGTAAAAATCATTTGGTTTCCACCTGGGCATCGCGGGTTCAATCCTCTGCTGGCTGAGCCTCCCATCATTACCCAAGCAAAATTTCCCGCTTATAATGATGTAGTAGGAGGAATTACAGTATTGTCAGGGTATTTGTAACCCAAAATGTTTTTTCCCTCTTTAAAAAATGAAGTTAAATGTTTACAGTGAATTCAGAACAATTCAATTTAACTTCCTTTTTTACAGAAAAAATGATTTTTTAAAAATGGGGAAATTTCAAATGTCTGTTCAAAGCGCCATAAGTCATTATATGATGACATGTCCAATTTCCATAAAGAAAATCCAATTTAAAAGTTGTGCGAATTTCATGACGTTAGAGCTAACGGTTTTAGAGTTTTTACTGCTTCAAACAATGACGTTACATATATAATAGACACGTTATAGCCTTAGAATATTAACACAAAATGTGGCAATCAAAACACACATGTTACCAGTAAATTCATCATTCAAATATCGGTCGTGTATGACAAAGATAGACATTCATAGAATATATGTGTATGAACGAAACAGATCCATAGTTCGGACCGCGATTCATACTTGCTTGAAACGACCTCAAGCAACGCGTGACCGTTTAGTACTAAATCGTCTTAAACACCCATCACACCAACTAGCGTGATTATTGCTTGCCACTTTGAGAGCGCTACAACGGGTCTATATATATGTAACGTCATTGGTTTCAAATACAAAAATTCTCTGGTGCCACAATGTCTCGCTTTTTGCTGACAAATCGGGAGGCACATTACGGTCATATATACATATCATATATGTATCAGTTTTAATCAAGTGTAATGAATGGGTGGTCATAAAAGTCTATTTAATTCATTTCAATCTACGCAAAGATCGGAATAACGTCGAATTAAGCCGCCGTTAAAACACAAAGAGGCAATAAAATTAAACGATTGGAAAAAATGCCATAAAGGCAATCAAATACTTGGTAAGTTTCCGTTACTGAAGGATGACACCAATAATGGCTGCGGTCAATTAAACTGATGTCCAAGTAATTAAAAACGTGGCAGCTACAAAATTGACGATGAATTGTCAGTTAATGATTATGCCGAAAATAATGCTAATTCGTTTGATATTATTAAGAGATTGACTTCTCGCCGCAGTAATCATTCGCTGGATAAGAGTTAATTCGTCAAGAATTACTATATTTTTTTGGTAATAAGTTTAGAGGATCTTGAAGATTTGTGAGGAGTTTAAACAATGTGTTTGATCTCTCTTCATATTTTTCAACTTTAAATTATTTGTATTTTATTTTTATTTTACCGACACATAGTACAGTCGGCAGCCTCCGCAAACCTCGTGTCGTAAATATAACACGGGTTGAAGTACTGTGTGTAAGGGCTTGATAATTCTATTTAAATACATCTATGTTTATTTGAGTACATATATGGTTTACTGAAAACTGCAGTAACCTCATGATGGCGATGTCCGGTTCATTTTATGAGACACAATTTTTTTTTTATCAGTAATTGGTATTTTTATGGAATCTGACCACGAATTGGCAAAAAAAAAATAAATATACGCATTCTAAATAAAATTAAGGGAGTTTGTTTTGACAAATCCGTTTTTGGCAGGAAAACACACATTACAAAATACGTATATTTTTTATTTATTTTTTGTGTATTGTTTGTGAAATTGATTTAATTATTTTTATAATCAACGAAATAAAACAAGTGAGGCTTACTAAACAATATTATATTCCAGTTGATAAATTGTTATCAGAAACCATTTTTTATGTCTACACCCTGCAAGAGTCCCAACTGTCCGGAACCAGTAGGAATATATCATCTCCAGTTGGGGTGTGTTGGAAGACTGGAAAGAGGGGGCAAGAAAAGGAAATGTGGAAGAGGAAGGTAGAAAAGTACGTGGCTATTCAAATCTAGTCACCAAACACGGCTGAAGCCATTTCACGTAACGTTTCAACGCCACCAAAAGGCCTGTTATTATGCGGAAAGTGTTGTGTGCAAATATTTGGTACCCAAGCTTTTTGATTAAAGTGTGATTTTTGTCTTCGTCTTTATAAGGCCTTCATCTGCAGTGGTCAGAAAACAGATACTAGTGATAAGGTGAAAAATTACTAAAATATACAAGCACTAATCTGTTATAAAATTAATTGCATTGCATTTCGGTAGTTGCCTATGGTCGCCTTGCGTTAATTTATTTGAGTATGTGTAAGGTAACATGGAGAACATGAATTAAATAAAGCCATTTTTTTTTGCTACTCATTTTTTCACCTATTCCCCAGTGAATCCTACAATTAACATTTACGAATCTCGAAAGTTGTTTTTGTATTTTAGACAGAAATTTTTTCTATGACAACGTAATATTGAATATTTAAAATTGCTAAACTAATATACGGACCAAACCACATATGCGTCAAACAGTATCACAATAGCTAATAACAATATAAATATTTGATTTTTTCGTAATAAAATTTTATCAAAAAATTGCTTCAGTTTAAATTCATTCCGTTGATATTATTAATGTATTTAATATTATAATTATGAAGTTCAGCTAGTTTTATTTTTTAATTTTTAGTGACAGCTGTTTCGGCGTTTGAGGTCATTATCAATCTGTGGTTATGCCACATGGAAACGATCATAGACTGATTTTAGTTTACTATAACTGCCAACTAAAATAATTTTAATAATTCGGAGTTGCCATATATCTCCTTGTATAAAGTTATTGTGAATTTATTTAGTTAACACGATTAAAAGCATTTTGTATAAAAAAGAATAAAAATATTCTCCTGGATTGAAGGGTTTTTAAATGTCATTCTCGTTGTCAGGTATACAAAGAAAATAAAGAGGTGTTTTAGATCGTACAAAAATTTATTAATTAATTTCAAAGATACATCATACAAACACAAACACAAACAAATTACATTTTTGGGAATTAAATTTACATATTCTTTAGGTGCCAAATAATATTACGAATTTGCGAAACGAAGTAAAATATCTCGACAAATCGTATTATTTTGGGATTAAAAAAACGCATCATTTTTTAGTCTAGAAATCGGGGTCACACAGGATAAAGGATTCCAGTTTAACTTCAAACCCAGTGTAAAAAGGAAAACTTTAAAACAGAGAATTAAAAATGATCTTTATTTTAATACTAGCAAATTCTTTTTAAATGAAACGCTGACTTTAACAGCTAGACTTTAATACACAGCAACACGCCAACCAGTTTTGACACAGCTGTAATTTTATAAGAAGAAGATGAAGGTATAGGTATTGCAGTGAATATTTAATCGAATACAGCACCCACAGAGAAACTGATTGGTTATTTGATATAAGGAAAATTCATATTATATCCACAGAACCCATCATAGAAGAATGCCTACTCCAATAGCCCCGGGGAGGTACAACTATGCTGAAGCAAGTGACTTCTGAGTACGTAGACTGGTTGAATAACCTCCGCATCCAACTACGACCTCTATCAACTCTCCTTCACCACACAAAGAAGATAAATAAAAACGATGAATACAAAGTGACAGTGTCTTTTTTAGATTTTTTTTACTAATTTCTTGCCAGCTCTTTTTAAAATCTCGAAAAACTGCATTCAAAGAACTTATTCTGTTATCTCAAAGTAATCAAACGGCTGACAAAACCAACATATTAAAGTCCAGCACCCAAGAACGACGCTAAACGTCACTTTGTAGCATTCTAATACAAGCAACACCACAAATGATTTATCTGCCATTTTTTTATGGGTAGTTAAGTTTAAAAATGTCGGAGGTTTTCAGTGAATACAATGTTATAACTGTTATCCTTTAAACTCTATAAAAAAAACACTAAAATATCAGTAAGGGGTATAGTTTTAAAACCAGCGAAGGCATTTTTTTACGTTTTACCTAAAATTCTAGTATGCATTTCATAAAGAATTTAAAAAATACTGGAAATTTTCATTAGAAACCCTAAGACATTTTTCTAACTACCCGCGAGAATTAACAGACAAATAATTTGTAGTTTTGCTTGCACTAGAAACCTAAAAGCTGTGTAATTTTAAGATCAGTTTTTTATCATTACAAATTAAAGTGATGTATGTAAAGTTATAATGTTTAATTTAGAAGAGTCTTTTACTGAATTCTCACCAAGTCTGGTCAAAATTTAGAACATTTTTAAGATGGTTATTAATCATTGGATGAAAAACTAAGTCTTTTACATCGAGGCAATCAAATAGCTGACACAACCATCATCTGATAGTTCTTGAAGATCAGCGGCATCTCGTCATCAGATATGAAGTTCCTGTCCGGCCTGAGACTGGCGTACGGGTTCTTGGCCGGTTCTATCTTCACCTGGACCTCGGGGAAGACGGTCTTGACCCTGGCCAGGTCCCTGGGCATCTCGTACTGGGTGTAGGCGGTGGTGCAGAGGGGCGCCTTGAGGCGGAGGGCGGCTGCGATGGTGTCGGGCCAGGTGTCCAGGCCAGCGTAGCCGGTGGCGCGGTGGAAGCCGGGGTTAAAGGCGCAAACTAGAAATGGAGGTTAACATGAAGACGTAATATTAATATAACTAAACAGCTAACCTTCACGCCGTTTCCACGCAGGGGTAGTCAGAAAGGACAGCCCGCCATATAACTCTGTCTTGGTACACACTCCTTGCTTCATTCACATTCATACAAACTATTCTGTTTTTCTGACTTGATCGTGCCATCTCTTCTTTGGGCGTCCCCGACTTTCTTCCATTCACTTTCGCATCATATATGATTTTCACACTCCTTTCTTCGTCCATTCGCTCTACATGCCCAAACCATCTAAGCGTCACTTTCTTGATCCTATTCATTACGCTTACATCAGCTTTGCATTCTTTCCGGATATCCACATTTTTAACACAGTCATACATGGTTTTATCACACATACGTCTCAGGGATCTCATTTCCACAGCATTCAGTCTACTTTCATACTTTCTCCAAACTTGTCATACACCGGGGTTGGTATAAGAACTCCATAGTGGACTGCTAGCTTCGCTTCTTTGAACAATTTCTTATTTGCACCAACAGCGTTCAGTCTTCCATTAATGGAGTTTCCTGCATTCACCCTTCTTTCAACATCCTTATCAGCCTTTCCGTCTCTCGTAAACATACTTCCTAAATACACAAACTCATCCACTTGCTCCAAGTATTCATCATTCACAACTATATTGCACGCTGTTCTCGTGCCCTCTATTTCAAACACCATGACTTTGGACTTACTTACATTCATCATCGATTCATTCTGCATACATACTTGGTTCATTCTTGACACGAGAAACTGTAGATCTTTTATACCGTCAGAAATTCTCACCGCATCATCAGCATACAATTTGCAACATACTTTCGGATAGGTAAACGTAAAGATTTTATATAAATGGAGAGCTTAAAAAGACAAGTTTATTAAAGTAGCCAAATCTAAATACTTTGCAGCATATTCATGGGTCACAAGATCAGTACTGATAACCATCAAGCCAAAGCAAGCACACTTTTTCTTTTGATTCTAAAAGTTTTTTCCGTGATTTGATCCAATTCAAGGAAAACTGATGTCTTTCTTGCTTGTTTTATTTTGGTTAGTTTAAGTCCATTATTATTAAAATTTACATGTTTTCACAATAAACACAATTCAGGTCGCATTTTAAACAGCTCTTTTCAATACTGAAGCATTCGAATACTAACTTTAGATAGAAAATTGTGTTAGGACCGCTCAGAGAACTCTCTTTTAACATTCCAAGATTTCCAATCATACCGAACTAAAAACATATTATTATCTGTTATTGATGAAATATTAACAATCTTTAAAGAATCTGAAAATAGAAAAAAGATACAGAAAATAAAAATATTGGCTTGTAATCGAGGCTCTAACTCGGGACCTCCACTATATCCGGGAGCAGCTCATCTACCATCTCTGCCATCCAATCAATTTGGTACGCGTCATTTTTAACACCATACCTCTTGAACACTATGAATCTTCTTATCTCATTTTTTTAAAAATATTTTGTCCGTAAGTTTCGGTCACAATATTTTATGTGTATTAATTAAAACTTTATTTTCTGTATCTTTTTATATTTTAATGTTCTCTGAAGAGAAAAAAATAATATTAAAATGAACAGTAAATCTTTCATATGATAATTTTAATTAAAAAATTTTTTTAGCCTAACTATGTGCAGTAACTAAATGACGGTTTTTTTCGGCCTTAGACAATGGATTTTCACTCAATGTGACCCAGAGAAGCCACGGGTCGAACATTCATTAGCTAAAGGACATCGTTCATTAGTACCTACGTTTGTCACCCATCTTCTTTAATTATTAGGTACTTATTCATTTTAACTACATGTTTTTGGCGTAAGGGGGCAGATACTCACTGAGGTCAGGCTTGGAGAATTTTGATGACTCGACATAGTCATGATACAGCATTCCATCGTGAAACTCAAACTTCACAGCCCTGTTGGAGGTGCGACAGGAAGGACACATCCTAAAAAATCAAAGAAATGTATGTTTAATCTGTTCAGATTCTGAAGGTTGAGGAAGCATTTTATGCATTTAAGTTAATTTGAAAGCTCAAAGACCTTGGGATTATTGTATTTGCTTCAAAGTCAATTATTCAGCAAAGCTGAGAACGTTGCGAAATTTAGCTTTGATCTTAGAGCTATAATATACCAGGAGGGAGCGCTAGTGTAGTCAGGATTGATGATTTTTTCCTGACTCGGGTGTGGCCAGGGCTAGGGAATTTATACATTAATTTATAGCCCATGTCGACATAATGTTTTTGTTTATTTGTATAACCACTTTTTCACAGTATTGTTTTAAGCAAAAATATAGGATTTAACTTAAAAAAATTGTTGAGTTATATCCTGTTATAATAATAATAATAATAACAGTGAACTTATATAGCGCAGTTTTCTGATATTTCATACTAAATTAATTATGCTAATAAGATTAACTAACAAGGAAAAAATAATACAAAATATGTATACAAATTAAAACTATCTAAAAACATGATTTTTATCATAAATCATGAGAGAAAAAGGTTCAGATATGGGTATAACAGTTTATGTGTACATCAACAGATTAAAAAAAAAACAATTTACTAGAAGCTAAGGGCATAAAAATCAGATGAAACATATGAATTCAAATTAACATATTTGTCAAATCAAAGAAAAGGAAATAAAATTGAGGACAGTTAATAAGTTGGTATTCATTATTGTATAAATTTAATATTCAAGTATTGTAAGTAAGCGATTCTAAAGATGCGATTATGACGCATAACAAAACATAGTAGCCGGAGTCGCCGGAGACGCAGGATACGGAAAACATGCTTACATACCTAAAAGCGCTGCTATATTAATAATAATAATATTTTGATAATTTGTAGCGCCGTTTTTGTGAAAAATCACCTCAAGGGCGCTGTACAAATTTTAATTTCTATTTAATATTAACTCCTAGTTTATATAAATATGCAGCAACATACTCGTACTTACCTGGCAGGTCACTTCTGGCAGGACATAATCACCATATCATAATAACTTAAAATTTAGCTGATTCTTACATATATATAATTTTTTTTAGAGCATGATAGAAAATTTTAAATATAGTACATCGGAGGTATTTTTTTAAATTTTGTGGTGAGGAACAGATAATGGTGAATATTGTGTGAGAACTTGTCTTATCTCTTTCTCTCTCACGGTTTACGACTTAAAAACCCGGAGAAAGTAATTTATCGTAAATTTGTATAGGTTGGGTAAAAATATTTAACTTTCACTCCATACAAATTCTTCCTCTGAGGCTTTAACACATGAAAGGTGGTGTTTTCTTACTTCACTTTGCTGAGAAGGTCCACTGGTAGTTTAGAAGAGTTCAGTTCTGGACCTACGAAGACAATTCTCAGCTCTTTAATACTGGTGAGGTGAAGGAAGAAGCACTCCCACTTGCTGAGGGTGTCCGCTTCAAACTGAAGCTCGGCTCCGATGATGTGCAGGCAAAGAGTGTCCTTCTATAAATTTGAAGAAAAAAAAATTACAAATTCGCAAAAAGCATTTACTTTGTGGCTTGCTATATTTATAAATAAAAAATAAAATATTTAATAATTTTAATAATTAATTAATAATTAATTATAATAATTAATTAATTTTAATATTGTCCTGATGATGAAAGGGTACTTTCGAAACCGGTAGACGTAATATTAAATAACAAAGTTTATGTGTTTTATTTAAAAAAAAAATTAACCTAACTTTTATTTTTCATAGATTATTTATTGAAACTAATAGTCATATTCTTAATAATCAGTTAAATTTGTTTTGTAGACAAATATCAGGTATATTTCCCGTAAACTCATAAAAATTATCATTATTCTTTATCAGCTTCTCAGTTGACGTTCTGTCTCTATCAATTCATATTTTTTGTCTCTTTCTCTCTGTACCTTTGTTGTAATTTAAATGTAATTCTATTGTTTTTTCATTGTTCTGTTATTTTATTTTATATTTTATTCTCCCTCTGTATGTATATATAGTCGTATACTTTTTCATTTTTTTGTTTCGTTTGATTTTGTACTCTGGTGATGCTTAGGCTAAGCGAAATCGGTCGGTCATAATTTTTTTTTAATAAAATCTGTGGTCTTTTACAAAGTTATTATTTCATTTTCATTATCTTTATGGTTCTAGGAGGCGCCCGACAGTTACTAAGTAACTTGTACAAATACAAGTCCGTTATTTCAAGTTACGCCATTGTATTCTTCTGTTGGGTACCCTTTTTTCAGTAAGGAGAAGCGGAAATCTAGCAAGCACAAGAGTCTCAACCGTCTGGAGCCAGTGGGACTATGGCATCCCTAATTAGGGTATGTTGTGAGGCTGAAGGTAGTGGGGAGGGAAATCAGATGGGGAAGAAGAAGGTTGGGAAGTACCTGACTTTTCAGATCTGGTCACCATACACGGCTAAAGCCATTTCAAGCAATTTTACATGAAATGATCAATAGAACCAAATACTTCAGTCAGGTCATGTCAAAAATCGCAATAGTAGAAGAGTGTGAGTCGATGTATAAATGTGGAAGTATCAAGGAGTGTGTATCTGAAACTTATCTCATTGAGACAGGTAAAGCAAAACGTTTGCATTAATGTTACCCAGATAAACAAATTCTACCTGTACCCGGGGGCGGCTCGTGACTTTTTAGTGTCCTAGAGTGCTGAGATTGAAAAATACGACGTTATTGTTGTTGTTGTAGCCGAAACAGTTTTTTTTTTTTCAATTTTGCATGAAGATTTTTTAGTTTAGGTTTTCATTGACCAACCGAAACTGAAAAATCTAGAAAATAGAAAATCGTTTTCTCCGGATGCAACAACATCAATTATGACGTTTTTTTCAATCACTCTAGCACACTAAAATCTCACGAGCCGCCCCTGGTGGTTAGTTACTTATGGTTTTGCCTATGTGGGCCTCATATTCCATATTCTATTACATGCGTCGTTTACGAGAAAGATGGAGAGGGTTTTTTTCTACCATTGCTATAAAAGTTTAAAAACTAAGTAATAGCACAGATTTTACGATTATTTTAGAACATGCCTAAGGTGTATTCACCCCTCCAAATCGAGATGTCCATCTGGCATTTAATACAAGACAGCAAATAGTCTAAATGCATTCAGTTGGCCTTATCTATTGGCAGGCTGCCAAAAATCTATACTTAGTTCGCTTTGTCTGTAAAGAAACGATTAACTGAGTGGCGTACTTAATTAATTCAATAAATTACTAAGAAAAGTCTGTAGTTATTTTTGATAGCAAAACAACTGGTCGATGAAACGGTTATGCAAAATGTGGGAAAACTTCGATGAATCAAAAGAATGAGGTATTAATTAAATTGTACCGTGAAATTTTGTAGTTGGAACGAAATATTGGAAATGAATCATTGATTCTGATTATTCTTATGGATTACTGAAAACTGCATTTACCTTGCAAGGCTCGGTTTATTTTCATTGGACATTGTTGTATAACAGGGTTGGGAGTAAAAACGGTTCATTCTGGAAATATTTTGTAAATAGTTATCTTACATAAAATATTCTGAACGTAATGCTTTAAATCTCTAGACTGATTTAAAGATATCCGTCATAGGGTGAAACCAATCTATTCTAAAATAAATATAATATTAAAATTGGGATTGATTTTAAAGCATTTATGCTTATTTATTATTAAATACTTAAATAATATTAATAATTTAAAACACAAATATGAAACAGAAAGAAGCCAGAAATTAAAAAGAATGATCGAGACTCGAGCTCGGAACCTCTACTCAATCCGGGAGAAACACTTTGCAAATTAAGCCATCAAGACCTCACTATAAAGCGGAATTTTGAAACGATCTCATACTTCTATTGAAAATTATTGATATTTGAATTTCTTCCGATTTTAGGCTGCCATCTTTTGATGATATTCAAGGTTCTACCCAAACACATATTGAATATCTAGATGGTGTCTTGGATAAATGTCCACTTTTTCAGTTTCTCTTTTTTTTTGTTTCACACTTGTGTTTTAGATTATTAATATTATTTTAATAAAATAGGTTAATAATTCACAATATTATAATGAAATTACACCATAAAATAGCAGTTTAAAAAATAGCACACCATAACATAATTAAAACAAAATATAGTAGTTTGTTTTGATCGATTTTATTGTTGCGATAACAAACTGAGAATTCTTAACGTCATCAATTAAGTGAGGTTAAATTATTACCTGAAAATTAAAGTAACCGCTTACTGCCATCGCAGAAAAATACAATCGTCAAGCGGATAAGTGCTGATATTGGTTTCAAAGAAAGAAACTATTTTGTTGTTGTATACAAACATGTTGCGTATTGAAGACCGAGAAAGACACGATGAGTTATTAAATAAAATGGTGCTATACTCGTATATTTCTGAGTGACCATAAAAAGACGTACAGATCTATCAGCAAACCAAAAGTAATAGGAAACATTACGGAAGTTGGTAAAAACACGTTGGTCAAGTCGAGAACAACAAAGAAACAAGCAGATTGGACATTAGTATCTATGAGAAAATGTGTGGATATAGCAAGGAAAAATACTAAATGCTGGGGTCAGGTCATTTCAAAACCAGTCATCAGTAAAAAACTTTTCTTGAGTTTAAAAATAACTAAAAAGCGGTGTCAAAATAAGTGGATTGAAAGCCCTAGACATATAGACTAAGAATAATAATAATAATATTTGGATAATTTGTATAGCGCCGTTTTTGTGAAAAATCACCTCAAGGGCGTTGTACAGATCTTATTTTCAATAATTACATATTAATTCCTAGTTTAAATAAGAAAATATACAGGAACATACTAACCTGGTAGGTCCCATCAGATAGACACACTTATTAACTTAAAATTATATTTTTAATTTTTTTTATTTTTGATTTTTATTTATTTTTTCCGATTTAGGGCATAGGAACGAAATTTAAAAAATGACTTTCTGAATTTTTCGTACAGTACAGGATTTGGTTAAAATTTATATATCTAAAGGTGGTTCGCCGAGAGACAGATTATGTTGAGATTTTTTTAATGAATTTAAGGATATGAGAGTCTGAAAAGGTAAGTTTTCAGTTTAGACTAAAATTCTGTTGGGCTCGTTATACGTCTTATTTCCGGAGGGAGTTTATTCCAAGCCTTCGGCCCCGATACTCCGAAAGCGTAATCTCCAAACATAGTATTTGGATTGCGTTTGGGTTACCTAACCTAACCCAACCTTACCTAACCTAATCTAAACTAACCTAACCTTACCTAACCTAAGCCCTAGAATACTTCTTATAATGAAACCAAATAAGCGGGGATGGCAAATGATGGCAAACTACATACGAGCATGTATGGCTGCTCTAGAAACGCCAAACTTACATTATTCAGTGATAATTATATAGTTCTTACTGTTGTCAATGTTTTTATAAACAAATATGTGAAAGGATAATTGCATGATTGTTTCCTGTACACAATATCTTTGTTTAAGTTCAAGGTAAAATACAATTAATACGGGTACGCTTATAATTATCTTTACCCATAGAAAACTTATTTCGAATTGCTCATACCAACACTTTTTCAAATGCACGTTTTATATGAATAAAATTTCACCGATAACATGCTTGCAGATATTTACGGAAACTGAATAGATTGAGCATCCCACTATTAGAATAAATATAAACAAAAAGTCAGCGAAAAATGCATTTTTTTGCAAAGCGACCGAACATTCCGTTGCGGTTTTTGCGAAAATTTGACATGATGTTTAAAAAAACATATTCCGGATTTCTTGGCTAATGTCCAATAAAACCACTTGTAACTGCTTTGTTCAGCGATAAAAAGATTTGATTGTTATTTCCGATGTTAATATGAATGTACGTGTGACAAGTGAAACATATTTACGAGATAATAAAGCGCATAACTGAAATTATAAATTTAAAAGTTCTTGAAATATTTTTAAATACAATATTTTGTTGAAATCCCAGGGCAATATATTTATTATGTTTACTTAAACGAAATTAATAATCTTCGGTATACTATAGGATTAACAATCATTATCATAATCATAAATCTAAATATCTTTTATATTCGGTGAGGGTCATAAAACAAAACGTTTATCTGGTGGTCGGAAACATGTCTAAACACGTCAACGCTTAAATAATTATGATCGTCTGTAACCCGCTGTTTAGTGAAATAACTCCAACTCTGTAATGTACTGAAATTAGCGTTGTGACAGCTCCGAAAGAACTACTTCTTTAGGCAGCAGTCCCTACTTCCTTCATTGTTCATTGAACAAATACTTTAATTGAAGTTGGTAGTTCATTTTAGCGTTGCGACTGCTTTGTGTGAACTATTTCATTTTTCGGTAGTTCAAACTTCATTAATTTCATTTCACTGAACAAATACTTCAAAAGAAGTTAGATTACAAAGAACTACTTTAATTTGCAGCAGTTCAGTTGTGAAGTTGAACTTCAAAGCCTATAAAGAAGTACCATATTTCAAGTACTTCAATTGAAGTTCGACTTCAAAGTACTTCGATCTTAAGGAACGTGTTTTATTGGGAGTTCTTTTCGTTGTAAAATCTCTACCGACTAGTACTTTTATTTTGGCAAGGAACTTTTTTGCCGATTTGCTAGTACTTTTCTAAAAATTATCAAGGAACTGGTTCCAAAAAGAACTGAACAAATAACCGGATAAATTCAAATCTCTTTTTTGCGAATTCGACTTCAATTGAAGTGTTCACTGCGAAGGGTTCATTTTTAAGAACTAGCAGTTCGTGAAGCATTCACAAAACAACGAAGTTTTTCTCAACGCTAACTGAAATGTATAGTACCAAGAGCTATGTTTAGGCTAGTAATGAAATATTTCGACATTTTTCCATCGAAATAGCGAACTAAAAAAGTTCATGGTATAGATTTTTTTTTTATAATTTCTAAAAAATAATTTCATCAATGTGTAATTTATAGAAGAATGATGAACTTGTAGGTATGAGAAATGTACGAAGTATCAACAGATTTCTATGGATTAGTTCAGGTGAATTCTGATTAAGGCGACATAGCACTCCAAAAACGGGGGGTTTGCCCGATATTTACAATCGAATCTATTCTGATGCGTCTGTAGCAAATGAAGGTAATAAAACTACCCGAATATATTTTTTGTGTTATTGTAAAGCCGCCTCTATCAGCAATAAAACAAAACCCAAAGTCACAGAAGTTCACCATGAGACTCAATAAGCGTCCATTCCGAGCACTAATAGTATATATGCCATAGATGTATTTCAAATTGTACCATTCTGAAAATGTCCGTCATAAGGTGAAACCGGTCAGGTCTTAAATAAAAAAAAAAGTGGAATAAATTTAAAAAAATGGTATCATCAAAATCTGTAACAAATGTTTACAAAGTATGCACTCGGTATGTAAGTAAATAAGATTTTATATTATTAAAAACTGATCCTTCTTACCATTCACATTCTTATCGTAAAACAATTGGCAAATTTTCCAAATCGTTTTTTACAAATAATATAAGCGGTAAGGACCAGATTTTTTTTAATGTGATAAATTATTTACTTCCCGAGATATTCATCAAATATCATTTGAAACTTTAGTAACATTTTCATCAAAATTCAAACCTTAAAAGGTTTGTTTTGAAAACCTGCTACAGCAAACGTAATCATATAACCTTTCTCTAGTGCACAAAAAGTTCGTTTTGCTGTCCGAGGTTATGCCCCTTTTGCCTCATTCGCCGTTCGAAAGCTTTTTGAGACGTGTAAGCTGTGTCCAATGTGACGATGAATTTATAATTTATTTTATAGAATTTAAACTTTTTTTTTACTAATATTAAACGTAACGCCCTTCTCCAATTTGTTTCTGGGGTAGTGTGTCGTCTGAAAATAAAATTATATTTTTATAAATATTACCGTGAACGGTTGAGCTGCATCCTTAGCACCAATCGTCTTCTGGTAAGCGTAGAGAGCTGTCAGCGGTGCTGTCGACAGCTGAGTTAACGTAGCATAGTGGCAATCGTCCATCTCTGGAAATAAACACAAATATTAATGATACATTTGTCGAAGGACACTTTTTATTTAAAGATTTGGCTCGGCGTTTATTGGGAATATTTTTAAGGAACTAAAGTAGATAACCAAGGTCTTGGAGATACCGTCAGAGCAATAAAAGCACGTAACACATCGTCATTGTAAGTGAAAAAGGCATAAGCGACCCTTTGTTAAAAAATGAGTTAAATGTGCAGTTTTTTACTCTGCATCGAATGCAGTAACCATTTGGGAGAAGGCTTGACTCAAGCGACTCGAGTTTGGGACTTTTTTTACCTTTTTGACGCTTCAGGTAACTCAGTGAGAGCATTTAGAAACTTTCTTTTTCAAATTCAACCAGACTGCTGAAGGTGTTGAAACTCGAGTCGCTTGAGTCAAGCCTTCTCCCAAATGGTCACTATATCTAAGATGTCTGAAGGGCCACAAAAGTCTTCAGAATCAAACGAGAGTCAGAGCATTCGATGTAGAAAAAAAAACTGCCCAAAACTGCATATTTAACAAATTTTTTTTACCAAAGGGTCGCTTAAGCCTTTTTCACTTACAGTGACGATGTGAAACATGCTGTGCTGAAGGGATTGATAAAGCTGACTCTCCGGAAATGCTTCCATTGAAATGCCGGTAGAGCAGACACAATATTCCCACCTGAGAGCTATCTTCTAAAGACAGCTATCCGTTAAGAAAGGGAAACTATTAAATGGATTGTTCATTTTGATAGTTTTCCTATTGGAAGCCTGACCTGTTTCAACCAGTTTTCTTAGCTGCCTGCATCAATAAAGTCGTGAAAAGATATTCATACAAAACCTAGCTGAAACATATATTTATTCGGCCGACGACGCTCCGGATCGCAAAATACAGGCGAGACGAAAAGACGCCACATAATTTCTTTGGCACCCCGACATGCTTCCCGATTCTCCTCATCTTATAAAATATTAGTAACTATATTTTCGTAGAAAGCAATCACTTTGTGGTTTGACATATTTGATGAAAATTAAATTATAACTTTGTATAAGTCCACATACTTCATTTTGATCTTTATGACGGATCGGTTTCGCTTAGCCTAAGCATCAAATACGACTCGCCTTTTATACAAACAATTATTTAGGTAAATTTGTAATCAATACTAAGAATAAAAATGATTATCACTCGGGAATTTATGAATTGGATTTTAGTAATTGTTCTGCATGGTAAAACAACCCGCAATGTCAATGTTAGAATTAAAAAAGATCTTAGATGTTTAAATAACCACGGTTTTTCTGAATTCGTCAATCATACTATTGAAAAAAATCATACTTTCAATAAAAGCACCGGTGCTCATATTCTTCACTAAAATGGTAATGGCAACAGATTAACTAATTTAGAAGCACTAGAAATAAATAAAACCATTAAAATGATAGTCATATTCAATCAGTTAAATTTGTCCATTGGTCCAATATTAGGTGTATTTCCCGTTAACTCATAAAATTTATCATTTTTCTTTAATCACCTTCTCAGTTTACGTTTTGTCTCTTACAATTCATATTTGTTGTCTCTTTCTCTTTATTCCCTTGTTATAATTTAAATGTTATTCTGTTGTTTTCTCATTGTTCTGTTATTTTATTTTATATTTTGTTCTCCGTCTGTATTTATATATAACCACACACTGTGTATTTTTTATTTTGCTTAATTTTGTACCCCGATCATGCTTAGACTAAGCGAAAACGGTCTGTCATTAAAATTTAAATAAAATCTGCGGTCTTATAGAAAGTTGTTATTTTATTTTCGTTAAATAATAAACTTCTCAATATAATACTCACATTCATTATATATTTGTTATTGATGACAGTTGTTCATGTGAGGTGGAAAAAATTACATTAATTTTAAACCTTCATCAATTCATAATATTAGTATGAATACAAGTGAAACATTCTGATACATCTGTTTTTAACTATAAATACGGTTTAAGTAAGTTGTTTTATTCAGAGTTGCCACTAAGTCACAAATGCCAATAAGTCCTCCCATCCTAGATTTATCTGCGTACTTCGTTGGGTTGGCGTTTGGCCCATACGAAAAATAATTATTTCATTGCCTGTTAATGCCGTTTATTGGCAACTATTATTGGAATAACCGGGGCTCTTAGTTACATCGTGTAATGACGTCAGTAAAAAATGGGACAACAGCTTTTCAATTTATAGTTTTCGCAACGTATGTAGGTCCTTTCGTGGACATTGGGCATTAGGCATTGGTCACGATTATAAGAGAATTTCTAGCATTTTTTTAATTGTAGAATTTATTTTAGTAAGATTTAAAGCACTGGCCTTATCATTGTTCTATTTATACATTTATAAATTAATAATAATAATATTTGGATTATTTGTAAAGCGCCATCTTCATGAAAAATCACCACAAGGGTTATATATTTTATATATAATAAATGTACAATTTTCATGATAAATTCCCTTACCCATGTCATGTTTTTCTTATTTAAGAGGTAGAGTTAGTTATCTTAAGGGCCAGCAGTCCAGAATGATGCTCAACGTTACTTTCTAGCATTCTAATACAAGCAATACTACAAATGAATTATTTGTAAATTTTATATGGGTAGTTAAAAAAATGTTCGAGATTTGAAACACAATTTTTTAACTGTGATCCTTTAAATTCTATGAAAAACATAGTAAAATGAGAAGTTTGAAAATCAGCAAAGACATTTTTGAAACGTTTTACCTTAAGTTTTAGTGTGCATTTCATAAAGAATTTAAAATATTACTGTTTAAGAATTAGATTCACTAGAAACCTTTGACATTTTTCTTAGTAACCGTATAGAATTAACAGATAAATCATTTGTAGTATTGCTTGTACTAGAAAGCCAAAAAGTGTGTATTTTTGGATGCTGACCCTCAAGATGTTTGTGTAAGTATGGAACACAAATAAATAATTCATTTTTATTTTATATTGCTTTCAATTCTTGGGTTTTTTTTGCAAAAACTTTTGACTTTCTAAAATTGTCCATGGTTATTTTTAGTTTTCTGAAATTTTACAGAAGGTTTTCAGTGTTGAATTTTTTTTTGTTTTTGTGAAGAAATAATTATCGTATCGTCGTCAACTTATATCTACTGTTTGTTGACAGCAGATGTGTTAGTTTTAACACTGCTAACTCGTTTCCGTGTTACTTTGGACAAAAGGGACCATCGCAATTTTAAGAAGAAAAAATAACGAGAATTTTAAATTATCTCGTGACAGTGATGAAGAAAAACTTTTTAGACATGTGTCAAAAACATATTTTTTAAGCATTAATTCGATTTGACGGTTTTTTTCTTTAATCATATTCGATTGAAACCAAAGTTAGATTTCAAGGCACTTTTCCGCTAGCACATGGAAAACCTAAATAATATTACTTTCCAATGTCAATCCATGGTTGTTTGAACAGAGTCATTCTATATAGCCAAGTGTAATGTTTCTTACATCAGTTTGGGTGATCTTTTCGTTTCTTTCTCATTTGTAGAAAGTGTTATTTGCTCGAATATTTTTTAAGTTTTTAAAATTATTTTATTATAATAAATATATATATATATATATATATATATATATATTTATATTTTTTCCTAATTATTTTACTCTCCATAAATTAGTAATGGTAAGAATATATAAATAAATAAGTATCCTTATTGCATATTTAAACAGAGTTTACTTATATCTCAGATGACTATGATGACTCTATGATGACTTCCGTGGCCGAGCGGTTAATAACCTCGTCTGCGGATACGCAGGAGATCGCGGAGGTCGCGCGTTTGAGGTCCGACGAGCTCAATACAGTTGATTTATTTCATTGTGTTACTTCACATATTTCAATAAAATGACGCATAGAAAATTTGCGGCACGTCCCGGAGTGGTAGATACTCTAGGTATCGCCCTGGTGAAAGACCACCATTCGGAATCGAAACGTTGCTTAAAATAGCTTTAGCCGTACTCAGTGAACAGATCTGAACATCCTAGTTCTTGCTAACCTTTCTCTTCCTATTGAGTATGATGTGATCCCAAAGGCTCCGGGAAGTTAGGACTCTTATGTTAGTCACATTAAAACTTATTTATGAGTTTCAGACAGAAACAATTTTGGTAAGCTTTTAAGTGTGGAAGTCGCCAAAGTGCAAAAGTCAATTTGTGACAAAACATTAATTTATATTATCGTCCGATCTGAATGAGTTTTAATCTCAGAGCAAGAATATATATGGAGAGAGAGATAAATATTTTTACCCAATCTATACGAATTTACGATAAATCACTTTCTTCGGGTTTTTACGTCGTTAACCGTGAGAGAGAAAGAAACAAGACAAGCTACCACATAACGTCGCAACACTTTTAGGTATGTAAGCATGTTTTCCGTCTCCTGCGTCTCCAGCGACTCCGCCCAATACGTTTTTATATCCTATATTTTTGTTTATAAGAATACTGTGAAAATAATGGGTTATACAAATAAATAAATAAAAAAAACATTGTGTCGACATTTTTTATTTTTTTAGCACAAGAGTCTCAACTGCTCCCAACCGTCTAGAGTCAGTGAGACTATGGCATCCCAAATAGGGTATGTTGTGAGGCTGAAAGTAGAGGGAAGGGGAAGGAGATTAGGAAGAGGAAGGTTAAGAAGTACCTGGCTATTCAGATCTGGTCACCAAACACGGCTAACGCCATTTCAAGCAACGTTTTGATTCTGAATGTTGGCCTTTCACTAGGGCGATACTTAGAGTATCTACCACTTTGAGCTATGAATGGATGTATAAATACCCTAGCCACGCCAGATTCAAGAAAATATCATCAATCCTGACTACACTAGCGATCTCTCCTGGTATATTATTGCTCTGAAGTTTTAATAATTTGATAGGCCACTTAGTACTTAAGTGTTTAACTTTAGGTTGGCATCACTGGAAGCCACCTATGTGGAGGCGCTTAAGGTAGCGACACTGGTACGGCGCTCTAGTCCGTGACTTAGTCCATTTAAGAAGTCTATAATAAAACGTCTAATATATTAAAGTGCTTTTACTCTCTTTCATTCGTACACAGTGGCGTGCACAGAGCTTTCGATCAGGTTAGGCAGTAGCTAAAACAGCGGATTGATTGATAAAGAGATAGGTACAAACTTAGAATATATAGAGTGTTATCAATCCAAGGCAGTGTAGTCAGTTTTTAATGATTTTTACCTGACTCAGCGGACCTGGGCGTGGCTAAGACCAAGGCTAGGGCATTTATACGAGTATATTCCTTCATATCACATATCGACATAATGCTTTTGTTTATTCGTATAACCACTTTTCCACAGTATTGCAATCAACGAAAATATAGCATTTAACCTAAAAAACCATTTAGTGGTTTCAAGTTGAGTGGCATGGTAAAAAATGTGGGCGGAGTCCCGCGGGTGACTCAGGAGCCCAAGATCATTGTGACAGTACGTAGAAGCGGAGTATTATGTTTGTTGTCTCTTTCTCTCTCATGGTGTACGACGTAAAAAGCTGGAGAAAGTGATTTATCGCAAGTTTGTATCGGTTGGGTAAACATAATTAGCTCTCTCTCCATACATTGTTTCTCCAAGGGTACAAACAAATGTCAATAATTACTATTGGATTTGTTCTGTAAACACACTAACAAAGATACCTACATAAACGAGCGCCACTTGAACGCGTATCAGCACACAGCTCACATATTTTGTGTTGTCTAGTGACTTGGAGTAAAAATATATATGGAGAGAGAGCTAAATATTTTTGCTCAACCTATACAAATTTGCGATAAATCACTTTCTCCGGGTTTTTATGTCATATACCATGAGAGATAAAGAGACAAGAAAAGTCGTCAGATAATATCACAGCACTTCTAAAGCCTGATTCACACCAACGTCCGGTTCCGCTCAGTGCCGATATTGTTCCGCAAGAAAACTTATTGATATGGTATGAATATCAATCAGGGAGTATGTGCCAAGACAAATTTGTGTGGCAGTATATCCTTCTGCCCACCCTTGTGATATTTAAATACTTATTTAGTTAAATAATTATTTTGAAGTGTAAAAATCCTTACAACGCAGATTTTTTTTTTTAAACCATTTTTTTATCACTAAATAATATTTTTAATAATTAATAATTAATAAAAATATTATTTTGTGATAAAAAAATGGTTTTTGATAAAAAAAAATCTGCGATGTTAGTATTTTTACACTTCAAAATAATTATTTAACTAAATAAGTAGTTAAATATCACAAGGGTGGGCAGAAGGATATACTGCCACACAAATTTGTCTTGGCACATACTCCTTGATTGATATTCATACCATATCAATAAGTTTTCTTGCGGAACAATATCGGCACTGAGCGGAACCGGACGTTGGTGTGAATCAGGCTTGAGTGTGTAAGAATGTTCTCCGTCCGCGCTAACTTCCCATCATCGACTCGCATAACTTACGTCAAAGGATTTTGAGGTTATTTACTTTATTTGTGTTCATTAAAAAAGTTGTAGTGATTATACATATAAATCAAACATGATGGTAATATGTGCTATGCGTGAATGTTCAAATATGACCAAACAAAGATTATAAAACATCACTTTTCAAAGTTATTTCAACAGTTTTAAATATTTTTGATTGAACTTCAGAATTTCCATATTTTTAATGACATAAAGACATGAAATCAACAAAAAGCTTCCACCATTATTTCGGCAAATCTTCTGTTATTAGTGTTTGTGTGATATTTTGACTTTTGACATTTTAATTGTGTGTTGATATTGTTTTGTTTAATGTGTTCCGAATTCCATGTGGGCGGTAACTAATAGGCTATCCAAAATTATTTAAAATATAATTGTCTCTTTCTATCGAGTCATTCAATCAACCGTCCTGACTACACTGTTTCGCAAAGGTACCTCTCAGGTATGTTTTCCAAGTCTAATGAACATAGAATAATCTACTCAGACGATGGTGACGTTTGAGAATATGCAGTTACTGCTTTTGACACGTTATAGTTGGAAGGTTGGTGGAGCGCTTGTGGCGGTGCGATTAGTTAAATTTCGAACGTAATTTTTTAAAGCATAGATCAATTTTTTGCAATAATTTTACTATAATTAAATACAATAGTATAAATATTTATATGCAAGTACGGCAGTGCTTATGTGCCTTTACGGAGTGCACGCTTCTGCTCGCACATAATAAGTAGATAGACTGAAAGCCATCGACATAGTTCTTGATACACTAATGCTGAAAGCAGTTCAAATGGACTGAAAATAAACCTTTTCACATGGTCGGTTTCAATTCGTAAATTGACTTCAGAAATTTTCTTTAGGCGCTGTTTAAGATTTAAATGTACCTTTGAGATTAGAAAAGCTGGGAACTTTTCAACATTAATTAACGGTAAAAAAATCATCGATTAACGACAGAGTAAAATGTGACAGTGGTTCAAACCACTACCCTTAAGTTTGCTTGCAAAAAATGTAATAATGCATTTGACCTAAAAAATCCATATATAATATACTAATGCAAATAATGTGATAAACGAAAGATATAAGAGAGGACAATACATGCATCGTTGCTGGAAAGGCAAAAGGGCTGAAGGGTCATTTTGGGAAGTTTACACCAGAGCACTTTAAAGTTTTTTTTTTTTTACAATAAAGTGCATTCAATCTGTAGCACCTGGTTGGATTTAAAAAAAAAAGTTAAATCAGGCAACTCAATGCTCTCACTGAGTTACTTAAAGCGACAGCAAGCTTAAAAATACAGTCAAGCCTTCTCCCAAATGGTAAATATATTTAGATGGATGAAGGGCCACAAAAGTCTTCAGAATAAAACGAGAGTCAGAGCATTCAATGCAGAAAAAACGGATTAAAACTGCATATTTAATTCATTTTTTACTAACGTGTCGCTTGAGCCTATTTGCCTATCCAGCGACGATGTGCTGGTATTACGTTTACCTTTATACACATGTTAATAGATATTCGTTGAATTATGTCTATATACACCTAAAGATATCGACGGTCGATGCAGCTTTATTGAGTAGTTGGATTGCCTTATTTATATGGGTGTGTTTTGATATGAGGATGTTCGACTCTTTGACGTATAGAACAACATGTTTGCCTCACACGATTACAGCTATTTGAGACAATCAAGTTGCATGAGTTGCGTATATCTATGAATGGTTTTTATTGGTGAGCTCAGTCAACTATTACTTTTATTCACGCAGGTCGGATTTGCTTATTCTACTACCTGTTTTAGCATTAAAAAAAACTTCACACACCTAACCATTCCTGTCACATCTTTAGATATATCAATACTAATCATTATGTTTCACTAGATACTACAGATAATTAAATGAAATGTCTCGATGCTTAAAAAAAAGAGTTCGTTACGCTGTGGAGCGCGTGGTGCCTTGGCACAGTTCCCGGAAGCGATACAATATGAAGATATATTTAAATCAATCAAAGAAGAAAGGTCTCGAGAAGACATAATACTACTGGACATAAACCGGTTATACAGGGATTTTAAAATTATTTATTTGGATTACAAAATTATTTTTCATCGCAACAGAACTGAGGAAATGTTTTTAGTAGTTATCCAACTGTGAGAAATACACAGATTTAGCGGTCTAAGCTTAGATGAATTAAATAATCTAGATACGTTACTGAGACAACGCGCCTGATTGCACTAAACCAAGTCAACGAGACATATCTTCGAAACACACTTCATTCATATAGCTATCCCTTCCGTACACACATATTCTTTGAATGACTATCCTTTTCATACGCGGGTGAAACATTTAGTGGTGCAACATTAGTGGTGCTACATTTTTCGTAAGATTTGTATGAATATGACATGTCTTGTATTTTATGTCTATGGGTCTAAGTGATTGATTTTGATTCGAGAGATATTAATATATAAAATTACATTTCAGATATATTTGCTATGAATATTTATAGTAAAGGTTTATAGCTAATGATGGAATTGACATTGCCAGCTAAAAAAATGTTAAGTTGACCTTACAATTCCAAACGTCATGCAAATTTCAAAGTATTTGTTTAGTTAAATGTACAACAAAATTTTCTAATTTTTTTAAGATTATATTTTGTACTAATTATTCTATTATTATTGTAATAATATACAAATAATAATAATACAATATTCGATATCGACTGTGTTAAGGTAATAAGCGTTATTCCATATTTTTTTGCGAGGAAATTTAGACCCTAGTGATGTCATAACAGTCGTGCTTTTATGCTTGACACCTGATCATTATTTGATCAAATGCTGAAACGAGTCGAGAATCGGTGGTTAACGTGGGCAATTATTTGAAGTGGTAACGGTAAGAAATTCATAGTGGCGCTAATCATCGATTTGCGACAGTTTAAAATGTGACAGTGGATCAAACCACTAGGCCTAAGTTTTTTTGCAGAAAAATGTGGAATCACCCCTTTGACCTAAACACAGTCGATATCTAATATATATATATTTTTTTAAATGTATATTATTACAATCAAAATACAATAATTAACCCAAAAAGTAATCTCAAATAAATATTACAAATTTTGGTTGTACATCTAACGAAGCAAATGCTTTAAAATTTAAATTGAGTTTTTGTCTGGAATTGTTAGGTGAACTTTATTTTTTTCAGCGCGCAACGTCAATTTCATCATTAGCTATGAACCTTTACTATAAGTATTCATGGCTAATATATCTGAAATTTAATATTACATAATAATAGTATTTATTTGATTGTCAAAAATAAGAAAAAGGTGACACTATATGTTACACAGTTGTAAGTTCATAATCATTATTTAAAGGAAACGATTGTGTACCTTAGTTTTGAATAGTTTTGTCCTACATTTGTTGATCAAGTTCGATATTTTCAACGACCTTAGAACAACATGCATGGTAATTGGTCACCTGTGTCAACACTTCACTTAAATTCGGAAGGTTTAGTCATATTTCTGAGGTGTAAAAATGTATCCATGAAAAATTTTAGGCACAGGTGTCATATTGACCAAAGCTCATCGTTAAAAGCTCGCTGCTAGCTGAAAACAGTTATTATTTCTAATTTCGAAACTGTTAACTCGTGGTGGAATTCCATTTTAATAATTTAATAATACATTTTTTTAAACTTTCAAATATAGTTTATATATTTATATTATTTTTCTATATTCTGTTTCACTATTTTTTTTATTAAAACCGGACCGGTTTCATCTTCATCAACGGGCATCAGTCTGAAGATGCTCGTTATAATGTAAAAACGAAGTAATTTAAATAAAAAATATTTTAGTTTTAAGCCACTTTATTTATACACATATAACATTCGACCGGTTTCGGTTAAACTTAACCTTCTTCAGGAAAGTATTTATAAAAACTAAATTATATATATAAACTACAGGAAAGTATATATATAAACTATTCTGTTTAAATATATACTTTCCTGAAGAAGGTTAAGTTTAACCGAAACCGGTCGAATGTTATATGTGTATAAATAAAGTGGCTTAAAACTAAAATATTTTTATTTAAATTATAATGTCAAGCTACAAAGTGAATGCTTCCTTCGATAAAAAAGAAGTGTAGTAAAATTAAACATTTATTATCAATAAAACATAAAAACAGTTATGTGGATTTAGAAAATTACGCCAGAGCTCACCAGTCGAGTGTTTTCGTTGCTTCAGCACACAGTTTTCTGCTTTAGGGTTGTTATTATAATATCAATATTGCAAATGACCCCATGTACGAGTGCATCACAGTTTTTTAAACGTCGTCGAAAACCGGACATACTCAAACGCTTTTTTTTACTTTGTCTCGAAGCGCGTGATAGTTTTGTGGCACATTTCATGACGCCAGAGCTCACCAGTGGAGTGTTTTCAGCACACAGTTTCTCTGCTTTATAGTTGACATTGTAATATTAATATTGCAGCCGACCCCATGAACATAACAGTTTTTTCTACGTCGTCGAAAACCGGACACCCTCAAACGCCTTTTCTGCTTTGTCTCGAAGCACGTGACAGCTTTGTGGCACATTTCCTAATTACGCGTCGCGGGTATTGCACGTTTTCGTCAATGAGATCGGCGACCGGCCTCGGGGACTTCGGAGCGGGGGGTGAACTGTTTGCCCGTTTTTTTGACACGTGTCCGGAGTTGTACGTCAGTGACGTCTGACCTGGAAACAGACGCTGGCATTGTTAAAGTTTTTTTTTAATTGTGCCACGTCGAACATCGAAAAAATGCGTCTAAGAATTAACACAAATACCAATGGGATAATTACTATCACACGTGTACAGTTTTTACTATCTTCTTATAGCGGAAACCCAGTTTGTCAAAGGCGGGAGAGTAGTCACAAATCGCCAATGGTATTTCTTTTATTTTACGTTTTAAAGAGAGATTTGATTCTTTTTATTTTTTCAAGAAGTATGTTCTTTTTGTTTTAATTTTATTTGATTTAATAACTAACCATCACGCCGTTTCCCTGCAGGGGTAGGCAGAGAGAACGGACCACCATACAACTCTGTCCGGCACACAACCCTTACTTCATTCACATTCGTACACCGTAACATACATACTCTTCTGTTATTTTGACTCTTCACATGACCCGATTCAAGTTTTTGATTCACGTGATCGTACTAAGTCTTCCTCGGGCGTCCTCGACATCTACTTCCATTCACTTTCGCATCATATATTCTTTTCACACTCCTTTCTTCGTTCGCTTGCTCAGGTGAGGCATGGAGCTGGCAGAGGAAGGATGAAAGTAGACTGAATTCTGTAGAAATGAGATCCCTGAGGCGTATGTGCGGTGAAACCATGTATGACTATTTTATTAAAACTAGTTTAATCTTGATACACACGTTAAAAGGGACATGATGAGTAAATCGCAAAATAGCGTATTTGAAATAAAATTTCCAACTTTTTTATGTGTAAGCGAAAATTACCAGTATTGTTTTTGCAGATATTAGCTCCCCACGCAGCGATCTAACGAATCGTATACAGAATACGACATAGCGTATTAATCTTAGAGTACATAGAGTCGTACTTATCCACGGCAGTGTAGTCAGATGATTTTTGCCGGACTCGGCAGACCTGGACGTGGCTAGGACTGGGGCTAGGATATTTATACATTCATTCATAGCACATGTCGACATAATGTTTTTGTTTATTCGTAAAACCACTTTTTCACAGTGTTGTTATAATTAATAAAAAAATACAGCATATAACCTAAAAAACCCGTTCAGTTGTGTCGAGTTTAGTCGCATATGAAAACGTTTGGGCAGAGTCCCCGGAGACGCGGGAGACCAAGATCCTCCTTACAGTACATAAAAGCGGTGTGTTATTTTTGTTGTCTCTTTCTCTCTCATGGTGTACGACGTAAAAACCCGGAGAAAGTGAATTATCCTAAGTTTGTATAGGTTGGGTAAAAAGAATTAGCTCTCTCTCCATACATTGTTACTCCAAGTATCAGATATTGAGCGCTTGGTCGTAACAGCCCGCTCGTACGGAGACCCCATTCTAAGAAAGGAAAAGATCAAAGAAACTGCGTCTCTAGTATTTTCGCGCGAGAAGTCAATACTCACACGCAGTAGCGTAACAAAAACCGGCCGTGTCCCGGGAAATTGTCTAACCCAGACGGGAATCCTATATATATGCAAACGCACGTGTCATTCGTCTGTCAAAATTGATAGCCGCAAGTCACTACCCGAAGCGTTGAGTTTATTTAAAATGTTTCCGGCCCAGGCACATAAAATCAGCTCGGAATAAAAATAAATCTTCGTGTGATATTTTGAAACAATGGGTATTTTGCCAATTTTAAGAAGACCAATTGATTTTGTTAGCTTCATTAATATAATTTAAAATAAATACCACGTGGCTAAGTCTAATTTTCTCAACTCTAACGCAAAGAGACTTTCTGCCACAAACAGTCAAAATTTTTGAACGGTTAGCTCTGGTATAGCGAAATTTGCACAGCTTTTTTTTCTACAAATTGTAGGTCAGTGCCACTTTTTTAACCTCGCAACAATATTTCTTCCATGGGCTTCTAAACTTCGATATATTTGCAAATGTGTATTATAATGACGGCCTCCATGGTCGAGTGGTAAAACGCTCGACTACGAATCCAAAGGTCGCGGGTTCAAACCCGACGTGCGCAAATAACTCTTGTTCAATTAATATGTGTCATAACACATTTAGTTCGTATAAAAAAAAGTTTATTTGCGGCACGTTCCAGAGTGGTAGATACTTTAAGTATCGCCCTGGTGAAAGACCACCATTCGGAATCGAAACGTTGCTTGATTAAAATTGAGTTAGCCGTTTGTGACCAAATCTGAATAGCCAGGTATTTCCCAACCTTTTTCTTTCCCATCTTCTTACCCTCCCTATTACCTTCAGCCTCACAACATACCCCAATTGGGGATGCCACAATCTCACTGGCTCTAGACGGTTGGGAGCAGTTGGGACTCTATATAAAAAATTAAAAAATGGTCTTGAATTTTTTGGTACCAGTCTAAATGATTTTTATCATTTTTTAAGACTACCAAAACCTTGTCCAGGCATTGACTTGAATGTGCTTTCAAATTTATATTTTTGTCCTTTTTTTATTATTACTTCATTTAAATATTATGTATATGCTGTTCTTTCTCTGTTGCTCTTTTTTTGTAATTGGACAATAGTCCATTAGTATATAAATAAATAATGAAAGAAAAATATGTGACACAAATAAAAAAAGACGATTTCGGAGGTGGTGAAATATCGAGCGAAACCGAGTAGTAAATACTAGTAATTATTAATCATGGGTTACTAATCAGAACTGACTTACAATTTTTATGTTTTGGGCTGTTGCCAGGTTAATAAAACTACTTAAAGAAGATATCTTTTTAGTACAAAATACATTTGTGGAATGTTGCCAGTTTAACCATACGGAGATATAAAATTCAATGTAAACGTTAGATTTTAAAAACTTGAATTGCAAAATCAAGTCCAGACCCAAACTCATTACAGTAATTTACTGTCTCATTTCAATGTGTTTAAGTATTACGAATGTTTTTTAATGTCCATGTTTACTATGTCCAGGAATGCCAAATTGTTTTTATGAACATATTGTCTTCCGTCAAAAGTTCAAAAGCTTACAATATAATAAATCAAGTAGGATATTGATACTGATGTATTCCAAAAAACAATTATGCATTCATAAAAAAAAAACAAGAAACTAAATACAAACGTGTGTATTGAAAAAAAAGTACACGCACTTTACGGCTTTACGCTGAGTATTTAATAAGTTTAATAAATTTTATTTCAGTAGTTAATCCATAAACAGGCCAAAGGGCAGGTAATTTGTCAACACTGTCAGTTGACGCAAACTACAGCACTTTGTGCACATAATGTCAAAAAACAAAAGAGAATCACTTCATCCATAAGAAATGCAAACTTCGTGGCTGAGGAATGTCCCAGAGTAAAATAAACTCATATTGGCTATCACAGTCGACTTCACCAGATGACCACAGCGTCGTCCAACCTCCCATAAAAAAAAACATTGAGAAGATTGATCGATTTGAATAATGTTAAAGGCCAGAGAAGGGTCTATGTTTGCCAGACTGTCTCCAATCAGTTGTTCCTAAAATACCCCAAAGAACACAAGGAGAGAAATACAATCCTGGCTAGCAGCAAGTCACCAAAGTACAAATGTATTTCTGTGACCTATCGTCTCGTGCAGTCCAATTCGTTAGCTACAAATTGCAGCCACCGTCCAATAGTCTTGGCTGATGATCAAGCCAAATTCGTCCACTCTTTAAAGGTCGGGAGTGATTGTGCCAAGAGGAATGGTGGCCCGACAATCTGCGGACAATGCGGATGGAACAAGCGGAGTTATCCAACATTTGATAGAGCACGTGTAGCACTTATAAATCGATGGTTACGTCGTCCAATGTTACGACACTGGTTTGTTTGTAGAGTCTTACGCATGGTTTTCTGATGATATACAATTTCGTGTGCACTTTTGTGTTGATAAACATGGCACAAGTATTTCTTACGAGTGCATTAGCACTATTGCCAAATACTATACATGATTTCGCAATACAAGTACCTACTTTAAACTATTTTAAGGCATATTACGCTATAAGCCCACTTATTGATCTCGATTCATATGGATTTCAAAAGATCTCACTTAGTCAGCTAAAATATCACATTTGAAATACGTAGCGTAATGAATAGGATCAAGGAAGGGATGCTTAGATGGTTTGGGCATGTAGAGCGAATGAACGAAGAAAGGAGTGTGAAAGAATATATATGATGCGAAAGTGAATGGAAGAAGAAGTCGAGGACGCCCGAGAAAGACATGGCACGATCAAGTAAATTAAATACTTGAATCGGGTCATGTGAAGAGTCAGAATAACAGTAGAGTATGTATGAGATGATGTATGAATGTAAAAGACAGAGTTATATTTCGGTTCGTCCTCTCTGCCTACCCCTGCGGGGAAACGGCGTGATAGTTAGTTAAACACACAAGTGTATTTGAGGATTTATCGTTTTAAGATAGATAACATAACAATACGCATATTGAAGAATAGTACAATAATAATACAGAGTTGTGAGCAGCGTCGCTTTGTATTTCGAAATCGCGGGTTCGAAACCCGGGCCGGGCAAATAAAAAAATAAAATTTTGTGGAATACAAAAAAAACAAGTTTAAAAAAAATTCAACAATACTTACAGTATCAGGTGGAAAAAATCTTTATTTTTTTCATATACAGCTTTTTTTCAAATTTAGTGTGAACTTAGCTATAATTTAAGGGTTTTCTTACTAAGTCACGCGTGTCAATCATATTAGCACGTTATTACATCGACAGGATCATAGTAATCAGATCAAAATGACAAAAGTCATATTAAAGTACTTTTGTACTAGGCGCAAATAAAAAAGTCGATCAAAACCACTTTAAATTTGAAGAAGGAAAAACACTTCGGCGTTCGTATAAAATCACCGCTTGAACACTGTGTAAAAATAGCATTAGAACAAAACGTTACCTTTGATGCTTCCATATAGGTCATCAAATAGCTTGGAGCAGACGTCAGGCAAAATATACCCCTCCTGGTATACCTTGGTCGGAAGATCAGGCTCGATCCTTCCCTGGTGCAGCTGGTGGGAGACAAGACGATGGTAGAGCCTGTAGGATTGGCACCAGGTGGAGTGGTCTGCGGGGAGATGTGTCATGTTGTTGGTGCAGTAGGAAACCTACAGATATGGTTTATATTAGAAATATGTTTCTTCTTTGACAGAGATATTAAAGACACACTCTAGTTTAGTACTTATATTTAAACATTTATCGTAGAAAGTGTACGTACTAAACTGATTTGACTATAGTACGAGTATGTTTGTTTTATTTAAAATCAAAGTATGTTGAGACATACTTTCGGTATTTGAGTGGTTCATAGTTCATAGAGATGATTCTTGAAAGATAATTATCCACTGAAATATTTCAAGAAAATGATTTTAAACCACATTTTTTTATGGTATTATTAATGTCCTTGCCGCCCTTTGCTGCCTTTCTTTAATGACTTCTAAGGACACCCCCACCCCCGGAAAAATCCAAGGGGGGGGGTAATATCGCCCTAATTTTGAATGGCTGGCTTGCTTAACCCGAATGCAGTAAGAATCAAAGTAGTTTTTTCTAAGCCTATAAAACCATTTGTCTACCCGTTAATTTGGCTTGTATGTCATTATTATCCCAGTGCGGCATACCTTGTTACAAACGAAATAGATTCTGTAGATTTTCAAACATTATAGGGCCTCTTGCATTCATTATTTCACCGATCCTTTTCCAAAAATGGTGAAATATTTTCACATATGTTTATTGTCTATTAAATAAATAACCCTGCAAACTGATCAATTTTGTTAAATAAGACTTTATTTGTTCAACTATCATAGTCTTCTTCAAATTCAAAATATTTCAACAGGCAACAAGAAAATATTATATCCACTGCCTTCCAGTATACAGAATTTCAAAGAAAGGCAGTTAATTGATGTAAAAGTGTTTAAATTTACCTGTCCACAAAGTTCACAGTCCTTCAGGTTCTTGCTCCTCCACTCCCTGCAGGAAGCGTTGCAGCAGATTCTGGGGTACAGCAGGACCTCCTGCTCCCACGGGTACAGCTTCCGCTTGAGGATCTTCTCGCAGGACACTATGGCCTGCATCCTGAGGAGACGGTAGTCTTGTCCGCTGAGGCCCCTGGCATCTCCGTAGATGTGCTCTGCGGCTAGAAAAAACACAAAAAATACCAAAATTACTGCATGCACATCGAAGAAATGGATTTTGGATAGAACTGGTTAACTAAGAAGTAAATAAAGCTACAATCATTTTCACAGAGCGATACAGAAAGTTTCTTCCTCTTTTTAAATGATATATCTCAAACTTAAGGACAACTTAAGTAATACTGATTTTTTGTAATCATACTGGAAGTGTTCCATAATGTTGTGTTATAAATTTAAAAAAGGAATATAACTTCTGCAATTCTCAGAGAGAGCTTAGGTGAAGATTCGCTAAAAAAAAACATGAATGTAGTAGAAAATGATAAGCACAAATAGGTACTTAAAAATGCAATTTAAACCGGGACAATCGTTCATATTATGGTGAAATTATTGTGGCAAATAAGAAAAAATCTGACTGAAATATTTCAATAATTAATTGTTGCAAAATAATACCTTTGACATGTGAGAGAGTGCAAATAGCGTAGCAAAGGGTCTGGTGCGATTGCCAATCTTCGTCTCTGTGGTCCTCATTACAATAGCTGACCAAATGGCAGAATCTGCACACAACTCTGTCTTCCTTCAGCTGCACTTTACAGATGTGGCAGGCGTTGGATATAAACACAGTTCTGAAGCTATATTTATAAACAAACTCTTCGTCTACATCGTCGATCATGGCAATATCACTGCTCGGTCCAGCTTTTGCTGCTTCTACTTTGCCTTTTGATTTATTGTCTTTCTTTTCTTGAGTCTTCAGATCTTTGCCCTTGTGTTTAGTGTCCTTTTTAGTCGCCCCACCGACACTCTTTGAAATGTCTTTGAGATCATCAACTGGGATGACAATTGGACATTCGGTTTCAGCTATCACGTTTTTAGCGTCTTTGTCTTTTTCTTTTTTGTAGTCAGGCTTACTCGATTTCGCAGGAGTGCTTGATGGACCAAACCAGTTTTTTGACTGATTAGCAGGGGATTTTGGCCGAGGTTTATTACTTTCTTTTTTAGTATCTTCTTGTGAAGTTTCCTCGGACCCTGTTTTTTCTCCTCTATCGGGAATTTTCAGGAATTCAAATGTGCTTGCGGCTGCTTCTGGAACGATTTTTATAGAAGAGCTTTGAATATTTTTTACCTTTTCTAACTTAACTTCCTGAAAATCCTCTTTAGATCCCCCTTCGATAAGCAGAGGTGTGTCAACAGTTAGTTTTGCCTGTTTTTCAGCCTTCTTACTTTTAGAATCATCTTTGATGATCTTATCATCAGTTTGTTTGCATTTGGAATCATCTTTTACAGTCTTGTCATTAACCACAGGTTTTATTTCTTCTATAATTGCAGCACATGGAGTTTCTGACTCCATTACAACAATATCACCTTCAGTAACAATATGTTGTCCTTTGTTCTTATTTTTCTTATCCTTAGCTCTCTTAGCAGCCTTAGGCGTATCCACAAAAATTTCTTCAAGTTTCACCAGAGTTTCAATTGATCGTTCAATATTACTTTCATCTTGTTTCAAAACATCTTCTTTTTTACACGTAACTTCCGCTGGTTTAGTTTCAGTCTTTTCAATGACTTGTGATGCCGTTGGCAGTGTAATAATAGTCATGTCAGGTGTGTTTTTTTCCAGATTTTTTGATTTATTCTTCTTATTTTTTTCAGATTTTTCTGGAGTTTTAGCACATTCAGTCTCCATTGGCAAAACACATTCTTTCGCAGGAGATTTCGAATCTTTTATATCTTTTGCTGGTGATTTCGAGTCTTTTACATCTTTTACTTGTAAATTCTTATCTTTTACTTCTTTCGCAGGGGATTTTGAATCTTTTATGTCTTTTGCTGGTGATTTCGAAGCTTTTATATCCTCCCGGCTTTTTGATTTACTCAATCGTACCCCACTGGAAATACATGCTGGAGGTACATCAGAAAGAAGTAAGTTAATGATGTCTTCAGAAATGGGGGTTTTGATAGCGCAACTTTCTAATTCAACTGGAGGAGTAACAATCGTTTGTAAGTTTTCGGGCTTTTCTTCAGATATATTACGATGAAGCAGGGCTTCTCTCAAGGTTCTGCCGGGAGATGATTCCTTTTTAATATCTATTGTAGTTGAAGAAACTGTTGGCAAGATTTTTTTTTGTCATCAGCTATTTCCCTCAGCTTTTCATCTTCCAAGTGAGCTTTTTCTAGTAAAAATTTACCAGGTGATATGTCTCGTTTGTCGAATTGCTCTAGTAAAGATCTATTTGGTGATGGTTCTTTGTCGATTTTTGGAAAGTGTGTTTGCAAACTACTTGCAGTATCCGCTTCAGCTATCGGCTGAAATAATTGTTCTTTAATGGTCGGCGAAGGAGTTTTTCTTGTATCTGCTGGTTTGATACCCAAAGTACAAAGATTTATGCCTCCAGGAGCATCTTTTATTACGCTACTGTCTCCAGCAATTGGTTTGAAAAAGGCCTCCCTTATTCCTGGTGAAGATTCTTTTGTTGATAAAACACAAGAAATTGGAGATGCAGTTCTTGCTGCCGGAGAACCCATTCGCATAACGTCTTTCGGCTTGGTTTCTATATGACTAGGATCAGTTTTACAGGTTTTTGACGAAAAATCAAGAAGCTGCTCTGTAAATGTGCGACCCGGAGACGATTCTTTTTGTAAATCCATTATAAGTTGGGTCGTCTCAGGTATAATCAGCATATCCTCAGTATATTTTTCTTGTGCCTTCTGGTCAATTGGCTTGATGAGTTGCTCCAAAATATCCGAAACTACATTCAACTCTGGTGTTAGTACACTTTCAGGTTGCTTCTCGATTTTTTTTGATTTCTTATCTTTGCCTTTTCCTTTGTCTTTCGTGATTAGTTGTTTATCCGGAGTGCTTTCTTTTTGGGCTGTTTTAATATCTTTTACGCACGCTGAAATGAAATCTTTTACATCACTTGCAGATTTTTTAATTTCAGCTGTGTTATCACCAGCAAACAGTTGTTCTGCTATTTTCATGTCAGACTCGCAAACAATCAACTTCTGAAGCGTCTCTTCGATGGACGTAGCGAGCGAAGGAAACAGGTCATCCACAACGTTGGCTTTAGTGAGAGGCTTATGAATTGGTTCTTGACTTTTTGATTCTTTCTTCGCCACACTTTCTTCGCTTTTAGAAATTTCCCTTTTCACTGCACAAACATCGGTTGTTGAAATTTCTTTCTTCACGATATTTTCTGCACTTTTTGAAATGTCTTTTTTGACATAACTTTCTTCGCACTTCTCAGAACAAACCCGGGGTTCACAAACACATTCAATATCTATGTGCGATTGAATTATAGGAGTAGCTGGAACTATTTTATCTATTTTATCTTTGTTTTTCTTATCCTTTTTATTTTTCTGTTCTGGTTTGACATCTTTCGGTGTTTCTTTTATTTCACTAATAATATCGGTCACCAAAACTTTTTCATCGCCTGATTTTTTAATTTCATCTTCCAGTACAATTCTCTCACATGTTACTATTTTAATTTCATCTCTTGGAATTCGATCACTTAAAAAGACTTTTCCTGAAAAATTTGTAATTTCTTCATCCGCAAGAGGAAAATTTTGTTCCACAACTTCACTTTTGTTTCCCTTCTTCTTGTTTTTGCCTCTCTTATTCTTTTCTGGAGCATTATCCGAAGTACTCTCAGGCTTATTTGAAATTTCTTCGGAAAATAATTTATCATCACTTGCTGCTACTTTTCCTTCAACCCTAACATCTTTTTGAAGATTCTTATCTATCTGCGTTTGGGCATCGCACTTTTTATCTAGAACAACGTCTCCTTTCTTCTCAACCGGTTTTTCTTGGCTTAATTCTTCTGCTTTTTGACCACCTCCCTTCTTATTCTTTCCTTTTTTGACACCCTGCTCAACTTTCGGAACCGTTTCTTCTTGTTTATCACTGACTTGGGGTGGTTTTTCATCTTTTGGCTTAATTTCTTCTTTTGACTTCACTTCATCTTTTGATTTCACTTTTTCTTCAACAACTTTTTCTGGCAAAATATCTTCTTTACTCTCATCACCTTCTTCTGGCGCGTTTCCTTCTGCATGCTTCTTCTTATTCCTATTTCCTCTATTTCTTTTTGGCTTCACAGGAGTCTGTACCACGGCTGGAGTTTCTGTATTGGCAGCCACTTGAGTTTGTTCTACCTTTTCGATTTTTCCAACGATTGGTTTCACCTCACTTATCACTGCAGTTACGGCTGCAACTTCTGAAAATTTTGGAGATTCGAGAACTCTAGTGTCCGGTGCTTCGGCCGGATTTAATTCAGGCGTGTCGGTGGGTGGGGAGTTTTGGGGAGGACTTTTTGGTCCCTTTGGCTTGTGGTGCTTTGACTTCTTGCTCATCTTGAACCCGACTTAACTTTCACTTTGATTTCACTCACTGAACCGCTTACTTAGGATGTCCACTTCGGAGCTACCCTTAGTGCACTGAGATAACTAAACGGTTTTTTGGCAGCCTCCTACTTGACTAGCGGATTAAAGTTTATAGTCGAACCATTGACAACCGCGATGAAATTAAAAATAGAGGATCTGTAACATTGGAAACTATGAAGGAAAAAAAAAACAATTCAAATGGTGACCGTAAATTTAAAGCTACAAAATTTTCAAAGAAAAAATTATACTTTTTCTTTTTCAAAATTAAGACATCTCTCTTTTTAAACTAAAGTTTCGAAGGAAAATAGGTGCACTTAAAGTACCCATTAGCCTGTATCTTTGTCTTCTTCTTCCTACCTATTAAAATTAAAGTTGAAAGTGAGAATAGAACATCACACAGTTCTGTCTTGATAAACACTTCTTGTTTCATCCACATGCATGCAAATTATTCTATTTTTCCAAATTCGATAAGAGTTGACCAAAGTATGTTAATTACTTGTCCGTACAATGCCTTCATAATAATAATATTTGGACGATTTGTATAGCGTCGTTTTTGTGAAAAATCACCTCAAGGGCGCTGAAAAACGCTACAAAAGAAAGATGGAATGAGATTGGAGTGTAAAAAACGGTGAGAAATTCAATTAACCCTTGGATTGCGCGACTTACCGTCCTAAAAATATCCACAGTGTGCAGAAGCTGATTGCGGCACTGGCTGTAGCGCTTCAATCAAAAGAAGTTATCACTCAACGTATATAAAAGATATGGATGGCCAAGTATTATAGCTTATTGTTGTGTGTATAAAAAAGAAATTAATCTAGAATTCAAGTCGCCTGGGCGCACACTATGGGGCATTTTTACAGAACTCAAATTTGAGTCTTGCACTCTGGTTAAAGATAAGCATAGATATTCATAGGACATAAAGATATTCATGGGGCATTCCCTGCTTTTTCTTGATCCGCTGGACAATCTTAAATTATCCAGCTCTTCACAGTATTATGTTGACGATGGCTCATTTAATAATAATAATTTGCTGATTTATATAGCGCTGTTTATTGCCTCAAGGGCACTTCACAAGGTAATAACCATAATATTAAAACTAACATTTAATATTAACTTACGCCTAATACTTATAACTAATGACTTACAACTAACAAATATATGTAATGGTTGTTACCTGTGCTGTCCAACCTAGGGTGGAAAAAAATAGAATAAGCAATAGTTAACTAAGTAGAACACTTGGACTTAGTGATCAAAACTCTAGTGAAGCAAATTGACGTTATTTTTGGTATGATAATTTTCAAATGTAAGCCTTTAGTTTTTAATGCTTTGTTTGATTTCCATGTTGAGGATGAAACATATTAACGTTTAACCAACCAACTTACCATCACACCGTTTCTCCGTAGGGGTAGGCAGAGAGAACGGACCGCCATACAACTCTGTCTTGGCACACATCCCTTGCTTCGTTCACATTCATAC
Source organism: Drusus annulatus (assembly GCA_022651775.1). Lineage (NCBI taxonomy): Eukaryota > Metazoa > Arthropoda > Insecta > Trichoptera > Limnephilidae > Drusus > Drusus annulatus. The sequence continues at coordinate 1,490,032 of JAGWCC010000231.1, forward strand.
ATACTCTTATTTTATTCTGACTCTTCACATGACCCGATTCAAGTATTTGATTCGCTTGATCGTGCCGTGTCTTCTTCGGGCGTCCCCGACTTCTTCTTCCATTCACTTTTGCATCATATATTCATTTCACACTCCTTTCTTCGTCATTCGCTCTACATGCCCAAACTATCTAAGCGTCTTGATCCTATTCGTCACGCTTAAATCAACCTTGCATTCTTTCCAGACATCCACATTTTTAACACGGCCATACATGGTTTTACCGCACATACGTCTCAGGGATCTCATTTCCACAGCATTCAGTCTACTTTCGTCCTTCCTCTGCCACGTTTAACGGTGAAATTTTAAAATAATATGTTAATAAGTGCAGGTGTTTGTGATATTATTTCATCGTCTCGCAGCATCTTCTAGAGTTAACTTTATAATCACAGCCAGATACTAGCGGTTTGGAAAGGCGCCAAGCGATACGGCTCCGCGGATCAGTGGTAACGCGTTGATTTATTTCCGATACCCATTTTCACAACCCATAGTTCAAAATCAATACCTCCTATCGCTCCTCAAAACAATACACAATAAAATAGTCAGCACTTACGAAGGGATGATTATTATTAAAGTATTAACTATAAATAATTTCCTTTGCGAGTGCGTGCAACCGTACGAGTGTGAACTTACTCAAATTTGAAACTGATGTTAATTGAAATGATCAAATTTGAAAAAGAATCTTATCAAATCCTTACCTACCTATAATGTATTTTAGAAGATATTATTCTTTATTTGAAATGGGTGGATTAAAGGAAATAGTGCTTTTCTTAGCAAGTCGAATCCCGTGATTTTTCAACTGTAACAACTGGTTAGCGAAGAAAAGTAGCGGTCATGAGATGGGCTGGCGATCGAAAAGAACTGCGGGCTACGGATGGGTGGGAACCGCCAAGAATTTGGAAGAGATGAGAAATTTGTGAGATGTGCATTTGAGACATCTTTCAAATCCTAATACATTCAGTTGGATGCCAAAAATCTTTTCATGAAGGAAAATAAATAATTATTTATAACTTGTTGGTGAATTAATATTATTTACATTTTCGTAGACAGCAATCACTTTTTGGTTTGACATATTTAATCTGTCTCTTTCTCTCTGTTCCTTTGTTATAATTCAAATGTTATTCTTTTGTTCTCTTATTTTATTTTATATTGTGTTCTCCCTCTATAAGTACAAGTATATATAACGACACACCACGTATTTATTATTTACTTTAAATTTCAACCCTGATGATTCTTTAAGGCTAAACGAAACCGGTTGGTCATAAAAATTAAAATAAAATATGTGATCTTTTACAAAGTTATTGTTTTATTTTCTACCATTACATTATTTAGATTTTTCTATTAATTTTTGTGGTTAGGACACACACATTGAACCTGAGCAGGTTGGTAACCGAGTGGTCCATAGCGTTGGGCCCCCATCCAGGCATCGCGGGATAAATCCTTCTATTTCTATAATTATAAGCGGAAAAAACGTCTGAGTTAAAACCCGACGCATTTGTCCGTTTATTAACCGTTTTATGTACCAGGAGTTTGTTTGTGTCTGAAAAACCAAGAACATTTGGATGATGATCTTTAACGTCATTAAATTTTCACAGATTTTCTGTCATTAAATATGAAACTGATTAGCGATTATTCGATTCACAATTTTCAACTGTTCAAAAATAACAAAAAGTTTTTGAAAAATCGGGTACTAAATTGTGGTGTTTTAATAATCCTTAATAGCATGAAAGCGTAGGGCCCTATTCAATACAGTTCATTTTGGTTTGCGTACTCCTGGAGACAATTCTGGCGAAGGAAATAAAATAAACCACGAAAAGAGTGTCTAACAATGCGAAGTCCAAGTCTATACCAGAATACAAGGGAACTTATCGCTTTGTAACGCACATTTTCGGAGCTGATTTTCGCACTATTTTTAGGAGAACGTATGACGCAAAAGATAATGAGTGAAGAAGTTCAAAGGGGGAGGGAGGAACAGATGACACAATCAAGTAAATCGAACGCTTGAGTCGGGTCATGTAATACCACACAAGAGTCTCAACTGCCCGGAGCCAGTAGGACTAAAGCATCCCCATTTAAAGTATGTTGAGAAACATAAATTAAACGTTGGCAAAATATCACATCCTTGAATATAGACCGGTTAGTAGCTGAGTGGACAAACGCGTCGGATTCCCACCAGGGCGTTGTGAGTTCAATTCCTTTACTAGCTGAATCCTCCATCATTCCACAGGCAACGTTTTTCGCTCATTATGATGGCTACAGGAGTTTTTTTTAAAACTAACTAACTAACTAACCATCACGCCGTTTCCCCGCAAGGGTAGGCAGAGAGGACGGACCGCCATACAACTCTGTCTTGGCACACACTTCTTGCTTCATTTACATTCATACATCGTCTCATACATACTCTTCTGTTATTCTGACTCTTCACACGACCCGATTCAAGTATTTGATTCACTTGATCGTGCCATGTCTTTCTCGGGCGTCCTCGACTTCTTCTTCCATTCACTTTCGCATCATATATTCTTTTTCACACTCCTTTCTTCGTTCATTCGCTCTACATGCCCAAACCATCTAAGTTCCTTTCTTAATCCTATCCATAACGCTCACATCAGCCTTGCATTCTTTCCGGATATCCACATTTGTAATACGGTCATACATGGTTTTACCGCACATCCGTCTCAAAGATCTCATTTCCACAGCATTCAGTCTACTTTCATCCTTCCTCTGCCAGTTCCATGCCTCACTGCCATACATCAGGGTTGGTATAAGCACTCCATTGTGGACTGCTAGCTTCGCTTCTTTTGGACAATTTCTTATTTGCCCCAACAGCGTTCAGTCCTCCATTAATGGAGTTTCCTGCATTCACCCTTCTTTCAATATCCTTATCAGCCTTTCCGTCTCTTGTAAACATACTTCCTAAATACACGAACTCATCCACTTGCTCCAAGTATTCATCATTCACAACTATATTGCACGCTGTTCTCGTACTCTCTCTTTCAAACACCATCACTTTGGACTTACTTACATTCATCATCAACTCATTTTGCATACATACTTGGTTCATCCTAGACACGAGAAACTGTAGATCTTCCATATTGTCAGCAATCAGCACCGCATCATCCGCATACAATAGGCAACATACTTTCACACTGTTCATTTTCGCGCCCAAGCCCACACCTTTCAATTCTTGCATACAATTATCCATGTACAAATTGAACAACCACGGTGACATTACACAGCCTTGTTTTACACCTTTTGTGATGTTAAACCACTTCGTAAAATCAACTTTTTTTAAATATAGTCGTTATTCGTAACCCGGGAATAGTTGTCTACCGTTTTAAAATATATATAGCTGTGTGCGCAAGGAAGAACGGAATGAGTCAATAGACGCAGATGTTCAGGAAAGTTCATTTTTCATTTTTTGTATAATATCACACGTCCTTTTTTGTAAAATAATTATATCATTTTATTTTCTGACTCATCTAGATACGAGTTTGTATCTAAGTAACAATTTGTGCATATAATCGTATATATATATATATATATTTATATATATATATATATATATATATATATATATATATATATATATATATATATATATATATACGATTATATATATATAAATATATATATGTGTAGAACAATTTTTTCTCGGTTTACCCGCGTAACGTAGTCCTTAAAAGGACTTTTTAACTCCTGACGTTTCGGACAGATCACACTGTCCATCTTCAGAGGCCTTATCTCTTGAGTTTCTGTCTCAAACTGATAGCTTTCGCACGTCTGTTTGATCCAGAAGCTAAAACTTAAGTGAGTGCAAGTCACTACTTATGTCTCGAACGAAGTACCCGGGTTGAAAGTGATTGATGGTGGAGGGGGGGGCGGGGGCCGGCAGTAGATACCTGATTGGTTAAGCTAATTGGAGACACTACTGGTAACTTTTGAAATGAATTTTAGCTTCTGGACCAAACAGACGTGCGAAAGCTATCAGTTTGAAACAGAAACTCAAGACATAAGGCCTCTGAAGATGGACAGTGTGATCTGTCCGAAACGTCAGGAGTTAAAAAGTCCTTTTAAGAACTACGTTACGCGGGTAAACCGAGAAAATTGTTCTACATCTTACACCCGTGAAAACCTTAATCATAACGGATGTATATATATATATATATATATATATATATATATATATATATATATATATGCGTCAAAATACATATATATATATATATATATATATGTGTGTATTTTTGTAACTTTGTGATTTATTTAATTTAATTATTTTGGCATAAGCCAATGTTGGGAAGGCAATTTGCAAAGGTGGTTTTTTTAGCTACATGTTGAAATCGAAAATATAGTACAAACGAGTACATAGTAAAAATAATATAAGTAAATGACAAATTTGAAGATATAGGAATGTACATAACAAGAACTAAATTAAACTTGGTTTTTAAGGTGAGTAATGATATTGCTTTTAAAAGAAGCTTTTGGTTTGCATGTTTCTGATGGTGCTGGGCAGAGAATTGAATTTCTTAGTGGCGTTGTACTTAAAACTTTTTTGTCCGTGATAAAACATTAATAAAAGAAACGCTGTAACTTTCTTTAAATCAGTTTATTTATAAGAAACATGCCAACCGAATTATAAAAATAATTGTATTATTATTAAAACACTCTGGGACATTTCTAGAACAGAAATTCATATTGCAAGTCTCCGAGAATCTAAAGCAACTAGATACATAGATTTATTTAACTATCTAATCATAATTAGATACGAAATGATGACATGAGTTGATGCTGTATATTGATGAAGGGAACGTTTGCCAAGATCTAATAAATGGCATTGCTCTTAAATGATCTTTAAGCGTGATTTGTTGATGAAAGAACTTATAATATCTTCGTGGAAAGCAATCCCTTTGTGTTTTGACGTATTTAAAGAAATGAGAAAATAACTTTGTAGAAGATCACGAATATTATTTGAATTTTAACGGCCGACCAAATTACGCCATTGAAATTAATAGTTATATTCTTAATAATCGGGTCAATTTGTCCGGAGTCCAATGTTAGGTATATTTTCTGTAAACTCATAAAATTAATCATTATAATTTAATAATTTTCTCAGTTAACGTTTTGTCTCTTTCAATTCATATTATCTGTCTCTTTCTCTACACACTGAACACTTTTGTTGGAATTTAAATGTTATTCAATTGTTTTCTCACTGTTTTATTTTCATTTTTTATAGTTTGCTTTTCCTTTCAATTCATATTACTTTGTATTTTTTGTTAAGTTTAATTTTGTACCCTTAGGCTAAGTGAAACCGGTCGGTTATAATAATTAAAATAATATTATTGGTCTAATTAAAAGTTTTTTTTTCATTGCTTCACTTGTAATATTGTCTAATGTTTTATTACTTTTGACTTCCGGAGTATGTATATTTAGGCCAGGTGCGCAGAAGTGACTTGTCACCGGCAACAGTTTCGTCACAGTTTCGAACAGGCGGATGAGTCACCGAACGACATTTTGTCACCCGTGCGCGAGCGCCCATACAAAAACTCTCTACAGACACGGTGACGGTTTCGTCACTCAAAAGTCGCCTGCCAGTGGAACTAAAAAGTCACCCTAATGTCACGTCGCTGCGTGCGCGAACCTCCATACACTCCAATAGATTTGGAGATGGTGACGAAACTGTTGCCGTGACAAAAGTCACCCGTGTGCGCCTGGTCTTAGAGTTTACTTAGCAAGTAGTAAGAAATTAGGCTAATAATAATAAATGGATAACTTTTATAGCGCCGTTTTCATGGGGAAATCACCTCAGTGGCTACTATTCTTAAGAGTGTTAAACATGGCTCAAATATTACACATATTAGGTTTTCTTCATAAGGTTAGTAATAACAGTAAATTTATGTATTGCAGTTTTGTGATAGTTCACCTCAAGTGCGGTTTATACCAAATAACCTAACTTAATAAAATATTGGGAAAATAACAAATAACAGATATGTTTGCCAATTAAAATTGTGATTTAAACAGATTATTTAAAAATATACCCAAAAATGCTCTACTTAATTTTCAAAGAAAAACTGAGTACCTAACTGACCAACACACTCACACTGCAAGGATAAAAACCTTAAATAAAATCGTCATTCCAAGATTAAATACATATTTTTCCCAGAAAAACCACAAAATCTATGCTACCAAAATTATATAATGCTCTTCCAAATTATATTAAACATATCAAGGAGATACAAAAGTTCAAAAACAACATAAAAGTGTGGAAAAATAACCAGGAAGATGAGGAAATTCGAAAATTGTGAAGTCAAAAGAACCAGTAACACCAACACAGCAAACGACAGTCCGCCTCAGAACAAAAATCCCTAGTGAGAAGAACTGTGAAAAAAAAAATCCATATATCTTTATTCTAAAATGTTTTATATTATAAAGTAATGTACTCGTATCTCTTGAATACTATTTTAAGAAGAAAAAAAATTAAACATCTAGAAAATTACTTTTATTTTATTTTTTATTTTATATTAGTTACTTTGTGCATTTAAGTTTACAAGTATCTAATTATTTCATTTTCTTTTTGACTAATAATATTTTAACTTAAACACTTTTGTTATTTTGATTTTCATGCATTTAAATAATTTTTACAGGCTTTTTAAATTTATTATAGGCATAATTTTGATGGTTTCCGGCATGCGCTAGTCTTTGAAGTATCTGAGAATGTATATACATTCTCCAGATACTTCAAAACATACATTTTTTTGATCGTGTACAGAATTTATCTCCACATATGTTTCTTCCAGAAGAGATGAAGTTATTATCTAAAAGATTAATTTAATATTGTCCTGATGATGAAGGGTACTTCCGAAACCGGTAGACAAAATATTAAATAAAAAAGTGGTTAAAAACAAAGTATATATGTTCTATTTATAAATATGGCAAGCCACAAAGTTAATGCTTTTTACGAATATATAATAATATTTTAACTTAAACACTGCTTATTATTTTGATTTTCATGCATTTTAAATAATTTTTACAGGCTTTTTTAAATTTATTGATATGCATAATTTTGATGGTTTCCGGCAGCGCGTTATACGATTTCATTCCTTTATATACTAAGCTGTTTTGGGTGTTGGCTTTATTCTTTTCTGGTAGTCTAATTTCTTTGCATGCCCTTGTATTATACTTGTGAATATCAACATTGTAGATAATTTTGTCAGAAAAATACTCTGGTAACAAGATGTTCTTCATTTTATGTATAAAAATCAATGTGTTCAATGTCAGCATCTGTTTAACTGTCAGACAATTTAGTTCCTCTGACATTTAAGCTACTTTTGAGTATGTATTTTGCCCAAGTATAATTCTCATTGCTCTATTTTGGAGAATTTGAAACCTGTTTAGTTCTTTGTCGTAACACAAGAAAAAAATCGTTGAACATTAATAAAAATGTAGAGCAATAATGGAGTTGTATATGGTAATTGCTGTTTTTCTGGAAATTTTTTGCCGAATTCTTCCCAAAAAAGAAATCTTCTTCCCAATTTTCTTCTGTGTGTACTCAGCATGTTTGCTAAAGGTTAGTTTTGCATCCAATATAACTCCTAAGTATTTCATATCACTTACATTTTCAATAATGTCACCATCAATTTTAATGTTGCTTTTACTGCATGTTTTCTTAAATCCAATTATCACACATTTTTTAAATTTGTGATACACTTCGATTTTTATATTGTTCTTTTTTATAACAATAATATTTTTGTTGAAATTAGAATTAACTTAGCAGTAACGCTTTTCTTAGTTTAAAATAATTTATTCTAAAGGTTCACAATATTCGTTTGTGACCGTTGTCTTTTTATTTTCTGGCCTTTTCTGTTTTATATTTGTGTTGTTGAGTATTGATATTATTCAAATAATTTAAAATATTTTTATTATAACTAATTTCATGTTCCAAATGCAATTATGACTTAAGATTTGCATGTTTTAATTATAAACAACGTGTACTTTCATTAGCAAAACGCCGATATTTTTTGCTTCAGAAAACGTTAACGTGAGCCTGAGAAAACTGCTTATGATTTTCGACTGCAAAGATGGCGTTTTGCCCGCAAAGTGGATTTTTTTTTCAACAAATGTTACCTTTGGGAGATTTTTTCAATAAATCGTCATCGGTTCATCATTATTAACAGATAAAGAAAAGTGAACTTCATTCGGTACCATGGAGCCTGAGAAAACGGCTACTAAATTCCGACCCCAAGGCTCGTATTTCGTCCATGAAAAAGATGATTTTTTTACAAATACTACTGATGTTAGATTTATTAATTGAATCTGCCGCAGTTCATCATTTTTAGTAGAATTTCAAAGATTCACTCCATTCGGTTTCATAGAGCCTAAGAAAAACCTCATCTTATTTTCCGACCCCAAGCATCGCATTTTGTCCATTAATTGATGATTTTTTTACAAATTTTACTTTTCGTGGATTTTTTCAACGAATCTGCTGCAAATCATCATTCTTAGCAGAATTCGAAAGATTCATCCAATTAGGTTCAATAGAGCCTGAGAAAACGTCTTCTTATTTCCGACCCCAAGTCTCGCATTTCGTCCATTAATTGATGATTTTCTTACAAATTTTAAAATTTTGCATGTTTTCATTGAATCTGCTGCAGTGCATCATTTTTAGAGGAATTCCAAAGATTCACTCCATAGGGTCACACAGAGCCTGAGAAAACATCATCTTATTTCCGACCCCAAGTCTCGCATTTTGTCCATAAATTGATGATTTTTTTTCAAATTTTACTTTTAATGGATTTTTTTATTGAATCTGCGGCAGACCATCATTCTTAGCAGAATTCAAAATATTCATCCCATTAGGTTACATAGAGCCTGAGAAAACGTCATGTTATTTCCGACCCGAAGTCTCGCATTTTGTCCATAAATTGATTTTTTTTTTCAAATTTTTCTTTTAATGTTTTTTTTCATTGAATCTACTGCAGTGCAACATTTTTAGAAAAATTCCAAAGATTCACTCCATTGGGTCACATAGAGTCTGAGAAAATGTCAGCCTATTTCCGACCCAAAACCTCGCATTTTGTCCATAAATTGATGATTTTTTTACAAATTTTACTTTTAATAGATTTTTTCATTGAATCTGCTGCAGTGTATCATTTTTAGAAGAATTCCAAAGATTCACTCCATTGGGTCACATAGAGTCTGAAAAAATATCAACCTATTTCCGACCCAAAACCTCGCATTTTGTCCATAAATTGATGATTTTATTACAAATTTTACAAAATAGATTTTTTAATCAAATCTGCTGCAGTTCATCATTTTAAGCAGAGTTTAAAACATTCACTCCATTCGGTCACATGGAGCCTGAGAAAACGTCATCTTATTTCCAACCCCAAGCATCGCATTATGGCATCCCCAAATAGGGTATGTTGTAAGGCTGAAGGTAGTGGGGAGGGGGAGGAGATTGGGAAGAGGAAGGTTGGGATATACCTGGATATTCAGATCTGGTCACCAAACACGGATCAAGCCATTTCAAGCAACGTTTTTATTCTGAATGGTGGTCTTTCACCAGGGCGATACTTAGAGTATCTACCACTCTGGAACGTGCCGCAAATACACTTTTTATTTATGCCATGCTTGCAAAGTCGAGGATTTTTACGTCCGGAACTAAAATTTAAAGCTATGTTATTTATAAAAACGCAATTCATAGAACATCACGCTATGTTAATCTTAATATTAATGTTATTTTCGATTTGTTGTCTTTCGATTTTTTTATGAAAAATTGTGGAGTTCCTACCCGGTTTCACCTAATGTTTATAGACATTCATTTATCCAATCATTTTTTCTTATTGCTCTATTGAAAACATGAAGCAAACAACACGATGTCCTAACTTATTTGAAATATCAAATCCATAACTCTTGACCGAAATTATGTTGCTAGCTAAAAATAGTTGCAATGTCCTGGAAAATACAAACAGAAAATGTTGGTAAAATTTTATGACGCCGGAGTTCGATGTTCCATATTTATTTTTGTTTAATTAATTAAGAATATTATTTTTACCACATGCCACACATCAAGAAGAGCAAAACCTATCGGCTAATGGATTCGCTCAATAGTATTACTTTCCGCAGCCGTCTGGCCTGGGGATAAATCACTCCGTCACTCGCACACACGGACCGAGGCCTATCAAGCCAGCTCCCTCGCTCCCACAGCTGATCATGACAGAATTGAACCCATACGCGATTATTGCGGAAACGTGACTTGAGGCACGTAACAAAGGTTCTTTAAATAAATGTTGATCAAAAATGTTGACTGATAATAATTTTTCAGGTAAATTCATGAATGTAATTTAAAAAATACGAGTTACGAGAGGACAGTTCTTCTTCTTCTTGATTCAAAAGAGTGTTTGCAGGTAAAGGCAATGGAATGAGGAGTAAAGAGGGAGGTTTGGAAGTACCTGGCTATTCAGATCAGGTAACTAAACATTGCTAAAGCCATTTTGAGTAACTCCAATGTTTCGATTCAGATTGTTAGTTTGTTGCCAGGGCGATACTAAATTGTCTACATAGGGTTTTGAACCTGTCAGCGTTGGGCAGGGGCCCCAGGGCAAATGATTGATCAAAAACTTAAATATTAATATTCACTAATTATTATCTGAATCTAATAACAATGTGTTTTTTTTGTGAAATATCTTCTTGAAGGAAAAAACGAAATATTATCTAAGTAGATATTTTCAGTAATTGGTTTTAAACTATATGTAGATCAGTTAATAATGCGAAATATTAAACTTCAAATAAAACGCTCCTTTAAATAATTAAGTTAGGTTAGGATTGTTTCAGAGAGTCATCATTAGATTGACTGCCTACTTATTGACGTCAAAACTGTGATCAGTTGTTGTTAAACGTTGCATTGCAACACGAAATCCAGGATTGATAGACCTTAAACAAATAAGAACAAACAACATTAAGATAACTACCATATTATTGTGACAATTCTATTTCAACCTCACAACATTATACTCATAGGCGACGAATTTAGCACATGGGTAACAAATACTCCGATGTTGTTGATGTATTTAGTACGTCAATATCAAAATATAAGCATTTTTTTGCGTGAATACCGCACAAGAGTCTCAACTGCTCCCAACCGTCTTGAGTCAGTGAGACTATGGCATCCCTGATAGGGGTATGTTGCGAGGCTGAAGGTGGGGGAGGAGAAGGAGATGAGGAAGGGCAGGTTGGGAAGTACTTGTTTATTTCTGAATGGTCACCAAATACGGCTAAAGCCATTTCAAGCAACGTTTCAATTCTGAATGGTGGGGTGGTCTTTCACCAGGGCGATACTTAGTGTATTTACCACTCTGGAACGTGCCAAATATACTTTATTTTATTTTACATCAATTAAATGTGTTATGACACGTATTCATTAAATAAAACTTATTTGCCCACACCGGGTTCGAACCCGCAACCTCTGTATTCGTAGTCGAGCGTCTTATCACTCGACCATGCAGGCCGTCGAATAGGCAAACCTTAGAACAGTTTTTTTCATCTGGTAGAGCTAATTTATTTAATAAAACTCTTAAGCTCTGGATGTACCTGTTATTCAATATTTTTTATTTATTTATTTCTTGTTTATGAGCGTTTTATTTTTAAATATTTGTGTAAAAGCCTTCAACGGGTGTAAATAAATTAGTTTAATATTGAAATTGGAAATAACTTTAAAGCATTAAAGCTTGTTTTTTTTATTATTTAAATAATATCAATAATCTAAAATAAAGTTAATTGGTGAGAAATGGTTGTGATGCAGGCTAATTCTCCAGTGTTTGTATTTATATATTTATTATTAATTTACTGTCTGTATCTGTATTTTCTCCAAATAAATATAATAAAAAATAAAAAATAAAAAAATGGTTGCAATGCATTGCAAAGATGGCTGCCAAAATAGAAAGAAATTAAAAATAATATTCACAATTTTCAATGAAAATATGAGATCGATTAAGATACCACTTTTTTAATAAGTTCCCAATGCTCTAATTTATCAAGGCGTTACTCCAGGATAGAGAAGAAGATCCGAGTTCGAGTCTCGGTTATGACCATTGTTTTTTTTCTACCTTTTTCTGTTTCATATTTGTGTTTTGGATGATTGATATTATTTAAATCAATTTTAATTAGTTACTTATTTTCGACGGTCATTTTACCCATGTTCACAATATCATAAAATCACCACACCACATCACATCACAAAATCAAGCACTACCTCTAAAAAATGAACACGATACATGAGTCACGTGAAATATTTAGCGGGTGGATCAGATTCCCTTTGATCTCCAATACCTAATATCTGCTGGGCCTGCCATATTCGAATCAACCCTCGCTGAGTTGTGTCATCCCTTTCCGACATGATGATTTGCCAATAAGCCATCCCTTCATCATAATTGTGCAGAAAATCACAAGGGGTGAAATTTTCGTCTATGACAATATTTAGAATATAATATTTTTACGTTGTTTGTTGTTAAGTAGATGTGAACAGATACAATATGAAGCATCACATAGTACGAATAAATACAATTTAAATATCATTCAAAAGTAAAGTACTTCAAAAAAGTTTTGGAAATAGTACCTGTTATCGACGTTTTTATTTATTTAAAAAAACCTTGAAAACACCATCGCCTATTATGCAATTCAATTGATAATGTGGGAAAGTACCAAAAAACTCGATTTTTTGTGTAGGTTATATTTAATTTACAATAAAACCGAATGTTTTTGCCTTTGTTTCCACGATGTGTTTTTTTTTTTAAGATTGACAAACATTCCCGGGTTATGAATAACCTAAAAATATTTAAAAAAATTCCTATCACCGTCCATAATAAGCGGAAAATGTTCCTTGTGCAATGATGGAGGACTTAGCCAGCAGAGGAATTGAACCCACGACGCCCGGGTGGGAATCCGACGCGTTTGTTTACTTATCTACTGACCGGTTTAATTATGAATGCGAATGATGCAAAGTATAAAAGTTTGTATCATAAATTCATGTAGATAGGTATTTATTGATTTTAAAATTAAAGTCTGTAAAAAAATGTTTTGTTAATGATACATATTATCATGTAAATTTAAAGATTGTTTTATTTTTCTAAAAAAAGTTATCTATATGCGTAGCAGTTGTTTCGCTTTCCGGATGCATTGCAAAATTCTAGTAAAACCTCTGACAGGCGAACTGTTTATATCAATACGTGATATACATATTGAAAAGATTTTAATAAATTATTTCAGAAAATATGTTTTTTTTGTATCAACTATTGATGTTAAGTTTTTTTTTTTTGCAAATACGTACATATGTATGAAATGGAAGGATGGGTGGGTAGAAAGTCATGTTACATCCTGTAGATTTTCACATGTAACAATTATATTATGTAGGTATGTCATTGGTATTCGTCGTAATGATTTTATGTTTTTTTTTTCAATAAATAATCTAAATTGAATTGCTTTAGGAATGGTGGGTAGCATTCTATTTGTATTTTTAAATGCTTATTTTTATAAATGTATTAAATGAATATTTTTTTAATGTTGTGAAACAAATTGCTTTGGCATGTAGAGCGAATGAACGAAGAAAAGAACGTAAAAATAATATATGATGGGGAAGTGAATGGAAGAAGAAGTCGGGGACGCCCAAAAAAGACATGGCACGATCAGGTGAATCGAGTCATGTGAAGAGTCAGAATAACAGAAAAGTATGTATAAGACGGTGTATGAATGTGAATGAAGCAAGGAGTGTGTGCCAAGAAAGAGTTTTATGGCAGTCTGTCCTCTCTGCCTACTTCTGTGGATAAATGACAAAATAAGTCATTATAACAGAAATATAACACCTTAGGGGTGAATGAAGCACCTTATCCCGTCTGCTGTCACGTTTGGCATGTGTTAAACGCGCGAATAACTTTATTGATTATTCAGGGCTTTTTATGGCATATCTTCTAAAATGGCCTACCTCTGTGGATTTTAAATGGCAAAATAAGACATGGCAGACGTAGACCGTAACACCCAATTTTTTATACGTCTTAGATAACAACAAAATATGTATTTGTCTCCCAATATATCATGGAATATACTATCAATGTAACACTTTATAGAAATAACGGCATTGTATTGCAAAAGCGACGTTGCCTCTGCCTCAAAACCTCAAATTTGAAACAAATCAGACCGACATCTGCCATTTCTCAAAAACCTCAAATTTGAAACAAATCAGACCGACATCTGCCATTTCGTAACAATCTCAGAAGCTAGGGATATCAATATAGTTATAGTTAATTAAATCACTAGTTTATCTGCGTTGGTTGAAAATACCAAAATCTAAATAATAACAACAAAATAAAACATCCCAAAAACATGAATTAATTTAAGCCATCGCAAATTTCTACTGAAACATCCCTTCTGTATTACATCTATCTATCCGCCCTGCCAAGCCCGCCCCAGCCTCCTTCCCTTCCACTACAGCCGTGCCATCTCTCTCCTGATTGCGGGGAGCGGTCAGTGACCCTTGTATCCGGCCACCAGACGTGTCTGCTGTCTGTAAGGGTGGGTATAGGGATGATTGGCAGAGTCGAACCGATGCTGTAAGGGCGAAATCCATCTAATATCATTCGATCATTTATTTAACAGGCTTAAAAATGTTATATATTTATATGATTACATCTTCCAACTGACCCAGATTATTGGTGGAAGTAAATGACTTATTACAAAGCCTACGTGGAAAGTTTTCCAAAAATCACATATTATATCATCGCTGGAAAGGCAATAGGACTGAAGCGCCACTTTGGAGAGTTTACACCAAAACACTTTAAAGTTTTATTTTGTTTTACAATAAAATTCTTAAGACTTCAGCATCTGGTCGGTTTTTGAAAAAAAAGAGTTAACTAAGGTAAATCAATGCTCTCACTGAGTTACATGAAGCGACAAAAAGCTAAAAAAACGTCCCAGACTTGTGTCGCTTGAGTCAAGTCTTCTCCCAAATGGTAAATATATATTTGGTGGCTGAAGGGTCACAAAAGTCTTTAGAATCAAACGAAAGTCAGAGCTTTCGACGCAAAAAAAGAAACTGATCAAAACTGCATATTTAACTCATTTTTGACCAAAGTGTCGTTTAAGCCCCTTAGCCTTTCCAGCGAAGATATTGAAAAACTCGTCAAAAACAGTTTTTATGAATAATAATTTAAATGTTTTATACGAATATTGCATAACAGTCTTAAAGAGTCAGTGAAACTATGACACTCCCGAAGCGGGTACTTAGGGAGTGGGGAGGGGAATTGGATTTAAAAATGTAGATTGGGAAGTACCTGGATATTTAGATCTGGTCACTAAGCACGGCTGAAGCCATTTCAAGCAACGTTTTGATTCTGAATGATGGTCCTTCACCAGGGTTAAAATAAAAGTATCTACCATTCCAGAACTAGGTGGAGAGCCACTGCCTGTTATTTAAATTAAATTCTTATTTTTTATCAACCTTCTGGCTTCCAGCCTTGGATGAAGGCCTTCCTCATTTTTTTCCCAGAGATCTTTGGAGGCTCGCACCCGTTCGAATCTTCAGCCCATCTCTCCTTTGGGTGACCTCTGCTCCTTTTTACCAAACAAGGACGCCATCCGATGATACCGCGATTCCACTGGTCATCTTTGAGTCGTACATGCCCAGGATGGTTCCACTTGAGGTTAGAGAATGTAATGATACTGTTGATTGATTTAAATTTATATAAAGTAGGTATTTTTGTGAATTTAGTAGTCATATTTTTATTTATTATTCAATAATTATTTTTCTTCTGCTACTAATTCATCTATTTGAAGTTTTGTTTTGTATTTACACTTATTTGTCGTTACACAAGAAAAGAATAGTTGAACAGTAATGCAAATGTGGAGCAATAATGAAGAGGTGATGAAGTAATAATAATGAAATCTTAGATGTAAGTTACTAGTTATAAGTTATACTCAGTAGTAAGTTACAAGCCATAAGTCCTAAAAAATATTAGTTGTAAGCTAACTTAACTGTAAGTTATTAGTTATAAGTTTAAGTGATAAATTATAGGTTAGATAAATTAATTTGTAAAGCGCCCTTGAGGTGATTTTCCCACAAAAACGGCGCTATAAAAGTAATCCATTTATTATTATTATTATTAATAATATATTACTGCATTGCTGTATTATGCTAACTAACTAACCATCACGCCGTTTCTCTGCAGGGTTAGGCAGATAAGACTGACCGCCATACAACTCTGTCTTGGCACATACTCCTTGCTTTATTCAAATTCACACACTGTCTCATACATAATTTTCTGTTATTCTGAGTCTTCACATGGCCCGACTCAAGTATTTGATTCACTTAATCGTGTCATGTCTTCCTCGGACGTTCCCGACTTCTTATTCCATTCACTTTCGCATTGCGAACTGTACTGATAAATATTTTAAATCTAAAAACCCTAAATTAGGACGTACATAAATAAACTAATTACATTTGGAATAGTCCAGAAAAATAAATTTAATTTTAATATGTCCCTCCTGTTGACGAACCATTGACCTCTGGATCCTGAGCCGTGATGCTTACCATTCCGCTACGGAGGTGATTTAGATTACTTAAATTTAACATTTCAGAGTGGTAGATATTCTTAGTATCGCCTTGGTGAAAGACCACCATTCAGAATCGAAACGTTGCTTGAAATGGCTTTAGCCGTGTTTGGTGACCAGATTTGAATAGCCAGGTACTTCTTAACCTTCCTCTTCCCAATCCCCTTCCCCTCCCCACTACCTTCAGCCTCACAACATACCCTACTTGGGGATGCCATAGTCTCACTGGCTTTAGACGGTTGGGAGCAGTTGAGACTCTTGTGCGGTATTCATATCACAAAAATAATAATTAAAACATCTACATATGATAAAAAATACAATTCTAAGTTTTAAAAGATAAATAGGTAACGAATGACCAAAAAAAACCTGTATAATTTATCACTTCGTATAATTCAATACGAATGGTACTTAAAACATTATTTATGATTAGTAGGTACTGGGTACTTAGTTTGCAATGTCCAACTGTCCCAGTTTTGCATAGCGGCGCATGAGTGCGTCTGTCTCGTGCAGTGAATCATATGTTCGGCTTACATTATTTAAAATATTTGTAGGCCGATGAGAACAATGAGATTGCATTCTGAAAAAAAAAACACAATGTTTTGAAATGTATTGTGCTAAGCACGCACGATGTGCACGGTGGTTCAAAAGAATTGATCTTCTGATTTTAAAATACTTTTTTCTTAATTCTAATTTGTCAAACGTTGAAATTCAATTATTAAAAGTATTCTAAGTATTATGTAAACGTATTAAATATATATATATAAACTCGTATATATTTAATACGTTTGAATAATTTTTATTAAATAAATATATATATTTGTATATTTGCGGCACGTTCCAGAGTGGTAGATACTCTAAGTATTGCCCTGGTATAGCCAATTTTTTTACCCAACCTATACAAATTTGCGATAAATCACTTTCTCATGGTTTTTACGTCGTGTACCGTGAGAGAGAAAGAGACAAGAAAAGTCGTCACATAATATCACAGCACTTCTAAGTATGTAAGGATGTTCTCCATCCACGCTAACTTCACATCATCGAGTTGTAAAACTTACGTCAACGGATTTTGAGGTTATATCCTATATTTATGTTGATTTAAATACTAGTGGTAATATAAATAAATCAAACATGATGGTGAAAATATATGCGCTATGCGTGAATGTTCAAATAAGACCAAACAAAGAATATAAAACATCACTTTTCAGAGGTATTTCAACAGTTTTCAATATTTTTGACCCATATTTAGAATTTTCACATTTTTATGACATAAAGATCAAAAATAGATATAAAAATCAACAAAAAGCTTCCATAATTTTTTAGGCAAACTTTTTGTCATTAGTATTTGTATGATATTATTTTACATAATGTTTTCACATATGTTTATTTAAAATGTCCAAATTCCATGTGGGCGGTGATTAATAGGCTATCCAACATCATTTAAAATATCTTTGTCTCTTTCTATCGAGTCAGTATAAAGTCGTAAATACTGACTACACTGTTTCGCAAAGGTACCTCTCCATGTTATGCAAGGCTGTAACCTACATAAAAAAGTCAAATGAGGCAGGATGTAACAATAAAAATTAGTAAGATACTCCAAGTAAAACTTCTGATTGAGATTAATTAAAATCTGGAAGGCTTTTTTAATCCCCTGTACCGCGTGTGCCCTTTTTAAGCCCCCTTTCGTGACGTTTGGGCACGCTCCGACCCCTTTCGAACCCACCCTCCGACCGATCACGCAACCCCTCACTCCACCGAGTCACTCACACTCGCTCAAGCCGCGTCGTGTCTGTTGTCTGTCGTATGATGACCCGACCGGACCCTGAGTCTGCTGAATGCATCTGCGTGGAATGGTTCGGGATCGCTAAACTGATTTATGACTTTTTAATTGGATAGCTTATCTATGACACTACCTATCGCACTTGAAATCGTATTCGTCGACACTTTACAGCGGATGATATTTTAATTATTTTTTTACACACACGAGTATTACAGATATTAAGTTTTTTCGATGCTCTGTTTGCCAGCATGAAAACATTTCAAATCTCTTACAACTGGCGTTGGGAAAAACTTCAATGTTTTGTGAATGCTTTACGAATTGGTAGTTTTTTAAAATGAACCCTTCGCAGTGAACACTTCAATTGGAGTCAAACTCGCAAAAAAGAAATTTGAATTTATCCGGTTATTTGTTTAGTTCTTTTTGAAACCGGTTCCTCGCCGACAAAGCACGTGCTGGTCGGTAGAGATTTAAAACGAAAAAGAACTGGAACTGGTTCCTCGCAAAAAAAACACGCTCTAGTCGGTAGCGCTTTGAAAATGGTGCCGGTTCCTTGCCAAAATAAAAAAAGTACTAGTCGGTAGGGATTTGAAAGCGAAAAGTACTGGAACTGGTTCCTCGCCGAATAAAACGTACTAGTCGGTAGAGATTTGAAAGTGAAAAGAACTGGAACTGGTTCCTCGCCAAAATGAAAATCACGTTCCTTTAGATCGAAGTACTTTGAAATCGGACTTCAATTGAAGTACTTCTTTATAGGCTTTGATGTTCACCTTCACAACTGAACTGCTGCAAATTGAAGTAGTTCTTTGTAATCTAACTTCCCTTGAAGTATTTGTTCAGTGAAATGAATGAACGCTAAAATAAACTAATAACTTCAATTGAAGTATATGTTCAATGAAATGAAGTTAATGAAATGAATGAACGCTAAAATGAACTACCAACTTCAATTGAAGTTTTTGTTCAATGAACAATGAATGAAGTAGAAACTGTTGCCAAAAGAAGTAGTTCTTTCAAAACGGTCAAAACGCTAGCTAAAATGAACTACCAACTTCAATTGAAGTATTTGTTCAGTGAACAATAAATGAAATAGGAACTGCTACCAAAAGAAGTAGTTCTTTCAGAGCGGTAACAACGCTACTTACAACATAATATAATTCCAACTGAATTCACTGAATCGTGCGATTTATATGTCAATCGCCTTCAAATCGTTCAATAAATTTGTATTAATGAATATTGACGGCCTCCATGGTTGAGTGGTAAGATGCTCGACTACAAATTCAAAGGTCGCGGGTTCAAACCTGGCGTGCGCCAATAACTTTTATTTCATTAATATGTGTCATAACACAGTAAATTCATATAAAATATTACAAAGTTTATTTGCATCACGTACCAGAGTGGTAGATACTCTTAGTATCGCTCCGGTGAAAAACCACCATTCAAAATCGAAACGTTGCTTAAATGGCTTTATCCATGTTTGGTGACCAGATCTGAATAGCCAGGTACTTTTCTCTTCTCCATCTCCATCTCCTTCCCCTCCCCACTACCTTCAGCCTCACAACACACTCCAATTGGGGATGCCATAGTCTCACTAGCTCTAGACAGTTGGGAGCAGTTAGAACTTTTGTGCGGTATTCACTATAAAAAATAAAATAAAAATTATTTGTATCGTCTTTGAAAGTGAAAGGGCATTGTCCTTGAAGTTCGCAACGTGTTCCTTTCGCGAGGTCTTATGACCTCTGCACAGTACTGTGAGACACTCAAAAGAAACTGATCACGGACGCAAATTACTAACCAGTTCACAATGAGTTTGAACCTTTGTAATTGAATGAGACACCGCGCCCGGCGCTACCGTTACTAAACAGTCACTAACGCTCTAGTAACCAGTTGGTAGGAAACTCGACCTGACGACTCGCCTTTGACTTGAGTCGCCTAGTTTTTGTTTCGATCGAATACATAAATGCTTCTTGACATATTATTTTATTTTATATTTCTATCGTATATATTTATTTAATGTATATATTTTTGTTATTTTTGTATCATTTCATTTTATAATAATTTCATCTTTATTCACGAAAATAACATACACGACCCAACTCTGTTTTATGTTTTTACGTGTACAAACAATTATTTTGATAATTCGTACATGCAAAGGCTGCATAGACTGGGTAATAAAAATGATGCAATAGATGTTTACCGTTA
Organism: Drusus annulatus; assembly: GCA_022651775.1. NCBI lineage: Eukaryota > Metazoa > Arthropoda > Insecta > Trichoptera > Limnephilidae > Drusus > Drusus annulatus. The sequence goes on from JAGWCC010000231.1 coordinate 1,510,634, forward strand.
CAACCTTGGAGAAACAATGTATGGAGAGAGAGCCAATTATTTTTACCCAACCGATACAAACTTGCGATAAATCACTTTCTGCGGGCTTTTACGTCGTACACCATGCGGGAGAAAGAGACAACAAATATAATACTCCGCTTCTACGTACTGTCACAATGATCTTGGGCTCCTGGGTCACCGCGGGACTCCGCCCACATTTTTTATTATGCCACTAAACTTGACACAACTAAACGGTTTTTTAGGTTAGATGCTATATTTTGTTGATATCAATATTGTGAAAAAGTGGTCACACGAATAAACAAAAACGTTATGTCGACATGTGATGTGAATGGATGTATAAATGCCCTAGCCTTGGTCTTAGCCACGCCCAGGTCCACCGAGTCAGGTAAAAATCATCAAAAACTGACTACACTGCCTTGGATTGATACCACTCTATATACTCTAAGGTTACAACACTATTTCCAAATTAAAATCTAGCTTATTTGAATGTTTTCAAAGAACTATAAAGTTATTGTTACTTATTTGAACCTTTTATAGTTATAATTACCTTTATGAAAACAAAAATTCTACCCATTTCGTTGTAACTTACTATTTACAGAGTATCTACTTACTAATTTTATGGTTATTCTATTGTAATTATCATTCATTTTTGTTGTTGTTACTATGCCATGTACTATATCCTTTTTTCAAATCTTCTAAAATAATATAACCATATTACGCTGCAATAACATACTTACACTTTACTTACCAACTTCTTTGAAATTTATCATGCTAGGTATTATATTCGTTTTACACTCTTTTGTGAAATATACCATGATAATATAACTAATTGTAAAACCTACGCTATATTTATATACCTGCGTTTTACTTACTAACTTTTTATAAGCTCTTGCTTTTATGTTATATTCTTCTCATTTATTGTACTATTTTATCTAACTTAAATGTATTTTATGTAAAAGCCTTTAAATCGTAAATTAAAAAAAAGAAAAGATCAACAAGTGAATACAAAATTAGTTGGAGAAGTAGAAAAGTATCCTGTTTTATATAACTTCACCGCACAGAAAACTACCGACTTCCATCACTTTTAAGTAGCCCGCGTGTTCGGAGCTGCGTCGCTAAACAGTTAGTAACCAGCTGGTAATTCCAATCACAAACCAGTTCAGTTTTTTTTTTGTATCTCCGTATGCATACGGCCTTATTATATAAACCACTTTGTTTGAAATTGAAGGTAGTTGCAAACACACCTGTGCCTTCATCGGGGCAGTAAAACGACGGAATAAAGCATGGATTATTCCTAAACAAGTTAGTACCAATCTCAAAGAAAGTAGGGTACACATAGATATACAAACATATTTTATATAAAGTGTTTTCGCTTTTCACTCTTGTAATATTGACTAATTTTTATAAAAAACCTTTTCTGTCCACATAATTAAATAACCATCATAATTTATATATTTAGCACTTCAATATCCCACTACAAGTATACCTAAGTACAGTTTTTTCATCTGGTAGAGCTAAACTAACTGTCGAAACTATTTTACTCTGAACCTGTTATTAAATATTATTTATTTTCTTTTATTTACGATCAAGTAAATCAAATACTTGAATCGGGTCATGTGAAGAGTCAGAATAACAGAAGAGTATGTATGAGACGATGTATGAATTTGAATGAAGCAAGGAGTGTGTGCCAAGACAAAGTTATACGGCGGTCCGTCCTCTCTGCCTATTCCTGCGGGGAAACGGTGTGATGGTAAGTTAGTTAGTTATTTTCTTTTACAATATTTTTGAACCTGTTATTCAATATTATTTTTTATTTTCTTTTACAATATTTTTTGGACTGTTTTAAGTTAATTGTTTTTAAAAAAAATATGTTGATATTTGTGTAAAAAGCCTTCAACGAACGTAAATAAATAAATAATAAATTCCTTTTCCATTTGAAATTTTATACACTGATAAAAATTAAAAATTATCGTATCTGGGTGCACTGCATACTCGTAGAAACAGTACTGAGCAATTTTTACAAAGTACAATATGGTATATCATAGTTGGTTGAAAGTACTTTTACTAAGTACTTTTGTATACGCAGTAGGTGGGCGCCTACCTAAACTAGGGGTCGTAGCCCTCGGGGAGTACTAACGTCCGTACGTTAATACATTTATCCCCGCCAATAGGGCTTTTCCTGCTGGATCCCCTGTTCAAAGGACTGGTAGTGCCGGCTGAAAAATGAGTTATTCTTCCACGTTCGAGCTTTTATCGAAAATTGGCAAGGTATTAAAAAGTTATGCAGTCCGCAAAAGCGTGTCGCACAGATTTTTTAACTTCATTAAAAATATCCATCATGCTGGTTACAAAGGGTACAAGTCCAAAATACTCCGACAAAAATGTCCGACGAATTTTGATGGAGCAATTTTTGTAAAATATCATGTCAAGAGCGCATTACAGAGCTTAAACTGATTTTTAAGCTACAGGTAAACTGCCTTAAAATTTACCATCTACTTATATAAAATACGAGTATACTTATGTTCAACGAAGTTCTTTTGCAATGAACTGTAGTAATTGGTATTTATACATTGACAGATGTCGCAGGCTGTGAAAATATTCAAACTTGTGGGATAAACTACCAAATTTTAAAATTATGACACGAAGTTGTCGATTTTTTTGCTGAAATTAAATATTGCATTTTAGCAATCGAAACAAGGTTACAACTCCATCATTTATGGATATGATTTCAGAATTAAAAATTGAAATAATAGTAACAATACATTTTTTATTTATTTTTTAACATAAAAGTACGACAAACATTCCCGGGTTACGAATAACCTGACAATATTTGAAAAACTCCTACCAACATCATAATCAGCGGAAAATGTTGCTTTGTGCAATGATGGAGGACTTTGCCAGCAGAGGGATAGAACCAACGACGCCCGGATGGAAATTTGACGCGTTAGCCCACTCAGCTACTGTATTTATATAGTATATAGTGCAGTTGTTTGAAAGTTCACCTTAAGTGTGCATACAATACAATAATGAGGTAATAACAGATGTATATGCATATAAAAGCTGTGGTTTTTTTTAATATTCATGAAGCAAAGAGTACCTATCAAATATTATAAACCTAGAAGATGGAAAATTACTTACAAAACTCTTAGAAAACAGAACAAATAAACGAAGAGCAAGATAAAAGAATAAAAAATAAGAAACAATGTATGTACCAGCAATAACCATAATGTGCTTCTGATTAAAAGGTTAGGACATCTTATAAAAGTGCGACAAGGAGAAAACAAAACTTAACAGTTCACGGAAGTTTAAAAATAGATTTAGTTGTTGGTAATTGAAAATAAGTTATGTTAAATAATTTTGTTTTTAAGGGTTCGTTTAACTTTAACTATAATCTGGATATAAGTAAGAGTTGAGGATAGTTTCTTTCCTATGAGCGGGTCTGTTATATAAAAAAAGTACGTAAGTTAAAACGTAGTTACTAAAACAATCTTACTTACTTCAAAATTGTGATGTTAATATTAGTAGAAACAGAGACGTATGACGCCATTGCATTACAGATAAAGAAGGAATCTTCTTTCAAATGTAACGTTTGAAGATGCAGCGTTAGTTACTGGTAAGAGGAACATATAGTGAGTGTATCGTCTAAGATCGTAAACGGAAGAAAATTTCAAACTTTTGTAAGTATGAACTATATTTTATCGGACGGTCGCGACAGTGGTCTATTTGATCTTGAAGGTGTGTAGATATATAGAAGGCTAGTCACTGTTTAAGTAGCGACACTCAACAAAAGGAACATAGTGAGTATATCGTAAGCAGACGTAATCGGAAGAAAATTTTAAACTTTTGTGTGTATCAGTAATATTTTATCGGACGTGGCAGAAGATTCTGAAGCGTATTAATGTAATATATAATACTTACTATTTTTTATACACATTCATCAGATATGGATGTAACAATGCGTGTGTACTACATCAACAAATTAAAACAAATTTTATATAAGCTTAGGTTATAAAAAAAATTGACGAAATGATTTTATAAAAGTTCTATGAGTTCTACGTAATATCAAACAAAGCACATAATCTGTATAAATGTCATCTTTATACAACATTAATGTATTGTCCCAGTGATTGCAATAATCGTTCAAATTTATTCTTTAGATAAATTACACTATTGGGACTTAATCTCATTATACCTAGCATGATAGATAATCTATGTGGTCAAAATATGATACGGTCCATAAATTATATTCTGGAGAACAACTTCATAATTTAACTCTCTGCAAATCGAAAGATATAAAGATTCTGATGATTCCTGAAAAAACATAGATTCCTGTAGAATAGGCTTTAACTATGTGACTTGGTTAGCTTGATAACTTACCATGAGAATTTTGTAACAAATATACATTACTACCAAAATTATATCATCAATTTACTCGGATAGGCAGGAATACCTAATGGTTTTTCGGTGAGTCTATTACTAAAATCACAGTCACCAATTTGATTTCCAAAAACCCTCTCTGTGCTTATTTTAGTAGTTCTATTTGCTGAAATTATTTCTGCATGCCCATAAACTAGTGAAATAGCTGCACTACAGTTTAAAACATTAAAATATCGATCTGACAAGATCTGACCCTCTACAAGTCCACTTAACTCCCGACTTACAGCTGTTTCAGGAACACGAAACACATAAAGGGAAGCATTAGCATAATTATTATACTGTACTGAGTAGCGTGTCTTTTATTGTCATTAAATGGGGTAACCGGGCTCTTTTGCATATTGGAAACATTCGCCCCTTTGTTATTTTTAGACTAAAAGAGTTGGGTAATAGTAATTAATTTTAAGCCAGATTTTTTTGTGGTAAAATTAATTATACAGCTAGGCCTCTAGGCATATTGATAAAAGTTTTATAAACCATATAGGTTATTTTTCAACATTTCTGAGCACGACTGCAGATCGCTAACGAGCAAACAACAGTTTAGGTCGTCAAAATTAAGTATTAAGCAAGGCCTTGGTATCCTTGGTTGATTATTAGGACAGTTCACAACCTAGTAGTTATACACATTTCGAAAGCCATGAAATACGGCGTTTTCGTGCTACGTCTGCTGAATCTTTCCCAGGAATTTCAATTGGGTGATGATAAATATATTTAATTTAAAATAAACAAATAAAAAAAAAATATTTTAATTTTTCACAATTTTATAAAATCGTCATAGTGTTTAAAATATAATGGTACCAAAAAAAATTGAGGGACTCATATTTAAAGTAAAAATAATTTATTTTTTGAGTACGTACATTCATACGTAAGAGTGAAAACTTTTCAAAATTGTAACCTAAGGATGTGTTAAGAAAATTTTCAAATTAAAAAACAATCATTTCAAATCCCTACCTACCTAATAAAGTGCCTACCCATAGTGTATTTTAGCAGACAGTTTTCTATTTTTAAAATGTGTAGATTAATGGTAGATTCATACCAACGTCCGGATCCGCTCAGTGACGATATTGTTCCGCATGAGAGCTTATTGATATGGTATGATTAATAATTATCAAAAATATTATTTAGTGATAAAAAAATGGTTTTTAATAAAAAAGTATTTTTACAGATCAAAATAATTATTTAACTAACTAAGTAGTTAAATATCACAAGGGTGGGCAGAGAGGATATACTGCCACACAACTTTGTCTTTGAACATACTCCTTGATTGATATTCATACCATATCAATAAGCTCTCTTGCGGAACAATATCGTCACTGAGCGGAACCGGACGTTGATGTGAATCCAGCTTTAAAGCAACTAATGTTTTTTCTTGGCAAGTCACGTTACATCCCGTGATTTTTTACGGGTAACAACTAGTTTTTTTTAATATTATTTTCTGAAACTTTCAGATATAATGTAAACATAATCCAAAAATGGAAAAATAAGAACATTGACATTTTTTGCTGTTTTTATGCCAAGGTCTTCATTTTTGACTAGTCATTAATAATACTATTTTTTGTGAAATCTACATAATTTAATTCAGAGTATTTGAATTTGGCAACACTCACAATAAAATTATACACCGAACGGTTGTTAATGCATGGTATTAAATTTCTTGTTTGAGTAATCGTTCGTTTATAATAAATTAGTGAGTATTCTCGTAACCTTCAAAGAAGTCTCACACCTCCAGTGCTCAGTACCGACTGTGTACTGCAAACCTAGATCATTGTAAAGTTTCTAGGCGTATTTTAATGACTACATATCTTAAATGTCGAGTTTAGTTGTTCCACTTAACTTTGCATTTAAAAAATAATATATTTTGTATGTTTTAAACACGCTTTTTATCCCGTATATATACGATATTTGACATGCATGACCCGAGTTCAATTTCCTTCCAATATTTTTGTAAAATACATATCTTGTTGACGGTGACTTTATGCAATGCATCAACGCTAGCGTTGTGATCGCTCCGTGCGAACTACTAAAAATAACTACTTCATTTTGCGGTAGTTCAAACTACATTCATTTTTCATTGAACAAATACTTCAATTGAAGTTAGACTACAGAGCTACAAATAACTACTTTATTTTGCGGTAGTTCAGCTGCGAAGTTGAACTTCAAAGCCTACAAAGAAGTACTTCATTTTAAGTACTTCAATTGAAGTTCGACCTCAAAGACTTCAAAGAACTACTCCATTTTGCGGTAGCGCACACTTCAATTGAAGGTCAACTACAAAGATTTGGCGAAGAACTAGTTCTTCTCCAGTGTTGAAATTTTTGTCGATTTGCTAGTACTTTTTGATTTTAAATCTCTACCGACTAGTACTATTTTTGGCGAGTTCGACTTCAATTGGAGTGTTCACTGCGAAGGGTTTATTTTAAAGAACTAGTAGTTCGTGAAGCATTTTTCCAACACTAATCAACGCATATGGTATTTTGTATGCTAACCCATTGCCTATTTTTAAAATGTGATTTAATTTTGTTTGTGTAATTTACGATTATTATTATTTTAGATCACAAGATAGTGACTATTTTCTTTTTAGTCTTAGTTTTTTTTGTTCAAAATATTGCATAATATTATACAATAGAGTCATGTTAAACTGCCAGTTAGCAGTTTTTCAACGGATTCTTATATTCAACAATTTGTATTTTTATGTTTACCTTATAATAAATTATTATTTTTATCAAAGACGTCATAAATATTTAAAGAAAAAAAATAAAAAGTAAATATATATATGTTTTCATAAGAAGTAACCACTTTGTGGTTTGACATTTTATTAAAATAAAATAAAAACACTCTTAAACCACGAATTTAATGTTTTAACGCCAACCGGTTTAGCTTAGATCAAGCTTCGTCAGGGCAAATATAACAACAGTCAGTTAACAAATTTTTTTTTTTCATAGTAAACATTTTTAACAAAGTGTTCATGAAAAAAATTTAAAATAAAAATTTAACTTTTGTATTTCTTTTTTATCTTTTTCTTGCTTGGGGTTTTTTATCCAGTTAAGATCTTTTCCCTAAGAAAACACTAATGTAAAATTAAACTCAGTCAATTAAATAAAACCATCAGATGGTGATAGTAATAAGGCCTAATGAGCCGCAGTACTAGTTAGATAGACATTATGAGGGGTATTTGAATAAGCCCCAGATAGTTAGCAGAGGATTACGAAAGAATCCATAAAATCAAATCAATCAAATCAAAGTGTTCATGTATTTTTTATAAAAAGAAAATCAGAGGAAAAGAAAATTTTTTTTGCAAAAAATAAATAGAGTACTAGAAAAAATAGTACAATTCTGTGGGCGAAATGAAAAGGGGGATTAGTCAATAAAATCGAGTTTTGAGTTAAGTATGCAGAGTTTTCCTTAGATACATATCTATCAAGGAAAAATTAGATGAGTAATAAAATAAAATAATTTGTGGCAAATGACATAATTCCATACAAAAAACAAAATTCCTCAAATTTGTCTTGGCTTTCCTGAACATCTGCGTTTATTGACTCATCCCTATTTTCCTTTCGCACATAGAATAAATCTTTCACCATTTTTCAGAACACATCTCCTTTTGAATATCAAACCACATTATTTAATTAAATTAGGTAACAAATATAATACATTTTACAGATACATTTACTCTTCATTAATCAACCACAACTTTATTATTTTGACGTTAGGTTTTATTTCATTTTCCATCATCAATCATTTTCCTTCGATACTAGATAATTATTCATTTTATTAAAAATAACTGGAATACAATATTCCGGCAGTCGGCCTCCAAACTTATTTGATATGAATGGAATTTCCAGTCCTTTTTTCTTAAACTGAGTGCTGGGACTGTGTCCCAGTGATTTTTCGTACATAGATTCTCCCCAGCTATTCATAATGATAATAAAGCAGAAGAGACCGTTTATTGGGAGTAGGCTGTCCGCACAGTGTAACAGTTTTGCAATATTTTTTTGTCCATATATTATATAATCGGAGTGATATTTTTTAAAAATGATAGCGGCTTTTTCGTACATATTTAATATAAGTAATGCTTTTACTCTTCCGTGTTAAAATTCTATACCTAAAAATAGATTCTACGAAAGAAAAATATAATTAGTGTCTAATTTAGTGTGCTATGGGGCATAATATCGTCGCTGGAATAGCAAAAGGGTTTAAGCGACACTTTGGTAAAAATGACTTAAATACGCAGTATTTTTTCTCTCCTTTGATCCTGAAGACTTTTGTAGCGCTTCAGCCATCTAAAATATATTTACCATTTGGAAGAAGGCTTGACTCAAGCGAGACAAGTTTGAGACTTTTTTAATTTTTTGTCATTTCAGGTAATTCAGTGAGAGCATTGAGTTACCTGAGTTAACTTTTTTAGCTTTACTGATCAGGTTAGTGTAGGTAAATGGCTAATAATTTTATACTTCGAAACTTTATTCTTCCCTAACTCTTTTCTCTCCCTCACTTGCTTCAGCCTCACAAACTACAATCTAATCCTATTGGAGATCGTTAAAAGAACACCACAAAAAAAGTATCGCAATGGACAACTTAATCACATTCCAACTATTTTGTTATTAATTTATCAAAGGAAGCAATCACTTTGTGGCTTGACATTATAATTCAAATAAAATGACACAGTAATTTAAATAAGTTTAACCGAAACCGGTCGAATGTTATATTTATATAAATAAAGTGGCTTAAAACTAAAACTTTTTTATTTAAATTATTATGTTATTACTAGAATTAACCATTTACAACATTTATATAGTTCTCTCCCTTCGTTCCCATTTTCTCCTTTTAAAACTGCAATCGAAATTCAATTACTAAACGCTGCAATATGTTTTGTCGGTGTCCTTTATCAAATCCATCCAGTCCAGTATTAGTTAATTTTCCAGAGAGCTTACAGTGTACTGCACTACTCTGTGTGTACATAGTTCGTCCTGCGGGAAAACAGGGTACAGTACAGCCTGCGGGGGTACCTTGTGTGTCCTGTACCCAGCCTCCGGCGAGCCCGGTTTCCATACCAACGAGACGACTGGGTGTTCAACAAAGAACCGTGTGCGCGATGTGCGCCGGTAGAGGTGGTTTCATCCCCAGACTGGCGTACTACTGCGAGGGATGTTTAATATAGCTGTCATCCCCCGAGGCGCTGCCAACCCTTGGTCTGGAATCACCTAGAATCTACAAACTGCGACACAGTTCTCACTTCTCACTTCTGGGTGAAAACGTGTGGCATTCGAGATATACGATAGGCTCTAAGCAAAAAAAATCTACTGGGCGAAAAATCAGTATTCTGAATAAAAATTATAAAAATAACTCTAATCCAAAAAGGACCACACTTAGAGTAAGAATATATATGGAGAGAGAGAGCAAAATATTTTTACCCAACCTATAAAAATGTACGATAAATAAGTTTCTCTGGGTTTTTACGTCGTAAACCGGGAAAGAGAAAGAGACAAGCCAAGCTTTTACATAATATCGCACCAGTTGTAGGTATGTAAGCATGTTTTCCGTCTCTCGCGTCTTCGGCGACTCCGCCTACTACATTTTTGTTATGCCACATAACTCAACGGTTTTTGAGGTTATATCCTATATATTTTGTTGATAACAATACTGTGAAAAAGTGGTTTTACCAATAAACGCAAAATTATGTCAACACATGCTATTAATGGATGTAAAAAGGTGTGTCCACGAAAACCTTAGCCACGCCCGAGTCCTTAGATGAATTAAATAATGTAGATACGTTACTGAGACATCGCGCCTGGTTGCAAAAAAACCAAGCCAACGAGACATACCTTCGAAACACGCTTCACATAGCTATCTTTTCCGTACACAGATATTCTTTGAATGGCTACCCTTTTCATACGCGAGTGAAACATTTAGTGGCGCAACATTAGTGGTGTTAAATTTTCCGTAAGATTTGTATGAATATGCCGTGTCTTGTATTTTATGTCTATGCCCGAGTCAGGAAAAAATCAACAATTCTGATTCGCTGTTTCGCAAAGCTATCCCTCCTGATATACTGTTGCACTGAGGGACCACATTACATGACAATAAAATAATGTTAACGATAAAATGTGTGCACAGCTATTTTCAGCTAACAATATCGTTTTCACCACGAGTTACGGTGCTTTGAAACATACCTTGAAATGTCAAAAAAAAAAAAAATTAAATGAATTATTGACGACCTTAGTTGCATAACAGTAAAATCTTGGGCTCTGGATTGAAAAGCCACGCGTTCATGATCCCGCGTGAACAATACATTTTCACATTTAATTTAAAATGTTGTGCCTACTTTAACATATTTGCACTTCGTTCCAAAATACCATAGAATACGGTTACGATTGAGTAAATGAATACTACTCTTTGAATATGTGTTGACATTGGGACTCTAATTAACAATCCCACGCGTAATTAACACAACCTTCCTAGAAATAGCCTTATTATAACACACTGTTTATTCCCGCGTAACTCGTGAAGGTTTTCGACCTCTCCCTTACGCCCAGGATGTGTAGTAGGCCCGCCCTCCTCCCCGCCCTTCCCGGCCGCCCTAGCCGGCCCCAGTCAGCTCGATCGAGCGGCTCTGAATGGCGGCGGCTCATGCGCGCTACAGCTGCCCATCCCACTTCTGCAGCCGCCCAGAGATACGCCACCTAGAGTACTGGCTATGTCCCACGTTACAACTCACTAATACAGAGCTGTAACACACATATACAGAGATTTATACGACCTTTACAGAAATACACATATTATATTAAACAACCCATGGAAGGATATATTTATACTGAGTTATTAACGGCCAACCCCTGTACAATTTTACCTTAAAAGGCGCATATCAATGACGAATTTTAAGTACTAATATTTGTGAACATGTATAAATTTGACGTTTTTCTGTTAAATACAATTTGAAATATTAAAACTGATTACAAGGTATGTAATTATGAGATCATAATTAATAATTAATTAATTATTAGTAAGGTATTAAATTATGAGATCCTTGTGATGTATGTGTGTTGAAACCACATCGTCAACTACATTACACACTAATACAGAGTTGTAGGAGACATATACAGATATATTCGTCAAATATACAAAGTTATCAACGGCCTATACAGTTGTACAAATACAAATATACTTGTCAAATAAGCATTTATTACTGATGTATCTACTTGTTAGTACCAACTGATGTACAGTACATTCTCACTAATGCAGTATTTTATGTAAAGCCTGGTCGTGACGGATGTCTGGAATTAATTGAATTTAAAAAGAAACATAAAACGGGTTAGTTAAAAACTAGTAAATTTTTAGATTTACGGTAGTAGCAAAATAATCTGCTTTTATTCTACGATTGGTTTTTCAAACACGAACCCGACCCATATAACACCGTGTCACTAGAGGTAAGGCCTTCATTCTTATTATTCCTGAATTAAAATACGCAAAATGCAATGATTCAGATAAGAACAGGTAAAAAAGGGTTATTTCACACGGATAAATAAAACAACATAATATACTCGTACATATTAATATAATATATTTGAAATATTATTTTGTTAAGTGATCGGATATTTTCATAGTTAACACCGCACAAGAGTCCCAACTGCTCTCAATCGTCTAGAGCCAGTAAGATTATGGCATTCCCAATTGGGGTATGTTGTGAGGCTGAAGGTTGTGGGGAGGGGAAGGAGATGGGGAAGAAGAAAGTAACGAAGTACCTGGCTATTCGGATCTGGTCACCAAACACGGCTAACGGCCACGGATTCTGAATGGTGGTCATTCACTTAAAGTATCTACCACTCTGGAACGTGCCGCAAATATACAATATATTATTTTATATGAATTAAATGTGTTATGATACATATTAAGTAAATAAAAGGTATTTTGCGCACGCCGGGTTTGAACCCGCGACCTTTGTATTCGTAGTCGAGCGCGCTACCACTCGACTATAGAGGCCGTCTGAAGTTCAAGATCAGTTAGGTTAAGTTAGGTTAGGTTAGGTATGGTTAGGTATAGTTAGGTTAGGTATGTATAGGTGAGATTCAGATCAGTAAGGCACTTCCCAGCTTTTCCTTTCCCATGACTGAATGATAATGATATTTGACTATTTGTAAGAGTGCCATTTTAGAAAGTATCACGCCAAAGACGCTTCACTTTAATATATTGTCTGAAGTGATCTGCCAGGCACCTAAGTATGCTTCTGTTTATTATCTGTTTATATAATATGAATAAATATTAATATGCCGTAAAATATCCATAGTTAGTAACAAGATAGAGCTTAGGAATTAAGATTTGTACAGCGCCCTTGAGGTGATTTTTCACAAAAAACGGTCCTATACAAATAATCAAAATATTTTGAAATAATATCAAAAATCTAAACTACAAATATGAAATGGAAAAAAACAAGTCATGACCGAGAAATGAACTCGAAACCTCTACTCTATCCGGGAGTAATACTCTGTCAATTGAGCCATCAATACCTTATTAGAAAGCGACATTTTTAAACGATCTCATACTTCTATTGAAAATTATTTTAATATTTCATTTTTTTCCGATTTTAGGCTGCCATTTATTGTCTCGGTCATGACCATTGGTCTTTTTAGTTTCTGGCTTTTTTCTGTTTCAATTTGTGTGTTTAAATTATTGATATTATTTAAATATTATTTAAGGACCGCAAGAAAATTGAAGACCTCCTAAAATAGCACTTGAAATTCTTCGCCATGACAAACTAGAGCATTGTGTAACAAATATCACCATTTTTTTTTAATATTCTACTTTTACTCACTGTCATTTACCTCATAACAGGTTCTTATGATTTAGTGAGGTATGTAATGTAAAAAAGTAATGTAAGAAACAAAAAGTTAGTAAATTACAAATTTAAAAAATAAAAAAATAAAATTAATAATAAATAAGCGTTAATGCTCTAAAGTTAATTCCGATTTCAAAATATTATTATTTCCTCTCATAGTTCCACTGCCTCCAAACAATTTGAATTCTTTTGTAGTAATATACAAAAAAGACAAATTGTCAAAAACACTTCGGTATTCATATTCTGCGAAGAACATCGATGTTATAAAATATTGAATTTGTAAGCCACCCCTTACCAAACACAACCACTCTCTCCAATTTGCCACCACCCATCACGATAATTCGCAACCCACCGAGCCGCTTCCCTCCCCCCGCCGCCCACTGGGAGTGTGACACCCCCTGCCCTCTTCTCCTTCCCCTCCCCGATGTTATTTCACAGGTAGCACACGCCCATCGACGGAATAAACAAGTAACACACAACACCCCTACTCACACGATCAGTGAACAGGCAAAACGTATGCTGATTGGTGTAGAAATAGTTAAGTACTAGACAAATTTCCAAAGGTTATTTATTTATTTACTTCAACTGTACTTTAGCAACTTTTATTAACACTTATGAAGAAATAATGAACACGGATAAAACAAAACAAAAAATTTAGTTATATTCTTGGAGAAACAATGTATGGAGAGAGAGCTAATTATTTTTACCCAACCGATACAAACTTGCGATAAATCACTTTCTCCGGGTTTTACGTCGTACACCATGAGAAAGAAAGAGACATCAAATATAATACCCCGCTTCTATGTACTGTCACGATGATCTTGGGCTCCTGGGTCACCGCGGGACTCCGCCCATATTTTTTACTATGCCACTAAACTTGACACAACTAAACGGTTTTTTAGGTTAGATGCTATATTTTTGTTGATATCAATACTTTGAAAAAGTGGTTATACGAATAAACAAAAACATTATGTCGATATGTGATATGAATGGATGGTCTTAGCTACGCCCAGGTCCGCCGAGTCAGGTAAAAATCATCAAAAACTGACTACACTGCCTTGGATTTATACCACTCTATATACTCTAAGGCTATATTGCTCTATAAATAATACCAAAATGAAGCGTAAAGCTTTAAGGGTCAGCACCCAAACATACACACTTTTTGGCTTTCTAATACAAGCACTACTACAAATGATTTTTCTGTTAACTCTATGGTGAAATGTCTAATATCTTCCAGTTAATGCTATTTTTGAACAGTAATCTTCACAATTATTTATGAAACGCGTACAGTTATTTTTTCAAAAATAGCGGCGCTGGTTTTTAAACTGCACCTTTTACCGAAATTTTAGTATGTTTTTATTGAATTTGAAAAAATACAGCCTATTTTTTTTATTCACTGGAAACTTTAGAAATGTTCTTAACTGCCCATGTAGAATTTACAAATAAATCATGTGCAGTATTGCTTGTATTAGAATGCCACAAAGTGACTTTTAGGTCCTGAGTCTTAAGAAGTTATTAATTTTATTTTTAAAAAAATCTGTTTCATATATTTGTTGAAGATTTTCTTAATATTATTTTAATAATTAATATAAAAATAAAAAAACTATAAAGCTTAAATGCTAATTCTAATTTAAATTTGATAAGTTAATTCTAATTTCAAAAAAATGAGAAAAATTATGCCTCATCTTAATAACAAAACAGAAAATCCGTTTGTCTTCACCTGAAGCAGTTGAAAAATCTTGAGGGGTGAGCTCTTGAGTCGTGTAATTTGCTAGTCTGGATTTTCAATCAACTACTCATACAAAAAATGATAAGGCGATAGATAAAGGTAGGAATTAATCATTCTATATTTTTCAATTGTTCGATAGGAAAAAATGTTTCAAGGGTCAACTTCTAATCGCAGATATACAAGCTTATCTGTGTAGTCGGATGCTTTGCTATAGTAGATATTGTGATTGCATAAATAATGTTTGTTAATTCAACGTTTTAAGATATTGTGATCAGCTGAAAAGCACAGCGGTTATGCCCATATACTTGTCAGCTGATCGCAATTTGTTCAAAAGCTTAACAGGCCTAGATTCGACGCTTAACGGGGACCATTCAAAAAACAAAATGGCCATAATGGTTGAACTTTGACGATGTCAAATGTGAGCAATGCTTGAAACCCCCCAACCTTTGTTTTGTTGACAATTTATATAATTTGGTAAGAGATTTTCTTCTTATTTGA
This sequence comes from Drusus annulatus, assembly GCA_022651775.1. NCBI lineage: Eukaryota > Metazoa > Arthropoda > Insecta > Trichoptera > Limnephilidae > Drusus > Drusus annulatus. Next base: position 1,526,125 of record JAGWCC010000231.1, read on the forward strand.
ATTTTCATTGAAAAAAAATTGTATGAATTTAATTAGAAAAGTTTTGGGAGTACCGAATAAATGAACAATCAAAAAGTCGAGAAAATCACAGCCTTAATGGGACAAGGGGGTCGTATTTCATAACCAAGCCAATTTCATTACGTATTAAAAGCAACCTTTCATCCGCTTAATTAACAAAACCCCTAGATATACACAAAACGTTCAATTCATTGAAAACGAGCGAAAAAATGGTGAAAAGAAATTTATGAAAATATTTACAAGTGCGTATTTGTTGAGACTTTGACATTGGTTACATTATTACCTCGGGGGGTTTACCGTACGACGGGGTCAATGAAACACAGCAGGGGTAGGTTTTGGTAAATTGGGGTGAATTTGGCTGTGTATTGTGTGTACGTCCCGGTATGTGCATGTAGACGGGCCATGTCGACACTGTATTCCGAAAAATATGAGCGTTGTGTGTGCGTGTATTGGACAATGCACTTTCGACAACGGGGGTGACTATGGTACACATTATTTTTGATCTGGTATAATGTGGTATTGATTTTTGTCTGAATTTTGTCTACTGAACATCATTTAAAAGTGCAATGATGTCGTGATTTTGATTAAAATACTAACCTCGAGGTCGAGGAGAATTATGAAAATCTTGTAGGACATGGAGAGGTACCTTTGCGAAACAGTTTAGTCAGTATTGTTGACTTTATACTGACTAGATAGAAAGAGACAAGAAATTATTAAAGGATTTTGGATAGCCTATTAGTTACCGCCCACATAGAGCTCGGACATTTTGAATAAACATATTTGAACACATTAAACAAAACAATATCAATAGACCATTAAAATGATTTATAAAGGCAAAGTATCACACAAAGACTATTTACAGAAAGTTTACCTAAATAATAATGGAAGCTTTTTGTTGTTTTATGTCTTTATATCATTAAAAATGTGAACATTCTTAAGGTTGGTAAAAAAATTAAAAACTGTTGAAATACCTCTGAAAAGTGATTTTTTATATTTTTTGATTGGTCTTATTTGAACTATAACGCATACCACATATCATCATCATGTTTGATATATTTATATAACCACTGCGAGTATTTTAATCAACACAAATATAGGAAATAACCTCAAAATCCTTGGACGTAAGTTATGGGACTCGATGATGTGAAGTTAGCGCGGATGGAGAACATCCTTACATACTTAGAAGTGCTGCGATATTATGTGACGACTTCTCTTGTCTCTTTCTCTCTCATGGTAAAAAATGGCGTCAAAACCCGGAGTAAGTGATTTAACGCAAATTTGTATGGGTACTGTTACTCCAAGATGAAAATATGAACAAAAGGTATTCTTTACTAACGTATAACTGGACTTTTATAATTATTAATCCATTTTTTTCGAAAGTAAAAAATCGAAGAACACACAAAAACGTGACTAACCTTTTTAGTTGTCAAAAACAAACCACTAATGCAAAATGGCTGATAATGCTAATATGATAAACACATGTTTACCAACATAACAAAAAAAAATCGATAATCGAATGTACACAGCCCGCGAAAATTCAAAATTCACCTTTTCTTTCGAACAGGCCTCGTATACTTCATTGTCTTCTAACAGCCTCTAGTTTAATATGGCTAGCAGAGACTTAGCATTCCTATCTGTTTTTTTCTGTGTATTAGCAACATTAAGTAGCATTATAATTGGTTCGTTAGGAACGAATTGTGAGTCAAATAGAAGAAAAAAAAAAATTAAAAATCACGCTTTTCGAAAAAATCCTTTAAATTTATACCAAATAATTTTGTTCGGTCGAAAAATATAAAAAGCCGGATATAAACTATTATAATCAACTTTAAATCATTTCATTTGTGATACGACCGTACAAGTGTGAAATTTTCAAACTGATGTTAATTGAAATTATCAAAATTAAAATCATCATTATCAAATAATCTACCTAATAACTTACCTACCTATAGTGGATTTTAGCAGAAATAATTCAGTATTTGAAAAAAGGTGGATTACACCAACTAATATTTTTCTTGGCAAGTCAAGTTACATCCCGTGATTATTCACGATTAACAAATAGAATGATATTATCTTAATAGTATCTCGAAGTACTTTTATTTTATCGAAATAACTAATATTTATAAAACTGTAAACTACCTTTACTATTGCATATTTGATTGTAAGTATGATCAGCTGGTTGTATTACGCTACCTCAATATGTGTTTGTTTCTACTCCCGGTGGAGAGGTGAAGAGAAAGGTTGGTGTGGAGGGGGGGGGGCTTAAGGGAGGTGTTCTTATCAAAACGCTGTGAGTGAATTGTGTGCACCCAGCCTTGCCTATAGGGGAGGGTGATTTAACAAGGCTGTGCCAAGTTCGGAATTTAGATTTTATTAAAATGTATCGAAGTACTCAGTAATTCAATCCACAAGCTGCTGTTATTAATTTAACCATGTTGAAATAACTTAATAAATTCATCGAAATATCACAAAGCCGACTTATTTCAGATGTTAACAAAGTTGCAAAAGCTACCTATCTATGCAACGGGGAATTAAAAAAAATCTTTCTTTACTATGTATAATCTAAATCTATTTTTTTTAAGTAATGAATTTTATTGGATAATAATCATTTTTACCTATGCTCGAAAAACTGTAACGTTTTAAGCTTATTTTCAATTTGTTCGAAATTTGTTAAAAAAATGTGTTTAAAAAAAAAAGTTTTAAAATTGTGGAAGAAATTTCATCATTGATATGCGTAAATCGGTCGTTTATAGTAAATTATTTATATTATAAACTATGAATATTATGTTCGATTCCAATTTTAAAATATTTAATCTAGCCCGTTTGATAAGCTCGTAAAGTATGACGCAAGTGCATTGTTGCACAATCCTCCCCTAGCTCGCGGGGGAGTTTGTCAACAAGGCCCGGCCCGGGGCAGCCCTACACACCGTACGGAGGGGATGGGGCGGAAAAGGGGCGAAGCGAGGGGCGCAGGCAGCGAGGGGTAGGCCGGATCAATACCCTGCCAGCAGCTCATAGTGAGGCTAGCGACTGGTCGACTAGGTCGTGTATTTTTGTTTCCTACGTTTTAGTTTCTATTTCCTTTTATTTCGCGTTTCTTTTTATAATTTACCGATCGCCCTCTCGTGAGCCCGAATCTTCCGCCGGACCGTTGGGCGCGACGAGCCAACACGTCTCGCAGACCGCTCGGTGCAGGTGCATGTCAGGCGCGTGCTCGCGCTACTGACACGGGGCGTTGCCTCCGTCCCGGCTCCATCCCCGCCAAGAAGCTGTCCCCGCCAAGCATGATGTCGAAGGTCATCGACACCGAGCAGCAGAACGGGGGCGTCGAGGAGAGCAAGACCAACCTGATCATCAACTACCTGCCGCAAGCCATGACGCAAGAGGAGATCCGCTCTTTGTTCTCTAGCATCGGCGAGGTGGAGAGCTGCAAACTCATCCGGAACAAGGGGGCTGCCTTCCCCGACGCGCTCAACCACGCGCTGCAAGGCGGCCAAAGCCTGGGCTACGCCTTCGTCAACTACCACCGCGCGGAAGATGCGGAGAAAGCCATCTCGACTCTCAACGGATTGCGGCTGCAAAACAAGACCATCAAAGTGTCCTTCGCGAGACCTTCCAGCGAGGCCATCAAAGGGGCCAACCTCTACGTATCCGGCCTGCCCAAGAACATGGGGCAGCCGGAGCTCGAGGGCATGTTCAGCGCGTACGGCCGCATCATCACTTCGCGGATCTTGTGCGACAATTCGGCGGTGCGTCCCTTCGGCGGCGCCGAGGTTCCCGGGGTCAGCAAGGGCGTGGGTTTCATCCGTTTCGACCAGAGGTCGGAAGCCGAGCGCGCTATCCAGGAGTTGAACGGTTCGGTGCCGAAAGGAGCGACGGAGCCGATCACGGTGAAGTTCGCCAACAACCCGAGCAGCAGCGGGAAGGCCATGGCCCCGCTGGCGGCGTACCTACCGCACCTGCGCCTACCCGCGCCGCTCCCGCGCCTGTCCAACAACAAGTCACTGATGGCCATCAACAAAGGCATGCAGCGCTACTCCCCGCTGGCCGGGGAGCTGCTGGCAGGCGCCGTGCTGCCCCTGCCGGGCTCGGAGTGGTGCATCTTCGTGTACAACCTGGCTCCCGAGACGGAGGAGAACGTGCTGTGGCAGCTGTTCGGGCCGTTCGGGGCCGTGCAGAGCGTGAAAGTCATCCGGGACCTGCAGACCAACAAGTGCAAGGGGTACGGCTTCATCACGATGACCAACTACGACGAGGCAGTGGTAGCCATCCAGTCCCTGAACGGGTACACGCTGGGCAACCGGGTGCTGCAGGTGAGCTTCAAGACCAACAAGATGAAGGGCATGTAGAACGCGGCCCCCGGCTTGGCGGCCCTGCAGCTGTGCACCCACCAGCGTATCGGATGATAGACCCCGCCGGCTCCAGGCCTGGTAAATGTGTTTAGAGCGTGGTCGCCTAGGGACCTGGCCGATATCAATTTAGTTAGAGAAATGGATTATCTTCCAACTTATTCATTTAAAAAGATAATTATTTAACTTATATTATATTATACGTATCACGTAATTTGTGGATGTTTCCCTCGACATTATGTTCGCTTTATATAGAAGTTAGAATTCAATGTTGTAACCGGATAATCTCTAAACTGCATCAGGAAATACCCAAACATTTATCTCCGAATCAACCGAAAGGTTCTGATTGACTCCCTATCGACCTAATCCCGATTGATATTAGCCAAATTACAGTTAAAATAATTACGATGAATTACTTAGCTGTCCATGTTATTATAATATTATCTTATATTCTCCTATAATTGGGTATCGTAATCAGCTCTTCGTCGTATTTGTATTTTCATTATAATATTTATTACTTATTACGATTTCGTCATTTAGGCAATATAGAAGCCCAACGGTCCTTGGCGGGCGACACGGGGCCCGGCGGGGCAACGACACTGACACTGACACTCGGACCGACACTCACACACTCACTGACACTAGCACTGACACTCATACCGACACCGACACTGACACGAGTTTTGCCACGCCCCCGCCACCGCCCCCAGCCCGCGCTTTTTACTATTTACGAATAATGTACACGTATTTACTCTATTAAGTACATAGCATGTTTCTGTGTTTTTCCATATTATATTATTACGATATTTTGTGTCCGTAGCGGTTTACTTTGTTTATGGTTATGAAGGAATATTCACTGTCCATAATTTGATGTGACGGCCGCCGCCTGCCTACGGTTAGGGCCGGTTGCACGAGCCGAGTTACTGAGAAGGCTCGTGCGAACGGGCCCTTAGTCTGTTAACCCCGGCAGCGGCCCCTCAGCATCGCGATAGTTCTGCAGAGATAGACAGCTTTATCGATGTTTTAATGTATTCAAGTTAAGAAATACAGTGATTTAGGTGTCGGCCTAACGGAAGTTGTAGAAAACGGAGCGACTCACCACGCGACTACCGCATGAAGTATCTTACTTTTCGCTTCTAGCTTTTCATCATATTTTCTCCTCCGACGTGTCTATAGCTAAGTGTAACTATTGTTAGTGTGTATTACAAGGGAGGTATTTAACGATACATGTGCAATGAATATAAAAGCTATCACTCGTAACTTTAAGAAATGCAATATACGTCGTTTAGTCACTCCTACTCTGCCGCGGCGACGAGCGAGGTTCGGCCGAAAGGCACTTGGTTCAAGTCCAGTTACCATTATTGATATTTAGAAATTCTCAATTCGCGAGGGTTGCGTGTTTGTCAGTTGTCGCTCCGGATATATGTATTTAAATTAATATAAGTAAGCATTATTACTTCTGTTGTGGTTAATTCGATGAAAACAATGAATACAAAGCGTGCAATAAATAAATAGCCATAATTTTCGAATAAGATTGGCAAAAAATGTTTCAAATATGATTATCTGATATTGCGTTTATTTGTATCGAATATGAGTTCGGTGATGCCTTTTTTATACAATGGCTATCAATTGTTTCGGAAAATCTGTCAGTTAACAGAGGAACAATTAAATACGCTGAGCGACTGGCATATTTTATAAAACGGAGATTAATTGAAGCTACCTAAAGCGGACAGCAATATTATTATCAATCGTCGCTATGTTTTGAAGAACGCTGCATACACGAAGGTCATTCTGCGCTTGCAGCAGTAAAGGCTGATTCACACCAACGTCCGGTTCCGCTCAGTGCCGATATTGTTCCGCAAGAAAACTTATTGATATGGTATGAATATCAATCAAGGAGTATGTGCCAAGACAAATTTGTGTGGCAGTATATTTTTCTGCCCACCCTTGTGATATTTTTTTTTTAAACAATTTTTTTATCACTAAATAATATTTTTATTGATTATTAATTATTAAAAATATTATTTAGTGATAAAAAAAATTAAAAAAAAAAAAAAATCAGCGTTGTAAGTATTTTTACACTTCAAAATAATTATTTAATTAAATAAGTAGTTAAATATCACAAGGGTGGGCAGAAGGATATACTGCCACACAAATTTGTCTTGGCACATACTCCTTGATTGATATTCATACCATATCAATAAGTTTTCTTGCGGAACAATATCGGCACTGAGCAGAACCGGACGTTGGTGTGAATCAGCCATAAGGTCTTCAATTGGATCTGAACAGGACATTTTGAGGCTCGCCACGTTTAGGAAATAATGAATTATTATTTTGGAAAGATTATCGAAAGCTCAAGAGGGTGTGATTTCGAATTGAAATGAAAAAGGCAATACTGTGATAGTGTAAATAACAGATATATTCGGGTAGGGCTTCAATGTCAAGAACATTGACAGAGGGAAGAATAGGGAATTGTTGAAATTGATTATTGGAAATAAATAAACGCACTATCGAAAAGTGTGAATTCAACAATCGGATTAAAAACAAAGGTATTACGGAAAATACAAAATTGTCGTAGGATAAGAAGTGGGCTGTGACTTTAGTAAGGAGATCGCATATTGAAATCACGTACAAAAGATTATGGCCATTAACCAATAAGTTAAATGTTTCAATCAAATATTCAAATTCAATGTCCATCAAACTGTACGCGTAATAAAAATGTTATGACATTCCAAAGCTTTGGCGTAAGCGTGAATCATGACCGTCAATTTCGTCTGGGATAAAAAAATAACGCACAAACGATGAACAAAATATTAGAAATAACACAGTTTTTTAAATACGAGTAAAGTTTCCGTGGTCTTTGATCAATTTATGATTTGCATAAAAATGTTAATTTGTAATAAGCATGTCACTTCATTGGGCTTTCTGTCCATTTATTTTGACATTACAACCACGATAGCAATATTGCCAAAGCAATCATAAGCAGGGGAACTATTTATCCTTCGACTTTCGGAGATAATTAAAAGTTTAAAATATCATACTCGCTTATCATATTTAGATCAAAGATCATAAAAGTTGTACTAAAAGAAAATCGTCAAAACTTTGTTACAAAAAATATTGTTTCAATTCAAAGTTTGTCTCCAACGTAATATTTATTTTGGTGTTGGGACTGATTCGTTGAAGTTTCTAAGTGGAATCATGTTGGTTTAAAACTGTATGTAAAAACTACCTGAATTGTGATATTTCATCGTGTAATACGGGTAATCCTAATGATTATTGACTTTCCGATACCAAACATCTAGATGCTTACGCCCAAAGTTGAAGCGTGCAATATTTTACTGATTTTCTGTTTGGGAACAAAGCACATATATTTCGTCAGCTATTCGTGAAGTGTGTGCTTAGCAAGAACATCCTTTGAAAGTTACTGGAAAGCAAGGTGGTAAATAATAATTGTTTTTCACGTGGTTATGTACTTACACTTACCAGAAGGTTATGAACGTTAAGAGGAAGAAATTCATTTTACTCGTCACTATATTAGAGAAAAAAGTATTTAAAAATATACAGGTGCTTCTGTAATTGGACTTCATAGATTTATATATTTATCACTTAAAAAAAAATAAGAGAAAGAAATTTATCGGTATCACTTGAACGAGTGCCCAGTTAGCATTAAAATACTATAAATGATATCATTCACATCTTCCATAGACAAAATACGTAACTATATCTGCATCCACATTGCTCAAAAAGGCTCAAAGCATTTCCCAAATGTAGGGAAGATTACCCCATAATACCATGTCCTTGTATTGGAGAACCGATTGTCCTTTATGTCAAAACCTCTTTTGCTGTAAACAACGGCAACTGTTGAACAGTGGCGATTTTATTCAATGAAAGTAATAAAATTACATGTTTGCAAAAATAAATTATTTTTTTAAAGAACAAAAATATTTGTGAAACAGTAGCGTTGGCAGCAAAAGGGTTAAGTTACAATTTAAATTATTTTTGACAAAAAAATATTTGTTCCCATAAAACGAGCACATAAAGTGAAAAGTGCTTTCAAGAAATCATTGAAATGAAAACTGAACTTGTTTTGAAATGAGAAATGTATGTAATAGTTGAAACATGAAAGTCCTATTAACCCCCTCCTGACCTTAATGATTTTAGTTGAGGTGTTCAAAATATAATTGCGACCGAAAACTTTGAACACTTATGAACTAGTGTTAATATTAATATGGGAAATATAACAAATACTCACAATTTTCTTGAAAGACTGTATCTCGAACTATGTGATCAACAGTATTAACGCCATTAAAGTAAAAGTTAAACATAATATTAAAACAAAATATTGTTCAACGGTTTTTTAACTGTCAAAAAACATTCCAATTGTAAATCTCTACAGTAATATTGTAACTTTTAGAAAAAAACAACCATTGTAAGCTACTATCAAAATGTAAACATACTCACCAATGAATAATCAAAGGTTATAAACAAGTGCTTAAGTATTCTTGTAATTTTGAATTATAGAAGAATCGTATTGATTCCTACCAATCAACGAATGCATAAAAGATCTTCAGCCAAAGTATGTTCAGGCACATATCAAACAAACCATATTGTATTATGTCTGAAAAATATTCAATTAAAAATTTCAAAATTATTGTAAAAAAAACCAGTAAAAAAATAATTTTCAATGACACTTTTGTGTGAAAGAATGACAATGACACACGCTATACAATAATAAATATATATATAGGTATTTATTGAAGTTATGATAAGTTCATAGAGCTGCATAACTGAAATGTATTTTAATACCTATATCTGAATGTCACTTCTGGTTTTATCTGTAACACATTGATGAGATTATATTATCTGTAACTTTCCTTCAATAGTAGGCGACTGTTAGATCGGCAATGAAAGTCACGCAAGTGGTAAACATTGTAATAGTACTATAATAAAACTATTCAAATTTGCGAAAATTTCTTCGGAGAGATTCTTTGAAAACAACACACTCGACTTTTATTGCAGATCTGAAAGTGATAATCCATTTTTTTTGGCAAATGACAAAGATTGAAACCCTTTTATGAGAAGAACCAGAAAATTAATGTATTGTATAGATAGTGAATCATTGTGATACTCATGAAAAATAACATCTTAAACATAGTTATTGTAATGACGAAAACAAGCAATCGTATTGAAATCCTATCAGCATAAAAACAAAATTTACCAGTACCTAACAAATGCAATATTGTAATTTAAGGTAAATATAAAAAGTTTGGATCTCTTCTCAGAATAATGTGTGTGAAGATTTGTGTCAGAAATCATATAACGCGATTACCTAAATGCTAGATAAGTACTGTATACATCCATCTCAAGTGATCTTTTAATGACGATAGCCTTGCAAATATGTAAATTTTTACGACACAATTGTAACAATAATCATTGTGCACCACAAATATGGCCAAAGATTTTCTCATTCTTCTTTGCGTGGAAGTTTAACGATAATAATTAATATTGAGCTTGTCGGGGCGGATAATTACGATTGAGAAATGTAAAATGATCTCATGTTTAAACTGTTTGGTGACCTGATATTAAATAAGTACGCAAAACCCTGTAGATAGAAGCCGAAGCATTCCTCATTGTGGTTTTTTAAGTTTAATAATTGCGGGAGTCGCGATAGCAGCACAAGTCCAATGTCTCAAATAACAAAGCACAATGTAAAATAATAATGCCTCTGTCTTGCTTAGTTTAAAGTTCTTTACAGGTTACTGGAATGTTTTCTTGTAAAAACAACACTTTTAATGAGTGACTTACACAAAGGGTTAGCCCTTTCAATACCACTGTGAAAATGTGTGTAATTTTACCATTTGGACCGGTAACCTGTGGAGAAAAACGATTGTACAACATGTGAGAGAAGTTCAGTCGATAAAGAGAGACGGATAGATAAAGAAACACCAACATTTTATAAAAAAACTCGTTCTTCCTTCATTATGAATGTGAATTTTGTACCTAGATTTTTCACAAAGTTGAATTCCCACCATGCGTAAAAGAGAAAAATGCGTTTCCCTAGAGATATTGAAATGTTTCCAGTGACAATTATTATTTAATATTGTTGTTTTGGTGAAATGATAACGTAAAGGAAGTGGCCGTTTTCTTTTATAACTTGTCACAATTCATTTTGAACAATAGTTAATAAATACTTAATCGATATTAAATATCCTCAATGGTTGTCATTATACATTTTCTTGTTCTAAATATATATTTAAAAAATAAGGCTTAATAATGTATTGTTTTTATTTTTGTTTGATTTCTGCTTCTCTTCGTTATTTTTCCTTCTGATCCCTTATTTCATATTTACATATTGTTTTATTTTATTTTCAACATAAATTATTAACAACATTGGTTTTAGCTATGATCATATTGTGTGTGTGTTTTTTTAAATAATGTAAATGTTTTCTAAGTATCGATTAATTATAATATGTAAATATGATAAAATTGTCCCTTCCTCTTCTCCCCTTAATTCTATTGTATTACTTTACAGCTACTTACATAATTTTGTGAATGTTTATTATTTGCAAAATTATCGAATACTTCCGCATTGGAAATAAATACTACAACTAAGACTGTTGTTGAATAATTTTACATATTCAATCTTGATAAATATAATGAATTTAATGATTGGATTTACTTGAAATTTTTATTTACAACCTGAATCATCTCAAATGGGACGTATAACGCATTCATTTCCAATTCATTCAACAAGAAGAATGACTACGGGAGATCGTCGAATTGTGACTACCCACTTAAATGTGTGTTACATATAAACATAATTACAAATTTAAAAAAAAAAACAATTAAGTACACACAAGATGCCACGAGGTAAATTATTTCTCTCGGGGCCAATGTCATCTTCGGGGATGCTGTGTAGAGCAGCGACGGCTCGTGATATTTGAGTGTGATAGAGAGCTATGATTAAAAATACAACGTTGTTGATTTTTACTTTAAAAAAAAGTGTCAATATTTTCAGAATTTATTCAGTTAGGTGAGGTCAAACCCACATTGCTGAAAAATGTTTGCTTATATTTAATAACAAGAAAAACAACATTGACTTTTTTTAAATCTTAGCACTCTAGCCTTGAAGTAACAATATATGGAGGGATGGCTAATTTGTTTTACCCAACCCATCCGAAATTGTAATAAATCACGTTTTCCGAGTTTTTACATCGTACACCATGAGAGAGAAAGAGACAACAAATTTATTGAACCGCTTCTATATACTGTCGCAATGATCTTAAGCTGGTTATTTTCGCTGGTTAACGGCGGGTCTCCGCCCACATTTTTTATTTTGCCACTAAACTTGACACAACTAAACGGTTTTTTAGGTTAGATGCTATATTTTTGTTGATAAAAATACTGTGAAAAAGTGGCTATACAAATACACAAAAACATTATGTCGATATGTGATATGAATGGATGTATAAATACCGTAGCCTTAGTCTTAGCCACGCCCGTTTACGCCGAGTCATGTTAAAATCATCGAAAAAAAAATCCAAAACTGACTTCACTACCTTGGCTTGGGCTACCTCTAGTATACTCTAAGACTCTAGCTCACCCAAGTCACGAGCCGCCACTGGTGGGGAGTATAGATATGATGCAACGCAGAAGCGCGGCATGATTTGAGGTTGTACGCGTAAAGGTCGCGGGTTCGAATCCCGGCGAGGGGAAGTACATTTTATAAGTAAAAGTGTCTGTTATTTTACACATAAATTAAACAAAATAATAAACAGGGTATTTGCGGCACATTCCAGAGTGGTGGATACTTGGTGAAAGACCACCATTCAGAATGGAAACATTGCTTGAAATGGCTTTAGCCGTGTTTAGTGACCATATCTGAATAGCCAGATACTTCCCAACCTTCCTCTTTCACATCTCCTTTTTCTCCCCATTTCCTTCAGCCTCGCAACATACCTCAATCGGGGATGCCGTAGTCTCAGTAGCTTTGGAAAGTTGGAAGCAGTTGGAACTCTGATGTGGTATTGACATAAAAAAGGTTAGTGCTGTCAAGTTATGTTGTATGAGTATTCGTAGTGGGATACTACATGGAATCCAGAAAGCAATGGTCCTTTTTTCTAATAAAATATAAGTGTATATTAAGTATAAGAGATGGTCGATATTCCTGTCCCGGTCAATAGGAACCGGTTCTAAGCCGGTCACTGGAACCGTCGATATTATTTCTCTGAGGAACCGGTTACTTTTTTTGACAAATAAAAATCGATTTCATTTGTTCGAGGAACGAGTTTTTTGTTGATTTGCTAGTACTTTTCGATTTGAATATAAAAATCTTCTTCGTGGAACTATTTTGGCACCAGGAACCGGTTCGAAAAAGAACTGGATAAATAACTGGTTCCTCGCCTGTCACCGGTAACTGGAACCGCAGGTACACACAATTCTGATATCGAACATCTCTAGTAAGTATCATTGCAATTTACTGCAGTACTTAAACACTTAAATGCAAGCGATTGATGAGAGATTAACATTCATTATTTATCTGTATTCAGTTATAGATTTGTATAATTTACAAACGTCCTCTTCATCATATCGTCGCTCGAAAGGCAAAAAGGCTTAAGCCACACTTGAGAAAAAAAAAATTTAAAAAAGAAGTTAAATATGAAGTTTGTTCATTTTTTTTCTCCATAGCCTTCTCCCAAATGGTAAATATATTTTAGATGACTGAAGAGCCACAAAAGTCTTTGAGAATCGAATGAGAGTTGGAGAATTTGACGCAGAATAAAAAAAAACTAATCAAAACTGCATATTTAACTCGTTTTGGACCATAAAGTCGCTTCATCCCTTTTGCCTTTCCAGCGATGATATTTTTTCCTCGTATCCGTGAATAAACTTAAAAAAGCAGGAATCACGATTTTTTTTAGTTTATACATCAATTTTGATGTACCTTATTGTCTATATTTATGATTTTCTTTAAAAAACACACTAACTTCTAAGACATCAATTCAACATAACCCCTTTTACAAAAAAATATTTACGATAAAAAAAATATTATTCAATTGTAGTTTTAAAGAGTAATAGTTGCGGTCATTGCTTGGTAAAAAAAGATGGCGACATTTCAGGTAGGTACCGTTGGTACATTGTTGCCGTAAAACAAAAAGAAGACGAAGACGAATAACATTATATTAATCGATCTAAAACAACAAATGAGAGTAGTTAAAATGTTTTAACCTACAGTTATCGCCAAAACACGACGGAATAACGCCAAAACTCACCGGCTTGGTTTTAGGTTATAGTCATATATTTTTGCTTTGTGTTTCTTTTGTTATTTAGTGGAAAAATAAGTGAAAATGTTCTCGATTTGTCGTCAAAATCATCCCGCCACGGGAATTGAGCATTCTGTGAGCTGTTGTTTCTTCAATTCGGATGAAAAATGCGTCGTTACCGCTGGAGCGAACATTTTGAAAGTGTTCAGATTGATTCCGGATACCGACAGCAAAGAAAAATTAGAGGGTAAGCCAGCTTTTATTAAGCATTTCGCATTTGTCTCGGACATTAACTGAATATAATGCTTCTTATTATTCAGATCCATCTACAAAACAAATTGTGAGGTTAGGTTAAATCCACTGTTTACTTTTGAGATAATTTGGGTACTACTGGACCATAGGCCATAGGGTACCCGTTTTAATTTCATTGTTATAATTTCTTTATTTACAAACAAACAAATGCGGTATTTGTTGCATTGTTGCTGTAACCTTTAAATAAACACCGAATTTTCTATTCTAAAGCTAGAAAATGGAATAATTGTAAACGGTGTTTGACATGCAATGTTCACCTACTTAATATGTTTGTCACCTTTTAGATGGCAACCCTCCCAAGATGAAGCTGGAATGCCTGGCAAACTACACCCTCTGGGGCTCCATCATGTGCCTGCAGTCCGTCAAGGTACAGGGCACAGGCAGGGACCTTCTGCTCGTGTCCTTCAAGGACGCCAAGCTCGCCGTGCTTCAGTACGACCCCGCCTCGCACAGCCTGGCAACACTGAGCTTGCACTACTTTGAGGAGGATGATATGAAGGTGATTGAGTTATTGTGGTTTTAATGCATGTTTGACAAATACACCGCGCAGGTGATTTAGAGCTTTGATACATTTTGGAGTATGTATGCTTATGATGTAATGTCAAATGAAAAATACCATCACTTTTATTTTGGGTAACGATGAATATCTTATGCGATTTACTATTTAGGTCATTCGGCTCATCCGAGTAAAGTTTTTCAGTGTATCAATATGGAAAATATTAATAGTGGTCTTATTTGACCCCCGTGTGTAAAAATTGACATGTTGTGTAAACATGTATCTCTCTGTGTGAAAGGAAGGAGATTGGTAAGCTTCTTGGCTCTGGACCTAGAGGTTGCAGGCTCGGAACTTGAATACTCAAATAGTATATTTGCACCTCATTCCAGAGTGGAAAATACTGTCTGTATTGTCTGTTTTGATGAGGGACCTTCATTCAGATTCGATACGTTGCTTAAAACCGCTCTAAGTATGAATATCGATAGCTTCTTTTTTTTAATAAACAGATAGCTCTTAAAATTATTTTATATTAATAATTAATATAACCATTATTTTTGTCTTACCAGGGAGGTTGGACCAGTCACAATCACATCCCTTGGATCCGAGTGGATCCTGAGAACCGGTGCTTCGTCATGCTCCTGTATGGAAGAAGGCTGGCTGTTGTACCCTTGAGGAGAGAGGCCAACACGGAGGATGGGGATCCGCTAGAGTTCAAGCCACTGGACACCAAGACTGTAGGGAATTTTTAAATTGTTTTATTTTATTGTGATGCTGGGATGATCTGCAAAGCTTCCTAAAGCCAAAAGTCAATTGTGCTATCTTACATGTTTCACCTTACTCCTTTGACATTAGTCTCAAGCCTTTGAAAAAGTTCACCAGAGTTGTCATCTGGTGTTTGACGATGTCTCCTGGTTCTACAACATGGCTCCCCAGCTATTATCATCTACCCATTTAGTTAGAACCTTGCCACCACGGGGGAATGGGTGATTCTTTATCCTCTTCAGATTTCCCACATCTATTGGTGCTTTCCGCTATGCCGCATGTATCTTCAACAATTTTGACAATCAAACATTTTTCCAAAAAGACAATCTCTCATTATGACAGAAATTGGTTCCCTTAGTAGAGTCAAGTCTAGGATGATTTATGTAGAAGTTCTTTATTGAATGACCGAAAACTTGCAAAACTTTACTAGATATAAAATTAAGAAATCTCTCAGAAGAAAGTCACATCATAAGGGGCAAAAAATATAAGAATAGTCAACTGATAATCCAGGACAAGATTGACGAATATAATACATAGTAGAGGAAAATGCCACCCCTCATGGCTAAAAGAATAGAGCTATTCCAAACTGCAGCTTCTAGGGTGAAGATTGTTCTGAAGATAGCCAAGATTCAAAAGGAAAGAGAACCAGGAGACGAAGAATGGCCAAGTGTTGGGTGTATATAATCTTGTATAAAAGGAAAATTCTTTATAAAATATTTAGAAAAAAATTGTAACTTTCCACTTATGACATTTTGCTTTCCAAAGCCAATAAATATCCACTTGAATTCTGACTATCCATGACTTATAAAAATGACGATTCCAGCCTCAGCCAGTGTCTGCCAAGGCCCCCGTGATGGCCTCCTACGTGATAGTGCTCAAAGATCTGGACGAGAAGATTGACAACATAGTGGACCTCCAGTTCCTGCACGGATACTATGAACCCACTCTGCTGCTGCTGTATGAACCTGTCAAGACCTTCCCTGGGTGAGACACTATTCAAATGAATTATGTTTTTAACCAAAAACTACATCTACATACATGAATATTACATATATAAATGTATTTTTAATATGTAACCTGATGATCTCTGTCTCTGTTCGCAAAACATTGAACCCATGCAAAAAATTGCATCTTTGTATTAGTAATTATGTAACTAAAATGTACTCCATCCTTTTTGGCGATGCCCGTGATAATCACAATGAAAAATGATGATGAAGTACAGTAAAACCCGCATATACGGTTCCCACACAGCCTGACTTCTGTGATTTATACATTTTTGTTCTACTTTCTTCAGTTATTTCTCCTTAATCATCTTCTTAAATAATTTACCACAGCTAATAACTTTGTTTTTGTCTCTAGACGTACAGCTGTGCGACTAGATACCTGCGCCATGCTTGGCGTTAGCCTCAACCTACAGGCCAGAGTTCACCCCGCCATTTGGTCTGTCACCGGACTGCCCTTTGATTGCGTGAGCGCCGTGGCTATCCAGAGACCACTGGGTAAGATTAATTGCATGTTTTCAAGTGTCACTCTTTGCAAGTAAGGCCTGAGATTATGCTATTCCTATATTGTTGGCCATAGATAGAAAATATTCTGGATATCCCAATCTGCTGCATTATAAAATGCTGATATTGCTATCTGCCTGCTAAGATGCTTTTGTCGGGAATAATTACATATTAGTGGGAAGTGCATCTAGCCGATAGCACTCACAGATTCAATAATTTGTCAATGGTCGATGTGTTTCGTTAAGTATTTCAGACCCGGAAGGTGATTTTTGTATGTATGCTGCTACTCATTGAAAGAATTCAAAGATCCTTCTTTCTAGATCGATAACTTCTACAATGTATAACAGTGTTTTGTGTTGTTAATTTTTTAACATTATAAATTTGAATTGGAGATATTTCTTGGAACTGAGCTGGAGACAATTATCAAGTCGGTAAACTGTCGAAGAGGTGGACTGACCACATGGAAAAAGACTGGAGCAGGATGGGAAGGTCCGAGAACTGAAAAATAATGGTTAGGTACAGAAACCCGCAAAGAGCACTTGTAGAAGAGACCAAATTCTAATGTGGAATGTATGCATTTGTTATATGTAATATGTATGTATATTTGTATTATATTGTGTTCATTTTTCCAGGTGGTTGTTTGATATTGGCTGTAAACTCCATAATTTACTTGAACCAGTCCATCCCTCCATACGGAGTCTCTCTCAACTCCATGGCAAACCATTCCACTAATTTTCCATTGAGTAAGTACATAACATTCAATTGGTTTTCAATACACACTTGACTGCAGAAACAGGCGGTCCTGTGTGGACACTTCATTAATTCACACTTTCTGTGTGGACTTAATACATATAAAAATTAAAAGTAACAGAAGACTTGAATTTCTTTGAACGACACATGGTCAATCACAGCCTAAAGTCAACCATTAATAATTGTCTTTTTTCGTCCAGAAATACAAGAGGGCGTCTGCCTATCGCTGGAGGGGGTCTGCGTAAGCACCCTGGCTTCGCAGAAGCTGGTGCTGTCCCTCCGTAGCGGCCAGCTCTACCTGCTGACACTCCTGGCAGACTCTGTGAGGAGCATTCGGGCCTTTCACTTGGATAAAGCGGCCGCCAGTGTGCTGACCACATGCGTAAGTTATTGATGGATTCTTGATACAAAAGGGGTCTTTGATCGTTTATCCTGTTCTTCGTTATGCCTCTGTCACTCCGTATCTTTTGCATTTCGCTCATGGCATCTTTCGTCATGCAAATCCTTATTTTCACCACAGTTTCCCAGCCTCCTTCACCTCTTACAGACGAATCTAAGTATCATATCTCGTTCACAATATGGTCCATTTCCAGATGTGCATCTGCGAAGACAGCTTCATGTTCCTTGGATCTCGACTGGGTAACTCTCTACTCCTGAGGTTCACAGAGAAGGAGCGACACACCCTGCTGCAGGTCGAGAGACCTACAGCTACTATTGATCTCACCACCGAAGGTAAAATCATTTTTGTCTTAAATCAATGTCAGTTTTATAGTGCTTTCTGTGATCATTAACTAGCAGTGTAGCGATATTCAAATGTATGAAAAAATGTTTTTTCTATATGCAGCACAAATATTTTTGTTTGTTTGTAAAAAGCAATAAAACTGTGGCTCGCCGCTAAGTCCTAAATTTCTTTAAAAACACCTTTTGAAGAATGCCTCTTTTGTCAAGACAAAAGTCAAACTGACAATAAATACCCCACTTATACTTACAAAATGTAAATTATTTATTAATAAATGAATGTATTAGTCGTTGTTTTCTATTGAAACTTCAAAGGATCATAGCTCAGGGTGGAAATTAATTTTTGAGCTAAAACTATTTACATACTATGTTTCTGTAAAATTTAAAAAAATCATATTATTTAATGAAAAGTTACTGTTCTTAATAGTTTTTTTTTTTGCTTTTTAGTAATTTCAGAATCAGGAACTAATGCCAAGAAGCGCCGTCTCGAATCCCTCAGCGATTGCATGGCTTCAGATGTGCAAGAAATCAGAGATAAAGACGAACTAGAAGTGTATGGCTCAGATAGGAGGACATCCACAGAACTGACTACTTACATGTTTGAGGTTAGAAATATATTTGTATCATTGCTATGCAATTTCCCGATAAATATTCCAAATGTTCCATTTTAATCCAACCAACTGCATAAATAACTAACCATCATGCTATTTATCTGTAGGGTTAGTAGTCCTTATACCCTGTGTATTAACACATATAGTATGTTAACTAAACAATCAACTCTATATTAATTCCAGGTGTGCGACAGTCTCCTCAACATAGGCCCCATCGGAGACGTGTCCATGGGAGAGCCTGCCTTCCAGGAATCGGGAACTGGAGGCGGGGTGGAGCTGGTCACCACCTCCGGCTTTGGGAAAAACGGAGCCCTCTGCGTCCTGAGGCGAAGTGTCCGCCCACAGATTGTTACCACATTTCATTTGCCAGGTAAAATTTTACGCAGCATTGAACTAACTTTTGCAATTATTAGAGTTCAGATTATTTTTGCAGTTGAAATAACCTCAATGATAAGTCCCTACCTGTAAATCCACGTTACAATGTTTATTAACCGCATATATGTGTTTGGACTGTTTTTACATGTTAGAATGTGCCTTAAAAGATAGAGACTAGATACTAAGATCCCTGTATCCTTGATTCTTTGACAGCTGCATAAAACATTTAGGATCACACTGTCACATTCAATATCAAAAATTATCACCAGTACTAGATGGAAATAGATGCTTCCAACAGAGATTACTGGAATTGAAAATGTTGAGTAAAAGAAGCAACTGGCCAAACACAAACAAACAAATAACAGTTTTTTTGGACCTGCGCTAGAAAATAGATCCTACAAATTTTAAATGAAACAATTGTAACATTCTGTAGACCCCAAAGACTGCAATTGGCTGGCCATGTGCAAAGAATGCAAGACAAACATCCATGTGGGTGTCTCATTGAAAGCGTCCCAAGGGAAAATTTTTAGAAAAGGCAAAATCCCACTTTGGGGTATAACACTGTGACGATGATCATCAAAAATCTTATAATTAATCTCTGTCTAGGCTGCATCGACATGTGGACCGTGATTGGAGAGCTGCCGGGCCAAGCAGAGGCCCCCAAAGACCCGGCCAATCCCACGACTGAAGAGGGGACTCACTCATACATGCTGCTATCACAAGAAGACTCTACCATGGTAAATTTCACTTCTTCGATTACTTTACTAGCAGTTGTTGAGTTGATAGGTTCAGAATCGACAATTCGAGCTCCACGCAATCGAGTCACGAAAACATCAAAAAAAATTATGTAACCTAAAAAAACCTAATGCTGACATTGCATACTTTTTCATTTTGAGGGCTGTATTAGTCCTGATCTATAACAATTCTAAATACATTTGATAATTGAAAGTATCTTCAGCTCTGAATTATTTTTGACTTGCACTTTATCTAGTGTAATTTAAAACAGATTTGTATTCATTCCCACAAATGTTCTTGTTGTATTCAAAAGGGATATTCTGTTCTAGGTACTGCAAACTGGTCAAGAAATCAACGAAGTTGACAATTCAGGCTTCTTGACTCAGGCGCCAACAATATTTGCTGGCAATTTGGGGAACAATAAATACATTGTGCAAGTTTCTACAATGGCTATTCGACTTATAAGAGGTAAGTGTGTTTTTTTATTTTTTATGCGTTATGAAAACTTTTGAAAGTAGTCTTAATTTGCAGCCCTGTGGAATTCCATAAGATATTTATTGAAATATTGTGAAAATTATTCTGTGTACGAAAAGAAGTAGCAGATTAGTTCAAATACCGAGAACTGGCAGAGGAGGAACGAAAGTAGACTGAATGCAGTAGAAATGAAATCTTAGATGGACATCTATGTAAAACCATGTACAGCATAATTACACACAACATGATCAGAAAGTAATACTAGGTAAATGTAAGCGTTGAAAAAAAATAACGAAAGGAATGTTTTTCACTTTGGACGCGTCAGGATTATAACCAATGTCTAGGTGGATGGAAGAAGAAGTCAGGGATGTCCCAAGGAGACATGGAACATAGAAATTAATCAAATTTTTGAGTTGGGTCGTCTCAAAAGTCAGAATAACAGAAGAATTTCTGTGATTTCTTTGTGCATTATCACATATGCAACTATTGTGCTACGATAGAGTTGTGTGATCTCACATTCTCTTTACCTATATTTGCGGTGAATATTAGTTAGTTTTCAAATGCTTTAAAATAATTTTTAATAACAGAGTTACATACTCAATATGCTTCACAATTAATCAATCTAATTTGATTTTTCCTCGATCCAGGTTCCCAACAAATCCAGCACATCCCCTTGGAAAGTTCGGCGGTGGAGGCCTCCTGCGCGGACCCCTACCTCTGCGTGGTTTGCCTGGGCGGGAGCGTGCTTGTTCTGGCCCTCCGCGAGGGGGCCCGGGCGGGTTCTGGTCGCCTGGCCGCGCTGAGGCACCACCCGCCCTCCCAGCCTCACGTGCACTGCACCACCCTCTTCAGGGACCTCAGCGGGTTGTTTTCATCGCAGGCTGTGCAGGAAGATCAGTCTCATGTGAGTTTAGTATTGTCTATTATTGTCTGTTATATTCTGTTCAGGTTATTGATCACAATACCTGTAAAGATTTTGTTCAACTGGTTTTCAACCCTCAATTGTCGGGGAATTATTTCATATCAAGGGATTCTTACTAACAATAAGAATAATATTTGGATAATTTGTATAGCACCGTTTTTGTGAAAAGTCGCCTCAAGGGCGCTGTACAAATCTTAATTCCTAGGCTCCATCTTATTGCTAACTACATATAATTATGTAGAGAAATCATATACAAAAGCATGCTTACCTGGCAGGTCACTTCGGAAAATCACAATTATTTTAGTTATTTCTATTAATTATTAAGTTTTAATAATGTTCTTAGAAAAATTATGTATGTTTCTTGTAAACCTTCCAATATTTCGAAACTCTTTATATTTTCTCAGATATTTAAATACGTAAGTATAATCTTGATAGATATATACCCTAGGATCATTTGAAAACCTGAAATTATCTTTCATCTGAAATCTGTTTTCTGTTTCAACATAAAAAACAATTTAAATGAAAATACATAGCTATTTGGCCACTTGATTCTACCTTGTTGCATATATTTTTCTTTCTAGATCAAAGGCGAGAATCCAGTAAAGAAGGGAATGAAGAGTGGAAACGTGAAAAGGGAAGGTGCCATGGATCCAAACGTCATTCATGACGTGGATGAAGATGATCTTCTTTATGGTGGAGACCAAACCCCAGCATCTATGGTTTCGGTGAGTTATTAGACACCATATGTATGTAGTTACATTATCCCACTACATTACTCTTGATTTACTTGTTATTTGTTAAAAAAAAATCCCCGTTAAACGAAATTCATAGTTAATCCAAACAAATTGAAAAATCCTTCATCATGTAGGTTAGTACCACTGAAGCGATAAACCAATAGAATTGTGTTGTGGGCGTGTTTGTATGCCCAAAGTAAGCTCAATTTTTCATTACTTCTGATGTAATTGATAACATTTTCAAATATCGATATTATTTCTTGATCAAATAATCAATCTCATTGGGCATAGGGGTCGAAAGGTCTTATGTGAATTGGCAACAGTTGTTTTCTTACAAATTGCTATAGATCACACTTCTAAGGAATATCTGTGCAGTGGTTAGTACAAATATTAAATATCATTTAGACACACATTGAGAACTTAAAGTTCAAAATGAAAAAGACAAAAATTGATCACAAATCTCCTATTTATTGCATCTAAAAACTCAAGATCGACAGTTTGTTCAGCCATAAACATTTTCATGGACGCTCTCACTTTCACATATTTTACTGTACAGAAACATAAATTAAAATTTCTGGAATCTATTATATAGATACATCTTCTTGAGTCTAAAATATTGTTTTTTTTTAATGTTTCAGCTTTCTTATTATTGGTATTTGATATCGATACGTTTGTTTTCTGTTATAATTGAATTATTTTTCCAATTCCAGTTGATGCAGACCGAGCGCGGTCAAAGGGAGACGGTGACAGGAAACGTGCGCCGCGACTGGTGGCGACGCCACTATGTCGAGCACAAGCCATCTTACTGGCTCTTCATCGTCAGGTTCAACGGCAACATGGAGATATACAGTTTGCCGGATATGAAGCTAAGCTTCTTGGTGAGGGACATCACATCAGGACAGAAAGTGAGTTATCCAAACTAATTAACTAACCATCGAGCCATTTCAGCGCAGGGGTGTGTAGGGAGTATATTTTGCAGCATAACCGTGTTTTGGTCTATGAAAATCCTAAGAATACGTTCTTCTGACTCACGTCTAACATGCAAGGGGAGTTTATAAATGCAGTCCTGAGTATAGAAAGCGGAAATATGGTAATGAAAAATGGTGAGCACTGGCATTACGAAATTTGCACAACTTTTTAGAATTTCTAGGTCAACACAACTATTTTCAGCTCACAACATAATTTCCACTATACTATGGAGTTTTTAAATATCATTTTGACCATCGAAAAATAAGATGAGATGCCATTTTATTTTAGAAAAAAATAATTATAAAGATAAAACACTTATGAATCCTGGTAGGTAACTGCTAGTAGAAAGAATCCAAACTATTTGCAAGCATCTAGAGCCAGTGGCACTATGGCATCTCCATTTGGGATATGTTGTGAGGCTGAAGGTAGTAGGGAAAGGAAGAGGAAGGTTGGGAAGAACCCGGTTATTCAGATATGGTCACCAAACACAGCTAAAGCCATTTCAAGCAACGTTTTGATTCGAAATGGTGATCTTTCAACAGGGCGATACATAGAGTACCTAATACTCTGGAACGTGCAGCAAATATACCAAATGTTATTTTGTATAAAATATAATGTTCATTTAATAACATTTATTTGTACACGCAGGGATTGAACCTGCAATCTCTAGATTCGGCGTCTTAACCACTCGAACACGGAGGCCGTCATATACGCCGTACGAGTATATGTACGTACAAAAAAAAAAGATTTAAAATTTTCCGTATCAACTATGTTACATTGTTTTTATTTATTTGTCAGGTGCTGACAGACAGCCTGGAGTCTGTACCATTCCTCACAGGGCTCGGCGCCCCAGAGGACCTGCTGTCTGAAATTCCCGACGGGGCGTCTGCTGAAAACCTCAAGGAGATGCTGGTGGTGGGGCTGGGGAACAAGGGCTCCAGGCCCTTATTGTTCCTAAGGATGAACAACGAACTGATGATTTATATGGTAGGTTATTGGATAGTTTTCATTATAGTTATCATGTGGTATATTCAAAGCCCACTTATATGTGAAGAACCTAAGGGAAATCCCAAACCCGAGCGAGTGCTGCTCTTACGCCATTTTGAGATTCCCCTACCTAGCTTTGAAGCGTTTAGTAAACACCATTTTTTGTGATTTTTATCGAGTATCTATTTTCATCTTCACAGGTATTCCAATACGCGAAAGGCAACTTGAAAATGAGATTCAAGAAGATGTCTCTCGGTGTGTCCAGAACACCAGAGCCAGATGTCACCTACCAGCACCAAGATGAGACCGTCAAACTGGCCGTCAAGAAATTAAGATACTTCAGTATGTATTACTTCCAAGTATTCAACCTTTGGACAGGCAATATAACGTGGTTATATTGCCTTCTGAAATAGTCATTTAAATCCTGAGATCCCTTCATAATCACGGTGACTAAAAGTAGTGACACTGTCATAGTGACATTGTCATTATACTGATACTGCCATAATAGTCGCATAGCCATAACAGTCTTAAAAATCTCTTCGTTATAATCATTGATATATACTAATTGAAAACATAATTTCTTAGAAGATTTTCTTCAATGTGTTTCACTTTTAAAGTGCATGAAACAAAAGCAAAGGAGATGGTGTTGACAGATGAATTATTAAAAGGAAACACAGTTTGTGAAGGAAGAGAAGTGAATACCTCCTTGGCAGATCAGTAATCTCGTCGGCTCTGGGTCTAAACTAGCGTTGGGAAAAACTTCAATGTTTTGTGAATGCTTCACAAACTGCTAGTTCTTTAAAATGAACCCTTCGCAGTGAACACTTCAATTCAAGTCGAACTCGCCAAAAAGAGATTTGAATTTGATTTAGCAAGGAACTGGTTATTTGTCTAGTTCTTTTTGGAACCGGTTCCACGAAAAGTACTAGCAAATCGACAAAAGTTCCTCGCCAAAACAAAAGTACTAGTCAGTAGAGATTTGAAAACGAAAAGAACTGGAACCGGTTCCTCACCCAAAAAACAGGTTTCTTTAGATCAAAGTACTTTGAAGTCGAACTTCAATTGAAGTACTTGAAATGAAGTACTTCTTTTTAGGCTTTGAAGTTCAACTTCGCAACTGAACTGCTGCAAATTATAGTAGTTCTTTGTTATCTAACTTCCATTGAAATATTTGTTCAATGAAATGAAATGAATGAAGTTTGAACTGCCGCAAAATGAAATAGTTCACACGGAGCGGTCACAACGCTAAAATGAACTGCCAACTTCAATTGAAGTATTTGTTCAATGAACAATGAAGAAACTGCCGCCAAATGAAGTAGTTCTTTCGGAGTGGTCACAACGCTAGTCTAGACATACTTGGCCCTCTTGCCCGGCGTTGTCCTCCCCTACTAATATTGTAAAATATTTAACAACAGGCAACATAGCGGGCTACAACGGTGTGTTTGTGTGTGGGTCCCCCGGCCTGTGGGTGCTCCTGCCCCCCCGAGGAGAGCTGCGCTGCCACCCGCACACGAACACCCTCCCCGACTCCAGCAGCAACGTGGTCCTCTTCGCCCCCTTCAACAATGTCAATTGCGCACAGGGATTCCTCTATTTCAACATTCAGGTAAATACTTTCTTTCATTGTCTAGTAAACATGACCACAATTCTTCCGACTATAATTATTGTCACAAAGAGATGAAACTCATTGTTATTATTGATTAGGAATGGTCTGCATCTCGGAGCAATAATATATACCAGGAGAGATAGCTTTGCGAAACAGTGTAATCAGGATTGTTGATTTTTTCCTGACTCGGGCGTGGCTAGGGTTTTCATGGCCACGCCTTTTTACATCCATTCATAGCACATATCGACATAATAAGAGTGGTAGATACTCTAAGTATTGCCCTGGTGAAAGAC
The DNA here is from genome assembly GCA_022651775.1 of Drusus annulatus. NCBI lineage: Eukaryota > Metazoa > Arthropoda > Insecta > Trichoptera > Limnephilidae > Drusus > Drusus annulatus. The sequence goes on from JAGWCC010000231.1 coordinate 1,552,021, forward strand.
CACCATTCAGAATCGAAACGTTGCTGAAATAGCTTTAGCCGTGTTTGGTGACCAGATCTGAATAGCCAGGTACTTCCCAACCTTCCCCTTCCTCATCTCCTTCCCCTCCTCACTACCTTCAGCCTCACGACATACCCTTATAGGGGATGCCATAGTCTAACTGGCTCTAGACGGTTGGGAGCAGTCGAGAGTCTTGTGCGGTATTCACGTAAAAAAAAGTCAGATTAACAGAAGAGTATGTGTAAGATGATGTTTGAATTTCATCGAAGCAAGGACTGTATGCCATTACAGAGTTGTATGACGTTCCATCTTTTTTACCTACCCCCAAGGAGAGTTGATTTCGTAACTGGTTAGGTCAACTATCAAATTTGTTGCAATAATATTTTAACTCTTTCAGTCTGAATTAAAAATCTGCATCCTACCGACTCATCTCTCGTACGACGCACCCTGGCCTGTGCGTAAAGTGCCACTCCGTAGCAGTCCGCACTTTGTCACGTATCACCTGGAGTCCCGGACGTACTGTATCGTCACCTCCATAGCCGCGCCGTCACAGTCCTACTACAAGTTTAATGGAGAGGATAAAGAATTGTCGACGGAAGCCAATAAAGGAGACAGGTATTATTATATATGTATTATTATTTTTTTTTCAGTTTGATAATTCTGTTACCATATTAGCTTGCCATAAATTCCAAAATAAAAAAAAATGTTAAGAAAATTTGAAACAATGTTAAGATGTATGTATCATATGTTATAAAATTATAGTTATTGGAAGAAAACTGAATAATTTAGAAATATATATATTTATTTTTTAGTGGTCCAATATTAGGTACCTATACTTCCTGTAAACTCATAAAATTTCTCATTATTCTTTAATCACCTCTCAGTTGACATTTTAACTCTTTCATTTCATATTGTCTCTCTCTTTCTCTCTGTTCCTTTGTTATAATTTAAGTGTTATTCTATTGTTTTCTCACTGTTCTCTTATTTTGTTTTATATTGTATTCTCCCTCTGTATGTATTTATAACCGCACACTTTGTATTTTTGGTTTAGTTAAATTTTGTACCCTGATAATGCTTAGGCTAAGGCTTATTTAGTTTTCATTCAATTTAGAAATAGCTCAGTGGTTAGAGCAGTCATTCGATTAGTGGGAAATTCCGTCTTTTTAATTTTGATTTGCGACTGTAACCTTTTAAAAATGTTTTTCTAGTACTTGTGAGTGTACTAGTACATATTTGGTAATATTGAAACCCAACTTTGCCCAAGTTTCAATACTTTTTTCTTGTTGAACATTTAAAAAATATGGAAAACAAATTTGTCTTATGTATTTCAAAGTTCATGATAGAAATGACACTACGAGCTCAACATAGGTTTGTTGACCTCGAAATCCCATAGAGAAGTAGTTATGCAAACTTCAAGATGTCAGAACTCACTCTTTGCATGCTTTTAGTGAGACATTCAAGAAGATTTCTGTTTTATAGTCAAGATAACTATATAATTCCTTGCCGTAGGCTTAGAAACGATGAATTGCTGTTCCTAAATCATCACTATACTAATTATGGGCATCATACTCCACTGTCCAGAATGTCGAGACTTGTCAACTCAAGCCATGGTCTTGAAATTTTTGGTACCAGTCTAAATGATTTTTGTCATTCTTTACGACTCTACCAAAACTTTGACTTGACCTTGTCTTTGAATCGAATGTTCTTTCTAATGTATGTTTTTGTAATTGCTTCACTAAAATATTATGTATGTGCTGTTCTTTCTCTTTTGCTATTTTTCTCCTATTTGGTGTTGTGTATTTTTTTTTTAAATTGCACAATAGTCCGTTAGTATATAAATAATACTATTTCAAGGTTTAATATCAAGCGTTGACTGTTTTTTTATAATTTGTTTTCAGATTCCCCTTTCCTCTTCAGGACAGATTCTCCGTGATGCTATTTTCCCCAGTTTCATGGGAGATCATCCCAAACACTAAGATAGAGCTGGAGGAGTGGGAACACGTCACCTGCCTAAAGAATGTTAACCTCGCTCACGAGGACACAAGGTTAATACATTTATATTCTCTATTTGTATATTACATATTTAGTCTAACACCTATTTATACATTTTCTGTTTTGTGAGTTTTGTTTTCTTAGTGTAAAAATAATGTTTTTTTTTTTTGCAGAACTGGCCTGAGAGGGTACATTGTCTTAGGAACTAATTACAACTACAGTGAAGATATCACTTCTAGAGGAAGGGTAAATATTTTTGTTACCATGTATTGAGATCTGTTGTTTAGAAATGGTGGATTGTTTTATGAATTTTAGCATTTTGATTAATTTATTGATACAAATACAGAATTTTTTTAAAAGGCAAAATTTGTGATTGCTGTTTTTTTGAACAACAAAAATGACTAGATGAGTGTACTAAATTAATAATAATAAATCAATTTCTATTTTAGAAAAAATGAAGCAATCTGTCATTTGCTTACTATATGTTAGAAACTATATTTTTATTATTATAACATATTCAACTAAGATAAAAAAAAGAGTATTGGTTGAATAATAATCAAGATGGCGGATAGTGGAGATTACCGATTTCGCAAGAAACTTCAAATCTCACACCCAATTTCCCGGGAAACTTTGCAGAATCTTTTTCTTAAATTCATACACATCCTTAAATCCTCCACTCAGCATTCCCAAAGATGCATAGGCATGCCTCCTATGTGGAGTTAATATTTTTTTGAATACACAGTGTAAAAATACTATCAGAACAAGGTATCATTCTATTTCACAAAAAAAATTTAGGTTACCAATTTTTCAAGTACATATGTAGTACCTTCACATAATACTAGCCAATAAATACTTAAACTTAAACGGTTACATTTTAAAATGTCTATGTTTTTATGCTTTCGGTACTATTGTGTTAATGTACTTTTACCTCTTTTTATCAATATGATTTTGCCCAGTTCTTCAAATATATCTAACTACCCAATATTTGAATGGATAGAATTAATTTACTATGATTATTTATGTCCATGTTGCAGATTCTGATCTATGATGTGATAGAAGTAGTTCCAGAGCCCGGACAGCCTCTGACGAAGAATCGTTTCAAGGAAATCTACGCCAAAGAACAAAAAGGACCCGTGTCCGCCCTAGCCCAAGTTGCAGGATTCTTGGTGTCGGCTGTAGGTCAAAAGGTGCGAATCTACTTCATGTTTTGTCTGGTTATTTCCTAGTAGTCAACAAAGATAGCTAAAGCCATTTGAGCAATACTTATTTGTATTGTGCCTGGTGGTCTTTCAGCATGATGCTGAGATTTACATCACTTACTTAATTCCAATGGTGATTGAAATGATGATTGGCCCTACTTACATCTGTTTTCAAAACCTGTTAATCAACAAATCTAAGTTAATTAATAGGATAGTAGTTTATTGTATTATAGGTTTTATGTAATTCTAACTAGTTTTGGAAAAGTTATTAGTGATAGGTTGTAAGATGGATTTATTTCTTGGTTTTATGTTTCTTTGGATCATTTACAATATACATATTTTGATTGATTAAAATATGTATATGTTGATTACATTTGATTATTATTATCACAATTCATTTATTGGTTTAAACTATCTTGAATAGTTAAAAATAAAAAAAAAAACACAAGATTTTGGTTATGTTCAAATTATGATAGCAATACGTATATGTAATTTTTTTTTTTTTTCATTTTCTAAGTGATAAGATTTTTACAATAATCATGGCACTTATTTTTGTAGGCACTCGGTTTTTACGCTTTTAGACATCTTATTGTAAATTTTCAGACCTCTTTACATCAAATAATTCTGAGATTCTGTTTTTTTTTTCAAGTGCGGCATTTCTGGTTGCAAAAAAATGCACATCTTCACTTATTGTAATTTAATTTATGTAATATTTGAGAACTCTTTTATTGATGATGTAAGATTGACTAATTGCGAAGGCGTGTGAGGCTCTATATATAAACTATCTATTCATTATTACTGTTTTTTTTTATTAGATCTACATCTGGCAGCTGAAAGACAACGACCTCGTAGGCGTGGCCTTCATAGACACGCAGGTATACGTGCACAGAATTCTGGCGGTCAAGAGCATGCTGCTGGCTGCAGACGTGTACAGATCCGTAGCTCTGATGAGGTTCCAGGAAAACCACCGAACTCTGTCGCTGGCGGCGAGGGACATGAGGACTGTTCAGGTTACAAAATAAATAACACTTATGACACGGACAAAGTTGACAGTTTTTTTTTTCGGAAAATGCACAAGCACTGTTGTTGTATTCTGGAATGCTCTATTTAGATAAGGGGTAAAAATTAACCTGGTGGCTCTCCCTAGCCAATGAAAACTACAAAAAAACACTAAGTAAAAATTAAATTCTCAAAAGGTAAAACACCCATATTTCTTTTATGGTTTTTGAATCTTCAGATTGGTTATTTTTTTATAAATCTTCATTTTTTCCCAACTGCTCCCAACCCTCTGGAGCAAGTGGAACTAATCATCCCCTATTGGGGTAGTTGTGAGGGTGAAGGTAGTGAGGAGGGGAAGGAGATTGGAAAGAGGAAGGTGGGGAGGTACCTGGCTTTTCAAATCTGGGCACTAAACACGGCCAAAGCCATTTAGAGCAATATGTCGATTCTGAATGGTGGTCTTTCACCAGAGCGATAATGATAGTATCTACCACTCTAGAAATAAAATAATATTTTATAGCAATTCATTTCCCATTAGACAATGCATGCCTCAGAATACTTTTTTTTTCAATTTTTTTAATTATACCTGCCTTGTTCTGCATCAAAATTATCATATTTATCTAACATATCGACCCCTCTTACATAAACTATTTTATCTTCAAAATCCCGATTGTTGAATAGAGTAATTTGAAATTTCTTTAGATCACTGTAAATCCAAATACATATTAACCAATCAAATCCTTTTTTTTCTTATTAAATAATATTTCAAATGAAAATAGTTGCTTAAAATTTGAATTTAATCAGTTAATATTTGTAATTACAGTGATAAAAAAAAACTTCAAATTGCTCTTCTTAACAATTGGGATTTTGAAGACTTACGATAGTTTATGTAGGAGGGGTCGATATTATTAATGCAGTATCTCATCGTTGTTCAACTGTCAAATGAAAGGTGTAACAAATTAATAAAAAAAGATATAGGTAAATATGTGTACGTACTGACATTACTTTGTATCGGTTTATAATATATTTTACTTTACAGATTTTCGATATGGAGTTCCTAGTGGACAATACGAACTTGGGTTTCCTAGTGTCGGAATCAGAAGGCAACTTTGTGATGTTCACCTATCAGCCAGAGGCCAGGGAGAGTATGGGAGGTAATATATATCAATGTTAATCCTGTTATATAATTCAAATCTTAGAAATAAGGAAATATCGGTAAGTATTGTATTGTGGTAATAATTGAGAACGACAATTATAAAAATGCAATGTTATTTATTAGATCATGTAGGTTTACAGTTGGTTTACAAGTGGCAAGAAGCGATAAACGATACAGAGATATTATGGATCTATTCAAAGATGTAAAATAAAGTAACTCATACTAACAGTAAGGTGAATCATGAAACTTGCGAGACATCTAATGCATTTAGTCTACTTTCATACATCCTCGGCTAGTTCCATACCTCATAGCCATACGTAAGTGTTGATTTCACCACTCTATTGTGGACTGCAAGCTTTGCTTCCTTTGACAACATCTTATTATCGACTACCACATTCAGTTCTTCATTAATTGAACTGTCATAATTTGTTCCTTAGGTCAACGATTGATCAGAAAAGCTGACTACCACCTCGGCCAGAAGGTCAACTGTATGTTCAGGATTGCGTGTAGACCTGAAGAAGATGAAACCACCAATACCGTCCCCCCAACTAATAATAAGACCCCTTCAACTATGGTGGCCCAGTACAGCAAGGAAAAGAGGCACTGCACCATGTTCGGTAAGCTAGAAAATGTTACTGTCTATAATAAAAATATATTTAAACTTTTCCGCTATCTTATAACAGAAATCTATGACCCAACCTAAACATTCATAACCTAGAATATCAAAGATTGCTAATCTTGTTCTTTTCAACCTTCCTATTCCCCGTCTCCTTCCCCTCCTCACTTCATTTAGCCTCACAACATACTCCAATTGGATATGTCATTGTCCCACTGGCTTCAGGCAGTTGGGACTCTAGTGCATTTTTTAAAATTTGGTAATACAATTAGACTCAGTTTATGCAGTCTGGCCTGTTTCTTAGGTTCTCTGGACAATCAAAACAGAAATTGTCTAATGAACTATTTTTTATATTTCTTTCTGCACTTTTTATTTCTTCTAACCTTACCCATTTAAAAAAATATTAAAAAAACTGAAAATTTATTAATAATGTTTCAAAAATAAATACATAATATTTTTGAATGACCAAAGGTTATTTCTCTTGGAGTTTTTTTGTTCACAATTTTTCCTATGTAATTGTCTTTTATTTGATACATTAAAGTTGCACTGACCGATTGGTTTCGTACAGAAAGATTAATATTATATTGTCATGAAATAAACTACATATATCTGACTTAAATGTTTATTTTCCAGCAACATTGGATGGAGGACTGGGCTATGTACTGCCCATATCAGAGAAGGTGTATCGAAGACTTCTCATGTTGCAGAATGTCATGAATAACTACTGCTGTCATTTGGCTGGTCTGAACCCTAAAGCTCATAGGTAAACCTTTATCACTCTCCCATCGCCACATCCCAGCATAGGGTTCTGTTTCCTCCACAAATGTTTTCCACTGGCTTCGGTCCTCAACTCATTTTTATCCAGTTCTCGAGTCTTTTACTGGGACACCCACTTAGTCATGATTTTCGATGTCCTGTCATTTGAAATTTGTTCTATATGTCCAGCTCGTCTTAGTCTTGATTCCTACAAAATATTACAATGGTTTAACCTTTGGAATGTTGGATTCTTTAACTTCCGTTGTACCTTGCTGACAGTAATTTCGTTATAACTCACTTGTGTTTTACAAAATGATGTGTTTGTCAATTATGCTATCTTCTCAGATAATGTGTTTACATGTTATTTCAACTTGTATGCCAATGGCACAAGTGGTTTTTCTAGAATAGCTACTTATATTCGGAGAATTGGTTTTTTCTCCCTCATGTCACTAAAACAGGTTTGATTAAGAAATGTGAAGATTTTTTTGTTGTTTTATTGTATTTTCGTATGGCTGAATACATTTCCTTCCAAATAAATATAAAATTGTATGAGGTTTTACTGTAAATACAAATAGTAATATCGCTTTGAAAATCTATTTTATTGTACTGACGTAAGCAAACTTCAAATACTTATTTATCAACTAGTACCGAACTTAACGCCATGCAAAATATCTTTATGGATTGAATATTTTGTTGACAAGCGATTATGGTTAGTTTAAATATGCAAACAACAGGTTTTGAAGGATAAATATGCCAGAAAAGATAATGATGAATGCCCGGGTCCTATAGGACACTCCGGCACACTAGAGGTTAATGCTTACTTAAATTCTTGAACTCTTTATTCATTTAAATTCCGTAGATCCATTTTCTTGTGCAAGTCCAAGAATTTGTATGGACATAATCCATTGCAAGCAAATGCAATGCTTCCTCTGGTTTAACTGATGCACTATTTCAATTGTTTGGAACCCAGTCCAGTAACATTGCATATATGTACATACATATCTACATTAATTATTATATAGCCTTAGATGTGTTGAGGTAGATTTGAAATAAAATATAAATATATCAATGTTTTATTTGATTATGTGAATGATTTTTTTTCCAGAACATACAAATCTTCAAAAAAGCTGCCCGGAGGACCAGCTAGAGGGATATTGGATGGAGATCTGGTCAGCCAGTTCCTGTACCTCCCACAAAATGAAAAAGTCGAGGTGAGCTCTTGTTGATTCTATGAATATTTTTTAAAATTAATATTTATCACAACTTCTATCAAAAAATTTCAACATCACGGCTGAGACCTAAATTGACCATATTGTATTTTACTAGACATGTCGTTTTATTGGACGCAACCTATGCCAAAGTTATATCTGCCTTTTTTATCCAAAATGAATAATTTTTTTTTCAATACATTACTACTGTCCGTCATCAGTGTCATTACTGTTATCATTGTCTTTTGATATCCCGATCTCTTGGAAAACCATATTAGAGAGTTTTACTCTATTGACTGTAATAAAAATAAGATAATATTGTGTACATTTTGCTTTTCTATAATTGTTTTTATAATTGCTTTTTTGCAGATTGCGAAGAAGATTGGTACAAAAGAAGATGAAATCTTGGCAGACCTGGTTGAGATCGACAGATTGACTGCTCATTTCTAATATATATATATATATATTGCTAAATTTGTATAAATTTATTAATCAATTAATAGCAAATAAAGAATTAAAATAAATACTTTTCTTCCCACTTACATATCGCTAGATAACTAATAAAAAATATTTTCAAACTCTTTTTCAGGAGTTGGAATATTAAGAGTGTGTTTGAATGTGGATGAAGCGAGGGGTGTTTGGAAATACCTGGCTTTCCAGATCTGGTCACCAAACATAGCTAAAGCAACATAGCCATTTCAAACAATGTTTGAATACCTGACGGTGGTCTCTCGCATTACACAAGAATATAACTATCTCACTGAATAAATAATCCCTAGAAGTGTGATTTATACTGATTTAAAAGAAAACCTGATGTTGCCAGTTTACATCAGACCTTTCAACTCCTAGGCCCCTCCAGATGGGCCAGTGAAATTGAAAGTCTGTCAAAGAATTTCCATATTTTATCAATTTCGTGCAACGTAAGGATTTTCAAAAATGTGAATTGAGTCCCAACTGCTCCCAACCGTCTGAATCCAGTCAGACTATGGCATCCCCAATTGGGGTATGTTGTGAGACTTAAGATAGTGGGGAGGGGAAGATGAAGGTCTGGAAGAATCTGGCTATTCAGATCTGGTCACCAAACATGGCCAAAGCCATTTAAAGCAATGATTCCATTCTGAATGGTAGTCTTTCACCGAGGCAACTATCTACACCACTCTGGAACGTATCTGAATATTCTATATATTATTTATAAATTAATTGTGACATAACACAAATTATTAAAATATAAATTCGCAATTGAGGATCTTGACCACTCGACCACCAAGGCTGTCGTAATTGAGATTGTTTCAGTGTAATGTCATCTATGTTCTATGTTAGGTACATAATAAAAACTGTTTTTTTTTTTGTATCATTTATTTTTAAACATTTAAATTCACACTACCTACATTTTTTTTATTTCTTTATTATTGCATGAAAAATATAGTTTAATTATTACATATTACGATAAAAATTGTTTCAACATTGATCCACTTATTTATTTGAGACCGGATCGGTTTCACCATGTTACGGGCATCTTCTGAACTCTATGATCACACCAAGATGTGTGAAAATACATTGATTAAACTCTTAGAGTATATAGAGTGGTATCAATCCAAGGCAGTGCAGTCAGTTTTTGATGATTTTTACCTGACTCGGCGGACCTGGGCGTGGCTAACACCAAGGCTATGGTATTTATACATCCATTCATATCACATATCGACATAATGTTTTTGTTTATTCGTATAACCACTTTTTCACAGTATTGAAATCAACAAAAATATTGCATCTAATCTAAAAAACCGTTTAGTTGTGTCAAGTTTAGTGGCACAATAAAAAATGTGGGCGGGGTCCCGCGGTGACCCAGGAGCTCATGATCATTGTGACAGTACGTAGAAGCGGAGTATTATATTTGTTGTCTCTTTCTCTCTCATGGTGTACGACGTAAAAACCCGGAGAAAGTGATTTACCGCAAGTTTGTATCGGTTGGGTAAAAATAATTAGATCTCTCTCCATACCTTGTTTTTCCAAGATTAAACTCTTCTTAAAGTCTGTGATAAACTATATCAGAAATTTCATAACACTTAACTTTACTACAAATATAGTTAGTTATTTATTTATTATGTACAATAGAGGGTAAACATAAAAATACAGAGAGGTAAGAAATAATAAATGCCAACTGTCCAATAATGGTGTGCAACAATAAGTAAAAATAAAACAAAAAGTAACTAAAAACAACAACAAAAAACGAGAGAAAATTAATTTTGCGTCAGTGAAAAACACTTTTTTGAGACAAAGTAGACTCGCCGAATGCCACAGTCAACATTTTAAGTGCGTTGGAGCACTTTATTCCATTTTTAACGCAAAATTTAATATGTATTCTTTGATTCATTTTTTTCAAAAGTAAAAAATCGAAGAACACACAAAAACGTGACTAACCTTTCCAGTTGTCAAAAACAAACCACTAATCTAAAATGGCTGATAATGCTTTCATATGATAAACATATGTGTACCAACATAACAACAACAAAAAATCGATAATCGAATGTACACAGCCCGCGAAAATTCAAAATTCACCTTTTCTTTTGAACAGGCTATGTATGTTGTATGGTCGACGCACTCGAAAAAGAGGTTGGGAGAACGTTTAGTTGGTTGGGAATAGAGAACTTAGCCTTTTTTAGAACACCATGTTCTTTAAAATCGATTTAAAAATTACTACATTCACTCATCAAAGTCATGATGAACGCTGTTGGCGCAAATAATACATTGTCCAAAGATGGGAAGCTAACAGTTTCGCAATGGAGTGTTTATACCAACCCTGATGTATGGCAGTGAGGCATGGAACTGATGGAGGTGATGTGAGGCATGGAACTGGCAGAGAAAGAATGAAAGTTGACTGAATGTTGTAGAAATGAGATCCCTGAGGCGTATGTGCGTAAAACTATGTATGATTGTGTTGAAAATGTGTATATCCGGAAAGAATGCAAGGCTCATGTAAGCATAATGAAGAGGATTAAGAAAGGGACGCTTAGATGGATGAAAGTTAATAGAAGAAGAATTCGGAGACGCCTGAGGAAGACATGCCACGATCAAGTGAATCAAATACCTGAGTCGAGCCATGTCAAGAGTCAGAATAACAAAAGAGTATGTATGTGACAATGTATAAATGTGAATGAAGCAAGGAGTGTGTGCCAAGACAGAGTTGTATGGCGGTCCATCCTCTCTTCCCATTCTTGCGGAGAAACGGTGTGATGGTTAGTTAGTTCGATTTATGTAAATTCAATTACTGCGTTGGAAACCCATCTCTCAACAATATTTGATTAGTAAATGATTGTTTCATCGGATATTTTATGCATGCACTTAATTGACATCAATATCAATATTAATTATGTCCATTTAATCTGTAAATCAAACTTTTAGAGTATGACAGTTGCATATTTCACATAATATCCAGTAATATCCTGTACTATGTGTACATTATCCATTCCTGAGATGTTACTTAAGTGCTTTAATCAACTCTAATGAGTCTGACTTGTTTCCTGTCATTCATATAGTTGGCCAACATCTGATCGGTCATCGGTTTCTCTAATTGGGGGCACTTTGCAATCCAATCTCTTTGCATATAGCCTCCGGTTTCAACACAATCGTAGAAGCATAGATTAACTAGAGGTTCATACTGGAAAAAAACAAAGTTATTGGGTATAGACAATAAATGAAATATATAGATTCAACATTACAGAATAGTTATGTGACATAACAGACTTAACCTCTTGACGAGGGTGGATGTATCTTGTCGTTCAAATTATAAAACTCCCAGAGGAGTATGAAAGACAAGGTTCATTCGCACAAATGAAAAATTTATTTAAAAAAATTGTAACAACATACATTTAGTAATAATATTTGATATCGACTGTGTTTAGGTCAAAGGCGTTTTTCCACATTTTTTTGCAAGAAAACTTAGGTCTAGTGGTTTAAACCATTGTCGCAAATCAACGATTAGCGCCATTATAAATTTTGTACCGCTATCACCTCAAATAATCGCACCCGTTAACCACCGATTCTCAGCCCGTTTCAGCATTTGATCAAGCTTAACAGCATGACCATTATGTTATCATTAATGTCTAAATTTCCTTGCAAAAAATGTGGAATAACGCCTTTCACCTAAACGCACTCGATATGTATAATCATCAGTGTCCATGTGCCCGAAGTAAGCTAAAATTTTCCTTAGTTTTGCAATTAATTATATTTACAAATATGCACGCCAATCATGAATAAATAGGCTACTACGAATATGTGTTATGATATCTCAAAATTCCTACCGGAAAGCAGATTTCGCAGATGTAAAGACATTTGTCCAAAGTAGTCGGGGGAAAGCGAGGGTGGTGGTAATAGGTCGATGGTATTGTGGCAATACATGACGCACATCAGGGTCATCAGTGAAAGCATCACTAACAAAAAGGCGATTCCAGCTGGAACAAAATAATAAAAATTAAAAAATATTTTTACCGGATATTTTGATAATACAAGTTATTTGATTTTGTAAACCACTTTTATAAGAGAGTTCAAATAAAAAAAAAACTGGAAGAAAATATATGACGCGAAAGTGAATAGTAGAAGAAATCGAAGACGCCCGAGGTAGACATGGCATGATCAAGTGAATCAAATGCTTTTGTCAAGAGTAACAATAACATGAGAGTATGTATGATACAATGCATAAATATTAATGAAGCAAGGAATGTGTGGCAGTTTATCCTCTCTGCTTACCCTTTTGGAAACGGCGTGATGGTTTGGAAAAAAAGTTTACAATTTATATAAAATACCGATACAATCCATTTAAAAAAATATCATATAAGACAAAGTCATTAAATAAATATGTTCATACTTATTAAAAAAATTATGTATATAGAAAATAATATTTGAAAAAATAACATGTTTAATGAACTTCCTTCAGCCTCACAACATTCGCTAAATTAGGGATGCCATAGTCCCACTGGTTCCGAGCAGTAGGCATCTTGTGTGGTATTACAAAAAACGAACCAAAGTCCCAACTGCTCGGAATCAAAGAAACACTTCGACCTTGCCATTTGCGGAATGTCAGACGACTGAAGAAAGTGGAAGGGGTGGGGGGGTAGACTGAGTTGTTGATTTATAATTAATTACATAGACAATAATAAACAATATTTCACAATACAAAACATTACACAAAAGATTTTAAATTTAAAATACATGGGAAGGTATAAAATAAAAAAAAAACATGAAAGATACAACAGTAAAAAATAATTAAAAACAAAGACAGTACGTGGACTGTAAAAATAAAAATAAACAATAAATTATTGCGCCCATTTAAACCCCTGTCATTGTATAAAAATATGTCGGGTTGCACTTGCCTCTCACTCTGAAAACGGCCTTCGAGAAATGTTCAATAAAATATATCAATTTGTTAGTAAAAGATAGGTAAAAGTGTTGTGGAAATCGTCAAGAAATGTAATAATTCAAAATCAATAAGTCAAAAAAAAGGAAAACTGCCGAAATTATATTTTTTTATGCAAAACCGCGTAGTTACCTACCCAATGTTAATATGCAAACAAGATGTTTAATGCATTTATACAAAAAAAGCGTGCTATAAACCAGTAGGATCTGCATTATTATATCAACACTCCTTCACGTTTGACTTTTTGACAGGTGTTTTCTTCCTCGATTTGTCGAATGCTGTTTTTGCAAGCGGAGGAAATTGCGCTGTACGATGCACCCGTGCCTCACCGTAGGTAGGGAAACAGGTTCCCAGGTCCTGGCGAACTAATGATCCTGTGAGGTCATATGTGAGATACGCCTGCGCGGGCAGCTGCGTGCTGGAGACAGTCAGGAGCGTCGCGTCACAAGTGCGATGTCTGTGGCGCACTCGGGCGCCCTAATTTAGAGGCCTCCCGTCAAGTTGCTGTCTAAAAAAGCTATAATTTTAATAAAACCCCTTTTGTTTTTTGTTTTTATGGTGAGGCCCAACTGCTCCCAACCGTCTAGAGCCAGTGAGACTACGGCATCTCCAATTAAGGGGAGGAACTGAATGTAGTGGGGAGAGAAAGGAAATGAGAAGGAGGAAGGTTGGGAAGTACATGGCTTATCAGATTCCAAATTGTGGAATTTCACCAGGGCGATACTTAGGAGTATCTATGACTTTGGAACGTGCCGCAAATACACTATATCGTCGCTGGAAAGGCAAAAGGGCTGAAGCGACACTTTGCTTAAAATTAGTTAAATATGCAGTCATGATAAGTTTTTTTTTCGCCATCGAATGCTCTGACTCTTGTTAGATTCTGAAGACTTTTGTGGCCCTTCAGCCATATAAAATGTATTTATTATTTGGGAGAAGGCTTGACTCAAGCGACCCAAGCTTGACACTTTTTTTGTCGCTTCACATAACTCAGTGTGAGCATTGAGCTACCCGAGTTATTTTTTTTCTCAAACACCAACCAGGTACTGAAGACTTTATAAATTTTATTGTAAAACAAACAAAAAAAACTTTAAAGTGCTCTGGTGTAAACTTCCCAAAATGGCGCTTTAGCCCTTTTGCCTTTCCGGTAACGATATGATTTGTGAATTCTTAAAATAAGAAAAGTATTTATTTTTGCCCAATACATTTTTATTATATTTTTTTCACACATTAATCCTTAGAGTATATAGAGTGGTATCAATCCAAGGCAGTGTAGTCAGTTTTTGATGATTTTTACCTGACAATTATTACTTTATAATTATTCTGCCATCCATAATACATGTATAACGCACACATTATTTTTAAATGGAATTTAATAGATTAGTCAAACATACACATTACATCTACAGGAAAGTCCTTTATATTTTTAAATGATATATAATCAAGAAATTATATGAAACATAAAATTTTCCAACATATTGTTATTGACTGCTTATTACTTGTACAACTTCGATCAGTGTCCCGGAATTTTCAAATATTGGAAAATAATATATTATTGTTATCCCGTAATTTTCTCCCCAATTGAATGAATTTCATATTTTTGACATAAAAATACTGTCTGAAACAATTTTAGCCGACTTTATGGTAAAATGCATAGTTCATATTTTTATTGTTTTTCATTTGTTCGTTTGTTTGTTTGTGTCTATAAATCCGTTGGTTTGTATAATTAACTATTTGCTTCCTTGTCTATATGCTTGTATGTTAATTTATTTCTCTATTTGTGTGTTTGTTTGTGTTTCTGAATATCCGTTGCTCTGTCCGATTAATTGTTTGCTTGCTTCTCTATATGCCTGCATGTGTATTTGTTTGTCTATTTGTGTATTTGTTTGTGTTTCTGAATATCCGTTGTTCTGTCCAATTAATTGTTTGCTTGCTTGTCTATATGTCTGCATGTTTATTTGTTTGTCTATTTGTGTGTTTGTTTGTGTTTTAGTAAATCTGTTCGTCTGTCTAATTAATTGATTTCTTATTTGTCTATTTGCCTGCAGGTTTGTTTGTTTTTTATGTGTCTGTATATCCGTTGGTCTATATAATTAATTGTTTGCTTGCTTGTCTATATGCCTACATGGTTGTTTGTTTGTCTATTTGTGTGTTTGTTTGTGTTTCTGTATATCCGTTGGTCTGTCTAATTAATTCTTTGTTTGCTTGTCTGTATGCTTACATGTTAATTTGTTTTTTGATCGTCTGTTTGTTTGATTGTCTGTTTATTTGATTATCTGTTTGTTTGATTGTTCTAATATTCCCTGTTCACCAGGTTATCCTTCATCTCTCGCACGGAGTTGTGGCGAAGATCGGACACTTCCACGTACATGGGCATCTTCAGTTCAGGGCAAGCCTTGGTCCAATTGGGCATCATCTGGGCGTTTGTGTCAATGCATTCATTGGCACACTCTAGAAGGATCAATTTCTGGAAATTAAAAAAAATATCTGTAAGTTCTTGTTCTATTTCTATCGTAAGTATCGTGAAAAGGATAATGTTTGCTTGACATTTTCTGTAACTGGAGTCCAGATTCAGTGAGCCTTTTACTAAGTATTCAGACCCTCATATTGCGGGATACAATCAAATGGACGATTCGATCCGATAATTTTCAACTTTGTTGTTTCTATAAAATATATCGTTATCTGTTTGTGGACAAGTCACGTGCATTTTTCTGATGAAATTTAAAATAAAATATTTAATTCTTAGCCATGGATTGAAAGTGCGTAGAAAAATAAGTTATAAATATTGTGTTTTATTTTTAAATTTAAGAAGATAATTATATTTGAAGTCCTTATTTATTCAAAACCTATTTTATTACAATCCAAATGAAATCTTAATTACATATCAAATTTTTCTTTGTTATATTTGCCACAAACATATTTGTTATATGGTACTGTTTTGTTAACCATACGAAAACATAAATATTAGAAATGAAAACGCCATTAAAATATATATTTTTAATTGTGTTATCTTTCAAATGTGGTCTACACGACTATTTAAAATCATACGAAGTATGTTTATAATACTTCAACATTAATACACTGAAAATGAAAAAGCAATTGATTTATTTAATTATTGTACTATTGTAATTCTCGATACTCTTTTTGTCTTAGCAATATTGAAATAAACGTCTCTAACTCTTATCGTTTGAGACGTCATAACCCATTTCGTTTAACACATTCAAAAATAATATTGCCTAATTTAGCACTGTCTCAAATGTGTCGACAGTACATTAGCACTCTGTCTCAAATGTGTCGACAGTACATTAGCACTCTGTCTCAAATGTGTCGACAGTATATTAGCACTCTGTCTCAAATGTGTCGACAGTACATTAGCACTCTGTCTCAAATGTGTCGACTGTACAATAATATGTGCTGATATCTATATGTTTGACAGTAAGTTATACCGTTTAAAAAAAACTATTTTTTAAAATTTTTATAGTGAATACCACACAAGAGTCCCAACTACTCCAACCGTCTAGAGTCAGTGGGACTATGGCATCCCCAATTGGGGTATGTTGTGAGGCTGAAGGTAGTAGGGAGGGGAAGGAGATGGGGAAGATGGAAGATTGGGAAGTACCTGACTATTCAGATCTGGTCACGAAACATGGCTACAGCCATTTTTAAACAACCTTTCGCGATTTTAATGATGGTCTTTCACCAGGGCGATACTTAGAGTATATACCACTCTTTTTAATTTTATTAAACCTAAACACAATATTATATAAATCAATAATTAAGCTAATTTTACCGCTTTTTTTCACTTTCGTTTCTTTGAGATTATTCTCTTTTGCTATTTTTGTACTCTCTTCTGATTACTTGTATTCTCTTTTATCTCCCTCTTTTCTTTCCTTTGAATTATTCATGTACTACGTACCTCTTTTATATTATGTATCTTTGACAGAGTTTTTTTCTTCATATTTGGATTGTTCTCAATCACGTGTGAACAATTTGTTAAAAACTAGTATATTGAATAAATTAATTAATACCTGGAAGCAGTAATCGCACGTCAGAATGCAGGTGTCGACAGAATTCATTGGAGAAGGGATAACCATCCCCTTTGTAGGACACAGAAGGCTAATAATCACCAGCATCACGGCGAAACTAACTGGAACAAAGAATAAAGAAGATTAATTAAAAAAAAAACAATGAAAACAACAAGGCCCACACTTGAAGGTCTTCGGTTTCCCATAGAACTTTGAACATCTTTGAGAATGCTATGCTGAAGGTTTTTTTAAGGAAAGGGATGGGTTTACCTGCGCCTTGAAGGGGCCCACATTAAAAGGGGGAAGAAACAGAAAGGTACTCCAACTACATACATTTTTACCTACGTACATTTCTTGGTTTATTATTCTTAAGGAGTTGAACAAAAACTCATTCCGGGATGGGCAAAATTATAAGATAAGAAGGAACAGTATTTTTACAAAAACATACAAATTTTAAAAAGGGAGTACCAAAGAACAGGGAACAAGCGAAAAAATACACCAACGCAAAACTCATAGGAGTATAGATTAATTAGATAAACATCAAAAATACAATAAGGAAAGTATTCACACATATAGGTTTCACAAATAGGATACTCGTATATCACTGATTAATAAAATTGTCGAGAAATTATCATTTAAGTGGTTTTCTCAATATTTGTGTGTTCGCAACTGAGAGTCTTAATTATTTTATTTCAAGATGTAATGCATCCAAATCAACGTTAGACGTGTCTCTCGTATGTGCACCGATATCGAAGGGATCAATGACCTTCGTTCCTGAGAGCACCCTCCACTAAAATACCAATATAATAAAAAAAGATTTTCCACTTGACGTAGATGTTCTAAATATTGTAATCCGTATGAAGGTAGAGGAAGTTTTTTTTTTCACAGGAGTGGGTGGCATTTTTCAGGTAATTATCAAATTAAAAAGAGCTGTTTGTTGTACAACATTAATCTCTCATTCATCTTCACGTGCCCTCTTCTATCGGAGGTTGCCTGTCATTAGTTTTTTTTTTAAATTTTAGGTCATCTTATTTGAATGTGTTCCTTTTTAAACTAATACAGTAGAATAGTTAGTAATAATAACACTACATGGATAATTTACATAGCTCCAAATTTATGGCGACCTTTTTAGTAGTCACTAATGGTTAGGAAAATACACTGGACTGTCCCGAGCAGAATAATTAAATCGTTAAGTTATGTCTTGAAATTCAAAGTATTTTTTTGACTTTATGTGCAAGTTTTAAAGTTAGTTGGGTTATATTTTATAATTTAGCCAGGTTTGACCTGCCCACGTGATATTACTTTGAGTTTTTAAGTTAGCATCTATCTTGTGAGTTATACTCTTGAATTAAAAATATATGAAGAGAGAGAGCTAATTCTTTTTACCCCACCTATACAAACTTGGGTAAAAATAATTAGCTTAAATCACATTCTCCGGTTTTTTGCGTCGTACACAACGAGAAAGAAAGAGACAACAAAATTTCCCAAATTATCACACCGCTTTAAAGTATTGTAAGAGTGTTCTTAGTGTCCCGCGTCTCCGTTGACTCCACCAACACGTTTTAATATTCGACATAAACTGACATAAGCCAACGGTTTTTTAGGTTATATGCTATATTTTTTTATAACAATACTTTGAAAAAGTGGTTATATGAATAACCAAAAACATTATGTCGACATGTGCCATGAATGGATGTATAAATACCCTAGCTCTAGTCATAGCCACGCCCAGGTCTAGCTGAGTCCGGCAAAGCTCATCAAAACTCACTACAGCAACGCTCTCTCTCGTAGATTATTACTCTGAGGTAATACTTTTGCATAACTCACCTCCGTTCTATAAAACGCATACAATTATGATATCGTAATGATAAGGAAACCAATGATAAGGGGATAAGCAAATATTGACTGAAAACTTTGAAAAACGCACATTAAAAAAGCAAAAGTGATAAATTATTAAGATAGTTCTAGCTCATTTTAGTTTTTTAACTGCCTTACTTTTAAGAATGCATTATAAGCAACCGTCAGTTTTTGTTGCTTTCTGAAGATTAATTTATATGACAACAAAACCGTTCCAAGAAGGTAACCCGACAGTATTTGAATAGAAAACAGCTCGCTTGTAAATAAATCCGTTCATTTTTATAAATATTTGCTACTTTAGTTGTGAAATATTTTTTTCCACCATTAATTTGCTATTTTGCACTGAATTTACGTACAAAAATTGCTTTAAAGAGAAAATATTTCCGAAGCATGAATTTGCACAGTAAAAATATTAAATTTATACATTTGTATTCATTATCCGTGTCCTGAACTAGAATGCTATAATATAATGAAAGACTGATATGTTAAATAGGTTAATAAGTAGTTAGACTAACAAGTAAGATCAACAGTTAAGAACCGTATTAGATCAATTAATATTTTATGTTTATTTGTAATCTTCGTCTAGTGTGAATTATAAAAAAAATCATTTGTAAATTTTAATATGCCGATAGATTTTGATTTACATTTTAAGTATTCTGTGTACTTATTAGGTCTTTTCTACCTGTTGGAACTATTTTAGTTCCCTTGCCAAGAAAAATATGATTTACTTAATCCACCCATTTCAAATATAGAATAATATCTGCTAAAATACATTTTAGGTAGGTACCTACTTGTTTAGATTTGAAAAGATTATTTTTAAATTTTTATGATAACATTCGTCAGTTCAAAATACGAATATTATTTTGAAAAAAAAAAAAAAAAAAATCTTTGTATTTAAACCATTATAATTTTTACGACCAGGTTTCGCTATCAACGTAGCTTCATCAGGGTAGTATAATATGAACTATGTAAAATAGAGATTCCAATCGTGTATGTACATTTATTATAGATAGAGTGAGTGAGAAAAAATACAGGATAGAGCAAAAAAGAGAGGGGAGTAGGTGAAGGAATGGAAAAAGGGGAAAATTAGATTTTTAACGATGTTACTGTTATTATTTATAATTTTTCTCTTATCTCTAGAGTTTCTAAATTATCTAGCATATTACCTATTCCACTTTCATTAAGTAAACCAGTGCCTATGTTAACACAGGTCGGTACTAATGCAAATTGAAGTTGTGTAAATACAAATAATTGTACAGATGTACGTAGGTACGTACCAAAAATCTATTATTTATAGTTATTTTGGTGATGAATAATTTCAGCATCTTATTACTTTTTTGCACCAAAATAAAACCACTTTTCTCTGACCTAAAATCAAAACAATTACAGAACCACTTTTATGAAATATTATGCAAATACACACCTGATTTGTGATCCATGTTTTATTTTGTTTTTGAATCTCACTGCTTTATGAATATTAATTCAAACAGATTATTATATTTCCAATTATTTGTGATAGATTAATCTCTTTCCTAAAAATGACACACAAATAGATTTTGTAATTATGATGTCGGTCTGTTTGTTAATTCAGAACAGTGTTGTGCCAAAAATTGATTTGCAAATATTTCGCTACATAGAAGCTCCTTTCTATTTTTCGAAAGGGAAATAAACAGGACAGTGTTTCAAAAAATGTTAAAAATATTGATAGTGGGAAAATTCACGTAGTTGAAATTCAGGTTTTCGTAATAGGTATCGCAAAAGAGTCTTAAACTGCATGGGGTGAAGAGAATTATGACATTTCTTATTTGAACAATGTTGGCTGAAGGAAGCGAACATGGGATTTATATGGAGAAGAAGATTAATAGAAAGTGTCTGAAAATTTAGATCCGTTACTGAAAATTTCAAGTAACTTTTGCTTTTTGAATGGCGGACTGAATTAGACTTTTCTCTGAGTGTTTCAAATTTCCACTATGAATCAAGGTTGAATGTATAATATATTTTTTAGATTCATGGTTAGTAGATGTAGATTTTATTTTTATTTTGCTTAATTTGGATTTGAAACCATGATCTCTAAACCCAGAGCAAAAGTTCACAACATTCTACCACTGGAGTCGTCATCGTACAAAAGGGATTAATTGTACAGAAAAAAAAATCAATACTTGTTCTCAAAAACTCTGTTTTTATTTCTGTTCTGTTAAAAAAAACGTTTGGCGTTTTAAAAATGATTATTATGTTTTTTACAACTGCTGTAAAGCCTACTTTGTAAGGTCCATCAAATTTTACGTAAATTTCAAAATCACAGCACCAAAAAAACATCATTTCATATTTTTAAGCTGCAATGGAAATCGAACCCAAAAACTCCCGAAACAAAGTCAAATGCTTAGATCATAACATAAAATTTCCCCAAACCCCGGAAAATACTGTTATAATATATATATATAATATATTTTATTTGACCAATTTAATCATTAAAAATAGTTACGTATTTCGTCAAATACTGAATCGGTTTTCAGTATTTTCTTTGATCACTTGTTTCCCAACCAAACACCGAGTGTTGAATACTGGAGTTAATTTCCCCATATCCCTTTTATAGCAGGGTGATAAAATCGTTATCGATGGGGTACATTACTACTGCTACGGATACCATAATACAGCTTCAATAAATTCTATACTCGTGCTTATGAATATATCACATGTGTTGGTGTATGTCCAATACATAATAATATGATAAATCAACGAGCTTGGTTGTATCAGTAAAGGGTGTATCAGCGAAAATGATAAGTTTTCTGAGAAAAATCACCCTTTAAATGTATTAATTATGTTAGGTTAGTTTAAAAAAAAATATATCCTTATCCTACGTAGGTACCGCTACCCGGTGTTTTTCCTTCTGTTGGTGCCCTATTATATCGAAGGTTAGCTATCACCAGGGTAGTCTTCACCCTAATTCAACGGAGTTGCACTAGTAGCAGTCATGTAGGTAAATTTCGAAGTGTGTCTCTTATTACCACGCCTTTTATCGATCATCCCTTAGATTATCAGCTGGGTGATCTTATTTTGAAATTAAATTATGGCCAGAATATTGAAATTTTTTTTATATCCAGTATGTACGATTATTTTTTTTCGCCATTTCATGATGAATATTTTTTATTTTTTTAAAGAAAGACAAACATTCCCGGGTTACGAATAACCTGACACTATTTTAAAAACTTCTACTGCCGTCATAAGAAGCGGATGATGTTGCTTGTGTAATAATGGAGGACTTAGCCAGCAGAGGAATTGAACGCACGATGCCCGAGTGGGAATCCGACGCGTTTTTCCACTCAGCTACTGATCGTCAAATACCTCTGGCCAAGGTATTTTCTATGGCTATTGAAAAAAATCTTAATTCACATCTTGTTAATATAGAAGGTGAAAGTGCTAGCTTTTGGGAATTATAAATTTGAACATTGAAAGCAAACTTAATGAACGAACATAGGTAATCGAAGCGTTTCAAATGTGGCAGAAGACAGAATAGACAATACGGGTTACAAAAGGGCAGGTGTTAAAATGACTGCAGAATGTAGAGAATGATCACGAAAAAAACATTAAAAAAATACGGTAAACCTCCGACAAATGCTACCAAGCAGCAAGTGCTGCATATCAACTTTGAACGTGAAAAGTCAAAGGGGTGTTGGACGCAGGAGATTTTCTATTACTGAGAATAATAAATCAGATGAGCCGCTCCCATTGGTGGTGAATATATACAGATCTGCATTAATTCGTCTTAAAATCGAAAGTCACTTTCCTCAAATGGGGGATGTTTAAAATTATGTAGGTTACATGAATTCGCATTTAGGTTATGTATGTTTTAAACGTATTTTTTCCATAAACCAAAGCATTTGATAAACCTAAAAAATCATGGTAATTTTCTGAAGAGTTTCAAAGAACTGGCCGTGAAATATTCTAACTAAAAACAATAAATTATTAAAACCATTGCGGGAAAAAAAAAATCTTGTGTAAGATCAAAAAACGAATTCTAGTTTTCACAGATTTTATGGGATTCTGGATGGTTTATAAATATTAAATAAATGTAGCGAAGCTAGCAGTAAACAATGAAGTACTTATACCAACCCTAATGTACGGCAGTGAGGTATGGAACTGGCAGAGGAAGGATGAAAGTTGACTGAATGCTGTGGAAATGAGATCCCTGAGGCGTATGTGCGGTAAAACCATGTATGGCCGTGTTAAAATTGTGGATGTCCGGAAAGAATGCAAGGCTGGTGTAAGCGTAATGAATAGGATCAAGAAAGGGACGCTAATATGGTTTGGGCATGTAGAGCGAACGAACGAAGAAAAGAGTGTGAAAATAGTATATGACGCGAAAGTGAGTGGTAGAAGAAGTTGGGGACGCCCAAGGAAAACGTGGCATGAAGTGAATCAAATACTTGGGTCGGGCCATGTGAAGAGTCGGAATAACAGATGAGTACTCGTATGTGAATAAAGCAAGAAGTGTGTGCCAAGACAGAGTTGTTTCGCGGTCCGTCCTCTCTGCCTACCGCTGCGGAGAAACGGCTTGATGGTCAGTTAGTTGGTTAAATAAATGTTAAAGTCAGTAAATATTTCTTCCTGGCTTTTTAATTGCATTTCCAAAATTTGCCTTGCCGCCGAGTCACCCCACATTAAATATTGTATCTGACCCCACGTGAAATGCCTAAAACCAGATTTGACGAATGAATCGTGGCTGTTCCAATGAAACGGAGATTGATAAAGAGAGAGAATAAAGCCTTATCCAGAAAAAATAATGATTGGGCATGCTTTTTGTAAACCTGATAGCCTTAACTGTAACGTGATATTTATTAATTTAGTTTATTTTGGTGCTTTTTGATTACGCAAGTTCGGGCGTCATCAGTAGTAAAGTATGTCGCTTTAGTACTTTTGCACAAAGGGGGATTTCTGTTTTGCTAATTCAAAAGATTATCTAACTAGGTTGATTGACACATATTCATTTAGATTATGTTTTTCCTTTTTATTTACATAAAGACATACGCCATTAGATGAATAAATACGTTTGATGACCTTTGCACATATGAGGGAATTTTGATTGATGATTATTTTATTTGGTAGAGTGATGTTTATTAATTTTATTAAGTTTTACCACATTGTGCATACAGCGTAGACGTCATTGCGTCATCAGAAGATTTTTTCATTTCATGAATTTTGCACGAATGAGAGATTTCTGTTTTTCTAAAGCCGAAGAAATTTTTTTTTAAATGTGGGTTGAAGTTTATTAATTTGGTTTACTTTGTCCTTTGTACATAGACAGTCTTGAAACATGAGGAAAAATTGTTGGTTAAACAGTAATAATGATAATAAAAAAAAAAACACATTCTTTGTATTTACACCATTATAATTTTTACGACCAGGTTTCGCTATCAAGGTAGCTTCATCAGGGTAGTATAATATGAATTATTTAAAATAAAGATTCCAATCGTTTATATACATTTATTATAGACAGAGTGAGTGAGACAAAATACAGGATAGACCAAAAAAGAGGAGGGAGTAGGTGAAGGAATGGAAAAGGCGGAAAATTAGGTTTTTAACGATGTTATTATTTAAAATTTTCCTTTCTTTTTCTTAAAATTTTATATTCTTTATCTAGCATACTACCTATTCCACTTTCATTAAGTAAACCAGTGCTTATGTTAACACAGGTCGGTACTAATATAAAATTAAGGTGGTGTAAATACAAATAATTGTTTTATTAAACCAGGTCTTGTATTAAACCTGGTTGGCACTAGTATAAATTGAAGTGGTGTAAATACAAATTAATTGTTTTCATTAAATAGTGTATGTGTTAACCTGGTCGGCACTAGTATAAATTGAAGTGGTGTGAATACAAATGAATTGTTTTCATTAAATAGTGCATGTGTTAAACTGGTCGGCACTAGTATAAATTGAAGTGGTGTAAATACAAATGAATTGTTTTCATTAAATAGTGTATGTGTTAAACTGGTCGGCACTAGTATAAATTGAAGTGGTGTAAATACAAATGAATTGTTTTCATTAAATAGTGTATGTGTTAACCTGGTCGGCACTAATACAAATTATTTTTATTTTTTTAATTTTCACACTACAAAGCGTTTGCTTAATATGAAAACATTATTATTTGATAGTTTTCACGGAAGTTTTATTGTGGGTAAAGTTTAGGATCACATGCTCTATTATTAAACATACATTTAATTTGTGTGTACCTAAGACTAATTGTACTAAAACAGCCTGAGGTTCTAAGATTATACTTAGTTTCGTGGTAGGAACTTGGATCTTCTCAATTTAATTACAATACCTGGTTTTACCAGTTAACATTATTTCATAATCTTACATGGCAAGGAGAAAATCCTTACCACAAGTTTCCTAAACCAGTAATTGAACCGTTAGGCTTTTCGTGAATTATGAAATTTGCGCAAGTATTTTTGGTCTGAAATTTCTAGTTCAACGTGTATTTATAACGTGGATATCTACAGACATAATACAAGGACATGTAAAGAAATCAGACTACCAAAAAATATTAAAACCAATACACAAAATAACTTAGTTTATAAAGGGATGAAATGTTATAATGCGCTGCCGGAAAAAAGTATTAACATTATACCAATTAGTACATTTAAAACAACCTGTAAGAATAATTTAAAATGGTAAATTAGTAGTATTAAGAAATTTATAAGTTATAATTTTATTATTATATTAATATTATTATCACCCTGTACAAATCGCAAGTACGCCCCACTGTTGAATTTGGCAGCCACCTCTGGTCTGGAGCCCCTAAATACCTGTAAAAACCCTTGACTCTGTGCAGAAACGGGCGGTCCGTTTGATAGATTCTCCTATCTTAACAAACGGATTGCAAACTTTGGAGCACATACGTCAGATGGGAATGCTGTCCTTGTTCTACAGGTATTTCAATGAAATATGGTCCTAGGAACTTGCGTCATTGATCCCTTCGGCACCAGTGCATAGTCAGGAAACTCGCCAAACGCGCGCTCAACATTTGTACACGGTTGACATTCAATACGTGAGATCGGGTTGCTTTTACGACTCGTTCTTATGTTCAACAGCTCGGCTATGGAACGATTTGCCGGCCTCTGTGTTTCCTCCCTCCTTCAACATGGGTCTCTTCAAGACCCAAGTTCACTCCTTCCTTTCCTCAAAAAAACCCTCCACACAGCATCCCCAAAGATGACATAGGCCTTGAGGGAAATTATTTCCCTCAAGGCCTCTTATGTGGAGTTATTGTAAAAAAAAAAATCAAAAATAATATGAATTATAATTAGATACTTTGTAAACTCTGTACAAGAAACTAAAATAAATCTAAAAACTAATTGAAATTCGCAGCGCAAGACAATTCTATGAAAAAATCATGAAAGCAGAGCTGATCGCTCGAGAGTTTTCGCTTCTTTAAATAATTGATCAGAGGTCCCCGAGGAGTATGTGTGGCAAAACCATGAATGACCGTGTTAAAAATGTAGATATCCTGAAAGAGTGCAAGGA
The DNA here is from genome assembly GCA_022651775.1 of Drusus annulatus. Lineage (NCBI taxonomy): Eukaryota > Metazoa > Arthropoda > Insecta > Trichoptera > Limnephilidae > Drusus > Drusus annulatus. The sequence goes on from JAGWCC010000231.1 coordinate 1,578,760, forward strand.
TACTGATGTAAGCGTATTCAATAGGTGTATGAATGGGACGCTTAGATGGTTTGGGCATCTAGAGTGGATAAACGAAGAAAGGTGTGTGATAAGAATGTACGACATGTAAGCGGAGGGTAGATGAAGTCGGGGACGTCCGAGAAAGACCTGGCGAGAATCAGTAAATCAAATACTTGAGTTGGGCCGAGAATAATGTGAATGAAGCATGTGTGCCAAATTGGAAATAATAATAATAATAATCTTTATTTAAGTATAGTTTACAATAATAACACCAACAAAAAAAGATAAACACATAAAACATGTAAGGTTGTATAAAGGTGTAGGTACAATGATTAATATATTTGAACAAGAGATCAATACATTGAAAACAATATATATATACACGAGTCAATGTATTGATATATATATATATATATATATATATATATATATATATATATATATATATATATATATATATATATATTAACACAGCAATACAGAAAAGATGTATAGACTACCACGCGTATTCACTTAATTACATAAACTTGGTTTTTGTATAAATTAGTTATTACTTTTTTGTCTTTTCATAATCTGCCTCACTAAGTAAGTCTGTATTCAGTCGGTTTGGCAGTCCATCCTCTCTGCCTACCCCTGAGGAGAAACTATTTATTTATATTATTATTAACTTTATAATCTTTGTGGAAGTTCATATTAATGATGAAGAAATCACTTTGTATTATTAAGATTTTTTTGAAGTGAATATTTAGTTTGATTTATTTATCATTGGTATATATGTATATCATAGATTCTCAACCTTCTTTTGCCCACCGCCCACTTTGAGAATGTGTTTTTTTCTAGAGCCCCCCCCCATTTTTTATTTACCATCTGTCGCGTTCGCGGTTCCAGTTACCGGTGACCACCGAGGAACCGGTTATTTATCCAGTTCTTTTTGGTTCCTGGTTTTGTTTCGAAAAGTATTAGCAAATCGACGAAAGTTCCTCGCCAAAAAAAAGTACTAGTCGGTAGAAATTTAAAAAACGAAAAAAACTGAAACTGGTTTCTCGCCAAAAAAAAGTACTGATTTGAAAGTGAAAAAAACTGAAACCGGTTGCTCGCCCAAAAAAACACGAAAATAACGAACAAAGGATATCGACCATCGACCGTTCCAGTGACCGGCTATTTTTTCCAACGCCAACGATCTTCTACTGCCCCCCTGATTGTCTCAAACGCCCACAAGGGGGCGTTATCGCCCACGTTGAGAACCTATGATATATATCCTTAGAGTATACTAGAGGTAGCCCAAGCCAAGGCAGTGAAGTCAGTTTTGGACTTGTTTTTGATGATTTTAACATGACTCGGCGCAAATGGGCGTGGCTAAGACTAAGGCTACGGTATTTATACATCCATTCATATCACATATCGACATAATGTTTTTTGCGGTATTCGTATACATCCATTCATATCAACACAAAAATCGACAAATGTTTAGTTGTGTATTAGTGGCAAAATAAACTTTCCCGCCAGTATTTAGCCAACTTAAAATCATAGCATCTAGAACCTAAAAAAACCGTTTAGTTGTGTCAAGTTTAGTGGCAAAATAAAATGTGGGCGGAGTCCCGCCGTTTCGATGGGCCAAGAAAGCCAATTAGCTATCCCGACAGTATATAGAAGTGGTCCAAGAAATTTGTTGTCAGATTTTCTCAATCATGGTGTATGATAAAACTCGGAAAAAGTGATTTATTACAATTTCGGATGGGTTGGGTAAAACAAATTAGCTATCCCTCAATATATTGTTACTTCAAGTATATATCATATTGTAATCAGATTTTTTAATTGCAATGAAAACGACATGATGGTTAGTTATTTAGTTAAAAGATTTTTTAATAATTAATGATTTAATAAAGAATTATAAAGCCTGATTATACACCAACGTCCGGTTCATACAAAGTGCCGATGTTAGTATCCCGCAAGAAAACTTATTTATAAATGGTAGTGAATATCAATGGGCAGAAGGATATATGTGCCAAGACAAATTTGTGTGGCACATATCCTTCTTGGATTTTTGTGATATTTGCTACTTATTTAGTTAAATAATTATTTTGAAGTGTAAAAATACTTTAGCGGAACGCAGATTTTTTTGAACCATTTTTTTACATCACTAAATGTACATTTTTTCGCGAATAATTAATAATTAATAAAAATATCCTGATTCAGAGCCAACCATGTTATTTCTGCTTCAACGTATGTACGTATTCCTTTCTTTTAGTGTTCCAAAATACCCAATTTAAAGTTTGCCAACTAAGCCGCGTTGCAGAGTGAAATTTGAACCATCATTAGAGGCTCTACCTAAATTCCCATTCATCCGGTTACATTTCCACGATTCCGTCAGATCGACGTCCCGCCGGGGCATGCTGAATCACGTTTTGTGCGAGAAGTAATCGAGGCCAAGCCCTGGTTTAATTAAATACTTTGGCCTGAGGGTCCTGATGGAATTACAAAAAAAAAACACTCGCAGTTGTGTCTAGGCTAAGACGAGTAGGGCGGAATGCTTAAACAGTAGCCTTTATATATTGAGCTGTAAATCTTTATTGTATTTAGGTACCTACCGTGTTTTCTTGTTTGAGGTTGGAGATTATGGTGAATCTTTCTCCTTGTCCATTTGTTCGTATTTCTATCTCGCAAGCAGCTGCGTATTTTTTGGTAAGAGTCCTTGATTGCACCATGAACATTATTTAAAAAATATATTTCTTTACATTGTACAGTACAATTTTATAGTTTAATAAGAATGCTTGTTTGGTATTTCATGATTTGTTTATAGTTAATTCACGAGAGTCCCAACTGCTCTTAAATCGTCTGGAGCCAGTGGCAGTATGGCGTCCCCAATTGGGGTATGTTGTGAGGCTGAAGGTAGTCGAGAGGGGAAGGAGATGGGGAAGAAAAAGGTCGGGAATTACCTGGCTATTCAGATCTGGTCACCGAACACGGCTAAAGCCATTTTAAGCAAAGTTTAGATTCTGAATGGTGGTCTTTCACCAGGGCGATACTTAGAGTATCTACCACTCTGGACTGTGCCGCAAATATATCCTATATTACTATGTAATAATGAAATATGTTATGACACATAATAAAACAATACAAACTGAGAACTCGCGACCTCTGGATTCGTAGTAGAACGTCTTACTACTCAACCACGGAGGCCGTCTATAAGCCTCCTAAATTCTCCATCATTGCACAAGCAAAATCTTCCACTTATAATGATGGCAGTAGGAGTTTTTAATTATTTATCTTTTTCGGGAGGTCACATTTTAATCATCTCTGCCTTCTCCTGCGTGGAATTTGTCTGATAATTAGTTGGTATTAAGTACACATATTTTAAATATTTATTATTATTTTTCACTAGAAGGTTCTATGCTGTACGCTGAGGCGAGCAAGGGTGTATTATTTTCTAATAATTTGTGTGTCTATGAATTTTTAACGTTCTCTTAAATCTTTTACTGAAAGCTCTTAAAAGCAAGCTTTTACAGTTAAGTTGAAATTACTCATCTTTTTCATTTTATTAGAAATACATTTTAAACGCACAGCTCACCGTTAGCACTTGAAAGGTTTTAGCTATTTATGTTAAAAATAGTATCTAATTATTATGACTAAGGCGGTGGAAGTCTTGGTGGTAAACCTAAAAAAAGTTTGCGTAAAAACAAGTGAATCGGGTTTGCATCGTGAAAAGTATTTACACAAAAGTTATTTGACCTCTGAAATGCCAGATTCTCGCAAGGCATAATTTTTGTCGTACCTTGCTAACTGTAATTTTGTAATAATTCACTTGTGTTTTACAAAATGATGTTTTTGTCAAATTATGCTTCTTAGATAAAATGTATATATTTATATTTTTTTTAAAATTTTCAATGATATAGGTGATTTTTTTGAAAATCAACTTTTATTCGGAGACTTGGTTTTTTCTCCCTCATGTCACTAAAAAGAGTTTTAATTAAAAAATGTGACAATTTTTTCGTCGTTTTATTATATTTTTATGTGGCTGAATAAATTTTCTTCCAAATAAATATAAAATTGCATGAAGTTTTTCTGTAAATACAAATAGTAATGTGACTTTGAAAATCTATTTTATTGTACTAACGTAAGCAAACTTCAAATATTTATTTATCAACTAGTACCGAACTTAACGCCATGCGAAATATCTCTATGGATTGAATATTTTGCTGACAAGCGATTGCTTTGTTGATTTAAATATGCGAACAATAGGTTTTAATGGATAAATACTCCTGAAAAGATAATGATTATTACCGGTGACTATTGGCACCTCCGGTTTAATTAATAACCAGAGGTTAAATTTGGACAATGTGGACAACCATGAGTACACCGGCTAATTATCGTTGCAATATAACACTCACATAAGCGATATAATATTAAAAAAATCAATAGAAGCATGTTTAAAAAATGAATAAATTATGGTGAGTCCCAACTGCTCCCAAACCGTCTAGAGCAGTAAGGCTATGGCATACCCAATCGTAAGATTTTGTGAGGTTGAAGGTAGTGGGGAGGAGAAGGAGATGGGGAAGAGTAAGGTTGGGAAGTACTTGGTTATTTAGATCTGTTCACCAAGCACGGCTAAAGCCATTTTAAGCAACGTTTTAATTTTGAATGGTAGTCTCTCACCATAGCGATACTTAGAGTGTCTAATCATTGTCATATTCAAAGTTTGACTGTTTTGTTAATGAGTTCAGTCATTGGATTTTTTGTTTTGGATTCGGAGGTTACCGAATCAATTCATATCGATAAGAAAATTTGAAATTTTTTTTACATGGATTTAGCGTCACAGAAAAAAAATCTACGAATATTAATCGAAAATTAAATCAATTTGTAAAAATCAATTAGATTTAGATAAACCAGGGCGGAGAAGAAAAAAAACCTCTGGCTTCTTCCGGTATTGCAGCGGCGCATGCGCTGGGTGCATTTTTGCGCATTACCATGAGCACGTAGTTAAATATTCGAGTACATACGGAATCCGGGTATTGGTTTCATCGGTACAACTTTCTGGTGGCCTTGTAAAATAAATAATTAAATAACTGCAAACAAGACTTCCATGAACCTTTTAAGAGTTGCTCTTTTCGAAAGTAGTGCCTAATAACTGAGTAATAAGCCTTGATTATAACTTTAAAGTTGGACCCCAAAGTATAATTAAGGGTATTTCGAATATTCTCTGGGAGAAAATTTCAAAGTTTTCAGGAAATTTTAATCAAAAGTTCGTACTTTGTTAACTCCTTGATTAGAAAATGTTACATAAGTTTGAATGATTGGAGTCAAATCGAAACTCAAAAGTCTACGGGATTTCTATGGGCATCCAAAAGGCAAAAACCAAACATCTTCCATAAATACATCGCCGCCGGAAAGGCAAAAGCGCTGAATTTCCACCAAAGCACTTTAAAGTCTTCTCTGTTTTGCAATAAAAATAAAAAAAACTCTTCATAGAAGCGACAAAAAGCTAAAAAAGTCCCCAACTTCAATCACTTGAGTCAACCCTTCGCTTATAATAAATATATTTTTAATGGCTGAAAAGCCACAAAAGTCTTCAAAATCAAACGAGAGTCAGAGCATTCGATGCAGAAAAAAATCCTCATAAAAACTGTAAATTAACTAATTTTTGACCAATGTGTCGCTTTTTTTATATCTTCGTAAGTATGTTGGTCAAAAAATGCAAACACAAATTCAATTCAATCCATTTTTTCAAAAGTAAAAAAATCGAAGAACACACAAAAACGTGACCAAACTTTCCAGTTGTCAAAAAGAAACCACTAATTCGAAATGGCTGATAATGCTAACATATGATAAACATATGTGTACCAACATAAAAAATAAAAAAATCGATAATCGAATGTACACAGCCAGCGAAAATTCAAAATTCACCTTTTCTTTTGAACAGGTCTCGTATATGAGAAGACGAACGAGTGTGAATGAAGCAAGGAGTGTGTTTTAGTTAAATCGTTTTTTTTATAATACTTTTTTTATTAATTTTTATCTAACATTACCTGTAGGTACGCCTTAGCACTACTTGTAAAGCTTTTTATCATATTCATTTATTGTTTCTATCGCAGCCCACTCTTTAATATTGTTTGTTTGGTTGTTGACATTACGTATAATCCTTCCGCTCACTTACTTCCCACTCGCTGAAGTGGCATGAAGCTATAAAGTGCTGTAATATTTCCACCAATTAAAGCAGATGGTGGAATGTAATATCGATACAATCAATCAAATTAAGTGCTTACCAAGTTATGGGCAATGGTGTAAGTCAACCGTTTGCGCAAACTGCCGGATGAAATATTAATATTTACGATGCGATTGTTATTAAGCCGTTTAATATGGGATTTTTAAAGGGACAAAACTAGACAGTGAAGTAATAATCAACATTTGCAAAAAAATAATAATTCTGTCTGCGAAAGGAAGAACGGAACAATAAAAAACAAGTTTTGGGTTAAGTATGCAGAAATACTTAAACAATTATTGAATATATATATATATATATATATATATATATATATATATATATATAATATGTATAAAATATATATATTTTTTTATATGAATACCGCACAAGAGTCTCAACTGCTCCCAATCGTCTAGAGCCAGTGAGAATATGGCATCCCTAAATAGGGTATGTTGTGAGGCTGAATGTAGTGGAGAGGCGAAGAAGATTGAGAAGAGGAAGGTTGGGAAGTACCTGGCTATTCAGATCTGGTCACCAAATACGGCTAAAGCCAGTTCAAGCAACGTTTCGATTCTGAATGGTGGTCTTTCATCAGGGCGATACTTACGAGTATCTACCACTCTGGAAATATAAAGCACATATGACACGGTTACATACAAAAAACAATTTCTAAAATTTGTTTTGGCTCTCCTGGAATCCGGATTTTTTTTTAAATCATTCCGTTTTTCGCACACAGAATTATAAATGATGATTTGTTCCTTTTTTAAATATGGTATTTATTTTTTAGATTACGTATTGCAGCAAATGTTAGTTTATGCATTGCTTGCATACAGTAGATTTTAAACTTATTTTTAGGCTTCATAAAAGAAAACTAGCGATTTTTTAAACGGTTCAATTTAATGATAGAAAAAACTTTCGGTTATTTCGTTTTTTTTCCAGCTAATGAATAAAAATAACACCTTATGAAAGCTTTTCCAATGTTCAAAATATAAATAATGTATTCACTTGTTATCTTTTTCTCGCTAAAAAAAAGTACGTGTAAGCAAGACAAAATTCTGTTACTCAGTGACGTTTTTCAAAGACATCACTGTCGGAAGTATATACATAGGCACCAATACACACAATCGTAAGCATGTATTGTTCGCATTAAATTTAAAGTTAGTTACGTGACCCATAGCAAAATATTGGTGCGGGAGATTTGGATTTGTATTGTTAATACCCCAAAAACGAAGATCTTTTGATGAAATAATAAAAACAGTATTTAAAAGGATGTTTATAGCGTTATTTTGTGAAAAAAATCTTGAAGATTTCTTAATAAAAAAATTAAAAAATCCAAGACTAGATTATTCATGTAAATCTAAGACGAATAGTTTTTGTATGTTTTACCTGTTCACAGATTTAGTAAAACTTTTATTTATTACTAAGAAAATACAAGCAACAACCTAAATATTATAATTCTCATCCATAGATGTATTTTTGCTAGTATTTAACTAATGAAAATGAATTATTAAATATAAAAAAACAAACAACTCTACCAAACATTTTTTTTAAAGAAGGATATCGAATTACTAGAGCAAGTTTGGGACGTTAAGAGGTCTTATCTACATTTTCACCACTCTCTAGATCTGGTTAAATTATTTTTTCATATTTTTGATCCCTATCCAAAAGTCTCAAAATTCAAAAGACTTCAAACCGTCCAATGTTGGGTGTCAATAGTAAACAATGTAAGAGAATATTTAAACATTAAATTAGAATTAACTTTGAAGCTTAAATAATATCAGTAATCTTCAACGTAAATTTAAACAGAAAAAATATAACGGTCGCGATTGAGGACTCGAACTCGGAATCTCTACTCTATCCGGGAGTAACGCTTCTGCTAATTCAGCCACCGGAGACCTTAAAAGAAACAAACATTTTTAATCGATCTCATTATTCAGTTTAAAATTATTAACATTAAAAAAAAAATCTTTATACGAGTATTTGGCTGCCATAAAAAATTGTATAAAAACTTGAAAAAAATGATAATTTTCAAATGATGAATGAGATCGATTTAAATACCAGTTTCTATAACAAGAGAATTTTAAAACCCCGGTAAACCAAAAAGTTCACAAAACGGTGCTTTACAAATTGACCTACATTATTATTGCGATAAAAACGTTGGAAAACCATGGACACACATAAAAAAGTCGGTTGCGACAAAATAAATACTTTCAGGAACCTTCATAGCCCTGACAGTCCTTGGGTGCCACCCAATTTGTGATTTGAGATAAATCTAATTTTTTCCGGTAATTTTTCAACGCGTCCTATTTTCCCCGTTTCAGCAACGCTTGAACCAAACCAGTCTCTGCGTAATAAATCTTAAACCTTTCAAAGTACATATCCGATTGCGGATTTTGAAAAGAGAATCGATTCGTTTCACACTTCTACGAACTTATCTGTACATTGAGGGGGCATTAGTACTGTAGTTCGTTCATTCGTTAGTTCCTCTTTTATCCACCTGCACAGTTAGGTTTATAAAGCTGCAAATACAATGCAATCGAATACAATACGAATACAATCCATATATATTTATTTATTTTTAAATTATTCCTTGACATCCACGAAGCAGGATTGGAGATTTTATTTAAAAATGCACCTTTTCCGAGTGGAATAGATTTTTTACTAAATAAAATTTTAACAAACCGGTCAGCATAAAAACTTGTAAATAAATTATGTCAATGGAAAAAAGAAATAACACCTTATTAACTTTAAATAATTTCCTTAGTGAATATGTACGTCCGTTTGAAATTTGCAATTGACGAATATGTTCAACAAATTATTATCTATTAATAATTTTATTGATTTTAAAAAAAAAAAAATTAACTAAAGCCTTTATGCTTTTATTTTTTAATTATTCAAATAATATCGATAATCTTCATCGAAAATATGAAACAGAAATAGCAAGAAAGGAAGCGTATATCATTTAAATTTACAAAAATAATGGTAATAGTTGAATGCCTATGTAGATAGAAACTGAAAAAAAAAATATTATGAATTTTCAAGACAGTATGAGATCGATTATGATGCCGGTTCCTAAGAAGGATTTGGTAGCTCAACTGGCAGAGACGTTACTTCCGGATACAATAGGGGTTCCGAGTTAGAGTTTCAGCCGCTTCTTTTTAGCTTCTGTCTTTTTCTGTTTCATATTTCGTCGAAGATTATTAATTTTGTTTCAATAATTAATAAATTATTTCCATTGTGAGAAGTGCGAGAGTGAGCTTTCAAATAAGGAACTGATGTTAATTGAAATTATCAAATTTAAAAAAAATTATTTTAAAATCCCTACCTACCTAATAAAGTACTGACTTATAATGCATTTTAGCAAACATTATTCTATTTTTGAAATGGGTGGATTCAAGCAACTAATATATTTTTATTGGCAAGCCAAATTACATACCGTGATTTTTCACTGGTTACAACTAGTTGAAAATAAAGGGTACAAAATTAAACTAAACAAAAAATACGAAACGTGAGGTTATATATACATACAGAGGGAGAACAAGATATAAAATAAAATAAAAGAACATTGAGAAAACAATAAAATAAAATTTAAAATTATAACAAAGGAACATAGAGACTGATATTATTATTTCATTTTCATCAAATATGTCAAACCACAAAGCGATTGCTTTTCACGAAAATATAGATATCTTTAGACTTCTTGATGTATCCTTGGAAGGGAAATCATAGTAAAAGGGATAGAAATGATTGGGATGTACTAATTTAAAGGTCAGTATCTTTCTAGCGATCTCCGTGGTGTCGTGGCCCCCAGATACCCATAGTAAATGCCATCAAACTAAACGGGCACTATTATAATGACGGACTTTATTAGATACTCTTATCGAAGTGTAATTTATGGCGGTTCTTATGTTTTATACAGCACTTTTTTATTAACTTTCTCCCGACGGGAACTCCCAAATATTGGGACAATCAAGGGTAAATTATGTTAGGCAATATACTTTTAGATTACATTTGAATAAATCATAAATATTACGTATTGTACATTTTTACTGTTTTTTTTGTTGATTACGTACGCAAGTCAACAAATATTTACTGGGTAGATGTATTTTACGGCTGTTTCACATTTTATGCGGCTCGAAAGTTTATTCTAACGGCGAAACAGCTGTCTAGTCTTTTTTGCAATTGCAAAACACTGAAAAAACTTGGCTACGGGAGACGACAACAATTAATGTCATTGTTGAGAATTTTTAGAAACTGACCTGAGATGAATGTCCCTTCTCTCATTATTCTACAGAAGATTGTCATCTCAACACAATTACAAACAACTTCGGCTAAGATATGACGCCATACAAATAGAACTCAAAACAAATTCAAAGAAAACCCTTATCGATAAGGTATTTATTAATACAGTTTTGACGGTCCTTTGGACGCACTACTACGAATTCATAAATCGCTAGTTCAAATTCTGTCATTTTATCTAATCATTATGTGTTATTTCACTAAATGCTTTAATATATAATAATATATATATATAGCATATTTGCGGCACGTTCCAGGGTGGTAGATACTCTAAGGATCGCCCTGGTGAAAGGCCACCATTCATAATCGAAAAGTTGCTTAAAATTATTTTAGTCTTTTGTGACCAGATTTGTGATAACCTTCCTCTTCTCCTTCCCTTCCCTTCTCTCCTGCCTTAAGCCACAAAACACACCCCAACTGTGGGTGCCATAGCCCCACTGGCTCCAGACGCCCAGGAGCAGTTAGGATTATTGTGCGGTATTCACATAAAAAAACCTTTCCCGCAACCTTAAAAGTTAGGCGTAGCTTGCTGCGGTTGTTAACTCCTTAGAAACCCGCAGGAATATAACTTGTATCTGTGATAGCCGACCTTTATTAGGAGAACGCACTCAATGGCTTAATTTTACAGAATTTGTTAATTACATTTGGCAAACATAAATTTTATCTGCATATTATAACTATTGTTCTCTTTTAGGGTGGAAAGTTATTTCAATTAGGTGTTAATTTGACTGTATTACAACTTCAGACAGCTTCTTTACACTACCGCAATAAAGTATTTCAAAATATAAAATTAAGCTTTTCAAATATATCGCGTAAGAGTTTTATTTTATTTTTTATTCATTTTAAAATATTTTAAATGAAGCGAAAAGTTTGTTTGCCGACATTAAAAATAGGATTTGAAGGTGGTAAAACATGATGAAAGCATCAAATTATTTAAAAAATTCAAAAAATATTTTGATGAACTTTCAATTAGACTTACAAATTAACATATCGTTGCCGGAAAGGCAAAAGGGCTGAAGCGCCATTTTGAGAAGTTTACACCAGAGCACTTTAAAGTTTGTTTTTGTTTTACAATAAAATACATAAGTTGGATTTTGAAAAAAAAAGTTTTGCTCGTCATTATTTAAAAGAAATTTCAGGGATAGTCAAAAAGGTTGGTACGCCTTATAAAACTCTCTTGGAACACACTCTTGTTTCATTCACATTCATAAATGTGCAGACGAAGAGATCGTTAGCCTGGTGGGTAGAGCGCTCGACTGGCAATTAGTCGAGTCGGGTTCGATATTCACGTGTAACCGGCTTACTCTAACACAAGTTCTATAATTTTATCTTTAAAAAAAAAGTCGTTTCATGCATTCTCGTGTTTTAAAGTATTTTTATAATAAAACCATTCTTACCATAATCCAATTACAGTGTCCATTGCATTCTTGATATAAATTAAATTGTATCATATTTCTGTGTTGGCTACACTTGTGGCTTTGTGGTTATCAACTGAATCGAAAGTGAGAGAAAATGTTTAATCGTGTTACTCTGTGTCAACGTGTTATGCAGAAAAATAATCAATTTGCCAGATCTGCTAACACTTGCAATCTACAGGTAATATTAGAATTAACCTGACTTATTAACCCCGTGATGATCGACACCACAACATTATACTAAGAAGGTGGAAAGATTGACTGAACGTTACAATAAAATAAACAACCCAGTTCTGCGTCCCATAAATAATAGTATTGACAAAAATATTATTTATAAATAAACGAAAAAATTGTTTAAAAAAATTAAGAGTGACATAATTTTTTTATTAATTTGATAACCATGCCCGTCAGGCAGTACCTATAAACTGACATACCTATGCCAATCGGAGGCGTCCCTACCGTAAATATATATAGTGGTTAGCAAGGTAAAATAAAGCACTTCAATTGATCTTTCATCACCTAACCTACAAAAATAAACAAAACAAATAACAAAACAGCAACCAACTAACAAACTAGCCATCACGCCGTTTCCCCGCAGGTTTAGGCAGAGAGGACGAACCGCCATACATCTCTGTCTTGGCACAAACTCCTTGCTTCGTTCACATTCATACATCGTCTCATACACACTCTTCTGCTATTTTGACTCTTCACATTACCCAACTATTTGGTTCACTTGTTCGTGCCATGTCTTCCTCGGACGTCCCCGACTTCTTCTTCCATTTAATTTCGAGTCACATATTCTCTCTTTACACTCCTTTCTGAGCAACCATTTTTTTAGTTAATTGATTTATAAGATGTCGAAAATAAATTATGTTTGTCTTCTTTATTTGCAAGTGATCTGTAATACATGCATACTCACACGAGGATATATTTTACATTGAAACAAGAAAGTAAGATTTGTCAGACAAAAAAAAACTCGCTTTGAGATTAGTTTTTTCATGTTATAAGTCTTTGAAACAAATTTCTGGTTGCTCACCCGTTTTTGTGATGCATAAACGTTTTAGATACACTGTACTAAATATTATATTAAAATAAAACAACATTGTACTAATAACAGAAATATAAGTTAACAAACATGTAAACCCACAAAACCATATAAATTAAATATCACTTAACTACATAATACGCAAGTAAAGTTCAATCATATTTACTAACCATAAATAATTTCCTTTGAGAGTACGAGTGTAAACTTTTCAAATTACGAACTGAGGCTAGTTAAAATTTAACTAACTTAACCATAATTTATTTCAGCAGACATTATTCTTTATTTGAAATGGGTGGATTAAACCAACTAACGTTTTTTTTCTAGGCAACTCAAGTTACATCCCGTGATTTTTCACGGGTAACAACTGGCCAAATAAATAAAACACCCAACTGTTATAACGTAACGGAGTTGGCATAGTTTTTAAACGTCTTTCGAAAACTTTGTGAATGTAAAAAAAGCTGTTTGACAAAGCCTTGGGAAAACAAAACAGCTGGCACACATAAAAAATAACCATACCTAAAAGAACCATATCGTCGCTGAAAAGGCAAAAAGGCTTAAGCGGCACTTTGGTCAAAAATGAGTTAAATATGTAGTTTTCATGCTCTGACTCTTGTTTGATTCTGAAGACTTTTGTGGCCCTTCAGCCACCTAATTATTTTTTTTTCATTTGGGAGAAGGCTTGACTCAAGCAACAAAAACTTGGGACTTTTTTGGCTTTTTGTCGCTTCGGGTAACTCAGTGAGAGCATTGAGTTACTCGAGTTGACTTTTTTTTTCAAAATTCAATCAGGTACTGTAGAATTATTAATTTTATTCTAAAAAAAACTCTTTCAAGTGCTCTGGTGTGAACTTCCCAAAATGGCTAAAATATTAAATATAAATATAATGAAGTTTTACAACAATTTGGCGGCCTCCATGGTTGAGTGGTAAGACGCCCGACTACGAATCCAAAGGTCGCGGGTTCAAGCCCGGCGTGCGCCAATAACTTTTATTTAATTAATATGTGTTATATCACATTTAATTCATATAAAAATAATAAAGAAGTATATTTGTGACACGTTCCAGAGCGGTAGGTACTCTAAGTATCGCCCTGGTGAAATAATATTTCTATAATTTGTATAGCGCCGTTTTTTTGTGAAAAATCACCTCAAAAATACCACCATTCAGAATCGAAACGTTGCTTGAAATAACTATATCTGTGTTTGGTGACCAGATCTGAATAGCCAAGTACTTCCTAACCTTCCTCTTCCCAATCTCCTTCTACTTCCCACTACCTTCAGCCTCACAACATACCCTATTTGGGGATGCCATCGTCTTACTGGCTCTAGACGGTTGGGAGCAGTTAAGACTCTTGTGCGGTATTAATTTAAAAAAATACAATGTAATTTAAAACTAAAAATAATAGTAAATATATTCACAAATATAATATTCTCAACAGATTATGAAACTATGTCTATTGGAGAAACTTTGGTAAATTTTTTTGCACTTATCATTAAGTAATGTTAATTATAAGTGGTGAAACATCAAGTTTTTATTACGACGCCTAAGCTTTCGTTTTTTTGCTGTCTTACTACGTCGTAAAAGGGTTATTAGCTTAATTATTGTTTAGTTTCATATCTATCGATGTATACATAATAATAGATGTTTATCGTTTTAAGTGTAAATTAGGTAACTACTCGTAAAGCTCAAGGCTATAAAAGAAAAATTAATTATCATTGCTTGAAATTGAAAAATCACGAACAAAAAGTAATAATTTTTTAATCTTAGAATATATTATATGATATATATTTGCATTTTTTTTACCGGCCATTCTTCATCCATCAACTCTTGTTTATGTTTTTTTTCCCGAATACATAATACGAGTATATACAAGAGTGTTGAGTGCCCAGAGCCTGTCGGATTGTGGCATACCCAATATATAGTGAGGTTGAAAGAAGGTGAAGGAGATTAGAAAGAAGAAGGTTAGGAAGTATCTGTTACTCAGATATGGTCACTAAGCATGGCTACAGCTATTTCAAGCAATGTTTCAATCCTTAGTGGTGATCATTCACCAGGGCGATACTTAAGAGGATCTACCGTCATATAATTAACTTTTGTGACTTATTCGGGAATTGTACCCTATTGGGTTTCAAATTTATAAATATTTTCCATGTACTGTGGCATTCATATTCAAAAATTTTAAAAATTTTAACATTTTTAAAAATAAAAATAAAAATAAAAATAAAAAATAAAAATAAAAATAAAAATAAAAATAAAAATAAAAATAAAAATAAAAATAAAAATAAAAATAAAAATAAAAATAAAAATAAAAATAAAAAATAAAAATAAAAATAAAAATAAAAATAAAAATAAAAATAAAAATAAAAATAAAAATAAAAATAAAAATAAAAATAAAAATAAAAATAAAAATAAAAATAAAAATAAAAATAAAAATAAAAATACAAAAATAAAAATAATAGTATGTTTTTCCATCAAGTCCATCATAGACGTAAAGCAGCGAAAATATATTTGCATAGTGACAATTGACAAAAATACGGAAATTGATCCCACCACCTTCTGATTTCATCAAATGGGTGAACCATTACGCCAAAGAGACAGCCAGATCAAATTTTTAATCCCATAATAAAGCGATTTTTAATAAAATTGCAAATGGTAGCATTTCCATACAGAAAGTGTCCACCATTCGAATCATCATAATTCGTTATGCATTCAGCGGTTGCTTTCGCTCCAGACTGTTTATTTTAGAAGGTTGAATAATTAATATGAATTGGGCAACTATCACAATCAGTCTTCTTTAGACCACGTCAAATGGCGTGGTATTATGTCAAAAAATGTGTAGCTCCATCGACCAAGTATGTCTTTGGTCGATGTGCATTACATAATAATTTGTGTGTTGCAAAATATAAACAAAATATAAATATAATACAAAACCTACATGTTATTGTTTATTTCTTACAGATGTTATTATTTTAGTTTTTGTTTTAAGAAAGACAAACATTCCCGTGTTACGAATACCTGACAATATTAAAAAAACCCTTACTGCCATCATAATAAGTCGGAAGATGTTGCTTGTGCAATGATGGAGGACTTGGCTAGCAGAGGAATTGAACCCACGACGCCCGGGTGGGGATCCGACGCGTTTGTTCACTCAGCTACTAACCGGTCTGACTAGATTTCATGATGAAATCAATAAATGTTACTTAGTGAATTATTTTCAATAAGGAGAATGAAAAAGGTAATTTATTTTACCTATTTGTATGTTTCTCGCTCCGAATCGTTTTTTTTGTTATGTTGGTACACATATGTTTATCATTTGTTAGCATTATCAGCCATTTTGGATTAGTGGTTTGTTTTTGACAACTGGAAAGGTTAGTCACGTTTTTGTGTGTTCTTTGATTTTTTTACTTTTGAAAAAATGGATCAAAGAATAAAATCCATGATTTGTTTTTCCACAACTCCAGGACGCTCATCGTCATTAACATCTTCTCGGCCTTCTGTAAAGCGCTTGCACCACTTATAAACACTTATTGAGACAAAGTAGACTCGCCGAATGCCACAGTCAACATTTTAAGTCCGTTGGAGCACTTTATTCCATTTTTAACGCAAAATTTAATACATATTCTTCGATCCATTTTTTTCAAAAGTAAAAAATCGAAGAACACACAAAAACGTGACTTACCTTTCCAGTTGTCAAAAACAAACCACTAATCCAAAACGGCTGATAATGCTAACATATGATAAACATATGTGTATCAACATAAATAAATAAAAAATCGATAGTCGAATGTACACAGCCCGCAATAATTCAAAATTCACCTTTTCTTTTGAACAGGCCTCGATGTGTATTTCTTCAACGTATGCTCTAAATATCGCCTAGGTGAAAGACCACCATTCAGAATCTAAACTTCGCTTGAAATGGATTGAGCCGTGTTCGGTGACCAGATCTGAATATCCTGGTACTTCCCAACCATCCTCTTCCCTATCTCCTTTCATTCTACACTTCCTTCAGCCCCGCAACATACGCCAATTCGGGATGCCAAAGTCCCTACTGTCTCCGGATAGGTGGGACTACGTCTACAAATAATTATTTTGAAAATTCGTCTATTCAAAGGCTTCGCAGACCAAGTAATAATTGTGGTTTGATACATGTTTACCGTTAGAACAGTGTGTCAAATTTAACAATTATATTTATTTATGCGATAATTATTTGTTTGTATGACGCTATATATTATATACTAATTAAAATTTTGGTGCAATCTACCATGATAACGTAACTACATGTAAAATCTACGCAGTAATTCTTGTTTTTATGTTGTGTACTATTAATTTTTTTAAACTCTTTTGTACAACTTACAAAACGTATCTACGTGTAAAAGCCTGCAATACTAAAAAAATAACAATAATATTAATGCTTGTATCTTTCACCAAATAAGTACCTACCGGTAACAGCCGGTGTGGGCCAGATCCGGTGGTCAGGTGGGTACGTTTAGTACGTGTTACATTCCGATTGACGAGCCGTACTTTCATTGGAAGGCCTGGCTGTTTTTTCGCGAAAATAATAATCGATTCAACCGTGAATGGACGTTCAGATTTTGGTAATAGAATTTTAGTGGATGCGTCGCAACGATGAAAAAATAAAATAATATCAATTTCGCCAGTGTGGTAGTAGAGTCACCTGGTCGAGTGGTAAGACGCTCGCCCACGAATCCGAAGGTCGCGGGTTCAAACCCGGCGTGCGCCAATAACTTTTATTTAATTAATATGTACCATAACACATTTAATTCAAATAAAAATAATAAAAAGTGTATTTGCGGCACGTTCCAGAGTGGTAGATACTCTAAGTATCGCCCTGGTGAAAGACCACCATTCAGAATCGAAAAGTTGCTTGAAATAGCTTTAGCCGTGTTTTACCACCCTGAAATATATCTGGAATGGATCTTCCTGTTAAGAAAGTGAGTATATCATTCAGAGACAAAACGTTGCTTGAAATATTTTCACTATGTTTAGTGACCAGATCTGAATAGCAAGGCACTTTAAAACCTTCCTCATTCAGAGTGGTAAATACTCTAAGTATTGCCCTGGTGAAAGACCACCATTCAGAATCGAAACGTTTCTTGAAAAAGCTTTAGCCGTGTTTGGTGACCAGATATGAATAGCCAAGTATTTTTTAACCTTTTTCTACCCAATCTCCTTCCCCTCCCCACTACCTTCAGCCTAAGTTATATGATGTATTTTTGTTTATAAAAATACTGTGAAAAAGTGTTCATACGAATAAACAAAAACATTATGTCGACATGTGCTATGAATGGATGTATAAATACCCTAGACCTAGTCCACGCCCAGGTCTAGCCGAGTCCGGCAAAACTCATCAAAATTTACCACAGCCGCGCTCTCTCTTATATATTATTGTTCTGAGGAAATAACGCATATTAATTTAGGGTTTTTTAAAAAGTTTTTTTAACCACTCCACAAACTTATTAGCGTTCGATTTCAAAAGGAAAGTAACACATCCTCCTTTTAAATATATAAAAAGTATATCACTATCATTATTATGTATACAGAAAACATATTTTATAATATGAGGTTGTCTTGACATAAGAGAGCGGCCGGAGACATTCCATCGTCACTGCGTCCAATTATTTGGTATTATGCTCGCATTGTTGATAGTTATGCAGTAGTTATGTAACAAAACTTTTACGGCTTTTTTTATAAACCTTCGGATGAATTATGTAAGGTTCGTTTGGGGCGAATTCGGAGAAGAAATAGTTTAGCGAAAGCGTTTTTTTTTTGTAGTGGAAATTTTAGTTTGTCAGTGATCATGATCTTCATTGATTTTTTTCTTTGTTGTAAAACAATCGAATTATAATTGAGTAATTTTTTTCAATATTCGAACAAAGGTGTTATATGGCTTGCCAACTGATAACTTCAAGTTTTAATGCTGAGGCTGATAACTAGCGCTTTTTTTTCACATCTCAATTTCAGTAAAAAATTTGAACGGTTTTCAATGCTGCAGCAAGGTGAAACATGACAACTAGCTTGTCGGAACTACTGTGCATTCCAACATCTTATACGAGACAGGCTTCATTTGCTTAAATACATCTTAAACGGCCATAATTCAAACTATGCTGGATGATTTTAAATCCCAACACCAATTTCGGAATTTTCTTTTGAAAAAAATAGATCAATGAATAAAATCCATGATTTGTTTTTCCACAACTCCAGGACGCTTATCGTCATTAACATCTTCTCGGCATTCTGTAAAGCGCTTGTACCACTTATAAACACTGTTTTGAGACAAAGTAGACTCGCCGAATGCCACAGTCAACATTTTAAGTGCGTTGAAGCACTTTATTCCATTTTTAACGCAAAATTTAACACATATTCTTTGATCCATTTTTTCAAAAAGTAAAAAATCTAAAAACACACTAAAACGCGACTAACCTTTCCAGTTGTCAAAAACAAACCACTTATCCAAAATGGCTGATAATGCTAACATATGATAAACATATGTGTTCCAACATAAATAAAAAAAATCGATAATCGAATGTACACAGCCCGCGAAAATTCAAAATTCACCTTTTCTTTTGAACAGGCCATGTGTATAATGGTCGTATATATGTGTTAATGTAAAGTTAGTTGTGAGTCACCAGTTGTTAGTTAATAATAGGTCTTAGTTTTAATATTATGTTAATTATTCTGTAAAGCGCCCTTGAGGTGATATTTCTGTCACTAAAACGGCGCTATATAAATCAGACAATTATTATTATTTTTAAATAAAACAGATAAACTTTGTTTATAATGACTTTTATTATATTATATTGAATGTGTCTTTTATAATATTGTATTTTAATATATTCCTGATGATGGAAGGGTGCTTCCGAAACCAGTCGACATAAAATTGAATAATTAAAGTGGTTATAAACGAAGTTTATCTGATTTATTTATAAATATATTTTGATGTCAAAGTTTGGTTTTTCTTTATGCAAGTAGTTATTTATAAGATATTAACTTTCCTAAGTGGGTCATACAGTTTTTTAAAAGATAAAATTAAGGTGAGTAATACTCGTATATACCTTTAATTAGTTGTAAGTCTATACAGGACTAATTTTTATTTACGAGGTGTGATCGAAAAAATGTAATGAAACATAAGATTACACTAATTATTGGTCAACATAAATCAAGAATCCACGCTGACGGTAAACTTCCAGACTGGTATTTACTCCAAGTATCGCCCTGGTGAAAGGCCACCATTCAGAATCGAAACGTTGCTTAAAAGTGGCTTTGGCCGTGTTTGGTGACTAGATCTTAATAGCCAGGTACTTAATACCCAATACCTCCAGCCTTACAACATACCCCAATTGGGGATACCATAGTCTCACTGGCTCTAGACGGTTGGGAGCAGTTGAGACTCTTGTGCGGTATTCAATATAAAAATAAACGAAATTAAACGGAAATCCGACGTCTTTTTCGTCTACTGAATTTCGGAGAAACGTTTGGAAGGGAAGAGGAAGGTTAAGAAGTACCTGGCTATTCAGATCTGGTCACCAATTACGGTTAAAGGCTTTTCAAGCAACGTTTCGATTCTGAATGGTGGTCTTTCACCAGGACGATACTTAGAAAATCTACTACTCTGGAACGTGCCGCAAATATACTTCACATTATTTTATATGAATTAAATGTGTTATGACACATATTAATAAAATAAAAGTTATTAGCGCACGCCGGATTCGAACCCGCGACCTTTAGATTGGTAGTCGAGCGTCTTACCACTCGACCATGGAGGCCGTCAATGGATTTTTATTACAGATTCATCAGAATTAATTGAAATCTAAATCTCGTGCTGACTCACCGTTTTTGAAGTGTTATGTCGCCAATGATAATATATTTGAATTTTTTCAACAATTTCTAGACATATATACTAAATGTGTTTACTATTAAAATTTAATTTATATTGACAAATATAATACGATGCTGATCAAAGTTAAGAAAGTCATTACGAGATACTTAGATGCATAAAAG
Source organism: Drusus annulatus (assembly GCA_022651775.1). NCBI lineage: Eukaryota > Metazoa > Arthropoda > Insecta > Trichoptera > Limnephilidae > Drusus > Drusus annulatus. Next base: position 1,599,736 of record JAGWCC010000231.1, read on the forward strand.
TGAGAAAAGCAAGAGAAAGAATGTTAAACATGTTTCTACGTACAACGGGTGTAGGGCATGAATTTTCAACTGTGTTGTGATTTCTGTGTTTTAAGGTTTGTCATAATTTTTATGAGAATACCGCACAAGAGTCCCAAATGCTCTAGACTGTCCGTAGCTAGTAGAACTATGACATCCCCTTATTAGGGAACGTTGTGAAGCTGAAGGAATTGGGGAAGTGAAAGAGACGAGGAAGAGGAAGGTTGTAGAATCAGTAGAAGCTTATAATAAGCTAATATTTATTTTTATTTATTTTTTATTTTTTTTTTCGTAAGAAGCAATCACTTGGTGGTTGGACATTATATTAAACAAAAGAATACTTTGTTTCAAAACCACAGAATTTATTATGATGAAGGCCAACCGGTTTCGCTTGGATCAAGCTTCGTCAGGGCACATATAATAACTTATTATATATATAAAGTTATTATATGTGCCCTGACGAAGCTTGATCCAAGCGAAACCGGTTGGCCTTCATCATAATAAATTCTGTGGTTTTAAAACAAAGTATTATTTTATTTCAAATAATATTTATTATTGGATACAAATATCACACAACCCGAACAAGGGTAGGGAAGTTTGAATATTACCTGACTTTAGATATAGTTACTTGGAGTAACAATGTATGGAGAGAGATCTAATTATTTTTACCCAACCTACACAATTTTGCAATAAATCACTTTCTCCAGGTTTTTACGTCGTACACCACGAGAGAGAAAGAGACAACAAATATAGTACACCGCTTCTATGTACTGTCACGATGATCTTGGGCTCCTGGGTCGCCGCGGGACTCCGCCCACATTTTTTATTATGCCGCTAAACTTGACACAACTAAACGGTTTTTTAGGTTATATGCTATATTTTTGTTAATAACACTACTGTGAAAAAGTGGTTATACGAATATACAAAAACGTTACGTCGATATGTGATATGTATGGATGTATAAATACCCTAGCCTTAGTCTTAGCCACGCCCATGTTCGCTGGAGTCCGGTAAAAATCATCAAAAACTGACTACACTGCCTTGGATAGATACCACTCTATATACTCCAAGTATAGTTACCTTCTTAAATGTGCATTACCTTCTTAATATGGCACAATAGCCCCAACTGTCTGGAGCCAGTGGGACTATGGCATCTCCCTTTAGTGTGTGTTGCGAGACTGAAGAGAATGATAATGATGAAAACAAAGATAGAGAAGTACCTGGCTGTTCAGATTCGGTCACCAAACACGGTGAAAGCCGTTTCGAACAACGTTTCGTTACTCAATAATGGTATTTCACCAAGGTGATACTGAGAGTATCTGCCACTCCGTAACGTGCATTAAAATTGTAGCAGTCTGAAGATGCCCGTCATAAGGTGAAACCGGTCAGGTCTTAAATAAGAAATTGTGGATTAAATTTAAAAAATGGTATTAGTAAAATCGTGAAATAACACGAATTAATTTTCTGTAACGTACAGCAAATGTGTAAGTTATATTTCATTTTTTAAATAATTCAATTTAAAACAACACGGTCACCACACTACTCACGGACACTAATAGCAGTCCATTTATGCCGTGATGGTTAGTTAGTTAGTTAAATTTGAAACAACACGGTCACCACTGCCATGATTTACTTTAAATTTTACCAGTTTGAAGACGCCCGTCATAAGGTGAAACCGGTCAGGTCTTAAATAAAAATATAGTGGAATAAAAAAAAGGGTTTTTTTTAAATCGTGAAACAACGTGTATTTATTAAGTAATTTATATTTACGTACGCTTAGATTCGAACTCGCAGCTTCCGGATTTTTGGTCGAGGATTTTATCCGCTGGGCCACAGAGGTCGTCATACTTATTTATGTATTAAATTGACGATAAGTTTACGGGAAATTATTTAAAATATATATTTTTGATTTTAAAAATCTTTTCGACTTATTTTCACTTATTTATAAGTTAAAAGAAAATGTCAATGTCTGAGAAATGTTGTGGTATTTAATATATGGTCGTTAGATAAATGAATGTCGTGTTATATAATTACAGTGGAAATAACGTTTTCTATTAAGAGTAATAGCTGTCAACATTCACGAGTCAACTGATTACTAATCGAAAGCCGAAACGGCGACATTAATTGGTTGTTGGATTAGGCAACTAACTAACTAACCATCACGCCGTTTCTCCGCAGGGGTAAGCAGAGGGATGGACTGCCGTACAATTGTGTCTTGGCACACACTCCTTGCTTCATTCACATTCAAACATTGTCTCATACATACTCTTGACATGAGCCGACTCAAGTATTTGATTCACGTGATCGTGCCATGTCTTCCTCAAGCGTCATCAATTTCTTCTACATTCATAGATTGGGTAGCAAGCCAAATGATTCCACATGATTTTTAGTTCTTTTAGGAAACTGTTTTTGGGATTTTGTTTATTTTTTTATTCGGGGTATTTCGTTATTCGGGATTTCAATTTTCAGGATTTCGTCTTTCGGGGTTTCGTCTTTCGGGATTTCGTATTTCGGGATTTCGGCTTTCGGGATTTGGAGCCACATCTATGTAAATGACTGTCGACTACTGCGGCAGAGCGGTAAGGCTCTTGGCCACCGACTCAAGTCGCAAGTTTAGTTCCTTAACTAACTTACCATTACGCCGTTTCGCCGCAGGGGTGGGCAGAGAGAACGGACCGCCATACAACTCTGTCTAGGCACACACTCCTTGCTTCATTCACATGCATACATCGTCTCATACAAACTCTTCTGTTATTCTGTCTCTTCACATGGCCCGACTCAAGTATTTGATTCACTTGTCATCGTTCCATGTCTTTCTAGGACGTCCCCGACTTCTTCTTCCATTCACTTTCGCATCATTTATTCAGTTCCCGACGTGAGCAAGTAAAAATAATATTGTTTCGGTAAGAAATAATATTAACTTTAGGTTGGCTAATGTTAAGGCACTCTTCACCTTACAGACTGCAGCACGGAACTGTTCACGTACCAGTCACGTAGATTAAAAAGCCGTGAAATCTGACGACTCCCTCTGCTTGGTCTTTTCATCAATCTTCCTTGGATTATCAGGTGGATAATCTCCTATTTATCGTTTCTCACAATACGAAAAAGATATTTAAATGACATTTTTTTCTTCTTTTTATAGCTTGTACAATTTCGCGATTCTTTGTAATTTGGCAAATCATCTACCAGAATCTAGATTACCAACATTATGGCCCTCTTATAATACCTCTCCATGCGGACAATCACTTCGTATTTTTTCTTCCTGTTTTGGTGCATTGTGCATTCTTTCCTGAAGTAATTTATTGCTGCGGTTGTATTATAAAACGATTATTTATTTTTTGTGCAATATAATGATGATGATTATTACCTTCGTAATCCTTTGAGATTGTCTCTAGATGTGACTTAGTTCTTTGAGAATGCCGCAGAATTCTCGACTTTCGGAAAATGCGTTAAATATTTATGTTAAAACAAGTAACAGGTGAATATAATTTTTTACGTTATTTTATTTAAATTATCGAAAGAATTGTGATGCGCAAGTGGATAGAAAAAGAATTTGTCGATGCTCAAGGAAAAATGGCACGACCAACTACTGAGTTAAATGAATTAGAAGAATGTGCGAATTATTTAATCAAACTTTAAAGAGTTCTGACAATTTATTTGATCCATTAATTATTTTCTATATTAAAAAAAATTAAAAGTTCCTGCAAATGACAATTTTTTTTTTTTTTCAATTTTTTCCGATGTGTTTTAATGCGGGTACTGTACTCAGCTGTACCTCTTGATTCATCCCTCGTCTTAACTAGAAATATGAAGGCTTTAATTCTGTAAAGAACATGATAATAACATGAGATTTACTGCTTTGTGTCTAAAACAATACTTACTATCACTTTTATATGTATGTCAAAATTATTTGTATGTAGCTATTAGGCCATCTATCTTGCTTCATCTATTGTTGCTCATAAATGCTTTATCTGTGAGAAATAGTTAGGATGCAGGCTTATTCTGTATACTTTATGTTGAATATTGTTTTTTATAAGTGTCTGTATTTGTGTTTTCTCCTTAATATATATATTTTTAAGTGTAAGGCGGATCATGAAAATAAGGGAATAATATGAGAGTCTATATTTGATGATGTATGAATGTGAAAGAAGCAAGTACTGTGAGTTAAAACTAAGTTTTATGGCGTTCCATCATATCTGCCTAACTCTGCGATGAAATTATGCGATAGTTAGCAAAATATATATTTGTATTATATAACTGACTAACTAACTAACCATCACGCCGTTTCCCCGCAGGAGTAGGCAGAGAGGACGGACCGCCATATTACCTTCATTTACATTCATACATCGTCTCATACATACTCTTCTGTTATTCTGATTCTTCACATGACCCGATTCAAGTATTTGATTTACTTGATCGTGCCATGTTTTTCTCGGGCGTCCTCGACTTCTTCTTCCATTCACTCTCGCATCATATATTCTTTTCTCACTCATTTTTTTCGTTCATTCGCTCTACATGCCCAAACCATCTAAGCGTCCCTTTCTTGATCCTGTATTATATAATAATATGTAAATACCAATTATTAATATTGTGTCAATGGACGTAGTAATGTTTCAAATGCAGAATGAATTGGTTTTCATTAAAGTATTCTAAATAAAAGGGAATTTTGAAAAAAACGAAACACTTGAAGAAAAAATCTAGTATTTTGTAATTTACAATTTTAAAATCAAAATTATTGTTCTCATTTCGATGTTCAAAACTTTTTAATTTTGAATATTCACATTAAATATTACAAATAAAAAATATATATGTCATTATATATTATGAAAAAAAAAAATATACGAGTATATGTGACATTTACATATTTTAATATATATATATATAATATTATTAAAATTTTGGTTGATTTTCAAAGAAAACATTTATATATGTACTCGTTTTCATATAATGTGCCCCCAAATACGACAATTTTGCTTGTTTACATACCCGCCAAGATCAAAATAAACCGAAAAGATTTTTGGCAAAATCGGCATCTTCGTCGATCGCAGGCCCACTCAGCGAAGCGAAAAACGCATTGGATGGTCAGTTGGCTTCAACTCCTGAACCAATTGGACTTTGTATGGCGTCATACCAATGATATCCGAAATGTTCAATTGTTGATGGTCTCGGGTGTACGCACTGTTTTTGGCTTTTCACGCTTTGGTTTAGGAGAGATGTTCTGCAACATTACCATGATTTTCAAAGTAATGGCAATGTTGTTAGTATACACAACCATATTCGCTCAGCGGAAGGATAAAACTAATTATCTGTCAAATCAGACATGATAAGTGTTACCATTCACGAAATAAGCACTAGTTGAAAAAAAAAAGGTATTTGGCGGACCCTATATATACGAAAATATTTACGAGTATATCTGACATTTACATATTTTAATATATATAAATTTATATATTTTATTAAAATTTTGCTGATTTTTACATATATGTATGTAATAATATAATAACAAATAATCTACTTATCTAAGTACATTTTTTTCAACTGCTGATGATAATTTAAGAAAATAAAGAATTAGGTCTTTTTTACTAGGTTATTGGCAACAGGAGAGATGACCATCATCTGCTAACGTTACAAATGATAGTCAGGACATGACCGGCGTCAGGAATGGAGATGGTGTATATATATATATATATATATATATATATATATATATATATGGGTTATTTATTTTTTGGAAAAAATAACAGCGAATCAAGAATTAATACAAATATAATAATACAAACAAACAAATCATGCCAACTACATTTTTTCCTCTGCTGATGATAAATATTAAAAATAAAGTGTGACAACATACAGTTTTAACTAAGTAATTCAACTTAGGTCGGTGGGGGGAGAGGATAGTGGAAGGGAACATGGGAATAGGTTAAGGGAAGACGTACGGGAGCAAATGGAAAGTCAGTTTCAGTGATCTAGCTTGGGTATAGTCGAGTTGAAAATTTCAATGTGTTAATAAATTATATTGAATGAATTTTTAGCCCTTTTAATGAAAGAGTTTTGTTTTGAATTGGTGTTACGACGAGGGAAACGAAAAGTAGGTGGCTATCTGCTGTTGCAATTTGGAACTTGGAATAATATGAGTTGCCGGAGATCAGGGCTATCAACTAAATTGCGTACGATTTTCAATATCATGACTGAATCCGCTACATTTCTTCGGCAAGTTAATTTTAGTAGATTGAAAAACTGTGCAGGGTCTTCATTGCTAATATGAGATCGAAAAGAGCGGAAGTTTAGGTATCTCAAAGATTTGTTTTGGACGCTTTCCATTCTGTTTTTGTTTACTGCATTGCCTGGGCTCCATATCTGAAACGCATATTTCAGAATACTGCAGACAAATTAATAGTACGGTGTTTTAAAAGTACTAACATTGTTAATTTGTTAAATTAAATTACTAAGTGTGCACTATAACATTTTTTTCTTCATAGTCCTCCCCTCTCTGATATCCCACGCTGGAAGGGACTGAATGTTGGTAAGGGAATTGATCACAGTGTTTCTGGCTTCGGACATTTGTTATTAATTAAAAAGTTTAATCAGGCAAATCAGCTTAGAGCCATGGTGTTAGCACTCTCCCAATTATATAACACTATCGAAAACCGGTTGATAACGGGAATATTACAGAAATAATACAACCCGAAATAAATTTACGGTCGAGAGGTTTAATAGAAAATTCAATCCATGCAAATGAAAACAAAAAATCTAATCATTACATAAATAAAGTAAACGCATCGGAGCGTTTCGTTGGTGAATTCAATGATTTGTGAATGTATGCGCTGCCCTGGCCCTAAGTTATTTAAAAAAAATATACAGCGTGGATATTCTCAAACACAACATAAGAACATGCAAAGAAATCAGACCTCCAAAAATAATAAAACCAATACCCCAAATAGCTTACTTTATAGAGGGATGAAATGTTTTAATGCGCTGCCAGAAACCATCAGAAAAATTCAATTAATAAATTTAAAATAACCTGTAAGAACCGTTTAAAATACATTAGTAATATCAAGTAGTATATGACCGACCGGTCGGTAGCTGAGTGGACAAACGCGTCGGATTCCCACCCGGGCGTCGTGCGTTCAATTCCTCTGCTGGCTAAGTCCTCTATCATTGGACAAGTAACATCTTCCGCTTCTTATGATCGCAGTAGGAATTTTTCAAATATTGTCAGATAATTCGTAACCCGGGAATGCTTGTCTTTCTTTTAAAAAAAAAAAAAAATAATATATTATCAGGTAAATATATTTAAAAAAAAAAAAAAAAAATACCCGGGAATGCTTGTATATTCTTTATATAAAAAAATATATATATATTTATATATAAATAAATATATATATTTATATATATAAATTTATATTTATTATTATAAAAAAAAAATATATATAAATATACGTATATATATAAGTTATTATTATTAAGTCAAAAATAATATGAATTAAACTTATAAACTAAGTAAACTTTAATGTACCAGTAACTAATATAAAATAAATAAAACTAAAACTAAACTTAAGTTAAATGATGCCTTATGTAATTTCAAATTCTTTACCTTTTCTAAAACAATAATAATAATTATCATATAAAATATAATAAAACCTTGATATTTGCATGTGAACCTATAAGCTATGGCTTTTGCCAGTGGTGCCTTTTTGCACATGAATTATATATGTATGGGATTATCTGATTATCGCCCCAGTGAAAGACCAACAATAGAAACGGTGCTTGAAATAACGCTTTAGCCAGGGCTGTTAAGTGAGTAGATCTGCTTAGACAGGTACTTGAAAACCGCCCACTTGACTCCCCACTTCCTTCGACCTCACAACATTCGCCAAATCGGAGAGGCCATCATCCCATTGATATGGTTTGAATGGCTACTGGTACTTAGATCCCTTTAATCCGTAACATTTAACTCATGAAAAAATAATTATTTGAACTTTCACTAAAAAATATATTAACATATTTTTTCACTAAAAATTTTTATTGTATTATTAAAAATATTATTTAGTGATAAAAAATGGTTTTAAAAAAAAAAATTTTAAGACTTCAGTCAAATATCACAAGGGTGGGCAGAAGGATATACTACCCTTAATTGATAAGCATCCGACGAGTGAATCAGCCAAAAATCATGAAAAACTCACCAAAAATATTACAAGAATTTTTCTTAAATAACTCTGTATAGACCAGGGGTATTATTTCAATTTTTAAGACCGACCGGTTTCGCTTAGCCTAAGCATCATCAGAGTAAAAAAAAAACTAAACAAAAAATACAAAGTGTGCTGTTATATATACACAGAGGGGGAATAAAACGTAAAATAAAATAACAAAACAGTGAGAAAACAATAGAATAACATTAAAATTACGACAAAGAAACAGAGAGAAAGAGACATAATATGAATGGAAAAAGACAACACGTCAACTGAGAAGGTGATTAAAGAACAATAATAAATTTTATGAGTTTACGGAAAATACACCTTATATTGGATTATTGGGCAAATTTACCTGATTATTAAGAATATGACTATTAATTATAACGGCTTTCTTTATTTCTAGTGCTTCTAAATTATTGAATCTGTTGCCATGATCATTTTAGTGAAGAATATGAGCACTGGTGCTTTTATTGAAGGTATGATCTTTATCAATAAGATGATTAGCGATTTCAGAAAAAAACTGTGGTTATTTAAACATCTAAGATGTTTTTTGATTCTTATATTGACATTACGGGTTCTTTTACCAATATAAAATGCAGAACAATCACTACAAGTCAATTAATAAGTTCCCGAGTTACTTAGTTTATTAACAGATGAAGAATAATTAAATTAAAAATATCATTCAATAAATTCGCTAAACATACAAAAAAAGATTTGCTCACTTAACTTTGCAGGCGATCAAAGAAGGACTAACGATTGATTTATTTTTTAAATCCACACCTCTAGTAACGCCGTTTTATTTCTATTTTTATAATGAATACCGCACAAGAGTCCCAAATGCTCCCAACCGTCTGTAGCCAGTGAGAAAATGGCATCCACAATCGGGGTATGTTGTGAAGCTGAAGGTAGTGGGGAGAGGAAGGAGATGGGAAAGAGGAAGGTTGGTAAGTACCTGTCTATTCAGATCTGGTTACCAAACACGGCTAAAAGCCATTTCAAGCAACGTTTCAATTCTGAATGGTGGTCTTTCACCAGGGCGATACTTAGAGTATCTACCACTCTGGAACGTGCCGCAAACAAACTTTTTTGTTATATAAAGTAAATGTGTTATGACAGATATTAATTGACATCATCGATCAGACAGATATCAATCTGACGGCCTGCATGGTCGAGTGGTAAGACGCTCGACTACGAATTCAGAGGTCGCGGGTTCGAACCCGGCGTGCGCAAATAAATTTTATTTAATTAACATGTGTCATAACACGTTTAATTGATTTAAAATATAAAACAATATATTTGCGGCACGTTCCAGAGTGGTAGATACTACAAGTATCGCCCTGGTGAAAGACCACCATTCAGAATTGAAACGTTGATTGAAATGGCTTTAGCCGTGTTTGGTGACCAGATCTGAATAGTTGGGTACTTTCCAACCTTCCCCTTCCTCATCTCCTTCCTTTCCCTACTACCTTCAGCCTCACAACATACCCCTATTGGGGATGCCGTAGTCTCGGTGGCTCTAGACGGTTGGGAGCAGTTGAGACTCTTGTGCGGTATTCATGTAAAACACAAAAAAAACAAAAAAAGTGATTGGCGCACGCCGGGTTTGAACCCCCGACCTTTTGATTCGTAGTCGAGCGTCTTGCCACTCGACTATGGAGTCCGCTGACCACAAAGTCAAACAAGTCAAGCTTTACACTTGTTCTTCTAGTCTTTCACCGACAGAAGCGAAATAATTCGGCGCTGCACTTGTCTTTCAATTTGAGCGGAGAAAGATTTAAGGCTCAATTATGACTCAAACTATAAAAGAGAAAGAACTCGTGCTAGAAGTATCATTTCAGTTCTAGTTTCCTTTCGATTGACTGTTTCTTCAGAGCAGCTCAGTGAGTTTTTAGCGAAGTTTAGAACCACCACCCACGCAAAATGAATACCATTAGCTTTGTAAGTGCCTAAAATTTTATACTATTCTGATAACTAAAGTGAAAGTGAAAATATTTTTTTTTCAAATACGTGAAAAAATCAGCTCCTTTGTAATCTTTTACCATACAAATGTTGAGTTTTCGATTTGATGATAATTTTTGTAATGTCGTTTAATGATCACGCGTCAAATTTATGATATGTTTTTTATTTATTTTCAAAGTAAAGTGAAAAAAATTAAAAAAATTAAATTTTAGTATTTCTATCGAAATTAAAACTTTAGTTTAACATCCGTATATTTAAAACATAATCCTTTTTACTAAATTCATTTCAGTCGGTGTTTTAGTACATTTACTTGGAAATAAAAATTTTAATACTGTTAAAAGTACTGAACCGAAAGGTCAACCTTTTCCGTAGTTTGTAAAAAAAATAAACTCTACGTCATTTCACTTTACATAATAAATGAAAGTTAATTATTAATTAATGCTTCTGGGAAAGCTTAAGTGAAAAATGATTAAGCGACCTGACCATTAACTATTTTAAATAATATATTATTTATACGTAGGTTTATGCTCTATTCTATTGAGAATAATCTACTTCATAAACGTACTAGAATAACTAGTTATTAGGCAGTATGTCATTTTACACTGCGGTTTCAAGAACAAACTACCAAATGTTTTCTACCATAAAAAGACTCTTAGCTCATATTAAAAAGGACTGACATAGTTGACTACTTAATATGTCCTTAGGTCAAGTAAAAACTAATGTTTTGAAGCACACCATGCTCAATAAGTGAATAGCTTTAATTATAACTTTAATTACAAGCGCCCTTGAGGTGATTTTCCCACGAAAACGGCGGTATAAAAGCTATCCATTTATAATTATTATTATAAAGTTTTTTTCCTACGTTTTGTATTGTAATTTGCTATTTGTTTGCTCTTTGCTTTGTTTTGCTTGATAATCACTGTATCTAATGAATTCCGAGGATTATTTCTAATTTGAAACTGTTAATTCGTGGTGGAACTCCATTTTAATCATTATTCCTAGGATGATGATTTGATAATGATATGTATAATTATAATAATAATGTTTTATTCCGGAAGGTATGCAGGCGTAGTGCAATGCAATACCTAATATAATTGAAATCAATACATAGTATTAAAAATATTTAAAAAAAATGAACAGAAATTCATGAGAAGAAATACATAAATAAATAAAAAATTAAATAATTAAATAATACAAACAAAAAATGTTAATGTAGGATATTAGGCCTCATTTCTACAAAACGCCATCAAGAGGGATGTCCATCCTGGCAGCGTTAAGATTGATGGGGGCAATAATTTACTCCAATGCGCTTCTATGCTTGAATTATACTAACATATATTAATCATGTTTGTAAATGGCTATTAACCGTAAATAAATAAAGAATTATTATCAGGTAATGCTCAGCTGCTCATGTGATAAAGTGAGAGTTGTTTCGCCTATTGAAAATATTTTGAAACTGTTCTTTAAAATACAAAACAGTCGTTCAAAGCTAAAATCATTCAAATAATTATTATGTGATACCTCGCAAGAGCTCTTCTATACATACAGTCTAAAGCCAAAGAAGTTATATGGTTACCCGATTGGGCGACATTATGGGGAGGACTTAGGAAGGGGCTCTAGAAAGGATTACACGAGGATAGAAAGGCTTATTACGTTAGCTCATTCCACATGCATGCCACTTTACATAATATTGGAGAAACGTCTTGTTCTATTGCTACCGTCATCAACTGCGTACGGGTGTTCAGATCTTGCCAAATTTCATATTTGACATAACCAACACAAATAGTGAATTCACGAGAAATCTTTCAGTGAACTAAACCCATAAAATCCGAATTAAAATATATTAATTCTATGAAAATGATATAATAAATTTCTATAATATCACACATTTTATTTGAGTTTTTTATGACCGACCGGTTTCGCTTAGCCTAAGCATCATCAGAGTACAAAATTAAACTTAACAAAAACTACACAGTGTGTGGTTATATACACTCATACATACAGAAGGAGAACACAATAAAAGAGAACAGTAAGAAAACTAAAGAATAACATTATTCATTAAATATGTCAAACCACAAAGCGATTGCTTTATACGAAATTATATTAATTCTAGTTTACCGAATATTCAAAACACCACGAATTAAACTACAACATTATTTTTAACTCTATCTACTAATAATCGGTTCCTTCTTCGCAAAATATTACAGTATTATTACAAAAGAAAATATATTCTTGTTTAGAAACGTTTTGCATGAAAACCGAAGGGTTTCCATAGTTCGATACCATCAATTAATTATTTAGTTAGCAAGTGCATTTTGCAGAGTGCACGATCCAACTAAAAACTTTAATTAAATCAAGCTAGCTTCCCATACTAAAACGAGCACGTCACAAAGAAGCAATAATTACTTTGCTGAAACTTTCGCAGTTTTCCCCGGAAGCGTCTTCCTTTAAAAGCATATTCCCGGAGTATAATGAATGGATAAACGAGGTTATTAAATTTTACAATCTGTTTACAGTTTTAATCGTGCAACCATTATTCAAACTACTTGTTTTCATGAGAAAACTTGTAGCACTATAAAGCTTTTTTTTTTCGTTTTCTCACCAAAAACTTTCGTACTCTGAGCTCTGGTGACATGAAATTTGCGTAGATTTTTACTTCTGAAATTTTAAGGTGTTTTTAATATTTAATCATCATGAGCTATGGAGCTTTGAAATAGCCATTTTTACTTTTAAAAAATCAGTCGAAAAGCCATATTATTGTTAAGGTAGAAAGTAACAATGGTTGAAATTCTTTTACATATTCATGTTTTTTCAAAATTCATACTACTGTCTTAGGTTGGGTGGTTTTAAACAACAACAAATCACAATGACGCTGTTCGTCAATTTGATGGTCAACAAATGTGACGAGAGTTTGAAACAACCCTACCTTAGATGTTGTTAGCTCCGTCTATGTTTACTTTCCAAAAAAATATTTCAAACAAAAAAAATGTACCTAGCTATTCGCTTTACTATTTTTTTTTTACCTGTATTAAAAAAAGGTTCAATGAAAAACATATGATAAAATTATAAAATTATATTTTTATTTTTATCAACTCAATATAATTTTTGAAAATTTATTTACACATTATCCCACAAAGCAGGAAGCAGCGTTTGAACAAATTCTTAAGAAAAAATTACTGCGAAGTTAAAAAATATGTTTTCAACATTTTCTCGGAAACATTGCCCATCACAAGGGATTTTGGATTTTTTTCTGAGAAATTTGTACCCATAAAAGAATTGAGATAACTTTATAATTTGGGTTGAATTCAGTGAGCGAGAAAGATCGGTTATAAGATAAACTTTGACTTGTGTTATTCTTACCAAACTTTTCCTTGAAAAAGTAAATTGTTCAATTATCATAAACATATTTTAATTTTTTCCACGGACCAAGGTATTCAATTTAGATTGTTTATTTGTAATAAATATACGCTCTGTTGTATTTTTGAATGATTATATTGAGGGTCGTCATGACATTTACCGATTCTATTAAAATCTGTTTAATTGTTATTAGAATGATTTTCAAATTGTTGATTGTCATAAAAAAAACTGAGCTGCCCTTGAAAGACACTTGAGTCTTTGGTAATTTCTTTAATCAATTGAAAAGGACCTCTTCAACGCACACTGCTAAACGCATGCCCTGGCTGTCACCCACCTCTCTTCCAACACATCACACTCCATTTTTTGAAGAATAATTTTCTGTACTCTGTACATCTTCATATCGTCGTCAACGGGAAAATACCTCCCATGTGGTCAACTTTACAAAAATGAGTTGAATATGACATGGCGTAGAGTTTCAATTTGTACTTCAAGTTTCAATGTTTTTATTGGTGAAAATACATTATTGCATTTAAAACTACAAAGCGTATTTTTGATGTCTCAAAAGCAATATGTAACTCTCAAAAATCGGTTTTAATTTCCTCCTGAACAATTACGTTTTTGACACATGGGAGGTATTTTCGCGTTGACGACGATATACTCTAAATATTATAAATTAATCCTTCAGTTAGATAAGAATCCCCTGTTCCTTCCCTAAATGTTTTCCACTTCTCGACATTGGGAGCATACAAAATCTACGAGAGTTTTCGCCTACGGGATTTGCAACCAGTGCAAAATTGCAAGAGCTGAAAAAAAACATTTTTGAAGTTGGTCACATGCAAATAGAAGAACACATATTCATACATCACCCAACCTAACTGTCTGTATGTTTTATCTTTCAGTTGGCGTTCTTCTTCGTAGGCTCTCACGCTATGCCTTCTGGGTCCGGCGCATCCCAATGGCAACCGGTGGAGCAAGGCCACCAGCAGCAACAACTCTACTACCAGCAGGACCAAAGCCCGCAGGCTTCTCACTATGACGAAGGAGGATCAGACTTCTCTTCCTCAGGCTATGGAGGATCCGACTCAGGAGGAGATCACGGATTTGGAGGGTCTGGCTTTGGTGGAGGAGGCGAAAGCTCTGGATGGGAACATCAAAGCTCCGTCCCAGTCAGCCACCACGTTGAAGTAGTCAAACCTCACATTGTACCAATCTACAAGAATGTCCAAGTTCCAATTCACAAACCAGTTCATATCAATGTCGCTCATCCAATCTTGGTACCAATTCCTCACCCATACCCAATCCATGTGCCGGTACACAAGCCAGTCGCCGTACCAGTGATCAAGGAGATCTCCATCCCAATCGAAAAGATAATTCCTTACCCTGTTGAAAAGTCTGTACCTTACCCAGTTGAGAAGAGGGTTCCCTACAAGGTGGAGAAACATGTCAGGGTCAATGTTGACAAGCCATACCCAGTTCATATCCCATACATCAAGGTCATCTATCATTCCGCAAAGGGAGGTCATGGAGGAGGTCATGGAGGAGGTTATGGAGGTCATTAAACCATAACTCCAATATTATTATTCATTATCACTGAGTCATGAGTGAATGTGTGCTATATTTATGCAACTACTTTCGATTTGTTTATGTTTTTGTCAATTCTTATGTTTTGATATAAACCTGATTTGATTGATATGTTATGACATATACTTAATATGTTATGACATGTATCTAGTTTGAGTTAGTATTACAACAGATTGGAAGAATTTGTATGTTTGTTTGTGTCTATTTGTGAAAGTTTTTCGTCTTTTATTTTGTTTCTTATCAGTTCACCTGTTTTATCTGTGATCGATTTGTTGATTTATTTGTTTCTTTATTATAAATCTTCACTTCTCTTATTTTCTTCCTCTCTTTTGTCAGTGGTTTGATGGATCCATGTCGTACTTTTCATTTTAAATCGATCGATGGATTCGAATTTACTTTCTATTGGCATTTTCCCTTCTTATTTATACGTGAACGATTACCAAATTTGTGTAACGTCAAAAAATCGTTTTTGTTATTGTTGAATTAGTTTGTATTTTTGTACGTTGTTAATAAATATGTTGTTTTCAATTGTTTGTTTGAATAACTACTTTCTACTGTTCATTGTTCGCCGTTAACTAAATTACTTTGCTTGTGATAAATATGTAATTTGTAACAATGATTCATTTAAAAGAATATCTTTGATGCAAAAGTGGATTATCATGATGTATTAGAATTATTTTTATTACCCCATCACGATTTATATTCGTGGAAATGTAGATGAATAAGTAGAGTACAATGCACAATGCTTATAAAAAAACATAACACTCTTCGTCCCATTTCACATAGCTGGGGTCCCACGAGCTGTTGGGAAGTAATATTGACAACTGGTCAAAAAAATATTGCAGTTTTAATTCATACATTTTGACGGAATTAATGGTAATCGTCGCATAGCAAGTATTCAAAATATCTTAAAACAAAAAACGAAAGGAAAAAAGTAAAAGTTTGCACCACATTCTACAGTAAAGTGCTATTCGTGTCAATTCCTATCGACAAACATTCAAAATAAGAGCTGATGTTGCTCCATTCGTAGGGTACATCGATAAAATACCTTGTCGATAGTAAGGCAGATAAATTATATATCCGGCTTGGTTTTTGTAAGAAATATGATAACGAATGAGTAATTTACACAAAGGGTATTTTGTCTGCTAAGAGATTTCACAAAGGAAATAACTACTTTTACCATATGTGCAATGTGCCTTTAAAATGTCGGAAGCATGTTTCAACCAATAATTATTACTTGGTTATATCATTGATATTGTAACCTAAGTATACATTTTGGAGGTTATAAAAGTGACGGAAATACCTATTACTGTTATTCAACTCCAGTCTACTGCATGGAAGAAAGTGAAAGACGTTTTGAGGCTCTTTATTTGCAATAGAAGAGGAACAAAAAATGACTCCTTATCAAGAGAAAAAATGGTGGTCAACCAATTCCCAATCGTTGTCGATTTGAATCAAACAAATTCGATGAATTTTGGTGAAAATGTGATTCGTCAATACTGTGTTGATAACATTTTAGAAGGCGTGTAGCTTTCACCAAAAAACCAACAAAAAGTCATTGTTGTTTTTAGTTAAGCTGAAGGCCTTATGAAAATAGTAGACAAAAATACTAAAAACTTTTTACGTGGTTATTCGGTAATCATGATTGAACTTCGAAAATATTCGGAAACCGTATCCGATAACATTTCTGCTCTCGATTTTTTGTTTATTTCTTGTTATTTTAATGCGGATTTACAAAAAGGGGCTTAACCTTAGAGTAAAGGTTGAATTTTGCAATAAATTCCGGACTACATAATTCATTTAGACAGAATCAATCTCAGAACAAAGTAAAAACAACATTCAGTCGTAAATCACAAACAGTCACCGTCAACTATTTAGTACTTTGGTTTGCAAGTTGTGTGGGAAATTCATTGCTTGTAGGTCAAAGCCGTTAGTCGCTTATATAAGATATCTAATTTAATGACGCAGTAGAAACATAGTGTTAACAAAGAAGAGACAAAGTATTCTAAAATAAAAGTTACAAAAGTTGGGAAATAAAATCTCTATTTTTCTTTTATGTCTTTTTTAATACCAATACCGGAAAGAATGCAAGGCTGATATAAGCGTAATGAATAGGATCAAGAAAGAGACGCTTAAATGGTTTAGGCATGTAGAGCGAATGAACGAAGAAAGGAGTGTGAAAAGAAGAAGTCGAGGACACCCGAGGAAGACATGGCACAATCAAGTAAATCAAATACTTGAATCGGGTCATGTGAAGAGTCAGAATAACAGAAGAGTATGTATGAATTTGAATGAAGCAAGGAGTGTGTGCCAAGACAGAGTTATATGGCGGTCCGTCCTCTCTGCCTACCCCTGTGGAGAAACGACGTGATGGTTAATTAGTTACTAAAAACCATGTTTTTATTTTTTCTTCATCACATTTTTTATTTATTTTTAGTGTTTTAAAAATACTATTACTTGTAACATCTTTAAAAATGTTTTTAAAAATAGCAATCTTTAATAGTATAAACAAAGTATTAAAAAAACTAAAAACATAGTATAAACTGAATACAAAGAAAGTATAAGCAATGTATGAACAAATTATACGTACACGAAGTGTTAGCAAAGTTCAATTGTTAACATGAATAGTATAAACAAAGTATGAACGAAGTACGAATAAAGTATCAACATGGTATTGGCAAAGTTTTAACAAAATATAACCATACTATAAACCGAGTATAAACAAAGTAAAAACAAAGAATGAACATAGTATAAACAAAGTATGAGCAGACTATCAACGAAGTGTTAACAAATTATGAACAAAGCATAAATAAATTATAACAATAGTATTAAATAAAGTATAGACAATGTTCAAACAAAGTATGAACAAAACCAATAAATTATTAATTACTGAATGTTTCTGACTTTCACCGTTCTAAGGTGTCTTTCGCCATAGTTTTAATTAGTGTAAAAACAAATGATTTTTAAATTTATTTTTATAAATTCGTTTCATTTTTCAAAATGTGTATTATTAATGGTGTCTCGGAAGATGTATTATTAATAAACAAACGTACTTGAAAATAATAATAATATTAAAGTTTTATTCCGGAAGGTATGCAGGAGTAGTGCAATGCAATACCTTCCATAATTGATATCAATACATGGTAATAATAATTTTAACAAATAAAAATGAACAGAAATTCATGAGAATTTTTTTTTTTTTTTTTAAATAATACAAGTAAAAAAATATGAATGGAGGACATTAGGCCTCATTTCTGCAAAACGCCATCAAGAGGGAGTCCATCCTGGCAGCGTTAAGATTGATGGGGCCAATAATTTACTCCAATGCGCTTCTATGCTTGAGTTCTGGATCTGACGGGATTCCATGAAGAGGCCATTTCTGGAGTTGTTAATCCTTTCCCGCATTCCTGCTACCCTGGTTCTCATAAGGGCTGCAAATCCTGGAACTCGCCCCTCGGTAAACATACCGGAAGCACTGCAGTGCCTGGGAAGACTGAACATGATGCGGTAGGCGTTGTTGTACTGGACCCGAAGCCTTTCCATGCTACTCTTCTTAAAATTGGTCCAGAGCTCGCACGTGTATAGGGTAGTATAGAACGCCAGAAAGAGTGCCCTTTTTACTGGTGGACTACATAAAGAAGGAAAAACATGGACAAGTAGAAGAAAACTACTCGCAAGACGTACCAAATGGTAATTTTACTTACCAGCTAATGATGTCATTTCGGAAATATATTCACGGAGATTAAAATGTAGTTACCAGGTGATTGTCAGGTATTTCTAACTTTCAATTCGCATTTTTCAAATGCTAATGTTTAACAAGTAATTGATATTAGTTACACACATCAGTGGCGTTGCGAATGCCCGGGCGGGGTGGGCGGTCGCCATTTAGCCGACCTAAAAAAAGATTTCGTCGAAAATTCTTCTTTGGCGCTCTTTCCTATGGAAGGTTGGCTGTCATCGGAGTATTAAAAAAAAATCCACACCACATTTTCACCTACCTACCACTATTCTTATTTCAGTTGAACTAAGTATACTTGCTATCTGCATTATTAATTAAGTATAAAATACTTTGTACTTGAAAATAAAAAAAATAAAAATAAATATATATATATATAAATATATATATATACATATTTTAACGTATAAATATTTCTAAAATAGTACTTTATTATTACTTTCAGAAATAATACTCTCGGTATCTTAATGATGATGGACCACCATTCAGAATCAAACCGTTGCGTTGCTTTAGCCGTGTTTGAATAGCTAGGTACTTCCCAACCTTCCTCTTTCCCATCTCCTTCCCCATCTCCTTCACCTCTCACTAATGTAAGCCTCACAATATACCCCGTTTGGGGATGCCATGGTCCCACTGACTGCAGAGAGGGACCTTGGAGTAACAATGTATGGAGAGAGAACTAATTATTTTTTCCCAATCTGTACAAACTTGCGATAAATCACTTTCTCAGGGTTTTTACGTCGTACACCATGGGAGAGAAAGATACAACAAATATAATACACCGCTTCTATGTACTGTCACGATGATCTTGGGCTCCTTGGTAACCGCGGGACTCCGCCCATATTTTTTATTATGCCACTAAACTTGACACAACTAAACGGTTTTTTAGGTTATATGCTATAATTTTTTTGATAACAATACTGTGAAAAAGTGGTTATACGAATAAACAAAAACATTATGTCGATATGTGATATGAATGGATGTAAAAATACCCTAGCCTTGGTCTTAGCCACGCCCAGGTCTGCCGAGTCCGGTAAAAATCATCGAAAACTTACTACATTGTCTTGGACAGATACCACTATATATACTCTAAGGTAGGGACAATACTTTTATGTGAATTTCACCGCTAGTAAGGAGGGCCGTTAACGTAATTTCCTAGGCTGGGATTTGATCACCACGCCACTGATAATTAAGTATTTCATCGTTACAAAAACTTTCGCCATTTATAAATATTTCTATGAGGTATTTGTAAAAAGTCGGAAAATTTTAATATGGCTTTGAAAAATCACCACATTTTTTTCAGGAGTAATTTTGAATAAAACGCCCTTGAGGTGATATTTCACTAAAAAGGCGCTATATAAGTACTATAAGTTTTATTTTTTGATCTTGAAGTAACAATATATGGAGGAATAGCTAATTTGTTTTACCCAACCCATCCGAAATTGTAATAAATCACTTTTTCCGAGTTTTTACATCGTACACCATGAGAGAGAAAGAGACAACAAATTTCTTGGATCGCTTCTATATATTGTCGTAATGATCTTAAGCTGGCTATATTCGCTGGTTAACGGCGGGACTCCGCCCACATTTTTTATTTTGCCGCTAAACTTGACACAACTAAACGGTTTTTTAGGTTATATGCTATATTTTTGATGGTAAAAATACTGTGAAAAAGTGGCTATACGAACACACAAAAACATTATGTCGATATGTGATATGAATGGATGTATAAATACCGTAGCCTTAGTCTTAGCCACGCCCATTTGCGCCGAGTCATGTTAAAATCATCAAAAACAAGTCCAAAACTGACTTCACTGCCTTGGCTTGGGCTACCTCTTGTATACTCTAAGTTTGTGATAAACTACTGGGGAAGCTTCAGTGGGTATTCGTTAATTGCCACCCATTGTTCAGTTTGATCGATTACCTGTGGTTAATTCTGGTGGTGGCAAATTATGAAGCAACTATCGTTTTGATAGAAACAACCGTGTCATTATCAAAATACTGTAATCAGGTACCTCGCAAGCTTCTCAAAATGGGTTATTAAAAAGGTAAAAGTCATATCCGTTAGTTAATTATTTTCATTAATTAAAATGTAGGTAATGGAAGGTTCGGAAGTAACTATCTATTCAAATCTAGTCACTAAACACGTAAAAAGACATTTAAAACACCGTTATTGTTTCGATTCTGAATGGTGATCTCTCATTAGGGCAATACTCAAAGCAACTATGTAACAATTTAGAAACATGAGATAGTGATAATATTCAATAAAACAACTAAATCAGCTTTTAGGGCTTGGACCTCCATTTTGATATCAATTATTAAAACAGTATTAACAATATTAAAACATGTGAAAAAACTTTACCTACTATGTAAAAAAAAAAACGATTTTTTTTACCCATATCAGGTTTTGATCCAGTGATTACTGCATTTGTAAGATCATTAGTAATGAGGTTGTCAAAAATATATTATTTTTTAAATAAAATTATTTATTTATATTTAATTTTTTTAAAGAAAGACAAACATTTCCGGGTTATGAATTACCAATACAATATTTGAAAAACTCCTACTAGCGTCATAATAAACGTTTTTTTGCTAGTGCAATGATGGAGGACTTAGCTTAAGAGGAATTAAACCCACGACGACCGGGTGGGAAATCCGACGCATTAAGCCAGGCGTCCACGGGTGACTTTTGTTACGGCAACAGTATCGTCACTGCCGATTGACTGTCAACCGTCACCTTTTCATTCCGGCAATGAATTTCCAACAGGCGGATGAGTCACTGAATCACATTTTGTCACCCGTGCGCGAGCGCCCATACAAAAGTACTCTCTACAGACACGGTGACAGTTTCGTCACTCAAAGTCACCGGTCAATGGAACTAAAAAGTTACCCTAATGTCACGTCGCTGCGTGCGCAGACCTCCATACACTCCAATAGATTTGGCGATGGTGACGAAACTGTTGCCGTGACAAAAGTCACCCGTGCGCGCCTGGCCTTAGTCTACTCAGCTACTAACCGATCAAATTAATTAATAACCTTAGTTTTTTACATTGTATTTTAATTTTCTGGTTTGACAATTAATTAATTATTAGCGAATGAACAAAGAAAGAAGTTTGAATAGAATATATGATGCGAAAGTGAATGGAAGAAGGAGTCGAGGACGCCCGAGAAAGACATGGCACGATCAAGTAAATCAAATACTTGAATCGGGTCATGTAAAGAGTCAGAATAACAAAATAGTATGTATGAGATGATGTTTAAATGTAAATGAAGTAAGAAATGTGTGCCAAGACAAAGTTATATGGCGGTCCGTCCTCTATGCCTACCTGGAGAAACGGCATGATGGTTAGTTAGTTAGAAAATTAGTTCACCATCTTCAGGGTAACTAAAATAATACACAAATTAAAAAACTAGTTTATATAAACTAGTTAGATTACTAAAAACTAAAAAATAAATAAATAACAAAACAAAGGCAGGTATTTATTGATAAATAATAAATGCTTGCAAATATATCATAAAAATAACCATCAAACATATATTTTAATGTATATTTATTATGTTAGTCTTAAGTTATAAATTGCTAGTTATTAGTCTGAATTCTGAACTTATACTCATAAGTTTCGGTAATAAGTCTAAATTGTATGTCATTAACTATAAATCTTACTCAAAAGGCACTAATCATAAGTTTTAGCTGTAAGTCCATAGTTATATGTTATAATTTATACGTCACTAATTATTATTTTTAGTGATTAAGTTGTAGGTTAGGTTAGGTTAGGTTAGGTTAGGTTAGGTTCTAAAGCGCCCTTGGCCATACATTCTTTCACGAAAACAGCGCTATAGAAATAAGCTAAATATTATTATTATAACAAAAAATGAAAAAACGTTTGTCTGTTGTTTTCTCATTGTTCTTTTATTTTGTATTTTGTTCTCTTTCTGTACGTTTGTATAACCGCACACTTGGTATTTTTTGTTTAGTTCTCTTAAATCTTAGGTTAAGCGAAACTGGTCGGCATAAAGAATAAAATAATATCCGTGGTCTTATACAAAGTTATTTTTTTTTTTCTTTAAATATGTCAAACCACAAAGGGATTGCTTTCTACAAAAATATGTTTATTATTTTCTTAAATATTATACATGGCTAAATTGTTTTCGATAAAATTTTCAAGTACTAAAAAAATAATTTGTGTAAATTACGCTGAGAGTGAAAGACAACAAAAACGAATATTTAATAAGCTCCACAGTTTGAGGATCCTGCCTCACCTAGAACATTATAACAGAGTTTATTTGGCGATCATGACCGAGTAGACGTAATCGTAATTTCGAGGGAATTCCCCAAAATCACGATGTGAGCGACCGCTCTAGCACGCGGAAGTAAGCGGCCGCTCTGTGGAGACGGCGAACAACAACAAACTTTCTACTGCCATCTAGTAAGCACTTTTTTCTGTGGTTTATTTGGTCGTTTTTTTAATCTGTCACGTTATTATTTCAGCAGGGTTGGCACATTATTCATTGTTTACTTAATTAATTTTAATTTCATCTTATGTTTTTCAAATTAAACTCACATATTTCATTTTTGTACATTAGTATCTAATATTTGATTTTATTGTTATACAGAGTAGGAGATACTTTCAGTATCGCCCTGGTAAAAGACTATCGTTCAGAATTGAAACGTTGCTTGAAACGGCTTTAGCCATGTTTGGTGACCAGATCTGAATAGCCAGGTACTTTCCAAAGTTCCTCTTCCTCATCTCCTCCCCTCTACCTTCATCCTCACAACATACTCCAATTAGGGATGCCATAGTCTCACTGGCTCTAGATAGTTGGGAGCAGTTGGGACTCTTGTGCGGTATGCTGGCCCTGTCCTCTGCAGGCGCAATTGAAGCAGTCCGCCCTAGGCGACAAATTGTTAAGGCGCTGATAGTACCTAATTACAGTCCTTTTTTACGCGCCCAGTGTTTTTAAATATATAATAATATAAAAGGAAAAAAAGCGGATTTTTGATCTTCAACTCTCATTAAATATTTGAAACGAGTTGGTACCTATCTTCTGTCCGAAACGAAAAGTTCACACTTGGTGTTAAAAAGAGCCAAAATTATGCAGAAACAAGCAGTGCAACTGAGAGAGAAATTGTAGCAATTTAGTTGAATGAAATAATGAGAGAGCGCCATACGAAATAATAATGGTGTCGCATTCATTCAGCAATACCACTCATTTCGGAGATTTTTTTTAGTGTGAATGTACATGAATTTGAAACGTATTTAAAGCAGCGTAAATATTTTTTTGCATCATGATATAATTGTTAAGTTGGTATTTTTGTTGCGTGTTATTTTTTTTTCCAATAACATATATTTTTAAGCTAATCTCATATTCCAAATGTAATTATTATAATATGCGAATTTGAAAGAAATAAGCTAGTAATTTCATTAGTAAAACGTCAATTGTTTTTTAATTCAGAGAGCGACAAAAACGGTATCCAATTTCCGACCCCAAGGCTCGCATTTTGACCGCAAAGGGATATTTTTTTCAATAAATGTTACTTTTGGAAGATTTTTTCATACAATCGTTTTTATTTTATCATTCTCAACATAATTCCAAAACTTCACTTCAATCTGTTCCATAGAGCCTGATAAAACGGCAACTAATTTTCGAACCCAAGGCTGGCATTTAGCCCGCAATGTGATATTTTTTTAACAAATGTAATTTTTTGAGGATTTTTTTTTCATTTAATTGTCCTTAGTTCATTATTTTTAACATAATTCAAAAGGTTTACTTCATTTGGTTCCTATAGCCTGAGCAAAAAGTATTTTATTTTCAACCCCAAGGCTTGTATTTTGCCCACAATGAGTTTTTTTTTTAAACAGTGTTTTGTAAAAGTATTATAAAGTTACAAAATATTTTTTGATAAAAAAAGTTACAGTAAACTAAATTAGAAATTAACAGAAAAAAATACTCAAATGAAAAAAATTGTATAAAAAAAAGTTTTTTTATTATTTGTAAATTTGCACATCCCTGCAAGGTTGGTAAAAAAAAAATGGAAGGAAGTTATTTAATAATAACAGATTTATAAGACTAGTCGGAAATTGATAGAACTGAGAAGGTTTTTAGGATCAACCAATTTGACGAAAGTTGGCTGTAAGAATGGAAATAGATTTTTAAACATGATGAAACTGATTGATTAATTGGTTGTAAATGGTCAATTACGTGATCAATGTTTGTTTCGAGTTGGGTATTTAACTACCTCACCTTTAGAGATGGTAATTAAATCATTATTTTCATTAAAAAAAAACATTTATTTTTTTAGATCTTGAGTGGAGCCACTTAGTGAGGAAACTACATATTTACATCTATACATTAAACAACACTAACTCCTTGCAATCTTGAAAAAATTGAACACAAAGAAAAAAAAAAACTCTACGTATATGTGAGTAAAACTTGGTTTGCAAAAGTAAGCTATATTAACCAATGACGTTACATACACATATATATATATATATATATATATATATATAGACACGTTGTAGCGCTCTCAAAGTGGCAAGCAATAATCACGCTAGTTGGTGTGATCGGTGTTTAAGCCGATTTAGTACTAAACGGTCACGCGTCTCATGTACACTCACACGTATTCATAAATAAAGCAACTTTGTTTGTTCTAATTTTGCATCATGTGAATTAGTTTATGAAACTGTGCACAGATGGCACTATATTCTTTCGCAGTTCGCATACGTATAATTCCTGTAGATTAATATAAAGGCCGGGGTGTCCCTTTTTCATTATACTTACCTGGCGTAGGGGACACCGTGATCACTAAGGCGGTACCCCCAGGGCGAGGCTCTTCCATTGCACTCCGGTTGGGCTGACCCTTGCGATTATCCCTAATGCGGATAACTCGGGCGCGTAATTTTTGGTAGTCGGGACTGCGTACGCGCCGTCCCGTCCGAAACGTTATATCCGAGGGGGGAATGGGTTGGTTCAGGGCTTCAGGGGTTGGTTCAGGGCTTCAGGGGTTCGGGTTGCCGGTTGCCGGTAGAGGAGTGGGTTGGTAATGTTGACATCTGAAATTATCTGTTGTAGTAATTGCCGATATCGGAAATCGGGTATTTCTGCGGTTACTGTAACCGGTGACTGGCGAGGAACCCCGACGTCCCCGACTATTTATTTATCCAGCTCTTTTCGGAACCGGTTCTCGGTGCCAGAGAAGTCCACGAAAACGAATTCTCCTCGCCGCCATTTTTTAAAAAATTATTAGCAAAATTCTGAAAACGAAAAGAACTGTAAACGGTTCCTCGCAAATAAAAAATCTCGTGGTGGAGTATCTGATCGATTTCATAAATAGCTGGTGCATCTCTTAGAGTAACAATATATAGAGACCTAACTTTGCGAAATTTTGTCGCTACTTTTTGACCAAGCAATGACCAAAGGGTGTTTGGCCTAAATCACTAACAGGGTTGTCACAAATTAAGTAAATTAGGTATTTTGTTGTGAGTAGGTAGTTGTAAATCATTAAAAAGAATGAATGTTGTATATTTTTTTGTTTATTCAAAGATACATTAATCAATAAGATTATTAAAATCTTATTTACAGATAAAAATATAAACGAATTAAATTATTAGTACAGAACATTTTATAATACATATTATAAAATGAACTTCAGTTCCATCAACAAAATAGTTTACAAACAAAAGTAAAATAAAAAAATGTACGGTGATAACAGATGTTAAATCATTTTCTTAACCTTGGAGTAAGAATAAATGGAGAGAGATCAATTTTTTTTTACCTACATAAATTTGCGATAAATCACTTTCTCTGCGTTTTTACGTCGTACACCATGAGAGAGAAAGAGACACAAAAAAATTTCACAAAACAGAAAATAATATAAAATATGTATACAAAATTAAAATAAATGCATGATCGTTATCATAAATCATCAGAGAACAGGTTCAGAAATGGGTACAATAGTGCATGTGCACATCAAAAAAAACAATTAACTAGAAGCTAAGGGTATAAAAATCCAGATGAAACGTATGAATTCATATTAACATATTTGTTAAATCAAAGAAAAAGAAATTAGATTGGAATTTGATGTTAGATCCGTAACGCCCGAGAAAGTAGTTGCACCAATCGTAGATACTCCAAAAAAGGTAGTCTTAAAAAATATAATACTTTAACGTAATACGCAAATTTTGAAACTAGAAAAAAAAATCTCCGCATTACAACAATCAAATCGTCGACGTTTACGAAAAATTACATCTTTAAATTATATAAAACAGGACCTAGAAAAACGGGGCAATGTTCAAAGTGAAGGTATCCAAATATTATCGTCCATTAGTGGGCCCAACGGAGATGTTTTGTCGAAGTGATTACTTGGGAAATGGACTGAGCAGATTGTGCTATGGTATTTTGGAGTCCAATTTTGCCTTCTCGTAGCACGGATCCATTTTTCTCGCTTTTTTTCATCCTTTGGAAATCTAAAAATAATTAAATATATAATAATATTCCAATTTTGGCATAGCCCTGAATCTGGGGAGGCAACCGAAATCATAAAGATAACTAAGAGATAAACACTATTCTGTCTTTATCTGTTTGCCAACAATTTAGCGTTAGTATCATGAGAAAGAAAGAGACCGGGATACTTTCAGAAGCCGTACGAAAAAGGGGTTCCCCGTTCTAATGGTTTCTCATGTGACATCTCCTCAGAGTAACAATATAATCTCTAAGTTAAAAATATTACAAATCCATTAAAACTCATTTCAAACGGAAGTTTATTATATTGGAACGAATAGTCCAAAGATTAATTACATATTGGTGTAAGTTACTAGTTGTTTTGTAGGTTAGGATGTTAAATATTTGAGATCAAACTAAAAAAGACGATTTTTATGGTACATGCGTGTGAAAACTGTTTTTTTTTGGTCCTTTTGTACTTCGATTAAAGCAACCAAGCATAGAACATATGGTCATGATGTTTTGCTAGATATTGCACAAAAAATAACTCAAGTTTTTAATTATTTACGTACTTTTGACAGTCCGTTCGCCTGACAATTAAAACGTGTCTGAAGTTTGTGCAGATTAAATAATGGAGACATGGCATTTAGCCCGCCCCAAATCGTGTATTGGTTTCAACAATTGTTTGTCTCTTTTTCTCATATGCTTATAGAACCGAGCATAAAGAGAAAGCTATATTTTGCGAGTTTGTCAACGATTTGTCACAAATTAGTACGGTCTCTTTATATTGTTACTCTGAGGTGCATCTGAAAAATTATAGCGACGGTTCCAGTGCTGAAGCTGAAGTCACTGGGATAAAGTAACCGTGACAAGAATGTCGTAAAATTCTAAAATATTCGTGTTTGGGAAATTTTCGATTAGGTTTCGGGTAGCTAGCAAATCTTTGGTCAAAGAAACGGTTGAAGATTAATTATTGCGTCAATTACAATTCTTCGTTTTTTTTTTTAAATTTAGTTATAAAAGAAACGTTTCCTTAGAAAACGAATATCGAAGGTTCCTGTGACCGCAGTCACCGACATTGGTTGATATCAAAATGAGCTGTCACTGCAGTTTTTTTTTTTACCGAGAACCGAAGTGAAACCGGTTCTATCCAGTTACTTTTGGAACCGGTTCCCGATGATGATGATGGATTTGGGAAATTTATGTTAATTTCCCCATAATTTCACAGGGGTTGCCTGTGAAATTATGGGAAACAACCGGTTCCTCTGAAATTTCGATTTTTATGGAACAGTTTAATTTTATACCATGATATTGCTAAGGTTAAGCGAAACCGGAGTCGTAAACAAAATTATTATTTAATTTTCATTTTATGTATATGTAAATCCACAAAGTGATGGCTTTCTACGAAAATATAAATATATTTTCCCATAAAAGATAAAAATAATTGTTCTAGGCTGCGGTCTATAAGGAACAAGATTGCCCTGATGACAATTAGCCTACTGTAATGATCGCTTATGCGACCGAAAGAATGCTCCTTGGGTAAGGCACAATTTTGTTCGGAGATGTTAAATAAAATATAATATTTTTCTATTCATTGTTTTGTTATTGGACAATTTATACCATATCATAATTAAACCTTTAACTGAACATGGTTTGGCAATATGGAATAGAATAGAATGATAATTAATGTAGAATGAATAATGTTCTTTTACAGAATAGATCTAGTTTTATATCGCATTATAAGCATGGTCAACTAAAAGTATCAGAGTTCAAACATGTGGTCTATGGAATAATACATGTTAAAATAAATTTTGAAAAGCGATGTTAGGATATAATTAATGAGACAGTAAGACATTAAGAGATGCAATTAGGATATAATAGTTGATTGGTAAGAATGTTTAGTGACATGGGTAAGCTGCACATGTGCTAAACTGGTTGGGCCATTACACTAAGATAAGAAAGGCCATCAGAAAAAAATGAGATTTACTCACGTTAGATTGCTAACCTACGAAAAGAAACCTATCGCTCTAGACTCTAGATGTAGTGAAATTGTGATTTGAAAAAATAATAAATTCTTGAGTGAATCACTTTAACTGTCTCTTTTCAGATATAAGATAACTTGTAGAAAATGATTATAGGGTAGGTACCAGGTAAGTACCTATTTAAATATTGAAGTAATCTAAACCGGTTTTGACCAGACTCTGTAATGTAGTGGAGAGAATGTATCCGTTGTTTTGCGGAGAATTGCCAATTTTGCTGCGAATATATTATTACTTTTTACCTTTTGATGGCCATTTCTTGTAGGTTGCCAAGCTTTTTTTATTCCTTACAAAACTTGGTAGAGATGGTTGATATCTAAAATAGCGTCGCTAGAAAGGTAAAAGGACTTAAGCGACACTTTGGTCAAAAATGAGGAAAAATATGCAGTTTTGATCAGTTATTTTTTCTGCATCGAATACTCTGACTCTCATTTGATTATTAAGACTATTGTAGCCTTTTAGACATCTAAATCGTAAACGATTATATTTATATTATTGTATGTATTGCATGAGTCCTGTGCTGATGGGGGTACACACATAAATAAATGAATGATTTTTTTTTTTGTTCAATTAAGTAATTAAATTCAAGCAAGAGAGAGCAAGCTTCAAAATACATATTGTAATATTTGAGATATTCAACAGGCCTAGGCAGTGGCAGTTCGTGATTTTTTAGTGTTCTAGAGTGCTGAGATTGAAAAATACGACGTTATTGATTTTTTGTAGCCGAAAATGATTTTAATAAAATTAAAAAATTATCACACAATTTATTTTAATAAATACAGTTTTCGGCTACAACAACATCCATCATGTAATTTTTTCAATCTTACTCTAGCAGACTAAAAAGTCACGAGCCGCCACTGGTTTAGAGAGAAGGTTAGGTAGGTTGCTTCACAAAAGTTATCCATGCGAAATTCGATTTTTTTATTTATTATTACAACAAAGTTTTCGTGTCCATTTATGAAGTGCTTCTAAAAATTTAGGCACTGTTATACATAAGTTACCAAGCGACAGTTAACGTAAAAAAAAACCGGTCTTCAGTGAGATATCATTTGCCTGGTGGTAGACGCTTTCCTACTATCTTCTCGGCGATCGACAACGATGTAGATATCCCTTCCCTCAACAAAATACTATTCTTTCTCTTTTAAAATAAAGCTCATGTCAATCACCAGTAAGTGGATGGTAGAAAAAGTCGTCCTAGAAATATAAACACCTCACATTTCATGGACCTAAAAGGAGGTAAGATTGTGATGAAAGTTTCAGTGTCACTCTAGTGAGAGATTGGTTGATGCTTGGAGTAACAATATATGGAGAGAGAGCTGATTTTTTTACCCAACATATACAAATTTGGGATAAATCACTTTCTCCGGGTTTTTACGTCGTACGAACGTCATGAGAAAGAAAGAGATAGCAAATTTTCCCAGATTATCACACCGCTTTAAAGCACTGTAAGGATGCTCTTCGTGTCCCGCGTCTCCGTTGACTCCGCCCACACGTTTTCATATGCGAAATAAATGGACATAAGTCAACGTTAGTTAGTTAAGGTAGGTTTTATGATGTATTTTTGTTTATAACAATAGTGTGAAAAAGTGTTTATAAAAATAGACAAAAACATTATGTCGACATGTTTTTTTATTTTTTATATGAATACCGCACAAGAGTCTCAAGTGCTCTCAACCGTCTAGAACCAGTAAGACTATGGAATCCCTAAATAGGGTATGTTTTGAGACTGAAGATACTGGGGAGGGGAAGGATACTGGGAAGATGAAGATTGGGAAGTACCTAACAAGTACCTAAAGCAAGTAACAGGGCTAAAGCCATTTTAAGCAACGTTTCAATTCTGAATGGTGGTCTTTCACCAGGGCGATACTTAGAGTATCTACCACTCTGGAACGTGCCACAAATATACTTTTTATTATTTTTATATGAATTAAATGTGTTATGACACATATTAACTAAATAAAAGTTATTGGCGCACGCCGGGTTTGAACCCGCGACCTTCGGATTCGTAGTCGAGCGTCTTGCCACTCGACTATGGAGGCAAATACCCTAACTCTAGTCCTAGCCACGCCCAGGTCTAGCCAAGTCCGGAAAAACTCACCAAATTGGCCACAGGAGCGCTCTATCTTGATTATTATTGCTCTGCGGGTTGATGTGAAATTTGCTTAAAAAATTGATTTACTTATGTCACTAATTGCGAAAAGCCCGTTTTTTTTTAACTACTAAAACCCGTTTTCTTCTACCCATTTCCTCCCACCTCATATTTTAAGTTTGCTATCTGAAAGATGTCGACGAGTATTGGTAAATTTACAAACAATAATATTTTGTATCGACCTATGGCTGATTCTGACCATGGCATCCTCAATGATGTTGCGAGGTTTACGGAACTAGGAAGAGAAGGAGATGGAGAAAGGACTATTGGAAAGTGCCTGATTATTGAGATCTTTCACTAAATACGGCTAAAGTCATCGGTCATCATTATTGAGCTATACTATGTACTTTGTCAAAAAAATTACTCCATCATTCTTACGAACAAAAATCATTTTTGGTAGTTCTATGTTATACGTAAATTTAAAAGTTGTAGGTTCAGTTTTAGTAAATAGTAATAAGTAATCACATTAGTTATTAAAAAATAAATAAATCACAGTCCTGTGCAGGCGCAATTGGAGCAGTCTGCTCCAGGCGTTGAATTGTTAATGCAGTACCTAACTACAGTGATCTTTTACACGCCCAGCACCTTAAAATATGTAATAATAATATAAAAGGAAAAAACATACTTTTCACATACGATAATCGAACCCACGATTTCCCTGCTTGATGGTGCAGAATTTAGATCCACGCATTAAACTTAGTACTTGATACGAGTTGTTACCTTGTTCTGTAAAAAATTACACTGGATGTTAAAAAGAGACAAAGCTATGCAGAAACAAGCAAGAGAGAAAAATTGGCGCAAATTTAGTAAAATTAAAGAATTTATATTGCTCCATCAGCCATTTTTAAGAATATTTTTCACATAAATTTGAAACGTATTTAAAGCAGCGTAAATGTTTTATTTCCATACTAATATATTTTTTAAAGTTAGGATTTAGAAACATCTAGTTATTTGCAAATAATTTCCGAATGTGTAACGTAAGCCGACGTTTTTGTTTCGTTTTGTTGTTTTAAAAAAAAAACTACTTATAATTTTTAACTGAATGAGTTTCAAATGCATGTTTGAATAACAAAAAACACGTGCGTTTTCATTCGAAAAATGCTAATTGTTTTTACTTCAGGGAGCGTTAGCGTAAGTATGATAAAATGGATTATAATTCGGACCGCATTTTGCTCGCAAAGTGGTATTTTTTTCAATAAATCTTACTATTCGAGATTTTTTTCATTTAATCGTCTTTAGTTCATCATTCTGAATAAAAATTCAAAGGTTTGCTTCATTCGGTCTGTTTGAAACTGAAAAAACGGCATCTAATTTCCGACTCCAAAGCTCGCATTTTGCCCGTAAAGAGGTATTTTTTTTAACAAATGTTATTTTTGCAGGATTTTTTCATTTAATCGTCTTAAGTCTATCATTTTTAAAGAGAGTTAAAACAAAATCACTTCATTCAGTCCCATACAGTCCGAGTAAACGGCATTTTATTTCCGACCCCAATGCTCGCATTTTGCCCGTGGTATTTTTTTTATCAAATATTACTTTTGGGGGATTTTTTTCTATAATCGTTTTGAATCTATTATTATCAGCTGATTTCCAAACTTTTACTTCATTCTGCATAGAGCCTGAAAAAATGGCATCTAATTTCCGACCCTAACGCTCGAATTTTGCCCGTTAAGTAGTATTTTTTTAACAAATTTTAATTTTGAAGAATTTTTTCATTTAATTATCTTTAGTCTACCATTTTTAACATAATTTCAAAAGCTTACTTCATTCGGTCTTTTAGAGCCTCAGAAAACGGCATCTAACTTTCGACCCCAATGCTCGCATTTTGCCCGTAAAGTGGTATTTTTTTTAACAAATGTTACTTTTGGGGGATTTTTTGATTTAATCGTCTTAAGTCCATCATTTTTAACAGAGATCCAAAGGATTAGTTCTTTCGGTTCCATTGGAGCCTGAGAAAACAGCACTTGATTTCAGAATCCAAAAAAAACCACGGGGTTGGAGTCAAACATCCCATTGAAAGAATTAAAAATAAATCCACCTTAGCCCAAGAAAACATAATCATCGCCTATTTATTATTTTCAACACAAAAATAAAAAACAAAAAATATTTATAAAAAAACCATATTATTTTTGGACGGCAATCAAATGGGGCGGAATAAAAACCCTTGCCTCTCATCTTATACCATACTTGATACTGTGTGTTTAAAAAGAGAAAAAAATACGCAGGAAAAAGCAGTGCAAGTGAGAAAGCAATTAGCGCGAATTTAATTTAGTGACATAATGCGTCAACGCTGTACGAATTTAAAGTACTGTCGTATCCTTCCAGCAATGTCTGTCTTTTGACTAAAGGCTTACGACGTTTTTCGGTTTGTCAGCTCTCGTGGGAAATAGCAAAGATACGTATCAAAAATACAAAATAAGATATTTTATAAGACATAAAAATTTCGTGTTTAAATTTAGGTTTTGACAAGGGGCGCCAAAAAATTACCTGCGCCAGGCGCTGTTTGGCTCAGAGCCGGCCCTGCAAAACCTTAAGAATTTAAGATTTAAAAAAAATGAAACTTTTTTCCACTTATTTATTTTTGACTAGCTTGGTTTCACCTTGCAACCCAAAGTTACTACACTTTACCCCTGGACATCTTGAATAAACAAAATATTAACAAAGCATAAACAAAGATTATTAACAAAGTTTAAAAAAATCATTCCAATCCAATGGTTGACAATATATTATCTCTACCATTATTTTGATTGAATGTATGTACCTGTCATTTTAAAAGCGACAAGTAATAATTATTTTGTTGAGATACATTTCCAATACAACGAAGTCGTTAAATCCTACCGCACAGAAGTTTAGTAACCTACTATGTGTTATAGTTATTATATTGACAAGCCATAATTACACGGTGTTATAATCGAATAAGTAACTTTAGAGAATGATGTATGATGGTCTATGTTTTTAAGGCAAATTTTCAGAAATCCATTATTGTCTGTTAACATTTTTTAAGAAGGTATTTTTTTATTTTTTATTAATTCAAATGTATTTCCTCGGTAGTGAGCTTAAATCCAGGAATACTTGAATATTTCGAGTATCCTTTGTATTTCCTATAGGCTCTGCCAGTTTGTGCGTTTGCTAAAATTATTAGGTGAACTTCCACAAAACTGCGCTATAATAATAATGTTTTATTCCAGAAGGTATTCAGGAGTAGTGCAATGCAATACCTTCCATAATTGATATTAACATTCACAGTTATAATAATATAAGCAAATTAAAATAAACAGAAATTCATAAGAAAAAAAAAATGATAATGCAAGTAAAAAAATGTCAATGGAGGATATTAGGCCTCATTTATTCAAAACCCCAAATCAAAAGGGAGTTCATCCTGGCAGCGTTAAGATTGATGGGGCCAATAATTTACTCCAATGCGCTTCTATGCTGGAGTTCGGGATCTGACGGGATTCCACGATGAGGTCATTTCTGGAGTTGTTAATCCTTTCCCGCATTCCTGCTACCCTGGTTTTCATAAGGGTTACTTGTTATTATTATTAAAAAAAGGCTAACTGAGGGTTGTTTAAAACTTTCGTCATACGTGACATGGTCAAAATTTAAAGCATTTTATGTTTTCGACATTTGAACGGTCTCCGTTAAACGCCGATTTTCAGTCTGTTATACTTTTGAATAAATGAAAATAAGCTGAAAAGCATAACGGTCATGTTGTTATACTTGCCAGCTGATAACGATTTGTTCAAAAGCTGAAATAGGCCTAGAATTGACGTTTAATGGGGACCATTAAAATGTTTAAGAAATGTAATAATTTATAATTTAGCGTTAATTGATAAATTGTGACGAAAGCTTGAAACACCTCAATCCATGTGTCAAATAGCGTTGTGAACGCTTTGAAAGAACTGCTTCAAAGAACTACTTCTTTTGGCAACAGTTCTTACTTCATTCATTGTTCATTGAACAAATACTTCAATTGAAGTTAATAGTTCATTTTAGCGTTCATCCATTTCAATAACTTCGTTTCATTGAACAAATACTTCAAATGAAGTTGGTACTTCATTTTAGTGTTCATTCATTTCATTAACTTCGTTTAATTGAACAAATACTTCAAATGAAGTTGGTATTTCATTTTAGCGTTCATTCATTTAATTGAACGAATCTTTCAATAAAAGTTAAATTACAAAGAACTACTTCAATTTGCAGCAGTACAGCTGTGAAGGTGAACTTCAAAGCCTATAAAGAAGTACTTCATCATAAGTACTTCAATTGAAGTCCGACTTCTAAGTATTGATCTAATAGCGAGGAACCGGTTCCAAAAAGAACTGAACAAATAACCGGATAAATTCAATTTTTTTTTGCGAGTTCGACTTCAAGAACTAGCAATTCGTGAAACATTCACAAAACATTGAAGCTTTTCCCAACACTAGTGTCAAAAATACTACCAAAGAATTTAAGTACCCAATTAAAAAAAAACATAACCACTATAGTGTGTAAAGAAACACGTTTTAATGGGATTAAATAAAAACGATGTGACATTGCGCCAAAAGATTCTGCCTAAGATCACGTCATACAATTATTAATCACGTGGTATATATTCACCTAAATAAATGGTGGGATATACACTTATCATCGCCTTGAAGAGAGCCCACAATTTATTATTGAAATTTCGGTTGATTTGGCTTCAGCTGCGAGTCTATTGGGTAAGAAAAGCTAAGCCCCTAAATTCCAACCTTCTTCTTCTTCTTCTCCTACTTATGTAAACCTCGCAGCATTTGTCAAAACTGGAATTTCAGAGTTCCATTAGTTTCAGGCAGTTGAAATTCTTTGTCTAGAATTTGAATTGTTTATAAACAATGAAAAAATAAATATTTATTTATTTTTTAGAAAAAAACAATCACTTTGTGGCTTGACATATTTAAAGAAAAGAAAAAAAAACTTTTCATAAGTCCACGGATATTACCTTATTTTTTGATGACCGACCAGTTTCGCTTTGCCCAAGCATCATCAGGGTACAAAATTAAATTAAACAAAAAATACAAAGTGTCCAGTTATATATACATACAGAGGGAGAACAAAATATGAAATAAAATAACAGAACAATGAAAAAACAATATAATAACATTAAAAATAATAACAAAAGAAGAGAGAGAACGAGACAAATAACACGAATTGAAAGAGACACAACGTTCAAGTACAAAATACTACCATTTAAAAATAAATAGTATTTTGTCTTTTACCAAGGTATTTATTTAAAAGGTTATTTGTTCCACCGTCAATGTTTTTCTTCGTCCTCTTCATTTAAATATTTTTATACGTTATCGTGTCATGTTGTAACGTTTACATAATATCTATTTTGCCTAGTAAACAATAACCGCTATCTGTAATTACAGGTGGACGATATGTATCACGTAATGTACTATTAATAGTGATTTGGGCTGTCCCAAAAAACTGCGGTGGCACTTTTACATATTGGTCGGCGTATGCCCAGAAGGAATTTGATAAAAAACTTTTGATGGATTTTTAATGCAAATAATCCAACATAATAAGCCGCTATAATTTGGTGAAGGTATTCACTAGGCTTAAATTATAATAAAAACTATTGCGTAATGTTATATATTCAGTACCTACATAATATTATGTTATTCAGAATACGTGGGGGATAACACAAGTCGTAGGTAAATAAACTGCCTTGCAAATCGTAAATATAATAATCTGCGTTTGTTAAGCAGTAAAACACTCGAACGGTGAACTCTCGCGGCTTGTTGTATGCATATTTAATTAGAAGACCAATAATGGTTCACTAAACAAATCAATCAGTTACGTGCACAAGTTTTTCAGGGTAGGCAGTAGAACAAAACAGCAGATTAATTGATAATATAGACAAGTACCAATAGATGTTACTGATTGCTATTTTATTTGTTCTGTAAAAGCACTGCCTAGACACTAAAAAAGATAGCAACACAAACAAGCCACTTGAACGCGCACACAGCATACATGCATACATATTTTGTGTAGTCTAGTGAACATATAATAGTCTACTCTGACAAGCATTTGCATAAACAGAGCACGTTACATTATTCACAGTGTTATAGTAAAAACTATAATGACTTTTCATATCGGCGAGAGAGCTGTCAATAAAAATACAGTATCTATATATATATTAGACTAATTGTAAATACAAATAGGTACCAACAAATATTACTGATTGCTATTGGATTTGTTCTGCCTTAGACACTAACAAAGGTACCAACACAAACGAGCCACTTGAACGGGCAACAGCCTACAGTATTGATATTATGTGTAGTCTAGTGAACATGGAATTATCAACTCTGACGTTGGCGGCATTTAGGCATATTTAGTTACTGCTTTTGACACGTTATAGTAGGGCGGTCGGCAGGGCGCTCGCGGCGGTGCGATTAGCTAAACTTAATTAAAACATATCGTTTTAAAAAAATAGCACTTAAAAGTAATCCATAGAATATAATTTATTATTTATAGTTGGGTAAAACATAGAAAAATGCAAAAAACACAATTTTTTTAGTTGGGTCGGGCGTGTTAATATGGTAAGGATATGGATAGGTACATTTGCGAAACAGTGTGGTTAGGTTGGTTGACTTTATACTGAATTAATAGAAAGAGATAAATATATATTAAAGAATGTTGAATAGCCTATTAGTTACCGCCCACATAGAATTCAGACATTTTTCAATAAATATATTTGAATACATTAAAGAAAACAACAACAATAGTTAATTCACCATTAAAATGATTTATAAAGTCAAAATATCACACAAACACTGATAACAGAAATTTTGCCTAAATAATGATGGAAGCTTTTTGTTGATTCTATGTCTATATATCATTAAAAATGTGAAAATTCTAAATATGGGTCAAAAAATTTGAAAACTGTTGTAATACCTCTGAAAAGTGATGTTTTGTAATCTTTGTTTGGTCTTATTTAAACATTCACGCAAAACACATAATGTCATCACTATCATGTTTAATTTATTTGTGTAACCACTGCAAGTTTTTAATCAACACAAATATAGGAAATAACCTCAAAATCCGTTGATGTAAGTTATGCAATTCGGTGATGTGAAGTTAGCGCAGACGGAGAACAACCTCACATTCTTATAAGTGCTGTGATATTATGTGATGACTTTTCTTGTCTCTTTCTCTCTCATGGTATACGACGTAAAAACCAAAAGAAAGTGGTTTATCGCAAATTTGTATAGTTTGGGTAAAAATATTAGCTATTCCTCCTTATATCGTTACTCCAAGATACTGAACGACCTGCATTCTATTACTACCAACTTAAAGATCGTTAAAATAATTAAATACTACCCACGCAGAGGTTTCAATAAATAATGGCTGCAAACAGCTGTCGCTATGATTGCCTCCCGAGAATGGCAAAAAAACACCAATAAAATAAAAAGATGACAACATTTTATCAAAGTGAATGTTGTAGAACGGTTTACGATCGGAACGCGCCTTCTCTTTCACTCATATGAAAGGTGTTTTTCTGCGTCGAAGGGAGACGGCAAATAACCGTTTAAAAAACAAGAGTCATTAATTATTTTGGAGTTATATAATTCAGAATGTTTAACAGTCACGCGTCTACCGTAGAGCGGTGTCGCGAAGGGAAAGGCAGATATCATTTTCTCACACTCCTCACATTTACATTCATACGTACATTTTGTTGAAAGAATCGAACGTAAAACATTTCTACACTCTTATATCTGTCCTTGTGATGAAGTCTCTGCCAGAGCGATACGCTCCTTGGCTCTGGACTCAGATGTTGCCGGTTCAAATCCCGGGTTTTGTAAATAACAATCAGTGATTTATTTTAAATATATTACAATCTTGGCTAGTGAGAGCGTAATAAATAGGATAAAAAGGACGCTTAGATGGTTGGGGCATCTAAAGCGAATAAACGAAGAAAGGAGTGTAAAAATAATATATGATTCGAAAATGAATGGAAGAAGAAGTCGTGAACGCTCGAGGAAGACAGGGCGCGATCAAGTGAATCAAATATTTGAATCGGGCCATGTTAAGAGCCAGTATAACAGAAGAGTATATATGATACGATGTATGAATGTGAATGAAGTGAAGAGTGTGTTCCAAGACAGAGTTGTATAGTGGTCCGTCCTCTCTGCTTACTCCTGCTGGGAAACGGCGTGATGGTTAGTTAGTTAGTTACTTACTTTTTTCCTAGTTTCAGGTCGAAATATACTCTCAGTAATGCCCTGACGAGGCAGTACTATTCAGAACTGAAACTTTCTTAAAATGACTTTGGATTTGTATTTGACTAGATCTGAAAAGTTACGTGTTCTTCCTCCATCTCCCAATTCTCCTCTCTAAAAAAAAAATAAAAAAAGTTCACAACAGGGGTAGGCAGAGATGATAGGGCAACACACAACTCTGTCTCATGTTATTCCGACTCCCAATAATATCAACTAAAGTGTTTATGTTTATTTTTTCAAAAGTAAGACAAACATTACCGGGTTATAAACAACCTGAAATTTTTTGAAAAACTCTTACTACCACCATAATAAGCAGAAATGTTGCTTCTGCAATGATGGAGGACTTAGCTAGTAGAGGAATTCAATTCACGACCCCCGGGTGGGAATCCGACGCGTTAATCCACTCAGCTACCAACCAGTCGATTTGACTCATTTGATTGTATCATTGTATTCCCGAGGCGTCCCTGACTATTTATTCACCCATTTAAGAGTTATACCCTCTCCTGACACCTCCCCCTCACATTTAAACGGCAAAATATTTGTATTTCTTAAATTCTATAATATTATAATTAAAAAAAACCCACTCACGATGGTTAAATTTTTATTCAAATAATTCGATTATGGCAGTTTGAAATCGTTTCAATAATTGTTATTAAAATGCGATGAGTAATTTTTGCTGTCTGCTCCAATGAACGCTTAAATTAAATATAATAATGTAATTGTTTTTAACGCGGTTGTATCAAAATGCTCGATCAAACCGCGATGGTTATGAATTCGCGTATCATTATTATTTGTAATTAATTTGAATGGCCAGCGTACTCTTGAATTTCAAATAATAATTGCCAACGTTTCGCAATCTAATTCGTGAAACGCCTATTTCTGATGTGAGTTGTGCATATTTTACATTCTATTATTTATTTTTAAAAAAGATTCGGTAATTTGCAATATGAATTTATATTCTGTTAATTAAAAGAAATCTGGAATTGCCACTGCAACCAATTTCCTTGCAACATGAGACAATATGCATTTGGATGCATAGTGCACTGTATTTATATATGTGAAAACAATCCAGTTATACAAAAAAAAAACAAAATTTAATTTGTGAGTACCTACGTACACAAACAGGAAAACCTACGGAAAGAGATGAAATTTGAAATTTGAAAACAGAACATTTTTCTAAAAGCTTTGGCATTCAAGAACTAACAAAAAGCCTCAATAATTCCACAAATTATTTCTTGGTGGATTCCGTGTTCGAGTGGTAAGACTCTTGACTACGAATCCAGAGTTCGCGAGCTCAAACCCGGCGGGCAGATATAAATATTTATTAATAAAATAATATTTAATTAATATGTGTCATAACACACTTAATTCATACATATAATATACAGTATATTTGCGACACGTTCCAAAGTGGTATATAATCCATGTATCGCCCTAGTGAAAGACCACCATTCAGAATTGAAACGTTACTTGAAATGGAATTTATTTTAAGTATCTAAAGAGCTTTATAAAAAAAGTATTATATTTACACCTTGTTTCAAAGTGGAAGATAATATTACTATTGCCCTTGTGAAGTACCACCACCCAAAGCTAAATTGTTGGTCAAAATAGAATTTTTTTATTATATGATGCCGACTAAGGGTGATAACTGCCCAGAACCAGGGAACAACGGCATCTCCATTTCAGGAATGTTGTAGGCTGAGTGAAGTGGCCAGCAAAAAAAAAAGGGAAAATAAAGGTTGAAAAATACCACTGCACGTAAATTTAGTAGTTCTACTATAATTGATAAAACCATGGAAATATTTACCACCTTTCAGTAACTTCAAAAATATGTTTCCATTCTCCTCTCTTTACCCTCCATTTCAATTGGAAAATGCAAAAAATATAATGTTTTATGCGTCGTCTGCGGCGGCAAGGCTATGAAAAATTCAAGGAATTCTCAGAAAAAGCAGACGGCAAAAATATTAAACTATGGGAATTAGCAAAAGGTATGACGTATAAAAATAGCCTAAAACAGAGTCACGTTTTAATATTTAGAAATAACTAATAGTGTCAATTGAGGAAATAAACCGTACTCGACCGTGATGTAAATTAATTTCTTGATAAACACTTAAAACTATCCAAGCAAATAAAAGCCTTTGAACCAAAAAATAACAGAAAATTTAAATTTAAAATATTTACTCTATATATTGCCAAGTAGTTTCAGTTCACCATAAACCTTTATCAGAACTATATAAATACATAATTTGTATTTACACAGTACTTATGTAGGTTTTATATATTTTTTCAATTAAAATTATCTGTATCTTTCTCTCTGTTCCTTCGTCATAATTAAAATGTTGTTTTTTGTTTTCTTATTTAATTTAAATTAAGTTCTCCCTCTGTATGGATATACTATAACCGCGCACTATATATTTTTTGTGTAGTTTAATTTTGTACCCTGATGATGGTTAGGCTAAGCGAAACCGCACGACCATAAAAATTAAAATAAATTCTGTGGTCTTATACAAAGCTATTGTTTCATCTCATTAAAAAATTAAGTACTTCTAAAATGTAATATCAATAAATTCACGTGTTTAGTTTGAAGTAATGTTGAAGACAGATTCCAAAAAGCTCTTATGGCAGTCTTTTATATTATATGTGCTTAGAAGGTTTAGATACTTGGAGTAACAATTTATGGAGAGAGAGATAATTCTTTTTACACAACCTTTACAAACTTGCAATAGATCACTTTCTCCGGGTTTTTACGTCGTACACCATGAGAGAGAAAGAGACATAAAAAATAACCCACCGCTTCTATGTACTGTAAGAATGATCTTGGTCTCTCGCGTCTCCGGGGACTCCGCCCACATATTTTCATATGCGACTAAACTCGACACAACTAAACAGTTTTTAGGTTATATGCTATATTTTCGTTGATAACAATACTGTGAAAAAGTGTTTATACGAATAAACAAAAACATTACGTCGACATGTGCTATGAATGGATGTATAAATACCCTAGTCACGCCCAGGTCCGCCGAGTCCGGAAAAAATCATAAAAAGCTGACTACACTGCCTTGGATAAGTACCACTCTATATACTCTAAGGTTTAGATGGGAATAACGTTTAGATAGGAGTAAAGTTTAGATAGGTTACTGTTACATTCCAATTGAAGAATTCAAAAGCATCTCGGATTGTCTAGGCGCAATCAATAATGATATTAATTATGGCGAGAAATTGCCATCTACTGACAGCCGGAGACAAGGGGCGCGGTAGGTAGCACATGCGATCAAATAAAAACTAACTTACTAACTACATAATTTATTTCCGCACGCAATTGCTCCGTGACCTCTGGATTCGTAATCGAGCGTCTTACCACTCGACCACGCAGGCCATCAATAAAAAAAAAAATTACAAGAAAATTTGACATAAAATGTATTATTGTTGAAATGATTCGAGCACTACTATGATTTTTTTTAAAAGAAAGGCAAACATTCCCGGGTTACGAATAACCTGACAATATTATTCGTGAAAACTCTTACTACCATCATAATAAGCGGAAGATTTTTCTTGAGCAATGGAGGACTAAGGATTAAGGACTAGCAGAGGAATTTAACCCACGATGCTCGGACGGGAATCCGACGCGTTTTTCCACTCAGCTACTAACCGGTTGCGATACACGTATGAGCTGTGTGATTTGATACAAAGTTGTATAATGCTGAATTCTCAACGAGTCAATTTGAAGTCAGTTACAATAATTTCAACACGTCATTAATGTTTTTTGTAACCATGGCAATGAGAAGGTTAACCGTTTCAAATGTAACTGACGTTTCATCACAATCGTATTGAAAATCAATGATGCTGTGATTTAGGATTCACCGTTCAAGATTACAGCGTCAGAGATGACGTGGTTTGGTGGTACATAGCATCTTCTGGTGGCAAACTTGACACTAGAGTAAATTGCTGATTGCCAAGTCTACCAGATATTCACCTTTAGTGCGGCGTCTTCTCCAGCAATAGTAATGACCGGAGAGCGACGGAATTAGTTTTACAGCGGTTGCAAACTCTGGCGTCACGAAATTTGGAGAAACGTCTAGGAGTGCGCAAAAAATCTTGGGCTATACAGGTTTGAAATATGAA
The DNA here is from genome assembly GCA_022651775.1 of Drusus annulatus. Classification (NCBI taxonomy): domain Eukaryota; kingdom Metazoa; phylum Arthropoda; class Insecta; order Trichoptera; family Limnephilidae; genus Drusus; species Drusus annulatus. Next base: position 1,643,568 of record JAGWCC010000231.1, read on the forward strand.
CAGCCGAATAAATCCTAAAAAGTGAAACGGTATACAATATTATTGTTTGTTATGTAATATTCAATCATTCGATGCAAATAGAGTGGTAGATACCACTTGGAAAGAGGAAGGTTGGGAAGTACCTAACTATTCAAATCTGATCACCAAACACAGCTAAAGCCATTTCAAGCAACGTTTTGATTCTGAATAGTGGTGTTTTACCAGGGCGATACTGAGAGTATCTACCTGATAGTTAAACTAGTTTAATTTACCCAAACCTTTCGTGTTTTACATATTATATGAATTACATTTTTCTTTATTTAGCGCAGTTGCTTCTATGACTCGTTCTTGTGTTCGGCTGTGGAATAATTTTCCAGCCTCTGTATTTTCTCTCTCCTACAACACGGATCTCTTTAAGACCTAGGTTTTCCCCAGGGGAGGCTCGTAACTTTTTAGGGTGCAAGAGTACTGAGATTGAAAAAATACGAAGTTATTGATGGTGTTGAATTATTATTTAAAAAAATTGTATGAAGATTTTCAGTCTTGGTGGGTCATAGACCTTCAAAATCTTTATACAAAAAAAGGATGTCGTTTTCGGCTATAAAAACATCAATCATGACGTTTTTTTTCAATTATAGCACTCTAGCACACTAAAAAGTCAAGAGCCACCCCTAGTTTTCCCTTTCCTCTAACCCCCCACACAGCATCTCCAAAGATAACATATGTCTTGATGGAAATGTTTTTTCCTCAACACCTCCTGTGTGGAGTAAATATATAAAAAATAGAGTATGAAATATTTTGGAAATAAATGGTTGAGTTCCCCCTCTAACCCAGATGCCCGCAGTCGTCTGTAACGTAACGGCTCCCGTCACTCCATTGAGCCGTTACCTTCGACTGCTTCCTCCCTCCACTTCCTCTTCCGCTTCCTCCGTTCCACCGCAACACCATGGCAACACTACCATCTCTTTTTACAACAACCAATGCACACTCACGCCAATATCGCTATTCGTAGTGATGGCCAACCACGTTGAAAATATAATCGTAAAGGGTTTCTTCGAAACGAATCGGCAATACTTATTGAATAATGAAAAGCTAGTGTTCGACAGACTAAAATTATTTATTTATTTTATTGGTTGTGAATGATGAATACTCGTAGCAAGTGGATGAGTTTGTGTATTTAGGAAGTATGTTTACGAGAGAGGGGAAGGCCGATAAGGATATTGAAAGAAGGGTGAATGCAAGAAACTCCATTAATAAATGACTGAACGCTGTTGGCGATAATAAGAAGCTACACTAGCAGTAGTAGATTGAATGATGTGAAAATGAGATCCCTGGGATGTATGTGATATCCGAAACGAATGCAAGGCTGATGAAAGCGTAATGAATAGGATCAAGAAAGGGACACTCAGATAGTTTGGGCATGCGGAGCGAATGAACGAAAAAAGAAGTGTAAAAAGAATACATGATGCGAAAGTGAATGGAAGAAGAAGTCGGGGACGCCCGAGGAAGACACGGCACGATTAAGTGAATCAAATACTTAAATTGGGCCACGTGAAGAGTCAGAATAACAGAAGAGTACGTATGAGATGATGTATAAATGTGAACAAAGCAAGGAATGTGTGCCAAGACAGTTGTATGTCGGTCCGTCTTCTCTGCCGACCCCTGCTGTGAAGGGCGTGATGGTCAGTTAGTTAGGTTTATTTGTTTTTTTAGATCTATGCAAATTATTTTTTCACACATATAGTAAGAAAAAATAACATTCCACAACAGTAGAACGAAGCACACGAAGTTACTATACACGTACCTATATATTTATATGTTTATTATTTTTATATTTTTAAATGAATACTGCACAAGAGTCTCAACTGCTCCCAACCGTCTAGAGCCAGTGAGACTATGGCGTCCTCAAATAGGGCATGTTGTGAGGCTGAAGGTAGTGGGAAGGGGAAGGAGATTGGAAAGAGGAAGGTTGGGAAGTACTTGGCTTGAAAGTAGATATAAATTTAAATCATGTATAAAAATCATAGGTTTTCCTTTACATATTCAGCACAAATCCTACGAAAAGTGCCAAGACTTGAGGCTTCTTTTAGGGCTTTTGGAAGGCTATTAAAAAAAAATGACCTTTGTTAAACACGCAAGTTTTGTTTTGAGAAGCCTAAAATCACGACAACTTGTCATAAGATAATTGTGAACATTTACATTAAATATATTATTATTTGGCAGATATTTAGGAAGCATATTATGTTTAAGCGTGTAAACCAACGTTAAAGTATTATTTGTTGTTTTTTGAGGCGGAAAAATAATACTCACAAAGACATCTTTGAAAGTGCGTTAAACCGAAAATCTTAACTGACCAAAACAACATTACCTTCGCGTAACGTAGTGTTACATTTACGTTTCGTCCCATTTAAATTACTTTGTTTTAACGTTATATTCCGTTCACATTAATATGCAATAATTTAAAGCTATGTTACGCTTACATTGCATTTCGCAAATGTATTTAATTTAACATTTGTTTTTGTAACGTTAACCTGAAGTTATTATATCACTATGTGATAATTACATCATTACATAATTATTATGTTAAGTTAAGCTCAAGTTATGTACACTTATGGGATGCTACGTTGACGTTGTTTATTTTATTTAGCGTTAAATTAATTGTGATACGTTAAAAACATGTATCTTATATTGCATAATTTACAATGCTATATTCAATTAATATCGATAAATAAGTACCTACCTGATACGTGATAGAAAAAATGCCTATGAGCCGTAGTACTATTTAGATAGATCTTACGAGGGGATTTTGTATGAGACCTAGCTAGTTAGAGGATTATGATAGAATCCGTAAAATAAAATAAAAAAAATACCTACCTGTCGACCATTAACATTGCATTAGTTTTATTTTTTATTGTGAATACCACACAAGAGTCCCTACTGCTCCCAACCGTCTAGAGCCAGTGAGACTATGGCATCACAAATCCGGGTATGCTGTTAGGCAGAAGGTAGTGGAGAGGAGAAAGAGATATAGAAGAGGAGATGTAAAAGGTACCTGGCTATTCAGATCTGGTCACCAAATACGAGTGGAGCCATTTTAAGCAACGTTTAGATTCTGAATGTTGGTCTTAGGGCGATACTTAGACCATCTACCACTCTAGAACATGCCGCAAAAATTGTATATATTATTTTAATTAATTAAATGTGCGATTTGAACATGCGACTACTGTACTCGTAATCGAAGGTCTTAACTACGCGATCGCAGAGGCCGTCAAAGTATACTAGTTGAAAAAGGAAAAAGGCATTCGCAATGTGGAAAGGTTGTATACCCCTGCGCCACTTACTTATCGCAGAGATGCTGGCCAGCAGTTTGCAGCCGGCACCGGACACCCGACATTCTCTGCATTCACCTACTTTATCTTCCATCTCGCTTCTGTATCTGTATCTGTATCTCGTGCTCCGCTAATATCACTTTCACGACGGTAACAGGGTTCTGCAAAATATAAAACACGACATTTTTCAATTTTGAATTCTCACAAACAAAGAATGTATGAAAAAAAATATATAGTACGGCTTTATTATTAGCAAACATTGTATGTTAAATAGAAATACACTTATTTTAAACAAAGCCAATTATCGAAAACACACGCCAGAAACTAAACAGAACAATGGTCATGACCGAGACACGAACTCTGAACCTCTACTCTATCCCGGAGTTACACTCAACAAACGATAAAATATTTAATATTTGTATGTTGTCTCGGTCATAAGCATTGTTTTTTTTCTGGCTTTTTTCTGTTTCATATTTGTGTTTTAGATTATTGATATTATTATTCTAATATTTAATAATAAATAAGCATTAATGCTTTTAAGTTAATTCCTATTTGAATTATTATTTTACACAGTTTCTAATATATTCGTGTATATTTTTAATTAGAGTTAACTTGTGTTTTATTTTTATTTTGAAATTAATTATTGAAATAATATCAATAATCTTCAATGAAACAGTAGAGGATACACAATATAAATAGAACAAGTTGCGACCGAGACTTAAACTCGGAACTTCTACTCCTTCCAAAATTATCAATTAATAAGTGGATTCCAATAAATAATAAGCAAATAAAAATATAAGGCACAAGCATTTTAAAAAAATATTTTTTTTCGTGTATTATTTAAGAGAAATGTGACAGCCCTGCATCACGTGGTTGAATTTTGTTGGAGAATGCGTTTACTATTACTTGTTTGCGATCGTCTTACATTTTCGGAAGGTATTTATATCAGCTGTCACGTGACATATCCAGGGGTTTTCAATCTGCAACAAATGAAAACAAATGGAGATTTCCTTATATTCATGGTGATTGTGTTCAGTTTCTAGAGGTTCAAACATTATAACGTTATTGGTGGTTGCCTTTTGCTAGTTACTATATAGTTAGTAGATTTATAAAGATTTTCATTTGAAAAAAAAAAAAAAAAACATTTTTCAAAGGTTTTATTTAGTTCGTGGATGTTGTTGACAGAATATTGAAGCGTTTATAAAGCAATTATATATTGATTTAAGAAATAATACTATTGTTTAAACCGCACAAGAGTCCCAACTTTTCCCAACCGTCTGGAGCTAGTGAGACTGTCATCCCCAATTGGGATATGTTGCGAGGCTAAAGGTATGAGGGAAAGGGAATAAGATGGGAAAGATGAAGATTGAAAAGTACCTGGCCATTCAGATTTGATCACCAAACACGGTTATAGCTTTCAATTCTGAATGGCGGTCTTTATTATATATAACCTTGAGAATCTACCACTTCGGAATGTGCCGCAAATATACTGTAAATTATTTGAAGTGAATTCAATGCGAAATAACACATATTAATTAATTAGATGAAAAAATAACTGTGTATAAGACCAAAGGTTCATTTTTTGTTTTTAAACTGACCGGTTTCGCTTAGCCTAAGCATCATTAGGTAAACAAACAAACTAAGTTTAGCTTACTTTTTTACTCTGATGGTTCTAAGGCTAAGCAAAACCGTTCGGTCATAAAGAGTAAATAAAATCTGTAGTCTTTTACAAAGTTATTTTTTAATTTCATTAAATATTTCAAACCGCAAAGTAATTGCTTTCTGCGAAATACTTTTTTTTTTTTTTTTTTTTTTTCTAAAAAGTAAGACCAACATTCCCGGGTTACGAATAACCTGATAATATTTGAAAAACTCCTACTACCATCATAAGAAGCGAAGGATGTTGCTTGTGCAATGATGGAGGACTTAGCCAGCAGAGGAATTGAACTCACGACGCTCGGGTGGGAATCCGACGCGTTCTCCACTCAGCTACCGACCGGTCAACACATACATATTAGTTAAATTAAATTTATATGCCCACGCTCTGATTTGAGCATCACAGCCTGAGCGTCTCAACTACCCGACCACGGAGGCCGTTAAAATAATAAAACTTGGTCGATGCAATTAACACTATGCTCTTTTATCACTAGTTACTTTATTCTACAGAACGGCGCTCAATAATATTTGAATGAAACAATTGTAACAGTTTTTTTTATACGGATACTTGATGTATGCAATAATAAATAAACAACTAAAAAGTAACAGCTAAAATTTCCATAACCTACTTTACACTACATGCTCTCGCTAATTAAAAAAAACACACACACACAAAGATATTATTATATCTCCAGTGAATAATAATATTCGTGGCATCAAATAATTAATTTGAAAACACCTGCTTAAGAATGCCGGTGAGCGAAATGCCCTCTTGTTTAAACGGCCTTGCCGTGAAACGTCGGGGAGCTGAACCGGAGGTTACGGGTTCAATGCGACGAGACGCTACAAATCAACGTTTATTCTTGATGGGAATTCTATTGTTAACTTTTTCCTCTTGGAAAACGTTTGTGTTTAACGAAATAGCCAAATGGAAGGGCTTGGCGAAAATCTCTAAAGCCCAACCGGGCTAAATCCATTAACCACCACCCAAAATACACACTTTTTGGCTTTCTAATACAACCAATGCTATACCATATACGATTTATATGTTATTCTCTACTAGTAGTAAGGAAAATATCTAAAGTTTTCAGTGAATGCAATTTTTATTTTTTTTAACTTAATAACGATCGCGACCGAGACATAAGATATTAGATGATTTTCAATGTAGTATGAGATCGATTAAAATGTCAGTTTCTAATAAGGTCTCCGTAGCTCAATTGGCAGAGACGTTACTTCCGGATAGAATAGAGGTTCCGAGTTTGAGTCTCGGTCGCGACCATTATTTTTTTGTTTCTGTTTCATATTTACGTTGGAGATTGTTGATATTATTTCAATAATTAATATCAAAATAAAAAGCTCTAAAGGTAATTCTAATTTAATAGTTATCTTTTAAACTCTTTGTGAAATATACTGGAATTTAAGTAAAACGTTCGAAAGTGCCTCGCTGAATTTTAAACTGCACTTTTTACTGATATTTAAGTTTGTTTTTTATAGATAATCCAAAAATACAATTCAAAATAAAAAATCCTCTAAAAAGTTTAGACATTTTCCTAACTACTCACAGACAATTTACAGATAAACCATTTGTAGTATTGCTTATTTTAAAATGCTACAAAGTGACGATTAGCGCAATTTTTCAGTGCCGAGACTAAAAAAAAATAGTGTTGTACATGTAGAAGCTTTTGTATTTGAGTTCACCTGTATCTCAGCCATACTATTAAATTTCGCCAAATATGATTTTTTTTTGTGATTTTTTTTCATCTGCCAGCAAACATAAAATAGAATTTTTAAACAGTTTTTAGGAACGTCTATCAAAAAATAACATACGAAGCTGCATAACATAATTATATTTTGCGACTAAAAAAATTTGTGAATTGTCGTTTTTAGTTGTTATTTTCAAATGAAACTTGGAGGGATCATAGTCCGGGATGGACACCATATTGTTTCTAAAAATTGCGTTGGAAAAAAACACATCTTCGAAATATGGTATAAGATAGTGATTTAACGGTCGGTAACTGAGTGGACAAACGCGTCGGATACCCACCCGGGCGTCGTGGGTTTAATTCCTCTGCTGGTTAAGTCCTCCAACTTTTCACAAGCAACATTTTACGCTTATTATGATGTTACTAGGAGTTTTTAAAATATTTTCAGGTTATTCGTTACCCGGGAATGTTTGTCTTTCTTTTAAAAAATAAAATAAGCAACCGATTTGTCACAGAGTTCGGAGCTTTTAGATACGCAATCATTAGAAAAGCGAAGTTGTCGAAACCTCGGTGGGTAGAGTGTTCAGCTGACAGTCGAAAGGATCGTGTTCAAATCGCAAAGCGTTTTGTAAATACACACGTGGGAATTGCTTGCTGGGAGGTATTTCAATCTAAGAACCCGTTAGGTGGTCATTTCGATATAATTGAATGATTTAACCCGTTAGTAAATAAAGAAAGCATACTCTGTATTGTGTAGAACTTGTGCAGTACATGATTATACATTATTCAAAAACAATTATTGTCATTACAAAATACAGTAGCGTGTGAAATAAAACATTTATCGTTGGTGGGAAACAAATCGTCACCGGAAAGGCAAAATGGCTAAAGGGCCATTTTGAGAATTTTACACTAGAGCACTTAAAAGTTTTTTTTTGTTTTACAATAAAATTCATAAGTCTTCAGTACCTGGTTGAATTTTGAAAAAAAAGTTAAATTAGGTAACTCAATGCTCTCACTGAGTTACCTGAAGCGACCAAAAGCTAAAAAAGGTTCCAAACTTGTGTCGCTTCAGTTAAGCCTTCTCCTAAATGGTAAATATATTTTAGATGACTGAAGGACCACAAAGGTCTTCAGAATCAAATGAGAGTCAGAGCTTTCGATGCAGCAACAAAAAACTGACAAAAACTGCATATTTAATTCATTTTTGACCAAAGTGTCACATAAGTCATTTTGCATTTCCGTGAATAACATATTTAATTTTCAAAAGCACTTAGTTTATTTAGGTTTTGCCATAATTAGAATAAATTAATCAAATGCTTTGAAATTACGCAAACTGAGTCAAAGAGTTCAGAAAAAATCTTCTCAAAATATTCTAGAGTTATATATTATAAAAATAAATTGACTGTTAACAATAGTTATTCTGTGCACGAAAGGAAGAACGAAATGAGAAAAAAAATACAGGCTTTCAGGAGAGTTAAAATAAAATTTAGTTTGTTTAATTATTTCACATTATTTTATTTTCTGACTTATCTCATTTTTCCTTGCTAGATATGTATTTAGGAAACAATTCTGCATACTTATTTCAAAACTTGAAATGTTTACTCTTTTTGATTTTCCTTTCGCACAAAGGTATATTTATTGAAATTTTTTTGAATGTGTATTTTTATTATGTATGCGAGTCCCGCCAACATGTAAAAATAAAAAATCCATTTTTTTTTTTCACAGACTATACAACGCTAAAAAAAAGCTTTGTCCACAAAACTCATTATGAGATAATTATTTAAAGGAATTCAATCAAATTCTATTTTAAATAAATTCCTGGTGGCATTAAAAAATACTGTTTTAAATTGCTTTCTATTTTTGTAGTTCGTAGAAACCGAATTTTTTGAAATTCTTTAATACATAGAATTTTGAAAAAAACTTAATGCAAATTGTTAGACATGATTAATTAACATTTATACTGTATAAAAAAAAACCTTGTGAAAGAAAGCCAAGTGTTTTTTCTAGAGCAGGGACCAGCCTATTTGAATAAAACTAATAACAGATTCCTCTTGGAACCGGTCCAAAATAGCAGTTCCACGTAACTGCTTTAATTAATATTTTCTGAATGTCGTTCTACGGAAATGTCTCTTCTTGGATTCGAAAGTACCAATTTCCTTAATTCTTCTCCCGTCAAACTGCATAAAGTTTCTGCATTTCGCTCAAATTCTAACAGTCATCTGAACGATAAATAAATAAATGTAACTCTTATTAACACGTATCTCCTGAAACCAGTTTACAAAGAAACAGTCTCACGTAACTACTTTAATTAATATTTCATGTAAGATTGCACTTGAATTAGTAGATTTATTTCATTGACACTTTGTCTGTTAAACTACATCCACTTTCTATATATTCTCGTTTAACTCCTGTATTATATTTACACTTCGGTCGATACGAGTAAAAAATAACTAGCTTAAACTTTTTTTAACATGCATCTCCTGGAACCGGTTTAAAAAAGCAATACCACGTAACTAATTCCCATGTTGATGTTTTTTGTTTCTTCGGAATCACTTCTACTTGACTTTGTTATTGTTAATTTCTTTAACTCCTCAGTTCTTCTTTCTCAGTAATTCTCCCTCATTTAAACTACATTCACTTTCTGTTTATTCTAGTTAAACTCCTTTCTCATGTTTTAAGTGACCTGCGATCGATATTACCTAGCCGCTTAACCCTTTTTATCACAATGGATTAACGAAGAGCGAATTTATAAAAAAAAAAATTATCGTTGGTACATCTAGTGCAACCTGAATTCCAATTTCAGAACGTGCGATGATTATTGTATACATTTTCATAATTCTTCTAGCAAGTTCAATCCCGAGGACAGTGTCTACGAGTGATAATTTAAATAAAAAATAAACAATGGATTTTTTACCTTACAAACGATTAAATATTGAGCATCAACTTTTTCACTTAGTATAAATTTTGTTGAAAAAGAAATAATTAGGGACGAACTGTGAGTATCGAACTCCATCTGACCAATTTATAAGCAAGCGTCCTGTCCACTAGACTATCAACCACCTCCGTGACCGATTACCGGAATTCGACCGGATAGTAGCCTAGTTGATACATGCGTCAGGTTCTTACCCTGACGTAGTGGGTTCAATTTCTCTGCTAACTAAGTCCTCCATTCCAAACGACATTTTCCACGTGAAAAGACGGTAGTAGGAGTTTTTCCAATATTTTCACGATATTCGTAACCTGGAAAATTTGGTTTTCTTTTCAATCACGCCGTTTTTCCGCAGGAGCAGGCAGAGAGAACAGATTGCCATAAAACTCTGTCTTGGCATACACTCCTTGCTTTATTCACATTCATACATTGTCTCATACATACTCTTCTGTTTTTCTGACTCTTCACGGTGATGTATGAATGTAAATGAAATAAGGAGTGTGTGCCAAGACAGAGTTATATGGCGGTCCGTCCTCTCTGCCTACCCCTGCGAGTATTTTACAGTACATTCAGTATTGTTTTAAATATAGGTAAATAAAATATACAAACCTCATTTTTATAAAATGACTTTTTGAATGATAATTAATTAATTGATATCCTTTAACTACTTATTTTCTCTAAATGATAAAGAAAAATTCTTATCAAATGTTAATTTTAATCATTGAAACAACTTATCTTTACAAAGGGTTAAACGCACTGTGGTGGGTTTTTCCAGACCCCGAAGGCGGTTTTTGACGATTCTTATAGATATGCTATCGTTAAGGCTTTGACCATCTTTTTATTATCAGTGCGGCTTTGTGACTTTGAAAAGTTTCAAATGTTAATTTACACCAGACCAAATGCATAAGAAACTGATTTTTTTTTTATTTTTATTAACAGCTGGGATTTTCATTGAAGTAATAAATGTGAACTTTGATGTAAAAAAAACGTAAGAGCGTATTTTTTGTGTAAAAGAGCACAAGAGTCCCAACCGTCTGGAGTCGATGGGACTATGATATCACTAATTGGAAGTAGTTATGCAGAAAACTTCCAGCCCACAATTTGCCAAGATCGAGTTTTACATGTTTTCCTATAGATAAATACGAGATTTATATCTGCTGAAAACATCCAAGCTCCAAATATAAATAGATTTTGTGGATTTTCATGGCAGATATTTGACTTAAATTGAAGATTAAAACCATTAAAAGTAGGATAACAAGAAAATACATATTTTTAAAATAAATACATTAATGAATTATAAATTACCCATTTAAAATAATTCTCGTGAAAAAAAAACACTAATATTTACAAATGCCGTAATATGCTTTTCTATCGTAATTTTTTCAAAAGTCTTTTTCTCAGTTTCATCCTTTTGAGGTTGGATGCTTTCAGCATAATATACGTCCAATCGTGATACGCTGTGAGGTTGAAGGTAGTGGGGAGGAGAAGGAACAGCAAAATGAAGGTTGAGAAGTACCTGGCTATTCAGATCTGGTCACCAAACACGGTCATTTTTTTGTCTAAAACAAGCCTTGTCAAAACGGCCTCCATGGTCGAGTGGTAAGACGCTCGACTACGAATCCAAAGGTCGCGGGTTCAAACCTGGCGTGAGCCAATAAATTTTATTTAATTAATATGTGTCATAACACATTTAATTCATATACAAATAATAAAAAGTATATTTACGGCACGTTTCCAGAGTGGTAGATACTCTAAGTATGGCCCTAGTGAAAGACCATCATTCAGAATTGAAACGTTGCTTGAAATGGCGTTAGCCGTGTTTGGTGACCAGATCTGCCCCCACTACCTTCAGCCTCACAACATACCCTACTTGGGGATGCCATAGTCTCACTGGCTTTGGATGGTTGGGAGCAGTTGAGACTCTTGTGCGGTATTCATATAAAAATAAAAATAAATGTTTTGAAAACTTTAAGAGTAATCTAAGAAAATACTACCTAAAATAAGCGCCTTTAATATTATTGAACCATTTAACGGCACTATATAAAATTGACCATTTGGTATTATTATTATAATTATGGAGCTTTCATAATGTCGCAGAACGGTTGTAACAAGTTTGCGCAAAACCCACTAGGAACTACTGCTGAGATTACCGAATGCAGGTTTCTACCAATCGTCGACTCTATTTAAACCCATTCAATCCATTTTTATGACCATAGCTCAAAATCAAATGCATATCTGAGGAAATCTTCTTCTATTTTGTAGAAGTTACGAAATAAATAATATTTTTGAGTATTCTGCAGAGGAATGCGCTACAGGCGGTTTTTTTTTTAATTGGAAAGAAGATACCTGATAACGATATTGTAAATGTTACTTAAAATTTGCATTTACAAGAAAAAAAAACTGAGTTTCTTGCTGTCATCATATAACGAGTCCCATGACAGTTTGAGTACAGTTAATTTCATATTTTCGTAGAAAGCAATCACTCTGTGGCTCGACATATTATTGAAAATGAAATAATACATTAGAATAAGTGACCACCAAAGATGCTTTAACACAATAATTTTTCAGAGTTCGCCAATCGCCTCATTGCTACGGATCATAATTTTAATAGGGATACAGGGGTTAAAATTCTTCACCGTTGTAATAGAGGGAAAAAAATAGATAACTTAGAAGCATTAGAAATTAGAAAATCATTTAATAGTAACTGTAGTATTTTGAATAGTCAAATTAATTTATCTTATAATCCTATGCTAGATATATTTCCAGTAAGCCGCTCTGTTATTCATATAATCCCCTCAATTACCCCTTCTCCTTCCCATTCCAACTCCTAAATATGTATATACTCGTATATCTCAGCATTTTGTATTTTGGGTTAATTTTAAAATTGTCCCGATGAGGAATTCCGAAACCGGTCGACATAACATTGAATAATAAAAGCGGTTATAAACAAAGTTTACCTGTTTTATTTATAATAACTTTGTATAATACTAATAAGGTCATAAAAAATAATACAAAATCTGTGGTCTTATGCAAACTTTTTTATTATTTACATTTTTAAAAAGTAATTACCGTAGAAGAGTCACATCTACTCCCAACAGTCTGAAGCCAATGATACTATAACGATAAGGAAGAGGAAGTACCGAGCTATTCAGATTTGGTCACCAAACCGGCTAAAGCCGTTTCAAGCAACGTTTCGATTCTCAAAGGTGGTCTCTCACCAAGGCGAGTCCTATTTAATGTAAACCACTCTGGTAGTGAACAAAATTATTGCCAGTCGAGTTCGTGATATGAAAACACACGTAACTTTGGTACACATTTCTACATAATGAATTTGACAGTACCTACTTACCTACAAAAAATTAAAACTAATTGCTTGTTAAATCAATAATCGAGAGTGATTGAGTCTACTCTATCTAGATTATAAAATAATCACATAATTATAGAAGCCGCAACTACTAAAGTATGTTTACTCTTGTAATTGATTTTTATCGCCAAGCATCCATGCTTTAAACACAATCTTTAGAGCAATATAAAAAATGCCTGTTTGCGTTCTTAGAATGATAATGTGTACACGAGCAATGTCTTAAATAAACAGACAGCCTTAAAAAAATAACTATTCAAGTTGAAATGTTAATTCACTAGCTTATTTACATATGTATTCGGTTACGCTATTTGCTTTCTTGAAAAAAAAAGATTTTCTTTCATCTTATTTCGAATTATCCCTCTTTCATTTAAACCAAGGGGTTGGAGGTGATTTTTCCTAAAAATAATGTTTTTTTTTATTATGAATACCGCACAAGAGTCCCAACTGCTCCCAACCATCTAGACCAGTCATTCCCAAAGTGGTCTATATCGACCCCCAGGGGTCGATTCCGACCGGCAAGGGGTCCACGTCATGAAAAAAAAAAATTGAGGGTGCATGAGACGTAAATGGGGGTCCACGAGAAAGGATTCCACTTAGCCAGGCCTTCACCAAAATTTTGGCTTCCCGCAAATGTAATAATCCACCTCACAGATAGTACTTATGTAGGTACTTACGTAATACTTTCTTATAATAGATATTAATTTCCTAATTATACTGTTTTTTTGGGGAGAATATTTTGTCGATTTTCTAGTACTTTTCGATTTCAAATCTCTACCGACTAGTGCTTTTTTTTGTGGAGGATTCTTTTTTGATTTGCTAGCACTTTTCGATTTGAGATCTCTACCGACTGGTACTATTTTTTGGCGAGTTCGACTTCAATTGAAGTGTTCACCGCGAAGGGTTCATTTCAAAGAACTAGCAGTTCCTGAAGCGTTCACAAAACTTTGAAGTTTTTTCCCAACGCTAAACAATCAACATGAGAAATCAGGGGGTCCACACAAAACAGAAAAAATCGGCAAGTGGTCTACGGGACAAAAAAGTTTGGGAACCTCTGATCTAGACCATCTAGTAAGACTATGGCATCCCCAATCGGGGTATATTATGAGGCTAAAGCTACCTTCAGTCTCACAACATACCCCAATTGGGGATGCCATAGTCTTACTGACTCTATCCGGTTGGGAGCAGTTGGGACTCTTGTGTGGTATTCACTATAAACAAAAAAAAACAGGCAAAAATACATATTTTTGAACATGAGACAAAATGCATGGAATTTTTCAATCGAAAACTGCTACCAATACAACACTTTTTGTGGATTAACTTGATTTCACTGAATTGTATAACTTCTGCTTTTTCACCCAAACGGGCCAATCGCGAGACCCATGACACTCTGTAGTGTTCAATATTTTATGAAGTTTATTTACGATTTATTTTAGTGGCTGCCTGCATATTGGCATGAACCACTGATCATTGTTGTACAGCATTGATTTTTTATACAGCCAGGTGTGGTAGACACGAAACAAATAAGACACAATAAAGTCCAAACGAATCCAATTAATAAAATTCAAAAACATCGATGATTTGTTTTTTTCATCTGGCTTCAATAAACCATGAAACCATTGAACAATATCGTGATTCAAGAGAAAAGTTTTTCTTTTTTCATACTGACCTCTGTTATCTCAATTGTTTCTATCAATTCTGCACTGGAAAGTTATCTCTATGTGTTCAACTCTGAAACATCATGGACAACAAAGCCAGTCACATACTTTGCTAAAAAGATCGATCAATGGTTTATTTGAATTTAATCCTTTATAGTGTAAATCGTGTACATAGATACATGGATACTTTTCGTATTATTGAATTGTTTTTCTAAAAACTTTCGTGGATAAATTACCAAGGATTTAAAGCAGGACTAAATGTTGCTTAACTGTATATTTAAAAAAAAAACACTAATTTACCTCTATTTCAAACTCATCTAAACTATATTCGGTGAAATGTTGTTTTGTGGTAATAACCCGGAGACCAACTATCGCGTGCATTTGCATACTACGCTTACATACATTTAGAAGAAATATATTTTTATTTATTTATTTGCGTTGTAAGCGACGAATCGATTTAATGCATTATTCATTTGTACTCTAAAACACTTAAATTACATTTTTTACATATTTTTTTTTGTGCTGGTTTCGATACCACACAATTCATCAGAAAAATTATTATTATTAATTTTATTCTAAATTATTTACTAAAAACCATAGCATAATAATAATAAAAAAAATATTTTCTCGTAAATTCAGTGTATTTTTAAATTTATAAAAACGATTACATTTTTTTTTTTCGTAAGAAGCAATCACATGGTGGTTGGACATTATATAAAATAAAAGAATACTTTGTTTTAAAACCACAGAATTGAAATTCTGTGGTTTTGAAACAGAGTATTCTTTTATTTAAGATTACATATTTATTTTTCAAAATAAAGAATAAATAATAGAAACCTACGTACTTATGAGCTACTCTGCTGTAACAAAATACTTAATGCACTTTACTGAATAATTTGTAATGAAAAACATTTTACAAATATTATTTCAATCTGTAAAATATAGATGAAAAACACTAACGACAAACAGTCAATTAGAGCTATACTAAAAAATCATCTGCAATGTGCAATGTATGCATATCTAACAGAGTTATTTTCCTGCTCAGATTATTTGATACCAGCAGTTACTCTTTTTTGATTTCAGATGGATTTTAAAGCTCGATAGCACACGATGTTAAAAAATTGCAAACTAAAAAGAGCTGCGTTGACCTGTGAATCTCAGACAGAAAAGCATTCGAGAATTTTCGCTGCTCCAGATAAAACACAAACCGGTATTTTTTTGTTAAGGTGAGTATTTTCAATTTAAATTTCAAAGGCTTTATAATTCAAATGGCTTTATTATGATTATAATTTTACAACTCTCAAGGATTTTTTTTTATGAACCAAAGCGAAAAGTACATGAACTTTTGAAGAATTCTCTAAACCACAATGAATTAAGGACAAAAGGTACCATTTTAATGTCTCTGTATATTTAGTGTGGGTGGATTTTATTCTACGACCAGTTAAATATTATGCTCGTTTTATTTTATTTTGTATATGAAAAGGTCCTGACTGTTTTAGACAGAATAAAAAATACACGTGTTACCATAATAGCGCGAAAGACAAAATAATAACGAAGCCCAGAGAATAGTTTTTAAAAACTAATTTGTTTTAACAAATTACTTGTG
This sequence comes from Drusus annulatus, assembly GCA_022651775.1. Lineage (NCBI taxonomy): Eukaryota > Metazoa > Arthropoda > Insecta > Trichoptera > Limnephilidae > Drusus > Drusus annulatus. The sequence continues at coordinate 1,659,789 of JAGWCC010000231.1, forward strand.
TATAATTTTATATACGTACCTTGAATTATCTTGAACTTTTTGCTGAGTATTTTTTGTATATATTTAATTAGGTGAGTTTTTCAATTAATTCACAATTTTTTTTTTATAAACTGTATATCTGTGGCTAACAAGGAAATCGGGTGAACATAATATCATGTTAATACTTCGCATGTAAAAATCTTTGAATATATATCTCATAAAAAAAACAATTCTTTTTTAGAGTCAATACATCTGAGTATGCCTTTTAATAAAATATAAGATATTATTCTATAAAGTTATAATTGAGTGATGTTAAAAACTCAACTAATTATTCCCAAAAATACGTCAATAGACTATAAATAAACAGAAATAAAGCCGCTACTGTCAGCAATACAACAAACCCCTAAGTCACAGATGTTCACTATTATATGGACTCAATAAGCGTCCATTCCGGACATTGATAGTTTATTTACCATAGATTTGTACCAGTCTGAAGATGCCCGTCAGAAGGAAAAACCGGTCGTTTTAAAAAATAGTGGAATAAAGTAAAAAAAAATGGTATTATTAAATCATTACAGTTTTCTTACTTCTAAATGATGATGGGTAGAATTTGAAATGACAAAGTCGTGGTTCAATAAAGCGTATAATGGCGTCAAAAGTCGATACTAAGATGTTGGATTTTATGAAGCGTGATTTTTAATATGATTATTCAAGTTCAGTTTGAACTTTTTTTAAATTTTTTGAAGGGCCTTGCTAAATTTTTTAAGTGCTGTTACGATTCTCGGACCCTATCCAGATGCGGTAAGATGCGGTAAGATGCGGCTAACGCGCGTTATATCAGAATCCCCGGGTCCTTTCTCCGGTCATCTGTTCGGTGGAAGTGTTACTTCTCCTCTCACGTAAAAGTCCGCTGAGCTATAAAAGCACCGGCGACCGTTGCACCAACAACAATCACTTCGGCCACTCCAAGGCAACTGCTTCTCCACTGCTCTTGGTATCAAACACAGTTTGTAGCAGGCAACAGGAATACCAGTAAAACGAACCCAAGCTTTGACAACATGAAGCTAATCGTACGTACAAAACATTGTTGATTATCAAACATTTATTTATCATTTTTTCTTTGTCGTGAAGTGCAAGTGCAAGTGAAATATGCCAAATTCACTTATTTACATCGTTCATTTCGTATTTTTATGAATACAAAGAAAAGTACACATTTTTTGGCTAATAGTATCTCTATGAGTACATTTGTAAATGGAATCCGAAGCTTCGCGCTGTTGTGACACTTAAAATTGAAAACGAAATAAATTACTAAATAGATACACTTAGTTTTGAAATTAAAATACATTTTCATTCAATTATGTTATTTCAATGAACACCAAGAATTTGATCTTGATTTTTTGTGAGGTAAATAAAAAAAAAAAACAAACTTATTATACTGAAGTGAATTCATTTACTTTGAAACACGAGCAGTTTTCAGAAGGGAAACTGATCTCTTCAAAACCTTGTGTTTCTAGAAAAATCTAAATATATCATCTGGTCAATTTTTTTAAAATTCATATTAAAACAACTTTTATTGATGGGGATTTTTTAACAATTATATATGTAGAAAATCATATCAGAACGGTGAAATTTTGTATTAACATAGATTTTTTTTCTAATTACTTTTTGAATCCCCTCGTAAATTATGTTAAATAATAAAAAACAGGTTTTTAGAAAAAATACGTTATTCAGCTTTGATCGTTTTGAATACCTTCATCTTATAAGCAAATTGGTGTATTATCTTTGGAATGAGAGTAAAACATCTAATCATCTCAATAATTTGTCTTTCTCCCGCTGTTAATGTCCTCAGACATAATGCAGCTCTTCCGGTTCTTCATTCTCCGAGTGATTCCCACCATTAATTCTTCATCCGGCCGTTCCGCTTGCCTCCCCTGTCTAAACGGCATTCTTCATTGTCATTACGATAAAATGACTTCTTTCGTTTTTCTTACAGATGTTTCAATATCACTCAATTTTACAAGTAGGCTATTATTACCGAGGTTTTTTGTTACGGTGTGGGCGCTGTGAATAAATCGCAATTGTTTTCTTTTATCTCATTCTGTTTGTTTTGTGTTTGTTGCAGACTTTCGGTCTCTTGGCCACCGTTCTGGCTCTTTCTAAGGGAGAGGCTCCGCAGCAACAGGATTCTTACAACACGGCTTATGCTGAATCACATCAATCGTACGCCAAAGGAGATGATTCCAGCCATGGGTTTGGAGACGCTTCCGCATCTGGGGCAGGACACTCTGCGGGATATTCCCAGCCAGACTACACAGCTGCAGCTCATCAAGGACAAGATCAAGGATACGCAGGAAGTAGTGGATATGAACACACCCAGCTTGGAGGAGGTGGAGGAGGCGGCGGAGGCGGACTCGAAGGATACTCCGGTGGACATGGACAGGGATTAGGATCCCAAGGATTCAGCCAGGAAGTCTCCAGCTTCGGGCACGGAGGAGGCGGTGGTGGGGGAGGATATGACCTCGGACATGGCGGATACGACCAAGGCAGCCAGGGCGGCTATTCCCAGGGAGGCGCAAGCTTTGGGCACGGAGGTGGTGGCGGCGGATTCGACCTCGGGGCCTACAGCCAAGGCGGAGGCTCAGGATACGACCAGGGAAGCTTCGGAGGATACGACCAGGGAGGACAAGGAGGATACGATCAGGGAAGCTTCGGCGGTTACGAACAGGGAGGACACGGAGGATACGACCAAGGCAGCTCGGGATACGACGGCGGATTCGGAGGATCTGACGGCGGATACGGCGGACAGGGAATCCAGGGAGGAGTAAGCCACCAGGAAGCTATCCCCGTCAGCCAACACGTTGAGATCTCAAACCCCGTCGCCGTCCCCGTATACAAGCAGGTCCAGGTACCGATCTACAAGCCAGTGCACATCAACATCCCTCACCCCATTCTGGTTCCATTCCCCCAGCCCTACCCGATCCAGATCCCCGTCAGCAAGCCTTACGCTGTGCCCGTCATCAAGGAGATCTCTATCCCCGTCGAGAAGGTGATCCCATACCCCGTCATCAAGAAGGTGCCCTACCCGGTGACCAAGCACGTGCCCTACCCCGTAGAGAAGCATGTGACCGTTCACGTACCCCGTCCCTACCCCGTCAAGGTTCCAGTCTACAAGACCATCGTGCACACGTCAAAGGGACACGGAGGCGGTGGCGGCGGCGGAGGCGGTGGACACGGATGGAACTAAGCGAGAAAGGCACTGCCGTAGGTGTTAACTTATGACAACGTCCAGTTTCTTTCTTTTGACATTCACATTCACTTTCATGGGAGAACTTACATAATTTGATATCCTTTCTCTCGCTGAACATGCGTAGCGGACATTCACTACGAGTGGCTATCGTTAAAAAAGTATATTACTATCGAGTTGCTTAAAAGGGAGTCGTATTTCATAATGTACTCGGAATTAATTACGAACTTTCACAAATCATTAGTGAGGTATACACTTGAATGCAACCGTCATTAGGTAGCAAAGCCTTTTCGTAATCTCGGTACTCGACAATATTTTCGATGATAGCCATTTAATCAATTTTTGTAAAAGTAAAACATCATCAACTGATTGTCCGTTATCTTCTAACGCCTTACTCTTTTCATATTTTTTATGAATTTTATCTTTCCTATTTTTTTGGAATACTCGCGAAAATCGCCGTCTCTGTTTTTATTGATATTTATAAATAATTCTGCGAAATAAATCACCTTGAATAGATGCACATAATAATGAAGACAGCTGAATCTACAATCATTTTCAGTCTAATTTCGTTTGTAACTGTGCATTATTTCAGATCACTTCACTTTCAAAAAACTGCAAGAATTAGATCACTTTCTCGCGTGATAGTTAAATTATGTTCGGCAGTAAATTTGACGTACTTTCAAGCGAATCAATTCTTGTAAAGAAAGGCAAAAATGACTTACATCAATCTAAATCTTTTTACAATCTCTTGTGCCAATAATGAAGGGTATAAGTCCTTTATAAAAAATGCTCTTTATTAAATTGAAGACTTATGAACATAAGTCAATATTTATTATATGTCTTCACACATTTCATCATTCTTCTTTCCATGTATATCAAATTATATAATCTTACGATGGGTTGGGAGAGATGTTTTTTACTCTCCGTTGTTTCTACTGTGATTGGTTTTGTCTTTTTGTTAAGAAACTTTTAGTCAAAACATTATTTGTTACTCGATTATTATTTCGTTATAAATTGTTGTTATGTAATTTGTATTTGTTGCTTGTTTTTATACTTTTTTATAAATAAAATTAATTATTACTTAAAATAATTTTGTTTTAATTTATAATTCGCTTTGTGAATGTAGCACCAACACAAATCAAATGATTGGTTTGTGAGATAATCAGATTTGTTTAGATCCACTACTTTGACACGAGGTTACTATGCCAATAAACGTCTAGTAATATTTTCTATTGATATGTCTTAAATAATAGATTTTTTCAACTTGACATTTTCTTCCCAATTAATATTTTTATTCCATTTGTCATTACTTTAATAACCCCCTTTCTATCATTTCGTGTAATTATTGAACAATAGTCAGTAAGCAAACAAAAAAAATAAATACATTGTGCAGCCGTATGCATCTCTACTGAAGACATTGTGTTTACCAGTGCAAGCAAAAACGTTATTTCGTTAGTTGCTCTTCTGGCAGACTATAATATAACAATGCACATATGGACACACATAAGTGCATTGCTTGCATACAGCATTTTCAAACTTATTTTTCGACTTCTAAAAAAAAAATTAAGTTCAATTTTATGAAAGAAAAAACTTATAGTTGTCTCAGTTTTTTTTAAATGAAAAAATTAAAAATACAAATGTATAAACTTGCTGTCCCTTTTTCGCTGATAAGAATCATTAGAAGGCGTGAGCAAGACGAAATGTTGTTTCTCAGTAACTTTTTTCAAGGACATCGCTCTCGAAAGTGTATACATATGCACCAATACACACAATCCCAAGTGTGTGCTATTCGCATCAAATCTAATTGGACGACCTACACCCACATAATAATAACATAAATAATTTGTTTTAAATTATTATATTTATCTTTTGTATATTATTATGCTCGTGGAATAAGGCAGATTGGATATTGCACCAACCATCCAATTCTGCTGGTGTAAAAGATTAAAATAAATAAAATATTTTAATATATTTTTATCTTAACGAATATAAATTCTGAAAATAAATATTATGAGTAAAATCGTGGGTTATTTCGTATCGCATTGCATAATAATGAACACGAAAAACAACGAAGTATAAGCTTTATTGAATTTGATTTCAAATTTCGAACTGTTCCCCCTTTTTTCGTTAACAGGTTTACCTACTGCCTTTTGTGGAAAAACTGTGTAACTTATTTTTTTAATAATTATTAGACAAGTAAAATATTGTAAAACATGCATCAATTAAACTCTAATGGATAAAAAAAGATGAATATAATTTCCTATAACCTTGTCTTTATAATGAAGATCAAACATTAAAAAGTGTTTGTTAAAAATGTGGATATCCGGAAACAATGTAATGCTGATGTAAGAGTAATGAATGGGATCGAGAAAGTGACGCTTAGATGGTTTAGGCATGTAGAGGTAATGAACGAAAAAAAGGAGCGTGAAAAGAATATATGACGTGAAAGTGAATGGAAGAAGAAGTCGAGGACGCCCGAGGAAGACATGGCACGATCGAGTGAATCAAATACTCGAGTCGGGCCATCTAAAGAGTCAGAATGTGATGCAAAAAATATCATCCTCATGGTTTTGGAAATAATGGACTTTGAAAACCTACAAAAAGTCCCCATAATTTCGTTATATGGACGAACTGTCGCCAGTCTACGTTGCGCCTCGGCTTTGTGAAGAAGAAGTGCCTAGCCACAAAATGAGTTTATTATTTTTGATAAAGCAATACTACGAATAATTTATCTGTTAATTCTACACGGGTAGTTAGGAAAATGTCTAAGTGAGAACAATACATTTTTTAACACTGTTTTTTAAATGTAATGCATACTGGAGTTTCAGGTCAAACGTTAAGAAATGCCTTCGCTGGGTTTTAAATTTCACCTTTTACTGACATTTAAGAATGTTTTTTGTAGAATTTAAAAGATTACAGTAAAAAAAATAATCACTAGAAACTTAAGATATTTTCCTAACTACTTATAGAAAACAAACGCATAAATCATTCGTTGCATTGCTCGTATTAGAATATAAAGTGACGTTTAGTGCTATTTTTAAGAACTGAGGCTTAATGCACATAAATGATTTCAATAAATTATAATTATAAAATATCTGATTGACTATGAAATATTCAGACACAAATTAGAGAATTTGTATAACATTGGTATCCCCAATATCTATGGTGGCGACAGCACTGACTGAAAAATAATCTGCATCAATCTTTAGATAGTTGTTAGATAAGAGAACTTCAATATTATATTTAATTTTTTTGTACAATATTTCATACTAAAACAAGGTCTGGTAACATAATCATTCACTTATTATGGTGAATTTTATTACTAAATTGGTTTACCGTCATTGTTGCACTAGATGTAACTACTATTTTATAAGACTGTCGAAGAAATTTGAAACGAAATGTAGAAATTATACTATTATTGGTATAATGATGTCACTAAATCGTGATTGATTTTTTTTACACTCGAATAAATGCGTTTGCGTAAATTCTTTCCTTATATTTTATGTTTTTTTTTTGCGAATGTAGCAATACCGAATAGCACTCCCACTATAAGAATGTCAGAGGAACATAATAAGTACCTAGCTATTCAGATCTAGTCACAAAACATACTAGTTTATGATACGGGGTGGTATATACTTTCAGCATCGACCTGGTGAGAGATCACTATTCAGAATCGAAACGTTGTTTGAAATGGATTTCACTGTGTTTGGTGATCAGATCTGAACAACTAGGTATCTCTCCATCTTTGTCTCCCTCACCACCTTCCCCTCTCCAATTCATTCGGTTTTACAACATATCAACTTTTTTTTTAAAGATGTACTCGGGATGTAAGTAATTTATATTTTCGATTATTTAAACTGACCCTTACAATTCACATTCTTACCGTAAAGGGATTTCTAAAATTTTCAAATCGTTTTTCAGCAATAACATAAGTGGAAAGGGCTAGATTTTATTTTTCTACGCAATGAATTATTTACTTCCAGAGATATTCCTCGGCAAATATAAGAGATTATAGTAATATGTTCATCAGAGTTAATTGAAATCAAGACCTCGGGAGAACACCCTTTTAGGCCTGCTACGGCAAACTCGACCCTATGTCCTTCTATAGTCCTTGCGGCGAATATTTGTTTTTAAGTATAGGGTACAGCGTATCATCTGTTTCAATTATTATTTGCGTTTTTTAGAAAATTTTATTCACATGTGGTCAATTAAAGTAAAAAAATAAAAGTGGTTCTTTTTTTTCTTGAAAGCATTGTTATTTAAAACTTAGTATCAGAAGGTTATACGTCTGAGAAGATTGTAATGATATGATGGTTGTAATTTAATTATCTTTCCAAGAAAGGCAAATAATGCGGCAAATACAATCCAGAAATAATTACATTTAATCCCAAGTAATTGCATGGAAAGGCAAACACTTTGAGCAACGGATTAGATTCAAATTGAAAGCACAGTTTCAATTAATGTAACACTGTTGTCATAAGATTCTCGTTAGCATAATGCAGAAAATACTAGAAGTGAGATGAAATAACAGACGCAAGATTCATTTTTTTATAAAAGGTTTAACCTCGTTCCCTAGATTGGATTAGATACTGATCTTTGCCCTAGCAAAGAGCAGTAACTTCATTTATAAAATATTATTATTTACATATAAGCAATGTTTAACTACTATGGTTAGGGGGAAGGGGAAGGGAAGGGGAAGGGGAAGGGGGGAAGGGGAAGGGAAGGGGAAGGGGAAGGGGAAGGGGAAGGGGGAAGGGGGAAGGGAAGGGGAAGGAAGGGAAGGAAGGGGAAGGGGGGGAAGGGGAAGGGAAGGGGAAGGGGAAGGGGAAGGGGAAGGTTGGGAAGTACCTGCCTACCTCTGGATTCGTAGGGGAGCGTTTTAACCACTCGACTACGGAGGCCGTCAAATATTTTACTTCCTAGATACTTTCGGTATTAACGTTTGGGGTTCTAATATAGAATCAAACCAAGAACTTTTTGATAAAATTGGCCACTGCATAAAGAGTCTTATTTGGTTGAGGGAGAAAATAAAGAGGTCGCCCACAAATGAGATGGGCAGACGATTTGAAAATAAATACACCTTAAAAAAATGAGAGACGCCTATAATCACTATTTTTTAATAGATTTTGTTTTTTTTTTTGATTGGTTCATTGCGTCGCATCAAATCACATCAGGGATCCACAGAGATCAAATCTAGGGCCTCTTCTGTTCTTGATACTAATCGATGACCTACAAGAATGCATCAAACATGCCACTTGCCTGCTTTTTGCCGATGATCTGAAGTTGCTCATGAAGATTGGCACCGGCGAAGATTGTATTAAATTCAAACTAGACTTGTATGAGAGATACTGAATATACTAGACTAGGTTAGACTTTTAACCCAAAAAATGTGTATCTATGACATATACACGCTCAAAAACCCTATCAAAATTAATTATAAAAAGGAGATGATTCATTGTCATCTATAAAGTCCATCAAAGACCTAGGAGTAGTATTTGATCCTAAACTTACATTTTCAGACCATTAACTGCAGTTTTCTACATCGTGCTACAGACTGTTAGGGTTTTTTATAAGATCTAGCAAACAATTTATCAAACCTGCAGTGATGACTTCTATATTCAACTGCATTATAAGGTCCAAACTAGAGTACGCTTCTGCTGTATGGCCCTCCATACCCCATACCAAGATAAATTTACAGAACTATTGGAACAGATCCAAAAAAAGTTTCTCAGATATTTGTACATGAGAATCCACGGCGAGTACTCGAAATTTATGCATCATAAAGATTTTCTCTCTGAGACGCATTACCAAAGTATCTAGTCGGGAAGGAGTGGGGCCCTTGCAGTGACAGCGTACAAAATATTACATCATTTGATAGACAATCCATACTACTGGAATGTTATAAGTTGTTTATTGCCAAACAACTACTGCCAGGGGCAACACCACGATCTGCTATGTATTCCACATGGTAGAACAGACGTGTTGGCTCTGCACAGCACAGGGTATGGTACTATTAAATAACATGTCTCTTGATATCTTCAACATAAAACTTAAAGATTTCAAGAGGTATGTTAACAATATCTATTAATACATTTGCTTTTTTTATGTTACTGTTATGAACTAATGTATTGTAATGAAAAATATAAAAAATATCAAAAAAATCTCTTTGTACCGCGTCGCATCGCGACATGGATCTTGAAAACATTTGAATCATCTCTGCCTATCCATACGGTGATAAGAACTGATGTCTAGTTGTAGATTTGATTTATTTATTCAGGTTATTGATAAAAAGCAGAGAAAACCATTTTTTTTTACAAATGGCAGGTTCTACCGTACCATAAATCTGGCCATTGTCCCATTAAAAAAAAACGTTTCACTCGATATTGGAAAGTGAAGTGGCATTCGGTAAAAGGGTCCAGAATTTATTCGCCAATTGGGCCGGATAGCCTCATAAAATATAGATCTTTTATATTCTATAAGGCTCCTTCAATAAATCAACTTACGCACTTGTAGGAAGTTGGATTCAATTTTCAATTCGGAAAAATTATGTCGCAAAGGTGAGTTGTTTGGGTCTCGGCTAAATTGAATGTGTCTGATTCGCAGACTTGTCGATAGATGTCGTTAGTGTTTCGAGTTTAGCTACAAGAGAGGTCGAATAACCGATGATTTAAAAAATATTTTTGTTTGTGTGATACAGTACCCGAGTTGTTAGATTTATATACGTAGATATAAATAGAACACAACACTCTATTCTGTCAAACACTATTCATTTCATCTTCATAAGTACATACAATTTTTTTTTATTGCGGCACTTGTCATTCATTATCCGGTCTCAAATATTTGATTCACTTGATCAAGCAAAGTCTCCCATGAACGTTTTCAGCTTCTTTTTATTCTGGTACCCTCTCTTATCTGAGGTTGGCTAACATCTGGGTAATTTCATTTAACTGCAGGCTGCAGATAAGAACCACTCTCTGGAATTGTCCTCGTACCAGTCACATAAATTACGCTGCCATGAAGTACAGGATCTTCTCTGCTTCGTATTCCATCGATTTTACCGTGAATCATCCTACCTTTCTTGTCTCTCTCTTAATCTTGTTCTTTGCGCTTTTATTGACCTTGCATTATTTCTTAATCTCGTCATTTTAAGCGGTTCCCATCCATGTTTGACTTGCGTTCCGCTTACTAGCCGTGTTTGGTGCCCAGATCTGAACAGCAACGTACATTCCAACCTTCATCTTCCCCATCTCCTTCCCCTCTCCACTGAATACAGCTTCACAACATACCCTTATACGGGATGCCACTGGCTCCAGACAGTTGGGAGACTTAATAACAAAAATAATTGGCTGATTTCTATAGCGCCGTTTTCGTGAAAGAATATCACCTCAAGGGCGAAAATGTGCGGTATTCACTTTAAAAAAGGTCTTTTATCTTTAAAAAAAAAAGTATTTAGTGTACTTGCCGTTTCATCAAATTTGTGGTGACTCTGAAATAATTAAAGCTGAAAGTATAAAGCTTTGAGAGCGCACATGAGGCGCCTGTCAAGGACAGATTACTGCAATCGACACAACTTCAAAGCTATGCAAATTGCGTAAATTCCATTACCAAGGCGCAAAATGGAAACTCAATGCGATGCCGTAATGTACATAACTTCATTGCATAAGTAAGTTGGACTAGGGATATATTTTTAATATCGTTGTACCTCATCAATCTCTTGTGTTTCTAATAGATCGATCACAAATATTCATAGTTAGTTAGTTTGACTAGAAGATTGTAATAATAATAATATTAATAAATTTTATTCCGGAAGGTATGCAGAAGTAGTGCAATGCAATACCTTCCATAATTGATAATATTACATGGTAATAATAATTTATATTTTGAGTGAGTAGACCTACCCTCTTACTATGTACTTCTGGTATATTTTGTACTTATTTTAAATCTACCAATTATATATTTTTTTAATCATTTCAAATAAAAATGTTTCACAAAGAGATATTTCGGTTTTGATCTCCTTTTTAGAGAAATTAAAAAAAAATACTAGATCGGATAGTAGCCGAGCGGATCAATGCGTCGGGTTTCCATACAAGTGTACTCTGCTAGCTTAGTCCTCCACCATTGCAAGATCAAATTTTTCGCTTATAATGACGAAGTAGGAGTAATTTTTGCTTTTATTTATTTAAAAAAACAAGTTGACAAGCAATTTCCAACCTTTATGTTTCCCATCTCCTTCCTTTCCCAATAGCTTTAGCTACACAACATACTCCAATTGGGGATGCCATAGTCCCTTCGGCTTCAGAAGGTTGGGAGAAGGGGACTCTTGTGAGGTATTCACAATAATGGTAGATTCACATCAACGTCCGGATCCTCTCAGTGACGATATTGTTCCGCATGAGAGTTTATTGATATGGTATGAATATCAATCAAGGAGTATGTGCCAAGACAAAGTTGTGTGGCAGTATATCCTTCTACCCACCCTTGTGATATTTAACCACTTAGTTAGTTAAATAATTATTTTGAAGTGTAAAAATACTTACATCGCAGGTTTTTTTTTATTAAAAACCATTTTTTATCACTAAATAATATTTTTAATAATTATTAATTTTTAAAAATATCATTATTAATTATTAAAAATATTATTTAGTGATAAAAAATGGTTTTTAATAAAAAATCTGCGATGTAAGTATTTTTACACTTCAAAATAATTATTTAACTAACTAAGCAATTAAATATAACAAGGGTAGGCAGAAGGATAAACTGCCACACAACTTGTCTTGGTACATACTCCTTGATTGATATTCATACCATATAAATAATCTCATGCGGAAACAGTTCGTCACTGAGCGGATCCGGACGTTGTGTGAATCAAGCATAAATAAGGGGAATCGAACCGTTGCAACGCGTTGCTTGAAATAATTTTACTCATGTTCGGTGGCTAGATCTGAATAGCCAGGTGCTACTTCCCAACCTTCCTCTTCCCTCTCGTACTAAGACTCCATTGGAACTCCATTTTACTGACTTAATAGTCAGTAAAAATGGAGATTCAATGAAAAAAGTGTCAAAATTAGAAACAAGAAATGTAATTTTTTATAATACACCGCGCGAGTTAGATTTCCATCTGCCCAGAGCCAGTGGTACAGTGGCGTCCACAATTTGAGTACGCTGTGGGGTCGAAGTAAGTGGAACTAGATGGAAAAATATCTGGCTATTCAGATCTGGACAGATTCTGGTCGGTAAACATGGCTAAAAAGCATTTCAAGCAACGTATCGATTCTAATTCATAGTGAATACCGCACAAGAGTCCCTACTGCTCCCAACCGTCTGAAGTTGGTGAGACATCCCCGGTGGAGTGTGTTGTGAGGCTGAAGGTAGTGGGGAGGGAAGAGATTGGGAAGAGAAAGGTTGGAAGTACCTGGCTATTCAGATCTGGTCAACAAACACGGCTAAAAGCCATTCAAGCAACGTTTCGTTTCTGAATGGTGGTCTTTCACCAGAGCGATACTTAGAGTATCTACCACTCTGGAACGTGCCGCAAATATACTTTTTTATTATTTTTTATACGAATTAAATGTGTTATGACATATTAATTACATAAAATTTATTGGCGCACGCCGGTTGTGAACCCGCGACCCTTGGACTTTGTAGTGTCTTACCACTCGACCATGGAGGCCGTCAAACCGATCGAAGGTGAAACCGATCGAGTCTTAAATAAAACATGGTGGAATAAAGTCAAAAAAAAATATTATTATTTAATCATTAAAATGGCATTTTTGTTGGTTAATCTCTTCATTTGAAACAAATAACGCTCGCGTCACCAGCATGCTGTGTGGTTACAGCCGGCGGTTAGCGAGCGGAAGGCCCCTGATAGTCTCTCAGTTCGCCGATTTATTCTCGGTAGCATTAATCTTGTACAGTGACAGCCAAAGGAAGAGTTACTCTGCAATTGAACAATAAGCCAACTGGATACGGTGTGTCGCTTAATCGAGGATCATAAAGCTGTTTTGCACGCTTTACCAAACAAAAAATTTTGCGATGAGCTTTTCAATCATCTCAACAGTATTCCAAACGGAGGAATGTTTTTTTTTTTAAAGAAAGACAAGCATTCCCGGGTTACGAATAACCTGACGATATTTGAAAAACTCCCACTGCCATCATAAGAAGCGGAAGATATTGATTGTGCAATGATGGAGGACTTAGCCATCCGAGGAATTGAACGCACCGCACCCCCGGTGGGGAATCCGACGCGTTTGTCCACTCAGCTACCGACCGGTCTAAATGTCTGATGCAAAACAGCTTATCGAAAAAACATTGCTTTTTAAAATGGTGAAGTTGAGGTTGGTATGATTTAAATTTTCGTTACTATTTAATAATAAGGGCCATTTCAAAGAAAAAGCAAAAGGTTGCAGCACCATTTTGGAAAGTTTACACCTAAGTATTTTAAGGTTTTTTGGTTTTACAATAAAATTCATAAGTCTTCAGTACCTGGTTGGATTTTGAAAAAAAAAGTAACCTCAGCTAACTCAATGTTCTCAATGAGTTACCTCGAGCGACAAGAAGTTAAAAGAGTCCCAAACTTGTGTCTCTTAAGTCAAGCTTTCTCCCAAATGCTACATATATTTTAGATGGCTGAAGCGCCACAAAAGTCTTCAGAATCAAACGAGAGTCAGAGCATTCGATTCAGAATGAAAAAAAAAAAAAAACTGATCAAAACCGTATATGTAACTCTTTTTATATCAATGTGTCGCTTAAGCTCTTTTGCCTTTGCAGCGACGATATCCTTTAATCTTCAATGATAATTATGTGTTTTTTTTTTAATAAAATACTTGTACAATGTCAGTTATAAGGTTTTTATTTTATTCGTTGTTAGTTATCTATTTTTATAAATAACCCTTGATCTAACGTTCGACAAACGCGTTGTAGTTAAAAATACTAAACTATATTGATATCATTGAAATCAGGGTAGTAATTATTGTGACTACTCCGCAAGTAAAAAAAAAAAAACTAATTACCAACTTCCCCATTTTCCCATGGTTGTTTCCTTAGGGTAAGAATATATATGGAGAGAGAGCTAAACATTTTTACCCAACCAGCACAAATTTGCGATTAATCACTTTCTCCGGGTTCTTATGTCGTATACCATGAGAGAAAAAGAGACAAGAAAAGTCGTCACATAATATTGCAGCACTTCTAAGTATGTAAAGATGTTCTCCGTCCGCGCTTACTTCACACTGTCGAGTCGCATAACTAAAGCTGATAAAGGTAATACTGTAATAATTATGCCTAGATCAGAATATACCATTAAAATGGAAGATTTTTTCTCAATAATGATAATTTTAAAATGTTAAAAATCAGACCCCACTAATAATTTCCAACAAAATGTTAAAAATGCTTTAAAAGATTCTAAAACCCAATGTTCATAGACCTATCATATGATCAAGTTAAATGCCTCACTAAAATCCAAAAATACCCAGGTTAAATGGATTCCTGAAAATTCACAAAACTAATTGCCCTATTAGGCCAGTCGTTTCATGTTGCAACTCACCTAATTTTTTAACCAATGTATTCAACAATGCCAATGTGTTTTTCCCAAAATACACAATTAAGAATTCAATAGAATTAGTACATCATTTGAAGGATTTAGTCCTCCCTTCCAACTCTAAACTCATTTCGTTTGACGTTATAAATTTGTTTCCTAATGTACCTATAAGCGAATGTAAACCCTTAATATCTAACCTACTGAATACTTCTAATTTATCCAATGACCTTGCCAATGATCTTACTCGACTATTTAATGTTTGTTTGAACCAAAATTATTTTAAATTCAATGATGTTATATACCAGCAGAAAGAAAGTTTACCCATGGGAGCTCCAACTAGCCCTCTTTTTGCTGACATTTTATGGACAACCTAGAAAATAAGATTTTTTTGAATGCAAATCCCCTTTGCTAAAAAATGTACTTCTGTGGAAACGTTATGTCGATGATATATTTTGCATTTGGACAGGTACAGAGCGTCAGTTAAATACCTTCCTATCACTCCTCAACTCCTTCCATAAACAGATCCAGTTCACATTAGAGATAGGTATAAATTCCAGTTTAAATTTCCTAGACCTTTCTTTATCTATTATTAACAACAAAATTAACTTCAAAATTTACCGAAAACCTACATTCACCGACACCATAATCCATAATACCTCAAACCATCCTAGGTCATATATAAACACTCCGCTTTTCACAGCATGATTCACCTATTAGTCACCATCCCGCTATCTAATAATAATTTCGCCAATGAACTTTCTACAATCAAACTAATAGCTAATAATAACGGATACGACCATAATATAATTGATAAAATTTTATCAAAAAAAACTTCGCCGAATTGCAAACAAATAAATTTATCTATAATGATCTACCATCTAATAATAATATTAACTTAACTCCCTAAATGGCGCAGAATTTTGTATATAAGTGATTTCTCTACCCTTTGCACATCTAAACTCCCATCAGAAATAAGACCAGCTTTTTTTACACCAACAATAATTTGGAAAAAATTTTAAGCAATTCTAAAGATAAAGAAGATTCTTTAAGCCATTCTGGCATATATAAACTAACTGTAACGATTGCCCGGCAATTTACATAGGTAAAACATGAGAAATGTAAACATTAGAGTCAAAAAGAACACATTAGATTTTTAACAAATATAGGTTTTCCGAATTTGCCGAACATTTAATTAAAACTAACCATACTTTTAATAAAAATACAATACAAATAATACATAAAAATGGAATAGGTTTGCGCCTTAATAATCTGAAAGCATTAGAAATATCAAAAATCAAATAATAATAATAATTGCCAAATTTTAAACAAACAATTAGAATTAACTAAAGTCCGATTTTAAGAATGTTCCCCTTCTCCTCTTCCCATCCCCCTACCTCTCTACCTACTCCATTACCACCCCCTCTCTGATGCTTTGTTCTGTTTATACTAATGTTTTGTCTCTTTCACTAATTTCTTTGTCTACTGTATAACTCTATATATTTTAATCTTAGTTTATATATATACGTTCCTGAAGGTTAAGTTTAACCGAAACCAGTCGAATTGTTATATGTGTATAAATAAAGTGGCTTAAAACAAAAATATTTTTTATTTAAAATTATAATGTCAAACTACAAAGTGATTGCTTCCCTTCGATAAATTAAATACATTTCTTGAAAATGTCCATTTCCATGTGGGCGGTAACTAATAGGCTATCAAAAACCCTTTAATATATCCTTGTCTCTTTCTATCGAGTCAGTATAAAGTCAACCGTCCTGACAACACTGTTTCGAAAAGGTACTACTCCATGTCCTCAAGCCTACTCTTATATCTAAAACAAATTTTAAAATGCCAAAAATTACTAATCTGTCATATTCTCTTTTATTTTTTCATCCGTGGTTTTCTGGAGCAACCTGAAGCTGCCGGTTAAGGTCTAAAATACAATCAATTTGGAATCGCGGTTCCCCTCTGCCTAGTTTTATTCCAGAAATTTCAGTGCGGTTCGACTAACAGTCGCATATTGTGGAGAGATGACGATAAATTCCCTTAGACCTTGGTATTTCTCAATGTCTGTTATTTACTAACTCATGAAATAGATGTCATAGAATTCAACGTTTGCATTGCTCGACTAGTCTATTAACTACTCAACTATGTAGGACGGGCTCCGCGGTCGAGTGGTAAACGCTTGACTACGAATCAAGAGGTCGCAGATTCAAACCCTCAAAATGTGTCATAACACATTTAATTAATACAAAATAATGCATAGTATATTGCGGCACGCTCCAGAGTGGTAGATACTCTAAATTATCGCACTGGTGAAAAGACCACCATTCAGAATCGAAACGTTGCTTGAAATTGCTTTTTAGCGTATTTGGTAGCCAGATCTGAATATCCAGGCGTCCCAACCTTCCCTCTTCTCCATCTCCTTACCCTTTCTCTACTTTTAACCTCACAGCATACCCAAATTGAGGATGCCATAGACTCACTGCAGGACTCTTGTGCAGTTTTCACTATGAAAATATATCTGTGCATTTCATTTAAATTTCAATGATGTTTACTGATCAGAATATAAATAAATTGATTATTTTATGACATCTTATAAAAATTTAAAATCAATAATTGGGTTGTGAAAACACATTTTTTTTTACAACCTAAAATTTAAGGCTGGCATTGTTGAAATAATGAAACTTCTCAGTGAGGAAACTGGTTCCAGTTCTTTACTTTCACAGAACATCTCCTAACCCCCCTCCCCCCCTCACCATTTTTTTTGGTGAGGAACTTATTCAGTCATATCTGTTCCGAGAATATCGCAACTTAACTTCCCCGTGAAATAATAAAAAAAAAAATTACAGAAATTCTTTTTTTTTTGTTTATTAAAAAAGTTGGACTAGGGATATATTTTTAATATCGTTGTACCTCATCAATCTCTTGTGTTTCTAATAGATCGATCACAAATATTCATAGTTAGTTAGTTTGACTAGAAGATTGTAATAATAATAATATTAATAAATTTTATTCCGGAAGGTATGCAGAAGTAGTGCAATGCAATACCTTCCATAATTGATAATATTACATGGTAATAATAATTTATATTTTGAGTGAGTAGACCTACCCTCTTACTATGTACTTCTGGTATATTTTGTACTTATTTTAAATCTACCAATTATATATTTTTTTAATCATTTCAAATAAAAATGTTTCACAAAGAGATATTTCGGTTTTGATCTCCTTTTTAGAGAAATTAAAAAAAAATACTAGATCGGATAGTAGCCGAGCGGATCAATGCGTCGGGTTTCCATACAAGTGTACTCTGCCAGCTTAGTCCTCCACCATTGCAAGATCAAATTTTTCGCTTATAATGACGAAGTAGGAGTAATTTTTTGCTTTTATTTATTTAAAAAAACAAGTTGACAAGCAATTTCCAACCTTTATGTTTCCTATCTCCTTCCTTTCCCAATAGCTTTAGCTACACAACATATTCCAATTGGGGATGCCATAGTCCCTTCGGCTTCAGAAGGTTGGGAGAAGGGGACTCTTGTGAGGTATTCACAATAATGGTAGATTCACATCAACGTCCGGATCCTCTCAGTGACGATATTGTTCCGCATGAGAGTTTATTGATATGGTATGAATATCAATCAAGGAGTATGTGCCAAGACAAAGTTGTGTGGCAGTATATCCTTCTACCCACCCTTGTGATATTTAACCACTTAGTTAGTTAAATAATTATTTTGAAGTGTAAAAATACTTACATCGCAGGTTTTTTTTTATTAAAAACCATTTTTTATCACTAAATAATATTTTTAATAATTATTAATTTTTAAAAATATCATTATTAATTATTAAAAATATTATTTAGTGATAAAAAAATGGTTTTTAATAAAAAAAAATCTGCGATGTAAGTATTTTTACACTTCAAAATAATTATTTAACTAACTAAGTAGTTAAATATAACAAGGGTAGGCAGAAGGATAAACTGCCACACAACTTTGTCTTGGTACATACTCCTTGATTGATATTCATACCATATAAATAATCTCTCATGCGGAACAGTATCGTCACTGAGCGGATCCGGACGTTGGTGTGAATCAAGCGTAAATAGGGAATCGAACCGTTGCAACGCGTTGCTTGAAATAATTTTACTCATGTTCGGTGGCTAGATCTGAATAGCCAGGTGCTACTTCCCAACCTTCCTCTTCCCTCTCGTACTAAGACTCCATTGGAACTCCATTTTACTGACTTAATAGTCAGTAAAATGGAGTTCCACGAATTGAAAGTGTCAAAATTAGAAACAAGAAATGTAATTTTTTTTATAATACACCGCGCGAGTTAGATTTCCATCTGCCCAGAGCCAGTGGTACAGTGGCGTCCACAATTTGAGTACGCTGTGGGGTCGAAGTAAGTGGAACTAGATGGAAAAATATCTGGCTATTCAGATCTGGACAGATTCTGGTCGGTAAACATGGCTAAAAGCATTTCAAGCAACGTATCGATTCCTAATTCATAGTGAATACCGCACAAGAGTCCCTACTGCTCCCAACCGTCTGAAGTTGGTGAGACATCCCCGATTGGAGTGTGTTGTGAGGCTGAAGGTAGTGGGGAGGGGAAAGAGATTGGGAAGAGAAAGGTTGGGAAGTACCTGGCTATTCAGATCTGGTCAACAAACACGGCTAAAGCCATTCCAAGCAACGTTTCGTTTCTGAATGGTGGTCTTTCACCAGAGCGATACTTAGAGTATCTACCACTCTGGAACGTGCCGCAAATATACTTTTTATTATTTTTATACGAATTAAATGTGTTATGACACATATTAATTACATAAAATTTATTGGCGCACGCCGGTTGTGAACCCGCGACCCTTGGACTTGTAGTGTCTTACCACTCGACCATGGAGGCCGTCAAACCGATCGAAGGTGAAACCGATCGAGTCTTAAATAAAACATGGTGGAATAAAGTCAAAAAAATAATATTATTATTTAATCATTAAAATGGCATTTTTGTTGGTTAATCTCTTCATTTGAAACAAATAACGCTCGCGTCACCAGCATGCTGTGTGGTTACAGCCGGCGGTTAGCGAGCGGAAGGCCCCTGATAGTCTCTCAGTTCGCCGATTTATTCTCGGTAGCATTAATCTTGTACAGTGACAGCCAAAGGAAGAGTTACTCTGCAATTGAACAATAAGCCAACTGGATACGGTGTGTCGCTTAATCGAGGATCATAAAGCTGTTTTGCACGCTTTACCAAACAAAATTTTGCGATGAGCTTTTTCAATCATCTCAACAGTATTCCAAACGGAGGAATGTTTTTTTTTTTAAAGAAAGACAAGCATTCCCGGGTTACGAATAACCTGACGATATTTGAAAAACTCCCACTGCCATCATAAGAAGCGGAAGATATTGATTGTGCAATGATGGAGGACTTAGCCATCCGAGGAATTGAACGCACCGCACCCCCGGGTGGGAATCCGACGCGTTTGTCCACTCAGCTACCGACCGGTCTAAATGTCTGATGCAAAACAGCTTATCGAAAAAACATTGCTTTTTAAAATGGTGAAGTTGAGGTTGGTATGATTTAAATTTTCGTTACTATTTAATAATAAGGGCCATTTCAAAGAAAAAGCAAAAGGTTGCAGCACCATTTTGGAAAGTTTACACCTAAGTATTTTAAGGTTTTTTGGTTTTACAATAAAATTCATAAGTCTTCAGTACCTGGTTGGATTTTGAAAAAAAAGTAACCTCAGCTAACTCAATGTTCTCAATGAGTTACCTCGAGCGACAAGAAGTTAAAAGAGTCCCAAACTTGTGTCTCTTAAGTCAAGCTTTCTCCCAAATGCTACATATATTTTAGATGGCTGAAGCGCCACAAAAGTCTTCAGAATCAAACGAGAGTCAGAGCATTCGATTCAGAATGAAAAAAAAAAAAAAACTGATCAAAACCGTATATGTAACTCTTTTTATATCAATGTGTCGCTTAAGCTCTTTTGCCTTTGCAGCGACGATATCCTTTAATCTTCAATGATAATTATGTGTTTTTTTTTTAATAAAATACTTGTACAATGTCAGTTATAAGGTTTTTATTTTATTCGTTGTTAGTTATCTATTTTTATAAATAACCCTTGATCTAACGTTCGACAAACGCGTTGTAGTTAAAAATACTAAACTATATTGATATCATTGAAATCAGGGTAGTAATTATTGTGACTACTCCGCAAGTAAAAAAAAAAAAACTAATTACCAACTTCCCCATTTTCCCATGGTTGTTTCCTTAGGGTAAGAATATATATGGAGAGAGAGCTAAACATTTTTACCCAACCAGCACAAATTTGCGATTAATCACTTTCTCCGGGTTCTTATGTCGTATACCATGAGAGAAAAAGAGACAAGAAAAGTCGTCACATAATATTGCAGCACTTCTAAGTATGTAAAGATGTTCTCCGTCCGCGCTTACTTCACACTGTCGAGTCGCATAACTAAAGCTGATAAAGGTAATACTGTAATAATTATGCCTAGATCAGAATATACCATTAAAATGGAAGATTTTCTCAATAATGATAATTTTAAAATGTTAAAATCAGACCCCACTAATAATTTCCAACAAAATGTTAAAAATGCTTTAAAAGATTCTAAAAACCCAATGTTCATAGACCTATCATATGATCAAGTTAAATGCCTCACTAAAAATCCAAAAATACCCAGGTTAAATGGATTCCTGAAAATTCACAAAACTAATTGCCCTATTAGGCCAGTCGTTTCATGTTGCAACTCACCTAATTTTTTAACCAATGTATTCAACAATGCCAATGTGTTTTTCCCAAAATACACAATTAAGAATTCAATAGAATTAGTACATCATTTGAAGGATTTAGTCCTCCCTTCCAACTCTAAACTCATTTCGTTTGACGTTATAAATTTGTTTCCTAATGTACCTATAAGCGAATGTAAACCCTTAATATCTAACCTACTGAATACTTCTAATTTATCCAATGACCTTGCCAATGATCTTACTCGACTATTTAATGTTTGTTTGAACCAAAATTATTTTAAATTCAATGATGTTATATACCAGCAGAAAGAAAGTTTACCCATGGGAGCTCCAACTAGCCCTCTTTTTGCTGACATTTTTATGGACAACCTAGAAAATAAGATTTTTGAATGCAAATCCCCTTTGCTAAAAAATGTACTTCTGTGGAAACGTTATGTCGATGATATATTTTGCATTTGGACAGGTACAGAGCGTCAGTTAAATACCTTCCTATCACTCCTCAACTCCTTCCATAAACAGATCCAGTTCACATTAGAGATAGGTATAAATTCCAGTTTAAATTTCCTAGACCTTTCTTTATCTATTATTAACAACAAAATTAACTTCAAAATTTACCGAAAACCTACATTCACCGACACCATAATCCATAATACCTCAAACCATCCTAGGTCATATAAACACTCCGCTTTTCACAGCATGATTCACCTATTAGTCACCATCCCGCTATCTAATAATAATTTCGCCAATGAACTTTCTACAATCAAACTAATAGCTAATAATAACGGATACGACCATAATATAATTGATAAAATTTTATCAAAAAAACTTCGCCGAATTGCAACAAATAAATTTATCTATAATGATCTACCATCTAATAATAATATTAACTTAACTCCTAAATGGCGCAGAATTTTGTATATAAGTGATTTCTCTACCCTTTGCACATCTAAACTCCCATCAGAAATAAGACCAGCTTTTTACACCAACAATAATTTAGGAAAAATTTTAAGCAATTCTAAAGATAAAGAAGATTCTTTAAGCCATTCTGGCATATATAAACTTAACTGTAACGATTGCCCGGCAATTTACATAGGTAAAACCGCGAGAAATGTAAACATTAGAGTCAAAGAACACATTAGATTTTTAACAAATATAGGTTTTTCCGAATTTGCCGAACATTTAATTAAAACTAACCATACTTTTAATAAAAATACAGGTGTACAAATAATACATAAAAATGGAATAGGTTTGCGCCTTAATAATCTAGAAGCATTAGAAATATCAAAATCAAATAATAATAATAATTGCCAAATTTTAAACAAACAATTAGAATTAACTAAAAGTCCGATTTTAAGAATGTTCCCCTTCTCCTCTTCCCATCCCCCTACCTCTCTACCTACTCCATTACCACCCCCTCTCTGATGCTTTGTTCTGTTTATACTAATGTTTTGTCTCTTTCACTAATTTCTTTGTCTACTGTATAACTCTATATTTTAATCTTAGTTTATATATATACGTTCCTGAAGAAGGTTAAGTTTAACCGAAACCGGTCGAATTGTTATATGTGTATAAATAAAGTGGCTTAAAACAAAAATATTTTTTATTTAAATTATAATGTCAAGCTACAAAGTGATTGCTTCCTTCGATAAATTAAATACATTTCTTGAAAATGTCCGATTTCCATGTGGGCGGTAACTAATAGGCTATCCAAAACCCTTTAATATATCCTTGTCTCTTTCTATCGAGTCAGTATAAAGTCAACCGTCCTGACAACACTGTTTCGAAAAGGTACTTCTCCATGTCCTCCAAGCCTACTCTTATCTAAAACAAATTTTAAAATGCCAAAAATTACTAATCTGTCATATTCTCTTTATTTTTTCATCCGTGGTTTTCTGGAGCAACCCGAAGCTGCCGGTTAAGGTCTAAAATACAATCAATTTGGAATCGCGGTTCCCCTCTGCCTAGTTTTATTCCAGAAATTTCAGTGCGGTTCGACTAACAGTCGCATATTGTGGAGATGACGATAAATTCCTAGACCTTGGTATTTCTCAATGTCTGTTATTTACTAACTCATGAAATAGATGTCATAGAATTCAACGTTTGCATTGCTCGACTAGTCTATTAACTACTCAACTATGTAGGACGGGCTCCGCGGTCGAGTGGTAAAACGCTTGACTACGAATCAAGAGGTCGCAGATTCAAACCCATCAAAATGTGTCATAACACATTTAATTAATACAAAATAATGCATAGTATATTGCGGCACGCTCCAGAGTGGTAGATACTCTAAGTATCGCACTGGTGAAAGACCACCATTCAGAATCGAAACGTTGCTTGAAATTGTTTTTAGCGTATTTGGTAGCCAGATCTGAATATCCAGGTGCGTCCCAACCTTCCTCTTCTCCATCTCCTTACCCTTTTCTCTACTTTAACCCTCACAGCATACCCAAATTGAGGATGCCATAGACTCACTGCAGGACTCTTGTGCGGTTTTCACTATGAAAATATATCTATTGCATTTCATTTAAATTTCAATGATGTTTACTGATCAGAATATAAATAAATTGATTATTTTATGACATCTTATAAAATTTAAAATCAATAATTGGGTTGTGAAAAAACATATTTTTTTACAACCTAAAATTTAAGGCTGGCATTGTTGAAATAATGAAACTTCTCAGTGAGGAACTGGTTCCAGTTCTTTACTTTCACAGAACATCTCTAACAACCCCCTCCCCCCTCACCATTTTTTTATTGGTGAGGAACTTGTTCCAGTCATATCTGTTCCGAGAATATCGCTAGCAACTTCCCCCGTGAAATAATAAAAAAAAAATTACAGAAATTCTTTTTTTGTTTTATTAAAAACCTTCTTCGCGGAACTTTTCTGGCAACCGGTTCCAAAAATAGCTGGATATATAACCGGTTCCTTACCAGTCACCGGTAACTGGAACCGCAAGTACACCTGCTTTCCGATATCAACCATTCCTACATATAATAATCCTCATCGGATGATTACTCCAGCTATCCAGTAATATTATTACACCTTGCTATAAGCGTGATACAATCAGGAGGATTGAAATTTGCTTATATTAATATTTATTAGAGATACGGATTCATCAATATTATGTATGATAATACATTTTCAACGGTGACCAATTTTATATTTCTAAGGGATTTATTTGAAGGCTTTTGAGAGCGCAAATTTTTCCGTCTCTTAAAAAAATATTAACTTCACACTGGAGGTTTATGAAAGCCCTTGGTGAAGATGAATTTTTAGAGAAGAATCAAACTTACAATATGAGAGAGGAAAAAATGAATGTGTTAGGTCGTTCCAGAGCGGAACTATTGGGCGTAATCTTATGAACCCTAAACTCTATGTATTCAAGGGTCGTGACATTGAACTTCTAAACATCCTTTGATAAGGTTAAGCATACGAGTATCGTCGCTGGAAAGGCAAAAAAGCTCAAGCCACACTTTTGCCAAAAAATGAGTTAAATATGCAGTTTTGTTAAAAAAAAATGTTCTGACTTTCGTTTGATTCTGAAGACTTTTGTGGCTTTTTAGCCATCTACAATATATTTACTATTTGGGAGAAAGCTTAACTCAATCAACAAAAGCTTGGTACTTTTTTTCAGCCTTTTGTCGCTGTAGTAACTCAGTGAGAGCATTGAGTTATTGAGCTAACTTTTTTTTAAAACTGAAGACTTATTAATTTATTTGTAAAACAAAAAAAACTTTCAAGTGCTCTGAAGTTTACTTCATAAAATGGCTTTCCAGCCCTTTTGACTTTCCGGCGATGATATATTTATTTTTTTAACAACATTACACTACTGTTCAGTTTAGTTTAAAAAATGGGATCAGTAATATCAAACAATTATAGCTTTTAAATATATTTTTTGTTTTACGTTAAAATATTAAAGTGGGTGGTTCAAAAAAAGACAAAATCAATGTTTTGCTAGAATTCAACCATGGGATGGCACACCTTAAGCAAGCCTTTAGATGATTTTCTTATTTTAATAATTAGAATATTTGAAATAAATTCTACAAGAATTAAAGCTTCTATTTGTAAATACGTAGACATATATACAAATACGTTACAGTAATTAAATTCTTCGTTGCGTTTTTGTCTGTCCCTACAGTGCCAAAGTGGTAGATATTCTAAGTATCGCCCTGGT
Organism: Drusus annulatus; assembly: GCA_022651775.1. Taxonomy (NCBI): domain Eukaryota; kingdom Metazoa; phylum Arthropoda; class Insecta; order Trichoptera; family Limnephilidae; genus Drusus; species Drusus annulatus. The sequence continues at coordinate 1,685,482 of JAGWCC010000231.1, forward strand.
AAAAGATCATGATTCAGAATCGAAACGTTGATTAAATGGCTTTAGCCGTGTTTGGTGACCCGATCTGGATAACGACCTGGCGTTTTGAACCTTCCTCTTCAAAATCTCCTTCCCGTCTCCATCACTTTTAACCTCACAACACACTACAATTGGGGATGTCACTAGCTCTAGACGGTTGGGAGCAGTTGGGACTCGTGTGCGGTATTCACTACAAAATTAAAAATAAATAAATTGGTCGGGCCATGTCAAGAGTCAGAATAACATAAAAGAATGTACGAATGCAAATGAATCAAGGAGTGTGTACCAAGACCGAGTTGTGTGGTGGTCCATTCTCTCTGCCTAACCCTGCGGAGAAACAGCGAACGTGATGGTTATTTAGTTGGTTAGTGTAAAAAAGTCTGAAATAAAATAGTTCATTAAAGTATCTTCATCAACAGCTAGTCCAAATGACTTTAATGAAGGATGTTAGTACCTTGTCACCAAAATCACTTTAAAACGTCCAACTTGTCAAGAGCCGGCGCCCTAGCCGACCCTAAATCCAAATATTGAACCTTCAGGACTGAAAACCACCCTTATTTTTTGCCCCTTGTTTATCTGACTCCATAAAACAAAGGCGACCCTTAACAAAATGTCACGCAGTACGTTTAACGGGACTTAATTTAGTAAGTGGAAAAAAATATTTTAAAAAAACAAGACAAAATAAGCTCATTTCGCTGTTTAACCTCTAGTGTGCCGGAGGTGCCAATAGTCACCGGGCATTCATCATTTCTTTCCCTTCCGAAATCTGTTGTTTGACTATTTAAATGAACTGTAATCGTTTGTCAACCAAAGAATAAATCCATAAAGACATTTTTCATCGCGTTAAGTTCGCAACAAGTCGAGTAACGAATATTTTAAGTTTGCTTGTTTCTTTGTCAGTGCGCAGAAAAAAACGATTTTTAAAAGTGTCAAAACTGTTTCTATTTACAAGAAAACCTCGTACATTTTTGTTTTTATTTGGAAGAACATTTATTCAGCCGCATGAAAATACAACAAAATAAGAAAAAAAATGTTCACATTATTGAATCAAACTTTTTTTAATGATATGAGGGAGAAAACCCAATTCCCTGAATGAAAGTAGTAAATACCTTTCAGCTGAGTGGACAGCAACTGGCGAAAGCCGCCCAACGCAACCAAAAACGCAAATGTCAGCTGGTACGGTTTTAGCCTTCGTATTTTGGATTGCGCGTGGTATTTTATTCATTGATTACCTTGGGAAAGGAAAAACCATTAATAGAGAACGGCGTTGGCGTTATTGGTGCGTTAACAGGCAGAATTTGCGAGGAAACGACCCTAAATGAAGAAGGAAAAAGTGCCTTTTCACCAAGACAATGCACCGAGTCACAAATCGATCTCAACAATGGCAAAATTGCATGAATTGCACTTAGAATTGCTGCCCCACTTATTGTATTCCAAGTCTAGCTCCTAGCAACTATTACCTGTTTGAAGACCTAAAAATAATGCTGCAGGGAAAGAAATTTGGCTTCAATGAAAAAGTGATTACCCAAACTGAAGTGTACTTTGAGAACAAAAATAAATTGGTCTACAAAAAACGCATCGAAATGTAAGGGAAGCATTGGAATGAATGTATCACTCTTGGAGGAGACTATGTTGTTGAATAAAATAAAATTTTGCTTATAATTTGTTGTTTTATAAGTCATCCTACGAACTTATTGAGTGATGTGTGCTTATCTAGTTTAATCTGTTAAATCGTGACTTTCTGATGCTTTGGGGTACAAATAAATAGAATCGTTTGTTTCCGTTTTATTTTTGTTGTCTCTCCTATTTTTCGACAGTTTATTGTTTATATTATTTACAAAACGAACGGAATTTCGAACCATGGAGTTCATTGGACATTTATTTAATACAGAATTTCGATATTTTTTTAACTGGTCACTTTTTTAAAATCTTCTGTTACGTACTAAAACTACGATGAATAGTTTATAATCTCGTAAAGACTACATTAAATAAAATATAGTAATTAAAGCAATTTGAATACATGTTTTTCAGCGTATCTAACTGTTGTTGATTATAAATTTATTGAAATGATTTTTCGAAAAAAAAAAGAAAATATGAGAAACAGATAAATCTTTAGGGTGGTCTCGTATTTGTCGTTCCTAAAAAGGCTACTATTATTACCCAGTTTTTATACAACCAGTTTGTAAAAACAAATAACAAAAGGGCGTTTAAAAATTCTATTTTGGACATGTTGATAATTTTATGGGTTTTCAATACCAATAACACGGTTTGATTAATTTGCAACACTGCCTTCTAAATTGCAACATTTAAAGCAAACATTATTGATTTCACCGAAGCAAACACTAATAATCCACTTAACTTTTAACATTGTTGACACAATCCATCTCAATTTCATACAAGTTGACAATCATATCAAGCTGTTATCTTAACAATGCCCTTAATTTATAGACTAGTTATATGAAGTACTCAACGGCTAATACGCATATTTTGAGTACAGGTGCATTTAATCAGTTTATTTATGTTCTACCTTGTATAATTTATTTATTTATTTGGAACATTTGACAGAGTGACAACATTACATACATACTGACAGATACAAAATAAAAGGTAGGTCATCAATCCATTTCCAAAATGTTCACATCGTGAAATTAGAAATACACTGTATTACACTAATAAAAACAATAGAAAAATGAAGAAAACAACCGTTTATAAAAAGAAATATTAAAACAAGTTTAAATTTAGGAAAAAAACATTTTAAAACATAAAATTACCTTAAAAAGTTGTGTATGTGTGTGCCTTTCTTTGTTTAATGTTTTAAGTAAAAATGGTATTTAAGATTTGATTAAACCTAAAAGATGAGTTGGAGAAATATATCAATTTCGTTGATCATACCATGTTCAATATAATATTAATCATAATATTATTCACTTTCTTTTGTTCGTTATTCATTTCTTTTTGTTTAATTTTTAATTAATTACTTATAAACTACGGTTTTAAAATATATTTTTAAAATAACCACTCATGTATGTAAATTTTAGGCATCATGCCTGTTATATGTACTTAAATAAAATAAATTACCTTGCAGCTACCAAACGAATTGACAACAATATTATGAAGATGACAAATAATTCACAACAAAGTAGTTTTGTTTACAGGCAGGAATTATTCCATAAGATGAAACACTTTTGTGTGTACAACTTAACTAACACACTAACTATTTTCGGATAAGAGCATAAAAACAACTAAACGCGTTAATTATTTGTTTATTGCTGATATATGGCTGGACCGAAATGAACACTGCTCATCTTTTTCCTGCTATTGAATTCCGAGGTCACGTGTTGAAAATGGTTTTCACCAACCAGCGATTAATATATTTTTCAAGCCGTTAAATAATTGTCCAAATGCCAGCCTTCACAAATGACGCGCGAGGCTATTTATCGGGGGTAATTTGTCATTTTTTTCTAAGCGATGGAATAGCGCTGGGGGTTTAAATGTTACTATGATCAATAGTGATGGCAGAAATATTTCAAGAGAAAAAAAAACCGACGAAATCATTTTATTTTTCTTGCATTTATTCGCGGAGTAACTAAAAAAATACTAATTTCCTGTTTCAGATGTGAAAAATTAGAAACTTCATTATCTCAGTCTCCCCATGAGTATGTAGCAATTTATATGAGATAATTAATCTGTGTTCAATCCGAAGCTACTATAAAACATCGAATGTGTTTTCAGCTTCAGATGAATTTGGAAAATAGTGGATTGCATAACGATTGACTATACTACTTGATTGTGGAAAGATTATTGGAATGAAAGAAAAAATAGGAAACCATTCACTCACCGATGTAGTTGAAGTTGAATGTTCTTGAAGTCTTCTTACACAATTGTATTATTAACGAAACGAATGCACCACACTGATTAAGCCTTCTTAATTCACAAAACCACAAAACAACATTATAAAACACAATCTTAATTCACAAACCACATTTATTTCACAAAACCACATTTATTTTATTTTATTTTGAGAACAACAATAAAACCGAAGAACAAGCAAAAAACCAACGAGCAACACGTTTTATTACATCAAAAAACTCCTGTTTGATTGTCAATTGTTTCGAACACAGTGTTTGAAGACGAAAATCGAATAGCTAGATGGTTGGATAGGTAGAAAATAAAATACTAGTTGACAAGTACGAGTGGTATTGACATATAATCTTGAGGGCTAAGATTTCCCAGACGTCAGCCAACGTTCGATAAGAGAGGGCACCACAAGACGTTTATTTGTTAAAAGAGTTTTCATGACCGTAACAAATGTTTTGAATATGTGCAGAGCTAAGGTTGTAAAGTTTTTAGAAGACAAAACTTATTGATACAATTTGGAAAAGTGTTATGTCAAATTCTTAAAAATTGGGACCCCCCTTTTGTGTTTTTGTTTTGCCCTAGTTCGCCCGAAAGTTCGATCACACCCGAATCGGTAACATTCTGTTTATTTTACAAAAAATCCGAAAAAATTATATTAAAGAAACGACAAAAAGACACAAAAAGTTTTCTGAACACAGAAATAAACTCCAAACCAACGTGCAATCTATACATGGTCCAGCGTGTGCTGGGATAAAAATGTAAACCTTTGGCTTGGAAGGTAGCACGGAGGCAGAACCTAAAACGACACGTGCTTATGATCTATAGGGAATATATGTTGAATTTAACATTATTTAAAAAAATAAATTTAACATTATTTAAAAAAATAAATTAAAAGATTTTTTTATATTCCTGACCGGAAAAAGTTTAAATCCTTATTACACAATATTAATTACATTTTGTGGGTCTTTAGCTTCATACATATTTCATGTTTTTTTATAATTTTAGTTTTATAAAATATTTGATGATACATTGTTTGAACGTTATTTGATAAATTTTGATTAAAACACATTTGTATTATTAAATAATATTTTTAATCTAAAACACAAATATAAAACAGAAAAAAACAATCAGAAAGTAAAAAGAACAATGGTATGACCGAGACTCGATCTCGGAACCTCTGCTCCATCCGGGGGTAATACTCTGCAACTAAGCAACCCATTAAAAATACCACTCATTAGAATGTGGCATTTTTAAACGATCTCATACTTGCATTAGAAATTATTGATAATTGAATGTTCTCCCGATTTCAGACTACCAACTTTTGGATTAACTAAAAAGCATTTATGCGTTAAGGTTAAATCCAATTTCAACATCAATACTAGTTAAGTGAATTATCAATGAAACATTTTTTTCATTAAATTAATTGATGAGCCACGATAAAGTTAAAATTGAAAATAAATCTAGAAAAAAACATAAGTTGCATGATTGCATGTATTTGTTGCTTTGGAGATCTGGAAGATGTTTTTGTTGGAAACTCGTTGTTACGGAAATTGACTGACACCACTACCTCTTGACCTACTGTCGTTTGTAGTGAAGAAAAACACAGGAAAAGCTTTGGAGGTTTCAAATATACCCCCTGGTTATCCAGAAAGCAGCTTTCCTTATTGACCATGTTCTCCTCAGTATTTTTCTTTTCATCTAAATGTTTGAATTACCAGTCTCATGATCACACTGCTACTGTATTATTTTTGTCAGGTGATTGTAACGTATTGAGCGCATATTTCCCAGGGGTGGCAACTTTTTATAAGGAAAAATAATCGTAATGTCTTGTTTTTTTATAAGACTTCGCACAAAAGTTTTCTACTGTTTGCTTGAGGCAAGTCGAATGAATATATCTTTTTTTATGAATATTGTGAAACTAGTAATGGTTATGAAGTAATGAGAAGAAAGAGCTGAAAATAATCTTTATAAAGTAACACGATATTTAAATTATCTGATCACTTAACGTAGTTAAAGCCATTTAACGTAACAATGTGTTGATTCCTTAGAGTATACTAGAGGTAGCCCAAGCTAAGGCAGTGAAGTCAGTTTTGGACTTGTTTTTGATGATTTTAACATGACTCGGCGCAAATGGGCGTGGCTAAGACTAAGGCTACGGTATTTATACATCCATTCATATCACATATCGACATAATGTTTTTGTGTATTCGTATAGCCACTTTTTCACAGTATTTTTATCAACAAAAATATAGCATCTAACCTAAAAAAACCGTTTAGTTGTGTCAAGTTTAGTGGCAAAATAAAAAATGTGGGCGGAGTCCCGCCGTTAACCAGCGAAGATAGCCAGCTTAAGATCATTGCGACAGTATATAGAAGCGGTCCAAGAAATTCGTTGTCTCTGTCTCTCTCATGGTGTACGATGTAAAAACTCGGAAAAAGTGATTTAATACAATTTCGGATGGGTTGGGTAAAACAAATTAGCTATCCCTCCATATATTGTTACTTCAAGGTTGATTCTGAATAATGGTCTCTTATCAGAACAATTATACCTACAGAAAACTTTGTTAAATACCTCCATGATACCCAGCATTTTTTTGTTTAAAATGTAACACTCGTTTAGTAACTAACTAACCATCATGCCGTTTCCCCGCAAGGGTAGACAGAGAGGACGGATCGCCATATAACTCTGTCTTGGCACACACTCCTTGCTTCATTCACATTCATACACCGTCTCATAATACTCTTCTGTTATTCTGACTCTTCACATGACCCGATATAAGTATTTGATTTACTTAATCGTGCCATGTTTTTCTCGGGCGTCCTCGACTTTTTCTTCCGTTCACTTTCACATCAAATATTCTTTTCACTCCTTTCTTCGTTCATTCGCTCTAAATGCCCAAACCATCTAAGCATCCCTTTCTTGATTCTATTCGTTACGCCCACATCAACCTTGTATTCTTTCCGGATATCCACATTTTTAATACGGTCGTCTAGTATCTACCCTTATAAAGCAGAATGCTAAAGTTAAATAATAAAAATTAAAATAAATATATTTGGTATATTTTTCAATTATTAAAGCATTTAAAAAACATCTCTAATCCTTCCTCTTTTCTCAGTGAAATCTATACAGTATACTCATACACACAATAATAAAACATGGCTTTTTTTTACAGTGAATTTTTTGTGAAATATCACCTTAAAGGCGAACAAAGCTAGGCAATAACATAAAATTATAAATGAATTTGAAATAATAACTTTGCATAAGACCACAGATTTTATTTAATTTTTTATGACCGACCGGTTTTGCTTAGCCTAGGCATCATCAGAGGTCAAAATTAAACTAAAAAAAACACATGGTGTGTGGTTATATGAATTCATACATACAGAGGGAGAATACAATATAAAATAAAATAAGAGAACAGTAAGAAGACCAAAGAATAACATCTAATTATAACAAAGGAATAGAGAGAAAGAGATAAATAATTTGAAATGAAAGAGGCAAAACGTCAACTGAGAACATGCTAATAAAATAATGAGAAATTTTGAGTTTACCGGAAATATACCTAATATTGAACAACTGAACAATGGCTTACTTTATTTGTAGTGCTTCTTAATTATTTAATTTGTTGAAATGGCCATTTTTATTCAAAAAAAAAAAAATTAAACTTACTAGCGAAGTGGTGAAGATTTATATTTGTTTGATACGTATTGGTATTTACAATTTGCTACGAATAAATATAAACTAACCATTTTTGCTCACGGGTTTATATTGTCGAGCATTTTGTTTGCAAATCCAATTTACAGAAGGTACCTACATAATAATATATAATCCCTCTTCATATAACTAGTTCATTATGCTTACAATCCTACTTGAAATGTACAAAAGCCAATACGACAAGCGAAATATGAAATATTAACAGAACACAATTATGTAGAACAGGAAATATATTCGTACATATTGAAATAGTCTGCATCGCCAGGAGCTTTACCCAATTATCAACAATATGTCGACGCTGTCGCAGGTCCTAGGGAGGTAGGATCTTATTAAAACCGCTGGCACATCTCGACAGAATGCAGACGCCTAGTCAACACGCGATGCACGTACAATGTTTAACCTTTTTGTGACTGAAAGGGTACCCTTTATGGTTTTTTACATAGATTTTTTAAATGCTTTATTAAGTTTAGTCGGCTGAAACTTCCTGACATCTCCACAGTAGTGAAAATGAACAATTGAACATAACCGTTGGATGTGTGGAGGGTGGTACGTTAGCGGAAAACGCATAAGTATAATTTACAACTTATAATGACTGAAGGGTACCTCATATGTTTTGTTTTGAATTATTTACAAGAAAACAAAAAAAAAAATTAATAACGTTTTAGTTTTATTGGGTTAATATAAACACAATCGTTACAATGAATGTCTGAAAGTATTATCTAGAAGTTTTTTTATAATTAAGGCATTTTAGCTTGCTGATAGAACGTTTATCGCAGACTGGTTTTGTACAAAAAAACAAAAACACTTGATTTTCGAGTTTTTAACCGCTTAAAACACAACAGTAAAGCATACTAATAAGATAAAATAATAAATTAATATGTACAAGAGGGTACCCGGATACCCTTTCAGTCATGTAAAGGTGTAGTTTGCTTCAGTCACATAAGGGTTAAGTTGTAAATTTGGAACAATATATACTTATTTATTGATTTATTTACGCCCGTTAAAGGCTTTTACACAAATATTTATACTTAAAAATATATATTATTAATAACACAAATGCGATGACAGCCTTCTTCAGTGGAGTGATCAGAAGCTGGTTGGAGTACGCTAGTACTGTCCGGGCTCTACATCAGACCAAATATATATATATGTTGGAACAGATTCAGAAAAAAAAATCAGGTATATGTACATGCCTTCACACGGAACATACTCTATGTTCATGCATCACATGGAACTACTCGAGGAGACAAATTATCAAAGCTTAGAGACTGGGCGCAACGTTGGTCTCATGACAATAGGCTTTAAGATTATAAACCATTTGATCGACTGTCCATACTTCTTGGCATGCTACTGCTTATTCGTGCTCGAGAAATACTGCCGCAGCAGAAATCATACCATGTTTAGCATACCCTATGGTCGGACAGATTTTTTGGCACAGCATAGCATGACAAGAGGTATAATTCTATTAAATAAATCATTTATATCTACCGAAAATTTACCTAAATTCAAAAACTTATTCATTTTTAAATGTAAAGTTGGATAAAAAATATTTTTGTTTTTTCCGTTGTACTGTAATTAGATTTGTCAACTGTTGTGCAATAATAATAATAATAATAAAAATATACATACTCATAAGCAGTGCAAAAATCAATAGAACAAGATCAACATGAAAAGAAAAAAAACCGGTGAGTAGAAGGTACATGGATTTAAATAGTTTCATCAAATGAATTAGTTCTACTTTACTAAAAAAACTTTACTAAGGTGCGCTTATATTATGATATTGATTTACTAAATATATCAACAACATCGAACATACGTACACTACGTAGCACTATAAATAAACAAAAGCCATTAAAATCAATAGTCATATTCTTGATAATCGGTTGAATTTGTCCAGTAGTCCAATATTAGGTATATGTCACTCATTA